>OX335643.1:11661035-12861035 GCA_946894095.1 Incurvaria masculella
ACATTTCAAAATAATTTTGAAAGTTCGACTAGCACAACTGAGGGTGGCACAAACAAAAAAAAATTGATATAAATATATAGTAAGTATGTTATTGTGCGAAACATGCCTTAATAATTAATGATAATAATGAAAAAGATACATGTACACGTAAACGAAGGTATGGATGGTGTGCGAGTCCTACTCGCACTTGGCCAGTTTTTGTTATGGCTTTTAAGCAATGTGGAAGGTGCTCAAAAGGCCAGATTTAAATGAAATCCGGACGATAGAGAGAAAATATTATATTTATTTGAAATATATATATATATATATATATATATATACAGGGTGTTAGCGGGGGTATGGTCCAAACGTTAACCACGTATTCCTGGGCATATTTGGAGCGAAAAAGGTAGATAACATTTTTCCCAAAGCGCAGTATTTACCGAGTTATTCATTAATGTCGCTTTTACGCGGGAAAAACGTCGGCAGTGTGAACCGATAAAGGTGAATGATTTCCAGCTGTCTTGCATCCCTTTCGCACGGTCGCAGTCACTTCCTTCAATAACATGAATGAATACCAGGGTCTCAACATTTAATTAAGAGTTTAATATTGCGCCATGCACAGCACATAATACAAGTAAAGCAATTTGACTGATTTTAACTAAGTACCTAATATGGAAATTTGGAACATTTGGACGAAATTGCATTAAAAAAATCTTTTATTTGTTTGCATAACTTATTCAAGTTAAGATTACAAAATCGATAAAGCTTACAACAATTCTTGAAAGAAACAATAAGTAGCTCCTAAAATCGAATTAGATGTATTGATTATAACAACCATCATATCCATCCATCCATCCATCCATCCATCCATGCATGGGATCGAGATTACTTGATTTAAAATTAAATTTAAAATTGTATTAAATTTCTCTACGATTTGTATGTTAAATTATCCCTACAGTCAGTCAGTCATTTAGCGTGTTTGCGTCCACTGCTGGACATACGCCTCTCCAATCCTTCTCCAGTCCTCCCGGCCCTCAGCGGTACGGAACCACTGCTTTCCGCCGACGTACTTGATGTCGTCGTCCCACCTGGCGGGTGGTCTTCCCACACTCCGTTTTTCTGTGCACGGCCGCCAGTGTAGGACACGGTTACTCCAACGGTCGTCGTCTCTTCGGCTGACGTGACCAGCCCACTGCCACTTGAGCTTAGCCACCCGGTGTCCAATATCGACTACTTTGGGTACGTCGGCGGATTGCCTCGTTGCGCACCATATTCCGTAGCGATATTCCCAGCATGGCTCGCTCCATTGCTCGCTGGGCAACTTTCAACCTTTGGACAACGGCGACCGTCGGCGACCAGCGACCAGCAATTTTCCCGTGGACGTATGAGTAATAAACATTTATTACTAGGGCAACTAAATATCATAGGAGACTTTGTGTGATAGGAGGTCTGTACATTAAAGTGGCGTGGGACCATGTCTGTTTGTATTGGTCTTGACATCGGTATTGCGTGTACCTTACTGAATTATTAGTATTATCTATGCATGCTGCCTCTGCGCACTAGCACAGGGCATTCCGAGTAAATTTTTCTCTAAGATTTTAATGAAATTCGATAGGTTGAAAATAGAAAATACCAGGGCCACATGATTGCGAAGAACTTGTCGTAGCCTTTCCTAAAGATTTTGTTCGCGCTAAAAATCGAGCGCGTAACACCGAATTTTTGCAAAACGCTGGCCGGTTGTCGCTCTTATTTCATGCGTACTAAAATGTAGACATTTGAGTATTTAATGCTAACCGCGAAATTTTATCTGTCTGGGAAAGGCCTTATGGTTAGAACATAAACGGAACTAGGTATTAAGTCATAGGATTAATATTAGATAGGTACATAAGCCAATATGGAAGGCCGGAGTAGAAACCGAAACTCGTTTGTATGGGGCGGCACAGTGTACTGCGCGGAGCAGGTCAATATTAAAAAAATAAAACATACGTTTATCAAAATGGTTTTTTAATTCAATTGCTCGCATACATCATTTCGCAAGCATGTGTCCAACCTAACCAAATTGTTGTGGATAAAGCGGACCCTATTTTGATTTCTTCAGCTGCTTCTTGGATTTTCGCCAGAACTCTTCCCTTGGCGCTATGGGTCCCCCGTTTTCGTAATTGGCGCTTCGTGTATAAAAAGTATTACGTTTAAGAAATTTCGTAAAGTTAGAAATATCGTAAACGTTCCGTAAACGCCATAATCGTAACGGAAATGGAAACCGAAACTCGTTTGATTGGGGGCGCGGCGGGGAGCGGCGCTTAGGTAAAATAAATACACACTCTGTAATAATTTCAGCTGCCTACCTATTACGGTTCATGCGATACAGCCTGTGACAGACGGACGGACGGACGGACGGACGGACGGACGGACGGACGGACGGACGGACGGACGGACAGCGAAGGAATAGTAATAGTTGGCACCCTTTTGGTACGGAACCCTAAAAACGGCACCGGCAGGTTAGTGCGTTCGCTGACGAATTCTGTTGATGATTTTATCGAATTTTATTTCCCAGGATGCTATTTAGTGCAACGAACATTCAATGGTGCGCGTCCCGAATTAGGAAGCGAACTAACTACAATTAGATGTTTTGGCTTTCATCACAGGTGGCGACTAGGTGACCTCACCTACACAGCCTGTCAAATCTGTCAAATATCATTTCAGTCATGTCTCTAAAGTGAGGTCGCTCCATACGCAATCTACAATTTAGCTTTGCGTTTTTCTTTTCTCCCCATTCCACTGACTTTGTCATTCTGTCGTCACTATTTTACTTAACATATCCAAACCACCTCATCATAAGTTCTACATGAATGGTTAACACATGTTTAATAGGTTGAATTACTTGAGATCTGTAATTAACGCTCTAACGATCTTCCACAAGTCCCGGGCTGAAACTTTTATCTAACTGCAGAAAAGGTGCAAAACGAATAGTGGAAATCTCCTAAAACTGTTATTATCAAAAGTCAAATCACACTTCGTACCTATGTTATTCCAATACGGGTTTGCTAAAAGGCTAGTCCTTATGTGTGCATGTACCTACTAGTGCAATCGAGGAACAAGTTAGAATATTATTGTATGCACAATAACTCTTATCTTTTTTCTTGATTTAACAGACTACCTTGTTAAGAATTGAGTATTAGTTAGTAAGTGGTCTCAGTTTGAAATAGCCTGCCCCCCCCCTCCCCCGCCCCGCCCGTATTTAGACTAAACGTCTGAAAATACCTACCAGGATCGCAACATTTTATTAGGAGTTTCGTTGGCTGCAAACACATTCCGCACAAAACACGAAAGTACTAGCAATGAAAACCCATAAAGTTAAACATCACGAAAAGACCAAATTTAACGAAATACCTACCAACAGTACCCACCTTACTCCGCTCCTACCGACATCCTACCGACTTGTCTCTTCCTGGGTGTGCTTACCATGGTAAGTTCACTCGCTTGCTGCATAGCAGGTGAACAGGCAAGAGAATTATTCAATCTGCAATTTCGTTGAAATTCGTACCATGCTAACTCTTAAACGACGTGTTATGCGGCCGAGTAAACTGAAATTTACTAGTAATCCAACTAAACTGTCAGATGAATTCGATCTTTTGCCTGTTCACCTGGCGAGTTATTTACCATGATAACCGTTGTTGGTCGGTAACATGTTGCTTCATCAGGTAAATGTCAATGCTATTGACTTTATTATTGATTAATCAAAAATTAATAAAAAAATTAACCTACCTACATTAATTAAACCAAAAACCTAATCCCGCCCGGGTTGTACCTGTCACCGCGCATTGAATGAACGATGATCAAAGCGGGAATATCAGAGGTGCACGGCGGAGTGGCCACGTCACGCGCCGCGCAGTACATTACAATTGCCTACCTACCTAGGTACTTGTAATCTAGTGTAGGTTATGTATGAGCCTTTTTTTGGAACCTGACATGGATGGCTAATATCACACGACTACGGTTATGATAATAGGCCTTATTCACCACATTCTTTATGAGCACGGCTACATTGAACTGGATGGAAAACGCGGAAAATGTTTCATTGCCGCTTCAACCATAGTTTTATTCAATGCGGTTTCAGAATACGGATAACCTAGTAATTATTATAAACTTTTCAAAAGTCAGTAGGTACCTACCTATTCTTGAGGTAATTTGGGGCAAAAGCTAATAATGGTAGATAAGACAAAGGTAGGTACCTACATACCCGCAAAAAGGTTCGACGATCCGGGTGGTGACGGTCAGGAAACATTATCTGGTATTCTCTGGCTGCTTCTCGGCAATTTCCACCACATAGTCCATAAACATACACCATGTCGGCCTGGTGAGCAGGCGGATAATTCCAAGGCATCTTGAACTTCGACGACGAACGAGAGAAAAAACGAGGTGAGATTAAAAAGACACGAGCGCTTTAGTAACTTCCGGCAACGTGACTGAAGGAAGGCCCAGTCAGTCAGCCGGCGCGGAGGGAGCGGCGATAGGGTCGCGCGGGGGGTTTTCAGGTGAAAGGGTAAATACACGGAAGAGTGAGAGGGTTAATGCGCACGCGTTTGACCCACCTCCACGCGATCTCTTTGAGCCTGGTGTTTCTTCCGCGATTTTTTTTTGTTTAGGGCTATCTTTGCCGTTCTGTACTAGGGTACCTAAGCCGGATAGGAGTTGCAGTTAAACTGTGTGACGTAGGGTGGCCTAGCAAACTCATTCTTGGCCTTGAAATTGGTAGTATAACCTTGGCCTTGAAATTGTTCGGTACATTGACCTCTGCGTGCACACATTTCGTAAGGTTTCGGTGACACGAATAGACAGGAGCTCCTTCCATTTAAAGTTACTTACGATTAGTCACTAGATGTTTTATAATTGAAAGATTTAATTAGTTATCTTTTTTTTATGCGACCTGACATGGATGGCTAATACCCCACAACTACCGTTATGATATTAGCCCAATACACCACATTCCCGAAGGAATTAGGTGCCATGCCAGAGGAAGAAGAAGGAAGAAGAGAATCCCTTTATGAGGACGGCTCCATTGAACTGGATGGAAAACACGGACAATTTTTTATTGCCGCTTCGACCATCTTTTCATCCAATGGGATGGTACCAACCCGGGCGGGCTTAAACCCTACCACCTAGTAGGGGAAGGGGACCTACAGTTTTACGTGGATTCCGAACCATGGAGCAGCTCGCATTCGTGACGAAATGCACCTATCGAACTCGGAAAGAGAAAGACAGTGGTGCATGTCGGAATTGAACCCAGGCCTCTGGTACGTTAGGCCAGTCCCCGCGCCACTAGGCTACGAGCCTCTTCAATCTTGATGATACATGTAATACTGTATGCAAACTCAACCCATCATCAACGAGACACTATTACTACAAAAACATGCAAAATAAATGGATAGGTAGATGGAAATTAAAACTTTTATGATTAAAAGTAATAACACTCCACTTTCGATTATTTTTAGGGTTGCGTACCCAAAGGGTGCCAACAGAACCCTATTACTAAGCCTCCGCTGTCCGTCCGTCCGTCCGTCCGTCTGTCACAGGGCTGTATTTCATGTACCGTAACAGGTAGGCAGTTGATACTTTTACAGAATGTGTATTTATTTTGCCGCAATAACAACAAATAGAAGAAAATAAAAATTCATTTAAAAAATAAAGGGGCCCCCCATATAAAAAACGTGATTTTTTTATGTTAAATCTTTACGCAGTAAAACGTACTTAGTTATGTATTTCGTCTGTTATTTTTTTTTACTTAGGCTCAGTTCATTTTCGGCACTTTTGATAATATGGAATCATGGAACAATAGTTAGAGTATTATTTTAAACCTATCTTGTATCTAGTAGGTAGTAAAGTCCGTTTGGTGACTCCAACCCCCCCCCCCCCCCCCCGTTGCTCGAAAGCTCGTTTGTAAATACTATCCATCTAAGCCCTTAATCTACACGTAACTGACACCTCCTGCAATACTACGACCCTAGTACCAAAGCAGCTGATGTAATGTTCCCGCTTCGAACATCGGATCGATTTGCATGGGAGAGTCTTGTTTGTTTATTCGAGTTTATTATTTTAGTATGGAAAAAAAAACTTCATCGTACAAGAAAATGTTATCTAACTTTTTTGCTCCAAATATGCCAAGGAATACGTGGTTAACGTTTGGACCATACCCCCGCTAACACCCTGTATATATATATATATATATATGTATATTTCAAATCTTGCGTTCGCCTTAAACCCTTCGTGTTTGAGTCCGAATCGCACTTGGCCGATTTTTTTCTATTCTTAGAATTTTCGAGGTAGGTAATATCTGCAAGGATCAATAATGCGCTTATCTACAGAATTTATTATCTCAACAATAGATAATGCATTAATAAGTATTACTTGTAGAAAATATATTATATCACGAAATTCACGTTTTTTTTAAAAAATACTTATAGAATCCCCTTAAATCCTTTTACGATGAATTAAACCTTTCACTTCTCTCATACAATAATTAAAGTGTCGATTAAGCAAATATTTAAAAGGTATCAATGACTGACAAGAGAATGCCCTGGCTTGGCACCTAATACCTTCGGGAATCTGGTGTTTTGGGCTTATATCAAAATGGTAGTTGTATGGTATGTCAGGTTCATGTCAGGTTGCATAAAAAAATCACTTTTGAGATATATCTCAAAAGTGATTGATACATTGATATCTACTTAAATCACTTTATTGGACGTTCTAATAATTAAAAAACAAAGGGTTATGATTGAATCCTCTCTGAAATCAAATACCGTAGAATGACCCACATGTATGATTGGCCGAAAGAAGAGCAAAGCTTCCGGCTTTTAGATTGCATTTCTCAACCGATCCTCGTGAATTTTTGTGAGCAGCTTCGATAATTTTATAGGTTTTTTAGTCGAGCCAGTTTTGAAAATATTTCAAAATTAGTAAAATGTTCAAAAAAGTCAAATGTTCAAAAAGACAGACTTGCGAGGTCTACAGCTCAGAGAGCCACTAGCATAAATAATGTATTGATTACGGAAGCAGGTTCACGATGTTGCGACGATGTGTGCTGCAACGCATAAGCCAATGCTCAAACAACATCCAGCGGGTCACGAAAGGGCAAAGAAGGATTATTTCTAGAACGGTGACCAACGCCAACAACGAGCCGAACATTTTGAAGTCGCCGTACAAGGACATTGAGGTGCCTAAGCTTACGATACCAGAGTTTGTGTGGCAGAATCTTCACAAATGGGCGGACAGAACTGCAGTGGTAAGTAGTTAACCAAGAAACATATCTATCATTAAAAGACATTTATTTTCCTCAATTGTTTTATTTAATAATAGGGCTTTGCTATTTTGTAAGGAACTGTACATAGGCCTGAACAAAATGTGATCTCACAAATTAATCGAAACACTAATCGCTGGGTATTCACACGATTAATAAGCCATTTTTCAGAAGGAACCATTTTCAACAACCACATTGAACTCCAAAGAAAAATGAACAGTTTTCACGGATTAATGAAGACCGGGTTGTGGAACCGGTATAGTTATCATTTCTGATGGAACACATTCGTTTTTCACTGGTTACACATTTAAGTGCATTTCGTTTTGAATGCAAGCTGTTCCATGGTTCGGAATTCATGTAAAATTTCCCTCTCCTACTAGGTGGGAGCCTGCCCGGGTTGATACCATCGCATTGGAAGAAAAGACGGTCGAAACGAATTGGAAAATTTTCCTTGTTTTCCTTTCTGTACAATTTAGCCGTGCTCAAAAGGAAAGGTCTGGAATGTCACCTAATTCATTCGGGAATGCGGTGTGTTAGGATAATATTATGACGGTGGATGTGGTATTTAGTCATCTATGTCCGGTTACATACATAAAAACAGATTGCTAGATGCGTAAGCTATCGGTTCTTTCCGAGTATCTAGATTTGATTAGAGCATGACTATTAGATATAAAAAGTATTAGTACTAGATTAATTAATTATATAACTGGGTATTTATATATTTAAAGGTGTGCGGTGTAAGTGGTCGTGGATATACGTACAACCAGGCATTCCGCATGTCCAACGCATTCGCTGCCAACCTGCGGTTGCGGCTGCGGTTGCGGGATGGAGATTGCGTCGCGGTCATGATGCCCAATGTCCCGGAGTACCCGCTGGTTGCGCTCGGTGCTCTTCAGGCCGGGGCGGTTCTCACCACTATCAATGCCATCTATACACCACGTACGCTCTTACTCATCGGAGTCCAGGGACCGTACCGGGCTATTTTACGGGCAATTTCGAGGACGAGTAAAATGGGCGATCAGCCATTTTGGAATGGCTGTATCAGTCAAGTTAGTACAAACACGAGCTGCGAATTCGATGGGATTCGAAGTTAGTGTCTTTGCAATTTAGTTTTCATAAAAAACATTTGACAGATACGGCAATATAAAAACGGGTGCTCGGCCGTTTTACTCTAACACGAAATTGCAAAACGAAACAGACCGGGATCACCGAATCATCTTATTTTGCTTACGAAACACAACAGCATTATTTTTTGCAATTTTTATAATCTGTCCTATTTGTTTTTGTTGCACGAGGGTATTATTACACACATATTATTGGTTCGAAGTTACAAAATTTTACAGGATTTCTCGCTACAATATCTCCATATTACTATGGACTACACACATTCTCAAGATTGAATTATCATTAAATTAGCTATTAACGTTAATAATGTTTTATGTGAACGTCCTATTAATTTGAGAGTTTTTAATGGGCGCGTTTACTCAAAACCATCATCTTTTATTTTCAGATGAAATTCAGAGACAGTTACTTATGTCCGATGCCAAAGTAGTCGTGACAACAGCGGGAAGGACTGGTGTGGTTAAAGAAGCTTTAAAACTGGCCAAGCTCGACTTACCAATTATCGTCGTAAAAGGTCCCGAAGAGTCCACATCTCCAGAAGCAATTCTGTTCAGCGAATTTGCAGAAGACTTAAATGCGAATATTGAATGCCTCAGGGAAGTCAGACGAGAATACAAAGATATCGCGACGTTACCCTACTCTAGTGGGACTACGGGCTTACCAAAAGGAGTGATGCTGGAACATAGAAATATTCTATCTAACTGTGAGCAGATTAATGAAGAATTGATTCGAGTTCCGGATGAAACAACTGGTATGGCTGATCAATTTAAGTAAATACATGTATAGTATATGCGCCTTGTGCATTATATCTCGTCTTAATTTGTAATATGAAAGTAAGTAATAAGATGAAATATATCACCCTGTGACCTTAGTTTATATAGAAGAGATGGGAGGTTATACCTGCTATAAATTTAATTTAATATGTCTCTTGTTCCCAAATCTTCGTTTTTATGGCAGATGAAAACTTTCAGCTAGTCACCAGGACTCCGTACTGGCAGTGCTGCCTTTCTTCCACATCTACGGCATGGTGGTAGTCATGTTGGACAAGCTGTCTCGCGGCTGCAAACTCGTCACCCTGCCATCCTTCCAGGTCGACACATACCTAGACGCCATTGTCAAGAATCATATCTCCGTTATCTACGCAGCTCCGCCTATAGGTATGATGAATAGAATGCTTCCGCAGTCCTCAACACAGCTAATAATACCCCAAGACTTTTCTTTGGTTCTGCGTGCCAAAGAAAAACCATGGTTTTGGTCCTTGTTAATAAACATGGTTGGTTTGGGTCTTAATATTTTTAGGATTCCTTCGCAAAAAGCGAAAAGAAATGATCTGGATCTATTGTCCGTCGGTCACACGCATTTTGTCACGAATTGTTGTCCTTTTAACGGTTGTTTGAAAATTCTGCAAAAAATACCAAAACCAACTTATGTAGTTGTGCACCTTACTTTTGCTCAAAACGTCATTATTTTTGAGATGATGTAGTTTTATGAAGCGCTCATTTTGTATGAAATTGCAAATAATCATCAGGCGATTCTTCGTTAAATTTCTTCGTTTTGTACTCTGACTCGTAGTGATATTCTCAACATTACCCATGTCCATGTCCAGCAGTGACGGCACCCTCGGCACGTGAACACGTTCACGCTTAACCGGTTTTTAGGGTTCCGTACCCGAAGGGTGCCAACGGAACCCTATTATTAAGCCTCCGTTGTCCGTCCGTCCGTTTTTTGTATGGGGCCCATACAAAATTAATACATAAATTAATGTATAATAGTGCGGAACCATTCGTGTGCGAGCCGGTTTTTTATGCGCAAACGCTTGCACAAGCTCAGGTAGAAATGATAATCTGAAATTTCATTCCTACTCCTACTAAAATTACGTTAGCACAATCTTTTCTTATTCCTATACTCGATTATGCCGATGTGTGTTATCCTGACCTCACCCAAGTCCTGCTTAACAAGCTAGACCGTCTCCTTAACTTGTGCATCCGCTATATTTTCGGATTGCATAAGTTTGACCATATCTCTGAATTTCGTGTTCGGCTTCAATGGCCTGATATTGTTGTTGCAGAAATATGCACGTCCTTTCTCTTCTTTTCTCCATTCTTGATAACCCGGAAGCTCCTAGGTATCTAAAAGATCGGTTCGGTTTTCTATGTTCGCATGGTCTTCCGTTGAGATCCACTGACTCACGCCTTCTCTGTATTCCTTCTCACTATTCCGCTTCCTACTCAAACTCTTTTACAGTGCAAGCTGCACGCATGTGGAACGCGCTTCCGGTAGAAGTTCGGTAATCACCATCCTTGCTTATTTTTAAAAAAGGTTATTTTTACATTTTAAATAAATTAACCACTTCCTGTCCCAATAAATATAGAAGTTACTTTATCTCAATATGAACTCTAGTAAGAAAGATATAAAAAAGAAGTTATTTTTAAAATATTGAGACATTTCAATTTAAGTAAATTAATTATTGACAGAAAAATTTAACTAACACAATAAATGAAAACTTAAATCTAAAACATATTAGTTAAACTAATGTAAATATAAAACCTAGCCAGTTAGGTAAAATATTTCCTCGAACGAAGCCGACGACACGGCGGGATCGTTCCCATTACACTCGCAGCATTGCCTCTCTGGACAGCGAGGCTGATACGCTGTAAAAGGTAAGCAGCGGCACGCTTGTCACCGGATGACTCACGCAACCGCCCACCTATGTCCTTCAGGAATGTTTTAGCTTCAGAGCAAAGCGGTCCAAGCGTTTCAATCGCAAATGGTACAAATAGGTAACGTTCTTTAATCTGCCTATATTTATTGTTTTTTGCACGAGCGGCTGTCTCTGAAGCTGATCCTGCCTTTTTTGAAGACGCAATCAAGTAGGTATTGGCAAGAGTATCAACGCATTTGGCATCCCAAATGAGGCACCTACACTCGGCCCACGGTGTCAAGGTCATGCCGTCAGCCCGTTTACCATCGTCTCGACTTACATTTGGTTCTCGGATAGCGCGTTTTAAGATGTCGTTAATGACGTTATGTCTATAAAACCTTCCAGCGCTCTTGGTGCAACTAAGAACGTGGCTAGCTTTTGAGTCTACTTATAGACCAAAACGCAAATGAGTGGATGAACAATGTCGCAACCCAAACGCAAAGCTATTGAAATTCAGAAGGTGTTATACTCAAGCAGGGTGCCTAAATGAGATGAGGGAAGAACTTGAAGCCAACTTCCAGATTCGTATTTACTTGATGCCCGAAAACGTGCCTCTTCTATAGGGCTATCAAACGTTATAGATGATATAACTCGCTTAATACTGATTTTATCCCATTTACGCTGGGCATGAATAATTTCTGGTGGAATGGCGTCTGGGCACATAGCTGCCCATTCGTCCTTTGCTTCCGACATATAATAAATTTCAGAATGTCCTCCTAAATTAGGTAATATGATAGAGACCAATTCTGAAACCCCATGCGTGGATGCGAGGAAAGCTGGGAGCGCGATATCGCTAAGGCGTCGGATGCCGATTCCACCAAATCTTACTGGAAGGGAAGCTTGCCTCCAATGCGAACAGCTCATGTCGATGTTAATAATTTTGTTTAGACAAGTTTTGGTTAAGTTATCAATAGATGTCACGAAGTTTGGATATTTCCAAATAGGTGTTGTTCGAACGATATAAGTCAATTTAGGTGTACAAAAACAGTGTTTGAGAAGGTAATAGGCAACATGTGTGCATATGTCTGAAAATTTTGCAAACATTCTGGTAAGAACATCCAGTTTTTCCTCTAAAATTTTGTGACCAGCTTCGAACGTGATCGGGGCACCGAGTAAGGATAGTTGATTTTCAATACCTCGGTTCGGTTAATGGCAAAATATCCGAGTTTATAGATGAGCAGAAGAAAAGCTCACATTTACTTGATTAAGCTCTAAACCTAATAATTATATACTCTCTAAGTAGTCTAGTAAGTATATATTTTAAAGAAATATGTGTATTATCTGTATATATAAATATATATATGTATGTATTAGTTTATGTATTAATATATTTATTATATTGAAAAGTAGTATATTATTTGTATGTTATAATATTTACAAATATGTCAATTAGTTAAGTTTTATTACACTCTCTGTTCCTTTTCTTTGCTACCTAATATGTTTTCGTGATATCCCTAAGGTATACTGGTACAGAATGCCATTAAGTATTAAGTGTTCCTTTTAGCCTTGTTTTATGTAAAACGAGCAAATAAATTATATTATCATTTCATTACATCTCAAATGTCGAAAGGTCGGATAGTTATTCTGCTGTGATAATCGTTATAAAGCTGAGCTTTTATCCTAACCTATTATTTATTTAAACCAAACATTGCATTGCTTGAACATGCAAACTGTACATTTCAATTGGTAATTTGGAATATCGTGAATTAATTTCACGAACGCACCAAAGAAGGCGGGCGCATGTCAATTTTATTCGCGCGCCATCAAATGACTTGAATCTCGTGCTAGAATAGCGTTTCTCATAATTCAGACTTAGGGGATCCCTCCTTATTTCATTAATTCCAGATGTGAATTGGAGTAGCTGGGAATACTAAAGTGTTCATGTATCAGGTCTTCAAATCATATCGTAAATCTGAGATTTAAATGTATTAGTGTGGAATTAATATTCGTGTCCAGATTTTGTTCACTTATCCTTGATCGTCCTTTATGAATTCCATTATTAAACTTCATTTAATGAATTAAACAATAATAAAATATGATAAATCGGGTTGCAGTTTACTGCCTGTGGACGATAAATAAACAATAAACAATCGATATTTTCAGTGTTGTTTATGGCGACACATCCGGCTGTAGCAGCAAAACATTTTGACCACATTAAGGTGATAATGTCGGGAGCTGCCCCATTGCCCGCTGCAGACATCGCCAGGTTGTTCGAAAAGGCTAAGGTAATAAAGTGATTTCAGTTTTTTACGGCTAAAAGGCATTAGTTATTACTTTCATGTGTAATTATCAACTTACATTTCATGACTCCATGATCTTTATTATTTTGGAAAATTGTTATTGCTGTTAAAATATCCTAAAGCTGCTTGGAAACATTTGGTTCACATTCTTTTCACAGTGTTTCCGAAAACCCGTCAAACACCAGCGAGTATATCATTCAATTTTGCTTCCATCGTAACTTTCTCAGCAGGCTACTATAATAGCAAAATATAATAATATTAGGATTGCAAAAAAATAAATATTTTTGCATCATCAGCTATGAATGTTAGAGATTTTTAAATAAATAGTTAATGGTATTATCACCTACATAGTACAACTACATGGATACAAGCCACGCATATTAATAAACGTATTCTTATTTCAATGGTTAACTTTTTCAGCGGGAATTTGCTTTTATGGAAGGGTTTGGCTTGACCGAAACTTCCCCTGTCGTGTGCACAACAAGGAAACAGGAGAAGTCGTATGGAACTACAGGGTATCCTGTACCAAATACGGACGTCAAAATGGTCGGGCCTGATGGTGAGGCTTTGGGACCTGATCAGGTATGAATTCTCGTGAACAATATTTGCAACGCTTCTTAGCCTCAGTCCATTTCATTTCCATTCCACTTTATTTGCCAGTTTTGTTTTATTGATTATTTTATTGTTTATTCATCATCCATAGACAGTACACTGCACTCGGATTTGTCATATTTTAACATTTTATCATTAGCCAGTTCGGCAATCCCAGCGAAGAAGAACTGGCAAGAAATCTAAGTTTACAAAAGTATAAAGTATAAACAATGTACATGGGTGAGGCTATTGAGGCATGGACGTTGTTGTGTCCAGATAAATAAACGCCGGCATCCGTCAAAGTTCAAAAGAGCTGGGATAGGCCCCTAATAAAAAAATCATTAAATACTCTCCTGCTCGAAGGTAGTGATACTGACCGCGCCCGCATACGTGCTGCTTCAAAACGGGAGTCCGGTGCCTGGATGGAAGCTTATCCATCTGCCCATCTTGGCACACTCTTTGACAATAACTCATTCCGTATAGCCTTTTGCCTTCGCTTCGGAGCCAATATATGCGAGCCCCACACATGTGTGTGTGGCGCCGCCGTAGAGGCAACTGGCCACCACGGCTTATCGTGCCAAAGGAGTGCGGGCAGGTTTTCCCCGCACACAGCCCTCAATCAAATTTTGAAGCGCTCCTTGTCATCGGTACCGCCGGGAATCTTTAGGGACGACGGTAAGAGGCCCGACGGAATGAGTCTCCTGCCGTGGAAGCAAGGCAAGACCCTCATTTGGGACGCGACCTGCGTGGACACCCTCGCTCCGAGCCACATACAGGGCTCGAGTAGAGAGGCAGGTTTTGCGGCCGCAAAGGCCGAAAGTCACAAACATCGCAAGTATAGTAATTGCTCGGCGAACTATGAACTTTCCGTCTTTGCGGTTGAGACACTTGGCCCTTGGAGCGAGGACGCAGTCGCGCTTTCTACCAAAATCGAACAACTTTTGATAGAAGCTTCGGGCGACCTTCGAGCAGGAGCGTTCTTTAAGCAGCGCATAAGCCAGGCGATACAGCGGGGAAACGCTGCCTCCGTTGTGGGGACAATGTCATCCGTCCCCATGGAAGAATATTTTAATTTGTGATTATGATTATGATTTTAATTTTTAGTTTCTTAATATTTTATCAAATAAACCTTCATTCTACCCTAAAAATTTATATCATATGATTCATGACAAATATCAGTTTATTTGTAAAGACTATGCCCTCCATCTAACATGTTGCCAATTGGAGCAAGCCAGTCCCCACAAACAGCAACCGTTCACGAGCATCACGCCGGGCTCAGCCATCGCCTCTGTCAACCATATGTTAGGGAAAGAGGAGACCCGAACCTAGCGTCGCCGCAAGCAAATACCTTAAAGCGAGGCACTACTCCAGTGGCAACATGAACTACTACAGTGACCTCTAAACAAAGAGTCAAAATACATAATACATTATTATTCTTACAGCTAAAAAAAATTTTTTTAATATTAACCCTTTAAATGCTACCACGTACAGAAAATTAAGAGTACAATGGTTTGAGAGCAACCTGTATAATAATATACGAATAAGATTCCTGTAAGAGATTCTGACCAAAGCTTACAATTAAATAATGATTTACTACGGTTCGGGTGTACGGAGCCCTAGACATTTTTGATACGATTTGTGTTAAAGGTTCGACAAAATCAATCACGGCAATCACAAAAGCTTAGAGTAAACAAATATAGAAGCTTCTTGAAAATCCTACTCGTATGCTAAGGCGAAAGCAAAAAGGCTTAGCATACAGGCTTAGAAGAGTTCATAAAAAACTGTTAACGACACTTTTGATGCATAAATTCCTTAGACAGTGCCAGAACAATTAAAATTGTTTCCTCAAGTTTTTTCGATGGCTTATTCGCCACATTTCAGAGCGGAGAGTTGCTGGTGCGAGGGCCGCAGGTGATGCGCGGCTACCACAACAATGACGCTGCCAACAAGGAGGTGTTCTCCGGCGGATGGCTGCGCACTGGCGACCTCGCCTCCTACGACTCCGCCGGGCAGATAGCCATCAGCGGCCGTCTCAAGGAACTCATTAAGGTGGGTTTAATGGACTTCGGTTAGAATATAATCTAGTAGGTTTTGGAACTTAAGACACGCACGAATCAGTGGAAATGTGGGGTGTCTCTCGTATTGTCCTTTTGTAAAAATACTAACTTATCTCTAAATGTATAGACTAACCGAATTGTTATAAGCGTAAAAGAAGAGTTGGCTAATGTGTTTTTGGAACTATGGTTCTTACCGTGCGTTTGGCGTATGGGCGCTACAAGGGAAACAGAGTCCGGATATTTTTTTTACTGTCAATCCATATTACTTTACGGCTGAAACGATAACAGCGATATCTTTCTTTGCTTGTATTTTTCTTTGTGAAAAGACAGGCATTACTGTCAACCTTTCGGCCGTAATGCCATACAATGCGTTTCTACCGAAACGCAAACGAAGCGCCCTGCAACATTGTGCATGTCTAGTGCTTTAAGCCTAATCTCGTTGACGACTGGCGTTTGGGAAATGTTATTCCATTCGACTTTTAAGTAAGGTAAAGATGAGGTGATACATAACATAGCGAAAGGACGATCCTACCGGGTTTCCCAGTACACCTCTCGTAATGTTTTTTTTTAAACGTCCAGGACGACCGTATGCTCGTTGTTGGAGAGACGACGCTGGGACGTCTCGTCTCTTCGGCATTACCCCACACTTGTGGGAGCAGCAGTTGTTTTCTTCCGCCCGCGAAAAGATCAGCTACTCTTCCGTTTATGCAAGATCGAGGAATTTTGTTTCAGGTGAAAGGATTCCAGGTGCCCCCCGCGGAGCTGGAGGCGCTGCTGAGGGAGCACCCGGAGGTGGCGGACGCGGCGGTGGTGGGCGCGCCCCACCCCGCCCACGGCGAGGTCCCGCGCGCCTTCGTGGTGCGTCGCTCCGGTAGCGGCGGCGGCAACCTCGACCCCGAGCGACTCAAGCAGTACGTGGCCGAGCGGGTGGCGCCCTACAAGCGGATCGTGCACTTGCAGTTCATTGACGCCGTGCCCAAGAATGCGTCGGGCAAGATCATGAGGAAGGAACTTGAGAAAATGGAGCTGCCCTAAGTAGGCCTCTTTGCTTTAAAACTGGTGGATCATTTTAACAAAAGTTTGAATGGTTGACAGTGATTTCTTTACTAATGTTAAGGTGAATTTAAGAAAGAATTGACTCGATGAATCGATGACTCGAATATTGTTAGTCATATTTATATTTAACACATTATGTTTTCGAGTGATTCCGGTTTGATATCAAAAACAACCACAGCAAAATCGAGGTGACCTTTGTTTACAAATCACACTCCTTCAGGAAAAAATGATGAAATTCAGGAGTATTACATATTAGGTAAAATTACTGTCCTAAATGCTTTTAGATATTGCTATGAATAGAAACTAAGGTCATGGAAAGGATTGCTTGCAGGATGCGCTGTTCTAATGACGCCTTGCTCTTTTTATTTAGTGTGTAACGACGACTTTCTCCAAGGCATGACTAGTCATTTCAGCCTCCTTCAGGTGTTAGTGTGAGTTGACAACCAGAATTGTTCACGGATATTGCTTACCTGTCAGCTCAGTTTCTGCTGTAGTTTTGGTTTTATAATGTTAAGAACGTTGGGGATCTCGAAAGTTTTGGAGTGCTAAATTTCTTTTGCAGTCTAGTCTAGAGTATCTCTCTGTTAGCTATAGTATCGTAGAAAATGAGGACTTTATTTTTTACCAATGTACATTCTTAGATATTTTAAGACTTATTTAACAGTGGTTGTGCGGACTTCGAGGCTTATGAAAATAATTCACCAATTAACAGTCACATCTACAGAACCCTTCGCAAGTGAACACTGTTCACGTGACAGGTTTTGGGTTTTCTTGGTAAGTATCTAAATTAGAAAAGTGAGAATGAGGGTACAGGTAGTGGCGGGGCTATGAAATGTCATATTTCATGAAAAGACGAATATGGCGGGTATTTTATTTATGTCGCGTGATGCTATCGAAAGTCGGTTATTATGCCTCATCGATGTTCTGTGCCTAGAAAGGTTTAAAAGGTAAGACATAAGGGTAAAGTCTTAACAAAAATCAGTGTGTTAGGTATATAGTATCTTAAAAATTATCGGGATGACTTGGGATAATGAGGGAGGTTGCATCACTCCATGTAGTAATCTGAACGCTTTGTTTAAATACCTTTTAATTTATATTCACTGCGTTATATTCATTTGCTTGCTCCAATAATTCTACTTGTAGGTATTTTATGATATTTTATCTTATTTGATAGCAGCATTTATCTCTATTTGCTTACAAATATTACGTTGCAATATTTGTAATCAGGAATTTAATATTGTTTTTTTTAAAAGAGTAATAAGTTAATAAATAACTTGATTGGAAGTGACCACTTTTGTTCAAAATTAGTATATATTTTTGTATTACTTTTTTTGTTTTACTGGTTATGGTGCTGTCTCTACAACAAACACATAAACAACAATAGTTGTTATTAATATTATTTTTGCCTTTTTTGTTTTACTAATACTAGCATGGAGTCTTCCATCCATTATTGCTCCCCTCCATATGTCCGGAATATTCGCCGCAGAAATCTCAAATTCCTTTCTGGATGTCGATTCTCGACACTCTATTGACTTTACAATCGAGTCGATCGATTGCTAAATTTTAATCCAGTTGCGTTTGAATTTGGTATTCTTGAGTTCAACTGTGTTTGGATTTTGCGATCGAATAGCATGTTAGTAGACCGAAGTAAAGTTTGCATCAGGTTCGCAGCAAGTTAGTAGTCCGACTAGCAACGCTTTTCAAGCAAACTAGGTTGTTTCATATTTAATCGTACAATAGAGAGGGATAGAAGATCGAATACATTTAGGGCATGGTTGTCGAACCCATAACACAACGCACTTCGTAAATAGAACGTTCTTTCCATTTCCCGCGCTTTTGTTCCGTGTTGTTTATCCGAGTTGATAATTTGATTTCGGAATAATTTCATTATTAAGAATGGTTTTCCTACAGTTTATAAGCATTGTACCGACAACTTAGCAATAAACTATGGAGATTTTTTTTTAATATCTCCTCACTACGTAATTGAAATGTGTGTGTGAAAGCAAATATTGTGTTGTAAATATCTACAATAATTAATAAACATAGTCTATGCCTTACTTTCTTGTAAATTTTAAGAAAAATAAAGGCATACGAAAAATTGTGAGATGGTTTACCTATCCGATAGAACGTGAGATCGGTGCCGTGACATTGCTGTAGAAGCCCTTTAGCCTAACATTGTTTGATTACTCCCCGAAGCATAAAATTATAATGATGTGAGTACAAACATAAAATAACATTTATTAATATGGAATGAAATAAGAATATCGCACTTTGATCGCATAAAATAGTCCAAGCAGTCTCAAAAAGTACCTCCTTTATAAACTGGAAAGAAATTGACTGTAACTCGATCCTAACCCAGTTCCAATCCAGCTGAATCACGTCGGGAATACCGATTCTGACGTTTCCTCCATACATCGCGATGACAATTCGATCGCAAACTCGCTCGAAATTAATTCCGCAACTACTCGCTGGATCGAGGGCGCTGCTGTCGTTTTCAAGAATACCAAAGAGCTGTCTGTCAACTTGCTAAGGATAGAGTAAGTTCAATCGAGTGTCGGGAATCGCCATGCTGTACCGTACACTATTACTTATTCTGTGACCGTACCGCAAGGGTATAGAACTATCTGCCCACGAGTACCTTTCCTCATACCTTCAATCTGGTCTTCAAACGTAATTTTAACAAGACTGATAGCCTAGAAAATTGTCCGCTGATCACCTATGACCCACGACACGGGACGACGCCAATGAGCTTTCAAGGGGGCTGCACGGGGGAGTGCATTCCATAGTTTACCTACCCTATAAAGAACTTAGCAAATAGGATGGTTCTGATTTATGGAATATAGACAGTGAACGGATGTACTTCCTTCCTGTTCCAACGGTACAACGTTAAGCAGCTCCGACGAGCATTCTCCATGGTAAAGACAAACAAAGAGAGACCCTGCATCGGAGGTGAAGTGTCTCTAAATTCAGTCGTCGATGAAACAAGGCCCGATGCTGTATCGGTCCACGGAGCCAACCAGGTGATGAGCTGAGCCTTATATGTGCCTTGTAAATGGTCCATTTTTGGTCAACTAAGTACCTTGTACTAGATATTATGTGTGGATTGTGAAGTGGGCAAAGGGCAAAGTTCACCCCGTATCATGCAGCCTAAACTATTAAACTGTTTAATTGGAATACAACATATCCTACGTTATCTCTGTCGAGTACGTGAGGGAGGACCACAAGATATCGTCATCGTATGATATCGCCCAATAAATTAGCTAGTTTTTAGTTACATTGTAGAAGTATATGTGCATGGGTGTCGTCTGCGTTTGGTTTTATAAGTTTGGAAGTAAAGCTGAAAACTATTTATTTAAACGTACCTACCTAAATACTATAAAGTGCCAAACATGTATGTGTGTCCATAGTTACTCCATAGCATAGTGAAATGTGTGTAAGTTTAAATAAATGTTGTGGAAACTACTTTCTGTCGGTTGCAGGAAAAAATATTGAGGTTAAATTTACATCATCTTCCCACGTTTGGAGGGAATTGTGCCCCAGATTTCTTGGCCTCTCTAATTCATCTGTGGCCTGTTCTAACGCTAGTTAAGACCTCAGCGATAGTCAACAACGTTAGACCTCAGTTATTTGTCAGGTCGAAAACTTGGATTGGTTCCGATTTCGAATATTACAGTTTTTTTGGCGTCCGTCAAAATATGAATCATCAGAAATTCTTCCCGTAAGTCACAGTAATTCTAACTCAGATACTATTGGTAGATGAAATTTATAAGGAAGATGATTTTTATGAACCGCTCTACAACGGTGTAGTGAAATAAAAATTGATAAAAAATTAGGGGTGACACGCCATACATGTACTTAAGGGATAAACATAGTCCACGTCAGTGTTAGAATAGTATTTTGTGGACGTTTCAAAGTGACTCAATTTTCTTAAAGTCAATCGTTGGTGAGATATGCGCTTCTGAAATCATAAAAAGTGCGATTGTGACTGTTTTTATATTAAAAAACCGTAAATTTCAACATAAATATGTTGAAAAATTCAAAAGGGTGGCACTTCTTTAAAATTTGGAGGTTTGCAACATCCGGAAATTTGGAAACTTCAGTTCGCATTCGCGGTTGCGTATTTCATGTCAATTGACCCGGGTCCCCATCCGAAAATCTTATCCTAATGAACGTCAGTAAAGAAGCTTGGCTTCAAATATCTGTTCCATAAAATTTTATCCGTATTTTTTTCCACTAGTTGCATTTGCCATAAACATCAGCATTAAGATTTATTTCGACTATGCAGGATTGTTGTCACTGGTTCCATTGAAAACGGGAAAAACGATAGTCGATAGTGCGATAGCAGTGGACCAACGATTTTAATTTTGAACTGTAAAATTCAAGTGACCCCATCTTTGTTATTTGCGACAAGAATTGCTCTTTCACTCAACTAATTGCGATTTTTGCGATTAGCAATGATTTTCGGGAACAGGTTGTTGATGCGCTTGTCCTTCGTTAAGAAGAAATTGCAAAAAATCGGCGGAAGCGAAATTAATCCGTTCGATAGAAAGACGGCCATTACCGATAGTCAGCAATTTCTTGGAGAAATCTTTGGCAGGTGGATCGTGTAGCGATGCAACTCGCATGTTTGTTTTCTTCACATGGCACCACAGAGTCGATAATTTGAGGCAAGCTTTTATTTCATCGGCAGCAGTCGATTTTGAACTGACTTGACTGACTGACTTTGGCGGAACTTTTTCATAGTTCTATTTAGTGCTATTCATTCTATATTTTACTTGCTTTGGGGCACAGTTTTGGGGCTTTCCTGAGTGTATCGCAATGTTGCATGACGGATTTTCAGTCGTTTGAAGGTTTAGCCCCTGTTTTCACCACCTCCAGCTGCCTGAAATCCGATAGTTAACTTTCGGTTACATTGCATTTTTATATGGTGTATACGAAAGATAACTTTGGGATGTTTGTAGCTTGAGGTGGTGGTAGCGGGCTTAAGGCGATTAGAGTCGCCAATGGCCTTGGGCGTCAGGGCAAATAGGAGCCGAAAGCGCTAGACCCGAGCACGCCTGTAAAAACACCCCGCAATTCGCTCGCACCGATCATATAATACGCGTGCGCTCAAAGGCGTGCGCAATTACGTTCATTAGTTTACTTATTTGTGGTAATAGTGATATATAAGCGAAAAATACGCCCCTCAGATAAATAGATGTAACTGAAAGTTAAACTATGTAGTACCAGTACTAGAAAAAGTAGTAGTTTCACTTTGATCTTTTTGTATGGATGAAATATCTCTGTTGGCATTACTTTGGTGCATATTAGTTTCTATATGGATTATCTTTCTGAACTTCAGAGTTGCAGGGCGAGTATTTTATAATTTTGTTTTTTATATATATATATACAAGTTGTAAACGATAGTCGATCAGTTCTACTCTATAATATGTTAAACGTCGATTTGCATGGAATAATTGTAAAAAAGCTATGTTAAAAATAATCTTTTGACATTGATCATTGAAATTTTTTTTTTCAAAAGTTTTGGTTCAGCCGTTTTCGAAGAGTAGCATTAAGTATACGGGGTGTAATCTACCTAGAGTAAGCCGTTCGGCATCCTTCTAACAATGATGCCGCTATCCCAGAACTACTACTGAAATTTCGGATCTCGCACGAACATTGGCCAAAATCAATGACACGAGAAATGTTATTCCAGTTCCACCGGACGCATCGAAGAAAAATAAGGAACCATTTTCATCATCAATTGAATTCATTAACGTATTCACTTCCTCCTGTTGAGGGTTCAACCGCTCATACATTTTACCTATGCTTTGGATGTATCAGCTTCTCAAAAGACAACTTATGGAAAATGTGTGTTTAAGTAAATCCGTCACTACATATCATCGTGCGATATCACAAAAAGATAATTTTCATACTTAGGTGGGTACTCAGGTTACACTACTTATAGCACATATAAGTTTGGTACTTTGCCGAACAGAAAATGAGTTGGCTTTATTAAGTAATTGATGAAATAAATAATATATGTAAACCATTTTATTTTATAAACATACCTACACATAAATAAAACAAAGCATTAAATCATCGACTTCGTGAAGCAAAAAGATGTATGTAAACACGTTGTATCTTATCACATTCTGTAGATACTTTGTTTTATCTCAACTCTTTTTATTGTATATAATTACAATTCGCAGAAGAGAAGGAACACCTACTCTGAAACAGTCGAGTGTTGAGTTAGTTTTGAATACTCTTGTATTGGAATTTATTGTTCAACACGAAGTATATACCTATGTCAGAGCAAAAAATCATTTATCAATCACGGCAAGCTTTGAGTGACCGTGACATGTAGATACTTACGAAATTATCAATACATATTAATTACCATACTGGAACTTCTTCGATTGTGCTATTTCTACCCAACATCCATCAATAAAGGTAAGAAAAAAGTTCATTTAAACGTTTGACTTCGGGTGAATGATTCTGCGATTTTTTTTAAGAAGAATTAATCATATTTAAGAAATGGTTATATCAGTATTAGTGATTTGAACTAAAATAATATTTTGGAACAAATAAAACGGTGGTAAAACGACTGCCCGAGACGGATGTTGTCCTACCCCTCCAAGTGCCAGCGCATGCGCAGAAACCGAATCTGATATATTTTTGATTATGCGCCGTTTGCGAGTGGAGGAGACCGACCAATTTATGAATCCGATTCCGTGACACTGAGATAGTTTTCCCCTAAACAGTTTTTCACTTTTACTAATAAACACATTTTTAGGGTCCCGTCGCAAACAGCACAAAAGGACTCTAATGTCGCACTTATTTTTTTTCCGTATTGTTCCCCTATTAACGGTTGTTTTAAATTCGGAAAATACTAATATAGCTACACTTATGTACTTTTGCCACAATTATTTACTTTTGCTTAAAACATTATACTTTTTGAGAAAAGGCTAGATTTCTGGAGCGCTTATTTTCTATTTAATTGCAAAATAATCATCAGGCGAGGGCTTTTTCCATGTCCAGGACCCTGATATAGAATGGATAGGATATGAAATATGAGGATATGATATATGAGGTTTCATGTAATAGGACCCTCGGCACGTGAACATGTTCACGCTTGACCAGATTTTTATTTCTATGTGTCAAAAGGTACGTTATGAATTTTAGGTCCGTACGATGCTGCGACGATGGTGCCTACGGCGCATTCCCCTTTACTCGAACCGAAGCGAACGGGTCATAAGAGGGCCCAGAAATACAACCTCCAGAGGATTAACTAGCACAAGCAACGAAGTGAACATTTTGAAGTCACCATATAAAGACATAGAGGTTCCTAAACTGACGATACCGGAGTTCATCTGGCAGAATCTTCACAAATGGTCTGACAGAACAGCAGTGGTAAGATAATTTATTTTTTATGTTAAGCACGGCATATGGCGTACGCCACGACCTCATGGGTTTTCGAACTTTCACGGGGGCTGCGAACTTACTTAAACTAATTTTAGGAAATATCTCGGCAGGTAGTCGATTGCGTAGTTATTATGTTTTCCCAGGTTGTAACCAGGGGAGTGCGGGTGTCTTGCCAGTATATTTGTATAAACGACCACTGAAAATGGTAGACAAGTTAAAATATCTAGGTCATATATTAACCGATAGATGACCTAGATATTGAAAGACTGTTGATTAAAAGCAATATGCTGTCGAGACGGTTTGTTCGGTGCTCCAAAGCTGTAAAAATTACTCTTTTTAAAGCGTACTGCCAACCGATGTACACAAGTCAGCTGTGGATTTATTACACTCAACGGGCTTACAACACAGTGCGTGTGCAATATAATAATGCATTCAGATTCCTACTCGCTCTACCCAAATTCTGTAGCGCCTCAGTAATGTTTACTGAGTCAAGGGTAGATGACTTTGAGGCGATACTTCGTAAGCGTATTGCCTCATTCGGGAACTGCATTTTCATGTCGAACAACTGTACAATAATTGCCGCAAGGAAAAATATTCGAGTATTGGTCTGGTGTCCATCGCTATATCCAAATTATGTGAAATTTGATATGATATCTGTATTTCAATGTGTTTGTTTGTTTGTTTTATTTTTTAGAAGTTTTTTATAAAATGTTTGTTTTTGTTTTGATAAAATATGGAATTTGTCTGCAATAAATATTATTATTATTATTAAATGACCACACTTCAAACCATTAATATCGTCAAGAGAGGCCAAAGCCCTGTAGGTGGTACTAAAAATATTTAATCATTGTACAAGTGAATAAAGGCATTGTCCAAGTCAGAGGTGTTGATCCAGTGGTGTTGTATGTTCATTATGGTATTTTATCTGCCATGATCAGTTCATGTTTATGCCAGGCACAATTTCCGTACCTTTTTTTTTTCGCAAATATTGAAAGCGTTTCTTTTTTAATGAAGACGTAATGTCGTAACTGTATTTCCACACTGTTTATGAAGGTGTGCGGTGTGAGCGGCCGCAGCTACACGTACAACCAGCTCTACCGCATGTCCAACGCCTTCGCCGCGAACCTGCGGCTGCGGCTGCGGTTGCGGGACGGCGAGTGCGTCGCGGTCATGATGCCCAACGCGCCGGAGTACCCGCTCGTGGCGCTCGGTGCCCTTCAGGCTGGCGCAATGCTCACGACCATCAACCCCATCTACACACCACGTATGTTCATCGTGTATTTGAGGCACTCGAAAGACATTCCAAGTAGCCTTGTTGATTTTGCCTGAGTACAGCAGGCCTGTTCCTGGAATTCCATAATCAGGAATCTGGAATTCTGAGTCTTTTTTCGACGGAAAACCTTGATGAATTGAAGTACTATGTTCCGGGATATAGAATAGAACTAGAATCAGGAATAAGCCTGCTGGCCTCTCTTGTAAGTGGCGTCATTCTTTTGCATTTGAAATGTATATTTTTTTGTACATTATGTGTCAGATCAAGCCAATAATTTATTGCTGGTAAAACTATTAGAATTTTATACACGATTATTATTGGTAACCCATTTTTTTTAATTGCAGATGAAATTCAGAGACAGCTATTAATGTCTGATGCCAAAGTGGTGGTTACATCATTAGAAAAGGCTAGTGTTATTAAAGAAGCCCTGCGACTAGCCGAACTTAACTTGCCAATTATTGTTATAAAATCTCCTGAAGAGGCAACGCCTCCAGGCTCGATTCTCTTTAACGAGCTATCTGAAGACTTTAACGTGGACCTTGAGTGCTTAAAAAAGGTCAAAATAGGAAGCAATGAAATTGCTGTTTTGCCCTACTCCAGCGGGACTACCGGTCTGCCAAAAGGAGTGGTGTTAGAGCATCGAAATATCGTAGCAAACTGTGAGCAGGTTCATGAAGAATTGGTACGCATTCCTGAGGAAACAACTGGTATGGTTTTTCTTAATCAATTTCACCCCTTGAAATTAAATAACCCTCGAGCACACGATGTAATTATTACATTACACCTGTGGTTTTAGTAATCCAGCGAAAAAAAGAGCATATGATTCTTAACAACAAATTAAATGCAAGTTCATTTACTTCTCGTCTGGAACGAATTTTCAGAAAGCCAATTTAAACAGACCAAGCTTAGCAACACCAATTACATATTAAATAACATTTTATCTGAGAACAGAAATAAAGT
Organism: Incurvaria masculella; assembly: GCA_946894095.1. Taxonomy (NCBI): domain Eukaryota; kingdom Metazoa; phylum Arthropoda; class Insecta; order Lepidoptera; family Incurvariidae; genus Incurvaria; species Incurvaria masculella. Next base: position 11,687,716 of record OX335643.1, read on the forward strand.
TCCAAACATCCAGGAGAGCCAAGATAAATATTTATCATGTTGCTGTTACGGCATACTAGTTTTAATCTTATACTGATAATGACACGAACTGCTGCATTTGTTTTTATCGAAATTAAGCGTTATAATATTATGGTTACATTATTTGTTTTAGGTTTTTAAAATGATTCATATCCTGAAAACTACTTGAAATTTAAAGAGTTTAACAATTGTCCTTTTCTCGCATATATATGAGAATATTTAACTGTTCCTTTAATCGTTTCAGGGATCAGTGCTAGAATCAATTCAAGCAAAACGACATTCCTGTTAAATATTAATATGTTCTACATATGTGTGTATCCAAAAACTATTTTTGTTGCTGCCATTTAATTTAAAGTCTCTACTAATCTGTTTTGAACATGATGTGTAACTAATTCAAGCTATTAGACTGTTAATGTCTTGGTTGGACATATTTCAGCAAATTACCAGGAAACAGTGCTAGCTGTGCTGCCCTTCTTCCACATTTACGGTATGGTTGTAGTCATGTTGGACAAGTTGTCTCGCGGTTGCAAGCTCGTCACCCTGCCATCCTTCCAGGTGGACACATTCTTAAGCGCCATAGTCAAGAATCACGTTTCCGTTATCTTTGGAGCCCCGCCATTAGGTACTTATGACAATAATTCATTTAACATGTTTAATGGTGCAGAATAGAGATACAATGAATTAAATAAATTATGCTAGCTCTCTATCTCTCGTTTTCATTCACAGCCATGTTTACGTTTATGCTTTGTGTAACTTTGTTGAATGTGTGGACGTATATTTTCAGTTTAAAAATGTGGATATTAATTAATTATAGACCTGATTTGACTTAAGTCGACTTTAAGTTGACAATGGTTTACCTTTTTTGGTCGTCTTAAAGCTTATTAATTTTTTTCACGCATAAGTACCTTTAACCACAACCTAATGACTTATTCATTAATATCCTATTTTGTTTTGTCAATTAATGTTTTATTGAATATTTCAGTGCTGTTCATGGCAACGCATCCGGCCGTGGAAGCCAAACACTTTGAACATATGAACGTTATTAATTCAGGCGCCGCACCGCTGCCCATAGCAGATATCGCAAGGCTGTTCGAAAAAGCCAAGGTAAATTAAACGATCTTGAACATAATCCAGTCGGTATTTCTACATGAAGGACTTCAGACACCTGAAAATAATTTCGCCCATGAAAGTCTTTGTTTGGAAAAAGTAGACATTTTAAGATCTGCCTTTAAAGACTTTCTCAATTTTCAGCGTGAATTTTACTTCATGGAAGGTTACGGTTTGACAGAAACCTCGCCAGTCGTGTGCATAACGAGGAAGAAGGAGAAATTCTATGGGACTATAGGATATCCTCTACCAAACACGGATGTCAAAATAGTGGGAGTTGATGGAGGGGCTTTGGGGCCCGACCAGGTATGATAATTTGTCGTTTATGCTGTTGATGAAATTACGCACATTCTTGCAGCAAGAGTACGACAAATAGGTACTCTTTGTCTTTTTTAATGGACATTTCTTCCTTCTTTGCACAAGGCGTAAATTAAAAACATGTATATTATTTTGCGTATGCTTTATCCACGAACTTAGCCTTGAAAACAAGAAAATCAAAAGTCGTTGGATATTTTTATTATTCAGTCTATCTAGCCTTCAGATAGAGCTAACATGTAATTGTCTTTTCCACAAGTCATGGTTTACTGATTCCAGAACGGAGAATTGCTAGTGCGAGGGCCGCAGGTGATGCGAGGATACCACCACAACGACGCAGCAAATGCAGAAGTGTTCTCTGATGGCTGGCTGCGCACCGGCGACCTCGTCTCTTACAACGAGGCTGGACAGATTTCCATTAGAGGACGTCTAAAGGAGCTCATCAAGGTGCGTTTGATAATAGGAGTTTTTTTATTTTACAGTGTTGTGGTCCATATTATACTTGTTTTGTAAACATTTGATGGGAAAAAACAAAATGCCTCCTCTCTCAATCTTTAGGCCTTTAGAAACTAAAAACTAAAGGCATTTTTCTCGAGTTTTAGGTTGCGCTGTCAGTCTTTCAGAACAAGGTATAGAACTCATTCTTAATGGCCTAATTCTTTTTTATACGTATAACAGGACATTGATGGCTAGTACTCGTACCACACCCAACGTCTGGATCGCGTCCGTAACTATCCCAACAAACCGCGTTTCATTAGGAATTAGGTGTCATGCCAAGACATACCTTAATTCAGTCCGGCTACACTGAACTGGATGGAATACGTGGACTTTTCTTTATTGCTACTTCGAGCATATATTCATCCATTTTGATGGAACAATCCGGATGAGCTCGACCCTACTGCCTAATAGGTGACATGTATAACGTTCCATGCTATGGAATGAAATGAGAGCACCTCAGAAAGAGAAAGAATGTTACCAACCAACAGAGTATGGCTGCGAATACTGATGAAGTCACTGATACTAAAGATAAAACTCCATTGCAGGTGAAAGGATTCCAGGTGCCCCCCGCGGAGCTGGAGGCGCTGCTGAGGGAGCACCCGGAGGTGGCGGACGCGGCGGTGGTGGGCGCGCCCCACCCCGCCCACGGCGAGGTCCCGCGCGCCTTCGTGGTGCGTCGCTCCGGTAGCGGCGGCGGCAACCTCGACCCCGAGCGACTCAAGCAGTACGTGGCCGAGCGGGTGGCGCCCTACAAGCGGATCGTGCACTTGCAGTTCATTGACGCCGTGCCCAAGAATGCGTCGGGCAAGATCATGAGGAAATCGCTGGAGGCTATGAAGCTGCCTTGAGGATTTATGTTTTTCGGGTGGAATCGATGCGGATGAAGAAGCGGCGAGAGTCGAAATAAAATAACAAAAAAATTATATTGACTATCAAATTACATTCTATAACAATAAAATAAAGTTTTGAAAGCGCAGTGGCGCGTTCAAACATCGGGGTTAAACAATACGAGGCACGGTTATGTTCTAAATGGGTGCGTTGAGGCACTTCAAGGTTAAAATTCCACGTACAACTATGCCTTATTGAAGTGAGTCTATCGAACACTGTCATCCCAATAATCCGTGGAGATTTCTTCGCACTCTTGGTGTTGGAAAGTCATACTATAATAGCACCCCTTTCATTTATGTCAATGCCCTCAATTCCCATTTCTCTACCCTCCAGTCAATATGAATCCCAGCGTCAAAGCTGATACCACCTCCCTGCAGTCAGTTCCACCCCTTAAGGTGGATGAATTTATTTTTACATCCGTATCTGAGTCTGAAATAAAAAAAATACATTCTTCCCAATCTGAGCAAGGCCGTTGGTGCTGATTCCCTGAGTCGAGATCTATACATTCCTATTTTAGATAATACTTTAGCTGTTCTCACACATGTCGTCAATTTCCCTCTCATATCGGAATCCTTAGGTGCGAATAAACACCTGGCAATTAATAAAAATGTTTATTATAAGACCTGAGTCTGTTACAAACAAAACTCTTTGATATTTTGGCTTGCATGTTATTTTTATATCTGGTGTCATGTTCACTTCCTCAATATACCTCAACCTGTTTTAAATTAGTTTTCTTCCTACCTTTACGGGCGACGTCAGTGTGTACGAGCTGACGATCTCTGCTCGGACTGGTGTTCTACCACTGCTGGCGTTCCCCAAGGCGGTGTACTTTCACCCTTATTATTCTCGATTTTTATCAACACTATTGTTTCTTTACTTCTGTGCCCCAACTTTCTTTACGCTGATGAATTGCAGCTATGCAAGTACTTTCATACTGAAAAAGTTGTAGAAGCAGTTGCATGTATGAACAGAGACTTGGACACCGTTCAATCTTGGGCTGAGAAATTCGGACTCATCGTTAACCCTGCAAAAAACCGGCCAAGCGCGAGTCGGACTCGCACACGAAGGGTTCCGTACCATCAACACCAAAAAATCACGTTTTTTGTATGTTAATTATTATTAATATTTTATTTTACCTATTTGTTGTTGTAGCGGAAAAATAAATACACACTCTGTGAAAATTTCAGCTGCCTAACTATTACGGTTCATGAGATATAGCCCTGTGACAGACGGACGGACGGACAGCGGAGGCTTAGTAATAGGGTTCCGTTTTCACCCTTTGGGTGCGGAACACTAAAAATGCAAGCAATTGTGGGTTTGAATGATGCTAAACACAGTTTACGGTATTATATATTTATTGTTAGATTTGTTGACGATTTGATGTATGATTGTACAATGTATTTTACGCGTTTGTCCGGAGTCGTGTTGAGTCGACCGGCGACGAACTCTCACTGCCTGGCCGCATGCCATGTGGCCAGATGTTGAAGGATCCGTCTGGTAGCAGGTAGTGGAGGCGCGCAGCCCCCACAGTACCCCCCTGCCAGTGATCGAGCTAGATCACGAGTAACCAGCTTGCAGACGATCTGGAAACCGAACCCGACGGCCGGCTCTCGTTGCTGGAGGTTCTGCAATTGTTTTGTTGGTTTTCTGGTGATCACTTCCCTCTGGACTGGTGGAACTGACTGGAGCCTCCGTGGTGTGCTCTTCAGGCATTATGAAGGCTGGCTTCAGGCGGTCGATTGAAATGGTAACATCTCGGTTGCGGACTCTAATGACAAAAGTCTTCTCGTTCCTGCTGATGACGGAGAAAGGTCCATTATAAGGATGCTGCAGTGGTCCTTGTTGTCCATCGCATCTAACGAAGACATGCCCAGTCGTGGCAAGATCTTTAAATACGAAGGTCTTCTTTTGGCCATGTTGAGATGCAACCACTGGACGTAATTCTCCCATGTTTTCTCTCAGGTGTTTTATGAACTCTGCTGGCTCCCCTGCTTCTTGATATGTAGAGCGAGGAGAGAGAAATTCGCCGGGCAAACGAATTGTTTCACCATACAGAAGTTCTGCTGAGGTAGCTTGTAAGTCTTCTTTCCAGGCTGAACGAATTCCAAGTAGAACCGTCGGAAGAACTTCGGTCCAGCGATTGTTGTTGTGACACTTAATAGCGGCTTTTAATTGTCTATGGAAACGCTCAACCATTCCGTTTGCAGCTGGGTGGTATGCTGTGGTCCTTATTTGGGTCGAACCTGTCAAGCTGCTGAGCTGCTTGAACAGGTGGGACATAAATTGTGTGCCTTGGTCTGTTGTAATGCGCAGAGGCGTGCCATAACGTGCGATCCAGTTATCGTAGAACGCACGTGCAACAGTCGGTGCTTCTTGGTTTTCGATTGGGATAGCTTCAGGCCAACGCGTGAATCGGTCGACGCAGGTCAGACAGTATCGGTAGCCCTCGGAGTACGGCATGACAATTATGTCGATATGGACATGCTCAAATCTGGCTGAAGGTGATGTGAACACACCCCGAGGAGACGATACGTGTCTGGATATTTTCGCTTTCTGGCATTCGATGCAGCTGCGAGCCCACAGTCTACAGTCCGACTTGACAGATGGCCAGACAAAACGTTGAGTGACGAGCTTCACTGAAGACTTGATGCCAGGGTGTGACAGCTGATGAATTGTGTTAAATGCTGTTCTTCGAAAAGATGGAGTCAAAAATGGTCTTGCTGTTGGCGTGGAGACGTCGCAAAAGACAGCTACGGTGGTACCAGGTATCAGCACTTGTTTAAGTTGCAAAGCAGATCCTTCCCGTAGATATGTCTTCAGCTCTTTATTTGAGTGCTGAGATAACGCCAGCTCTTCAAAGTTGATGGTTTGGGACAGTTCTTCTATCCGTGATAAGGCGTCGGCTACCACATTGTCCTTCCCAGATATGTGCCTTATATCGGTGGTAAATTGGCCGATAAAATCCAGGTGTCGGAACTGCCGTGGAGAACATTTATCCGGTTTCTGCTTAAAGGCATGGATAAGAGGCTTCTGATCGGTGAATACAGTGAACGCACGTCCTTCAACCATATGGCGAAAATACTTAATCGAGAGATATATGGCAAGTAGTTCCCTATCATAGGCTCCATATTTGGTCTCTGCAGGTGAAAGTTTCTTCGAGAAAAACGCCAAGGGCTGCCACTGCTCCTCGACAAGTTGGTGTAAAGCTGCGCCAATTGAATAATCAGACGCATCGCAGAATATAGCCAGGGGAGCGTCAATTTTTGGGTGGCTTAGCAGCGCGGCTTGTACGAGACTTTCTTTGCAGGCCTCGAATACTCCCCTGGTTTCAGTGGTCCAATTGATTGGGGCCTGACCCTTTAAATTACCTTTGAGGAGATCATTCAGCGGGCCTTGCAGTTCTGCTGCTTTTGGTATGAACCTCCGGTAGAAATTTAACATACCCAGGAACTGACGTAATTTTTTAATATTAGTTGGTATTGGGTACGTTTGGATTGCTTCCACTTTATCAGGAAGTGGTCGTGTACCATTTTCTGATACCAAGTATCCAAGGAATTTGACTTCTGCTCTTCCGAAGTTGCATTTTGACGGATTTATGACAACTCCGTACTCCTTGAGACGTTGAAAAAGTATGTCCAGGTGTTTGAGATGTTCTTCTGGGGACGTTGAAGCTATTAAAATGTCGTCGATGTAGGCGTAGCAGAAGTCCAAGCCTTGCAGTACTTCGTCGATGAAACGCTGGAACGTTTGCGCGGCATTACGCAGTCCGAAGGTCATAAAGGTGAATTCGAAAAGGCCAAATGGTGTTGTTATTGCCGTTTTTGGAATGTCTTGCTCGGCGATGGGTATCTGGTTAAATGCACGGACTAGATCGACTGTAGAAAATATAGTTTTTCCTTGTAGTGCGTGTGAAAAGTCTTGTATGTGACGTACAGGATATGAATCAGGCTTCGTTCTCGCGTTCAACCCTCGGTAGTCGCCACAAGGCCTCCATTCGTCGCCTGATTTAGGTACCATATGCAATGGGGAGGCCCAGCAACTTTTGGAAGGCCGTGCGATCCCCAGGCGTATCATGGCATTGAATTCCTTTTGTGCCGCTTTCAATTTATCAGGAGCCAGACGGCGCGGCTTGAGGGACACCGGGGGCCCGGGTGTCGTTTCAATGAAATGTTTTGTTGAATGTTTGATATGCTCGGGAGCTCCGTCTGGCCGTGTTATCTCTGAGTATGTCGAGAGTAGCTCGTGGAAATGTGATGATCCGGAGATAGTCTTTACACTAGAAACTGCACCCATTACTGCTTGACCTTGGGCAGTCAGACTAGTGGTTCCATCTAACAGGCATCGACGGCGTGGATCCACGAGAAGGTTGTAATGGGCCAGGAAATCGATGCCGATGATGGGTTTGGAAACATCGGCTACCACAAATCTCCAAGCGAAGTCTCGTCGAAGTCCCAGATCCAAGTTAAGTACGACGGTGCCGTATGTGGCGATAGACGTGCTGTTCGCCGCGGAAAGTTCGTAGGCGGACTTTTCTCGCGGTCCTCGTATTTTGTGTCGAGGAAATACACAAAGGTCGGCTCCTGTGTCGATCAGAAATTGTGTCTTCGAAGTCTTATCGGTAACAAAAATACGGCGAACTTTGTCCGGGCTGAGGTCGTGGGTCGCCATCAACGACTGCCCGCAAAGTTTTCCGAGATCTGATTGCAAGGTTGTACGCATTTTCTAGCATTGCTGCCAAATCTCCAGTGGTACCAGCACTGACCCGACGACAGTGAGCGTGAGGCGGAATTGGAACGTGTTCTTGAATGCGAGCGCGTACGTGAGTTTGAACGTTCGCGTTGACGAGAGCGTTCTTCTCTTAGCTCCGATATTCCGGAGTCGTGTTGAGTCGACCGGCGACGAACTCTCACTGCCTGGCCGCATGCCATGTGGCCAGATGTTGAAGGATCCGTCTGGTAGCAGGTAGTGGAGGCGCGCAGCCCCCACACAATTATAATTGGGTCCAATTTTATTTTTTGTGGTATTAGAACACATTTGTATCTAGTGAATAAGCGTGAAACATATATTAATCTAAAGTAAATATATTTTTTCGTACTTAGCATGTACGTCGCTTATTCCAAGAAATGTGACATGTATGTATAATCGACTGTGAAGCAAGGACACATTAATTTAAGAAACATCCCTGTAGAAAGAACTACTTTACAATTATACTGCCAGGCTGGACCCGAACCAGCAAAACATACCATTTGCGGATATTGCGACTAACCAATTTCGGCACCTGTAACCAATATATTGATTACGGGAAGAGGGACTGTAGGAGAATTCCAAATTATGAGTTTCCAGCAGGTGGCGAAATTGGTTAGACGCAATACCGTCATATCATTATTATTATATGAACGTTATATTATAAACGTTAATATTATTTTTAAATAATTCAATGTGAGTTCGCCTACGCCCTTATGGAACTGAATGCAATCAGGTGCTAACTTAACCCCCTTAAGGTGGGCCTTCCCGCTCGTGGGGGTATGGGGATACAAACGTGGAAAAAAGATCATGAGCATATTTCTTGTCAGCGGTCCAAAATTATACTTAAAACAGCTTTATTTGATCTAACTAGATGTCTGGTGACCATTGGCATTTTAAAACAGTGTTTGGTTTCTAAGTCATAAGGTCCGAAAATTTTCGCGCGTTTTATACAATAACTTTGGAGGTGGATTACTCAACGATAAAATAAAAACATCCCAAAAATATTAATCATCAGACATAGCTGGTTTCATGAAGAATTATTATCAATTTGGTTTTTGTTTGATTTTTTAATACAGCGGTCGTGATTTACTTTTAGCTTTAAATGGCTTTGTAATTACAATTTTCGTAAATCTTACCAAATCGAACACTATGCGCATTGTCTGCTTAGTGGAGTTAGCCTGTCTTTTCTTTTGAAAACGAGAAGGTCCCAGAGCACAATAACACGCTTTTGTACCGTGCCCACGAATGAGTTAGAGAGTGTGCACTCCACCCTTACGCTCTATGTAAGTTTCACCCAATTTTCTGTGGACGTCACTGTTATGTCCATACAAATTGTGGATCTAAGGTCCTGGTTAAGATAGTGGGGTTAAATGCAATTATGTAATGATCAAGCGATTCATAGGTAGGTACAAACCTAACAGTAAAATATTATCGCCACTTTTTAACCGCATTCAGGCTAACGATGTTTTGTACAGATTAGGTTTTTTTCCTCCGACGTAATAGACTAATACTAATGAACGAGTAGGCGTATCAATGATAATTTTCATCGATATGACTGTTTATAAACATATTTGGAATCACTAATACATGTTATATGATGTTTACGGATGTCATTGACTCATCATTCGATTTAAATGGGTCAAGATATTAGGTGATTCGAAAATCAGAGACACAAATCACTTATGGACATATCAAGCTAATGGCAGGTATTCTGTGTAATGGCACAGAAAAAGTAATATTGCTACGCGTCGTCGACTCCTTCAAAGGAAGCCGCCACACTATCACCCGAGGAAGACATCGCAGTCCAGCGAGCATGAAAGGAGGGTAGTAGAAACCGAGGGCGCTTATACTTATAGGTAAGTACAATTTTTTTAAATGGCTAAACCAGCGGCCATGGTATGTACCTAATCCATCCTTGGCAGGTATCCAAAGTGTTAACAGCAATATAATATCACCTGAAAATAGTTTGCTTGTTTTTTTTAGGCAAACCTTAGCTTCTCACATATTAACCGTAATATAACTATACTTATATTTAACATTAGTGAGCTATTATTCCGTCAATATGCATATTTATCAAATTTAAGAGGTCATAATAAAAGAAATGGATGCAATCAAAATAAAGCGTGTGTACCGGGCAATTTCCCTCGTAATTCGACTTTGGATAAGAAGGAATGTGTCGAATGTGCAAAGTTAGTGAGCAAATTTACGAATATCGAGGCGAAGAAACGAAGGAACGAGAACGCGCGAGGAAGACGCGACAAGACGAGCAATAATGTTCGCCTTCTCCTTCGCGAGGGAAGCGATGATCAATTTATTATTAAACATGGCCATAGTTAGCGATCGCTTGCACGACTTGGAAGTGGTATTGAGGGCACGCCTTGCCACAACAGTTCGGTCCAGCACCCGTTGTCTATAGGCCTGGTTTTTGGCCTCAACCCCGAGACGACATTGACGGTTGAAACGGGCCTTGTGATTGCCACCCACTGGTACATCAGAGAATGAAATAAAGTAATCCATACCCTGTTGCATCAGCTCGACATTGGACTCGACGCACCTCGATGGGTTCGAAGTGGCAAAGCAAACCTCCTGGCAAGGGAAAGTTCTAAGAAAAGAGCAGCCCGAAATTCTTTCCATCGCGTTGACTTGTAGTCATGAGATGCACTGATGGCACCGCACCGTACAGGATACCAGACAGTGATCAGAACCTTCAAAGGGCGCTTTCACATTTATCTTATATCCTGAATGTTCAGAAGTCAGCACAAGATCTAGCAAGCTGTGCAGTGTCCCGAAACCCAAGTTTTATTGTAATATAGCATTTAAAACTTTTATACCGTTAGATGGCATATAAAACTTATTATATGGCCATAACATACATAATTGTTTAGTCCCCCAAAGAACATTACTTTTGTATCCATCACAATAATCTTTGTATGGGGCGGACAATTCGGAACCACGTACGTTCTAAAAAAAACATCGTCGTATAAAAAATGGTAAATTTTCATGTTTTTTCTTAAGTACCAAAAACTCTAAATTAGTTAGTGCACTGACACTTGAAAATCGTAATTACATTGAAGGATTAATTACATCAAGCTTTAACCGTTATAAAAAATATTGTACATAGAAACCTTTGTTTTTCGGTTACACTTCTATTATTGTTTACCAATGTGATTGTGTAAACATGTAATCACGTGCTCGAGCTGCGCAGGCGCAATGACCGCCCGGGAAATCCGGATATATTTATAACAACATGATCATGATGACAACGCGCTTGATGACAATTAAGCTTACTTTAAGCGCACCGAGGTGACAAAAATGAAAAATACTAAGATCTTGACAATTGCTGATGAGGGAAAAGTTAATTTGGAAAATAGTTACAAAGTTATTGTGAACCAATGCAGCGTCACTCAGTTTAAAAATAAAAAAAAATTTTTGCGGTTGCTATAGGTCTGTTAAATTTTGTAAGTATTAGCCTTGTTTTTACCAAGTACTTACACTGAGCGGCTCGTAGCCTAGTGGCGCGGGGACTGGCCTAGCGTACCAGAGGCCTGGGTTCAATACCGACATCTCTTGCCGAGTTCGATAAGTGCATTTCGTCACGAATGCGAGCTGCTCCATGGTTCGGAATCCATGTAAAACTGTAGGTCCCCTTCCCCTACTAGGTGGTAGGGTTTAAGCCCGCCCGGGTTGGTACCATCGCATTGGATTAAAAGATGTTCGAAGCGGCAATGAAAAATTGTCCGTGTTTTCCATCCAGTTCAATGTAGGGAATGTGGTGTATTGGGCTAATATCATAACGGTAGTTGTGTGGTATTAGCATCCATGTCAGGTCGCATAAAAAAACTGGTGGCCAGTGGTTTCACTGGTTGCAATGAGGGGTCTGTTCCCCTAGGGTTTCGTTTCCCTAGGTGACAATATATATTCATACCGTCACGCCGATTCTCCGGGGGTATAGAATATGATACGCCATACGGTTCTATCACATAATACTTTGTTCGCTTCCTCTGCAGCATACATATTTTCATACTAGCTCTACAATGACGGGTGCTATGTATGTATGTACTTCGTCAATTTGGTCGTGATACTTACTCCTGCCCCGGCCCGCTCACTTAATATCTGTAAATCGGTTTCGTCACTCATTCGCTTTATACGTCCAAACCACCTAAACATACCATTCTCAATTCGCGTCGGTCGCCGCAGAAGTAAGTAGTTTATGAACATAGTACAAAATGTGTCTCAAAAACCCAAAGAACTAAAACAATCTTGTTTCGACCTAATGAACCCCGTTCGTCGTAAATACTGATTAATTTGAAAATTGTACATATTATTTTCACCGAAGTGTGCCAAGCGAGTCGCAATCGGCACGGCACCTTGACCTCAGAGTTCAAGCGGGGGCCGTGCGCAATCCCACCAAATTAGTTGACAGTAAATCGAGAAATTTAGAGACGAAAGTGAGTTTTTGGGGGCCAGCTTTCCAAACTTGAATATAACATTTAATATGAACAAACAATATAATATACATACGATGCTAAACACGCCAGCCCTCACCTTAGAAATGCCCGATACCCTTTGGGCTTTCGGACTTTCACGGTAGCTACGAAAACCGATCCGGCCCATCAGGATGATTTTTAATTTCTCACCATGTGTAAGTTCTGGGGCGACAGCCGCAAATGGGTCGCTCCCAAATACCTACTTCGAGTAGTGGACTGCATAGAAAATAATTTGACCAATTTAACCCTGACTTGAACGGACTATAGGCAGGATAGGAGAGGACTCACCAGTGGCGTAGTGTAGTCTGCAGGCCTCCTGAATCCTCGGTTTCCGTCTCCACCAGGGTTCCGTTCACGGCACTTAAGGTCTTTCACTTTTTGTGGTGCGTAGACGCTACTCGGGTTGGATCCACGGCAGGATACGATCGTTGCCGTGGATCTTGGAGCTGTTGAGGATGTGCGAAGCCAGCAGAATGTCCGCCGGCATCGACATTTGCCACGAGTCTCTCGCGACCCACAGTTTTTCATTCGCTCGGCGCGAATGAAGGTAGTTCGGTAAAAATTATTTAAAAATATAAAAAACCCGACAGCGTCAAAAATTGTAACTTAAAATTGACTTAGTAAACGAACTGAAAAGATAGAAACAAGTTGAAAAATTAAATATTTGTTGTGTTTGAATGATCATGGTTGACAGTGTTAACAAACGCAGTCGGAGGCATCAAATAGCCCCAGTACGTTCCATAGTAAATGACTAGCGATTTTATGGATTATTTCGGTGGAGCAAGAAAATACGTGGTGGGGGAAGTTCCAATATCCTATCTTTCATTTTTATGTCTAAAGTGAGGTTTTTTTTCTCGTTCTCGGTGTCACCTATCATCATGAAATTTATATAGGTACACTTTCAATGAATTTAATAACAAAAAGAAATATAAATCATAGTTAAACTATTTGATGCACAATATGAATTATATAATGATATATTATATATTTCCCAATACATTCCATTATTAACGACTAGCGATTTTCTTAGTGATATGGGTATAGCAAAAATAAACTTATTGAGACAAATTATGATCTCCTAACTGTCAAATAATAAATACGAAAGTAAGTTTGTCTGTTTCGCGAACTCAACCGACTATCGTGAAATTTGCATAGGCACACCATTGAAAATATAAATCGTAGTTAAAGTATCTTATGCCTCCGACTGCGTTTGTAAACACTGTCAACCATGATCATTCAAACACAACAAATATTTAATTTTTCAACTTGTTTCTATCTTTTCAGTTCGTTTACTAAGTCAATTTTAAGTTACAATTTTTGACGCTGTCGGGTTTTTTATATTTTTAAATAATTTGTTTTATTTTAATTATTTTTAGTTTTCGTAGAGCATGCATTTATCATTTAAATATCTGCACGTTAATAAATCCCAACGAAAGTAAGGTTAGGTATTATTATGGAACCTGACATGGATGGCTAATGGAACACAACTACCGTCATGATATAAGCCTAATTCAACAAATTCCAGAAGGAATTAGGTGACAGGTCAGGACCTTCCTTTACACAGAATCACGGCTGCACACGGATACCATGGGTGGAAAATACAGACAATGATCTATTGCCACTTCGTCCATAGTTTTTCCTAATGCGGTGATACCAACCCAGGCGGGATTAACCCTGTCACCTAGTAGGGTAAGGTGACCTACAGTTTTACATGGGTTCCGAACCATGAACAACTCGCAAGATAAAGTGGTGTATAACAGATGCAAGGATTTGAGCCCATAACCTCTTGCATGAAAGGCAATATTTTAGTCCCTACACTACGAGGTGTAACAAATAGAGTTTTTTAGTTGATAATAAAACAAAACTACATTTTCTAAAAATTTCTTCATGTTATCTTTAAGGCTTTAATGAAGTCATCAGTTCATAGAATGAGATTCCCTCATTCAACGAATTTTGATCATATGCCGATATATACAAGGTTTTAGTGGAGGTATGGTCCAAACGTTAACGTATTCCTTGGCATATTTGAAACAAAAAGGATATACATTTTATTTGTAGGTATTTAAAATGTATGGGGAAAATCTTTTTCAAGTCGTACAACAAAATATCTTCTACCTTTTTAGCTCCAAATATGCCGAGGAATACGTGGTTAGCTTTTGGACCATATCTCCGTTAACACCCTATATATGGTTTTTTTAGAATCTCCCTCTCATCATCGTTGATTACAGTTACACTAAATTTATAAGCGAACAGTTCGACACTCAAATCCTGTGGTTATATACAGGGTCCGTCACTCGAAGTGTTACCAATTGAAAATGATGTTATTTAGTTAATTGAAGTACGGTTCGTTAAAGATTATATCACAATAAAACATTTAATTTTAAGACAATAATTGTTATTGTTCGATATAGCCTCCTTTGATCCATAGATAAGAGCTTTCTGAGACGATCCTGAGTGTTGTTGGAACGTCCAGCGTTTCGTACTGCATTGTTTACACGTGCACATGGTATGAGCGCCTCATTTAACACCTTTTGCACACACTTGCTGGTTGACTTTGACGCCCTTCTCGATAAACACGAGTGAATAGCGACCATTTGCGGTCACTGCAGCCGAGACCATAACAGAAGCGGGCGCTTGCTTACGAACGGGAACTCCATCGTCTAAATTCTCGTTGGATTTGCCCTGTAGCCAAACACGAAAATGTTGTTTGTTTATATACTGTTAGACAGTAAACATTTTTTCATCAGAAAAAACAATGTTTTCCAGATCGCCACGCAAGACTTTCATTGCTTGAGCTCTTTGTAGTCGAACTGTCTTCTGCGCTGAACTAAGATGCTGTAATTTTTGTATCTTGTTGGTAGGGCTTCAGTTGCATTTCTTTTTGTTTCAGTATGCGCCGATTACTTGAGTCGGGTATTGTCTGACTTTTCGCAAATTTTGCAGAACACTGGTGAGGATTTCCTTGAATTCGAGCCTTTACCTTTCGAACCATATCATGTGATACTGCTATTTTCGGATGACCGCCTCTATGCCGTTTAGCAATGCTAGGTTATAACGCTTAATGGTTCGATGCACTAACATTTTGTTCACATGTAAATGCCGGAGCTCCCGAACGATGACTGGTTGTGATTTTCCGGTCAAATACAAAACGATCACAATGTTAGGTTTAATATACATTGCGAAAATTTATTATACAATTCAAATTTGTTCCCGCTCTTCTCGCCCACTTAAAAACAATGAAACAAATTGACGTTTCACCAAAATTTGGCGCGCTGTCATTATTATTTTGAAAATAGAAGTAACAGTTCAAGTGACGGACCCAGTAGTAATCGCTTTGATCACAGGATATCATCCATGTATAAACTAACTGCTAGTTAAAATTCAATAATCTCCGTAATAACCATGATTATATTATTTATATCCACTACTTCATAAGACTGGAAGTTGTCTCTTGACTGACAGCTTTGAATGTGAGTAAAAAACATTGTTAAAGCCATTTTTATTTAATTATTGAGCTAGTTAAGTTCCAGTTTCACAGTTTAGAACTTTAACTGGATGCGGCGAAAGAGACCTGGATTCATCGTTTGCAAATATATGTGGGCCCGAGGTCCACAATCGCCCGATCGAATGTGTTACCTTGGAGCTTATAAACTGTTACATCCCAACTGAGCGTTTATTGTTTTTCTTGCCTCCAAAGCCCATCAAAATATAACGTTCATGATTTAATCCGTACATGAACTCCTGGTTTATTATTTTGAATAATATAACGTGTTAATAATATGTGATATATGATGATAAACCCAACTTTGGCAAAGCCGTGCTTTTCCTTCCCACTGCTCCCAAGGACACACGGTTAAAGATCAGCGATATTATGATGACGATCATATTTTATGTACCCTATGTAACATAGGTCCTCATCAGGGGGCTGACGACATCTTCATGGAAAGTTTTCCTATCTTTGGTAAAGCTTTTAGATATTATCAGATTGATACCGATTTTGGGCACCACAGTATCTCGGCACTGTAGGGTCGCCCTCTTGTGGAACAAGCGGACCTTCCCCAGCGTGACACCCATTGACAACGGAAGTATGGATTTATGAGCTGTGCAGGTGCAGAATGCTGATAGTAAAGCTATGATGATGATATCGGTCTATGCGGCGACCGAGAATGTCGAAAATCTATCTGACTATCGCCCGGATCCACCACTTCCAGTTATAGTCATCCCAAAGTTATCTTTCGGTTACACCATATAAATATGCAATGTAACCGAAGCTACAATCTATATAGCTGGAGGTAGTGAAAAGAGGAGTATATGACCTGAGTTTAAAAGGAGACCTGTTTAAAAGGCTGCTTCCAGGGTCCAGGGCGTGGAGAAGAAAATAAAATGCGAGATACGTAGCGAGCAAGTAGATTGTAATAATGAAGAGAGGGAACACAGACAATACAAATTGGCATAGACGATAAAAAGTATTGCCAGTATTTTAATGTTTTCAACATATTCCGCCAACAGACACTGAATATGTTGGAGTTACAATAAATTTATCTTAGAATAAAGTGGCTTTAATGCAAATGCATTCTAATTTTACATATACACTACATGCACTCATGTTACATAGCATTTCATAGCTGAGGAGTGGACTGTTATATTTATAGGTTGTTTTTTTTTTTTAATAATATAAATGCTATTGAAAACTCAATAAGCTATGTAGCAGAAAATATTAGACAAATGATTGCATGACGGTAATCACAATATGCATGATTTTTACTTATTAACTATATTAATTAAATCTAACACATTTAGGGCATTTGTAAATGACCATGAAACAAGATAATTTTAACATCCTGTTATTTTATTTTACAATTCCTTTTGAGATAGGAAGTCTAAATTTAATCTTTTATTTTTAGTCTACGGGTAATATACATATTTTAGTAACAGAGGTTTTGTGTACCTTACCATTACATTTTCTTACTTCCAAGGCTCTAACTTTACCATCTTGCCCTGGATAAATTTTCGTGACTCTAGCCATGGGCCAGGTCATAGGCGGAGTGTCTAACTCTCGCAGGATAACGAGTGCTCCTACTTGAACATTAGGTAGACTATCCTTCCATTTAGGTCTGTTTTGCAAAACGTTTAAATATTGTTTGGACCAATATCGCCAAAACTGTTGTTTTAGGGCAGTGCATTTGCTCCAAAATTTTAGTTTATTGTTAGGAAGGTGAGTAATGTCCTGTTCAGGATAGCAAGTCAGGGGAGCACCTGTTAAGAAATGGCCTGGTGTCAAAAATGATAAATCATCGATATCTGATGACATAGGAGTTATTGGCCTCGAGTTCAAGATTCCTTCTATTTGAACTAGCACAGTGTTAAGCTGTTCATAAGTTAATACATGAGAGCACAGTACTCTTTTTAAATGATGTTTTACACTTTTTACAGCTGCCTCCCAAAGTCCTGCAAAGACTGGCGAGTAGCTGGGAATAAAATGGAAAGTTATACCTAACTTGGCAGTTACGTTCTGAACATATGTTTGGTGACATTTAGAGCTATTTAATGTATACAATTCAGATAGTTGTGTATTTGCTGATTTGAACGTACTGGCATTGTCACAATAGACCTCCGTTGGAACATTACGTCTTGCAGTAAATCGCTTAAAGCAGGCTAAAAATGTGTCAGTCGTTAGATCTGAAACCAGTTCTAGGTGTATGGCCTTTGTGACGAAGCATACATATACTGCAATATAGCCTTTTGTTGTTATGACCCTTCTAACACTTGACTGCTTGACCATAATAGGTCCAGCGAAGTCTATTCCAACCTTTTGAAAGGGGCGGTCAGGATTGACCCTATCTGCAGGCAACGACCCCATCAGCTGTTTAGCTGTAATACCTTTAAATCTAAAACATGTCATACATTTATGTATAATTCCTTTAACCAATCGCAACCCATTGATTATCCAATAATGTTGGTTAAGGCTACTTAACACGTGTTTTTGACCAGCATGTAATAATTTTAAATGTTCATATAGAATCAACAAGTAAGTGACTCTCGATTCTTTAGGTAAGATGATTGGATGTTTTTTGCTGTAAGGTAAGGAAGCATGTTGCAACCTCCCTCCTACTCTAAGGATGCCATTTACATCTATAAAGGGATTAAGCGGCTTCAAGTGGGACGACACTTCTCTGTCTGCTTGCAAGGAAGCCATATCCTTTTGAAAACACTTTTGTTGCTCATCTTTGATGAATAAGTGCAGTGCCTGGTTTGATTCTACATAAGTAATAAAGTTTTCCTTAATTCTTTGAGAACCCGGCCTTGCATTTTTTACAAATCTGAGCACATATGCAAGTATGTTGGTAGCTTTCTTTATGTCGGAGTATTTTTCAAGAAAGGAACTTAGAAATGAAACCTTATTAGTGTGTAATGTTGCGCACACAAGCTTGTCCTCCTTAGACTTCTTGACTTCGGGTAAGTCATTTGGTACATCATAAATACAATCATTGAAATTGTAAGTAGAGTTGGACAAGTCAGGAGGTCCGGACCACCACAGTTGGTTACATAATAGTTCGCTAGGAGCGACACCTCTGCTCAAACAATCAGCTGGGTTTTTGTCTGTTCTTACGTAGGACCACTGAAATGATTCCGTGTATTGATTTATTAGCTTGACTCGATTTGCGACATATGCATTTAATTTTGCTGGATCAGTTCTTTGCCAGGCCAAGACTACCTGAGAGTCACTGAACAGATGTACACTTTGAATTGATACCTTTTTAGTTAATGTATTGTACACTCTCATACTTAATTTTGCCATGAGTAGTGCAGCGTTTAATTCTAAACGCGGTATTGACAACTTATTGTCTTTTGGTGCAATCCTTGATTTAGAACAAAGAAGCGACATAGTTACTTTCCCATGTTTGTCAGTGACTCTTAGGTACACTGCCGTGCCATAAGCTAAAATCGACGAGTCAGCGAAGGCAATAACTTGAACAGAGATTCCGCTTTCTGCACAAGCGTTTCTTTTGATAGTGATTGGCGTCATGTTTTGCAAATCATTATAAAATTGGAGCCATTTCTTTTGTAATATAGTTGGGGGTGCACAATCCCAACTTACATTTGTTTGCCAAAGTTGCTGCATGATGATCTTGGCCTGAACAAACACTGGTCCAGCAATACCTAACGGATCGTAGAACTGGCTAATGTAACTCAAAATCTGTCTTTTAGTTGTAGGTATTTGGTCAGAACAGGGACAGCTGAATTGGAATGAATCTGTTGGTATATCGAATTTTATACCCAGTGTTTTTATGTCCTTTTTCAGCTCAACTTCTCCACAATTCTGCTGCTGGTCAGGAATGTCAGCTAAGATTGATTTTTCATTGGCGGACCATTTATGCAAGCCAAAACTGCCTTTAGCAAGTAGGTCGACCAATTGCGCCTTTGTTTCAAGAATGTTTGACAGACAGTCATCTGTGTGTATGACGTCATCGACATACGTAGAGTTCAAAATTGCAAGGCTAGCCAAAGGATATTGGTTTTCGAATTTTGTAGCCAATTCCTTTAAGCACCTTGTAGCTAAATAAGAAGAGCTTTTTAAGCCGTAAGTAACGGTGTTCAACTGTATACACTGTATTGGTTCGTCTGGGTTGGCTCTCCAGAGAATATTTTGCAAAGATCTTTGTTCCTTTTGTATTAAAACATTTCGAAACATACGTCTGATGTCGCAAATAAAAAAATATTTGTGAATTCTGAACGACAGCAATACATCGAACGATTCTTGTTGGACGATGGGTCCGTTTAAAAGTAAATCATTTAATGAAATTTTATTACTTGTTCTCATGCTTCCATCAAATACAGTTCTTAACTTTGTTGTGACTGCATCTTGTTTGATGACAGCATGGTGTGGTAAAAAATATACAGCATCTTTGGACAAATCGTACTTTGAGATATCAATATATGATGCATGACCTAATTCAATGTACTCGTCGATGAATTCTTTGTATGCTTTAAACAATTGAGGCTCCTTTTGGAGTCGTTTTTCAAGATTAAGAAATCTTTTTAATGCGAGCCCTAGCGAGTCTCCTAAAATATTGTTCACATCGCTGATAGGTACTTTTAACGGTAATGAAACTGTAAATGTATCATTTTGTAGCTCGACAGTCTCATCAAAGTATTTTTCACAATATTGCTGCTCAGACGTATGCTCCGCAAATGTTTCTGGTACTTTTTCTGTTTGCCAAAATTGAGTTATGGTTTCACCGATGTCTGTTTGACATTCTTGACAAAAAAGAGCAACGGCAAAATTATTTTGAAGAGGGCTAGGGACGCTACCTGCTACTATGTAACCAAACTGGGTGTGGACGAAGCTTGGCTGCGCAGCATCACGTTGTTGTTGCCCCTCAGGCTGCGGCAGCAATATCTGAAAAAATATATCAGCAGCTAGTAATATATCTATCTCGCTTGTGGTGTGAAAGAAGTCATCGGCTAACTGTATATTTTTTGGCACTCGAATGCTTGTTAGGTCGATGGCCCTTTGTGGTAGTTGTGAGGTTATATTGTCCACCACTAGAAGATTCGTTTTAACCTTGTACGGGTAAACACATGAAAGGATTTCCAACTCCAATGAATGTCGTATCGTTCTTTCAGTATTGGCTATGCCGACAATCTCGGTAGCATTGGGCGATAGCGGTTTACCTATTGCCTTTGCCGTCTTGTAGGTGATAAAGGAAGATTGGCTAGCTGAATCTAACAAGGCCCTTACTATAATTTCCTTGCCAGTTTTCGTGATGAGCTTAACCTTTGCCGTTGGCAATAAAACCTGTGCCTTGCGACTTATCGTGTGGCTAATATTGGACACAGGATTTTCTTGTTCCTCATTAAATTGATCACCTTCGATATGCAAAAGCGAATTGTGATTTTTCTTACATTTGTCACATTTAAAGTGAAATTTGCATTTGTTTTGATGAGCATTTAAGCAAATTTTGCATAATTTATTCTTTTTTACAAATTCTAGTCTGTCAGTTATTGAAGCGAGCATGTACTTGGGGCAGTTAAAAATTTTGTGATTGAGCTTACCGCAATATAGGCATTTGACTTCCTTCACGACCACGTTCGACACCTTTGTGGGAGCCGGAGGTGATCTATGAGTTGCCTGCTCAGCCTTGACAGCGCAACCGTCCTTGCCTTCGCTGTTTTCGAGGGCAAGTGCTCTCGTTTCTAGAAATTTTATAAAATGGTTAAATGTGGGTTGAACATCATTGTTGCGCTCGAGATGGTATGCCCTGTTTGTTAGCGAGTCAACTTTCCTTGCAAGCATGCAGACAAGCACACTGTCCCACTTATCCACTGACTCACCTAGGTTTTTAAGTGCAGCTAAGTGTTGTTTTGTCAATGAAATCAATGAGCGCAATGCTACAACGTTGGGTTTGCTTATATTAGGCAGTTCAAATAAGCTACTAATGTGATCTTGAATGATTTTAAATTTATTGTCATAGCGCTCGCTTAAGATGTTGAGCGCATCACCGTAGCTCGACCCTACAATAGGCAGATTTTTAACTAAGTCTAAGGCCTCCCCTTTTATAAAGTTTTTTAAATAGAGTAACTTCTGAATGTCCTCAATGTCCTTGTCATTGTGGACAAGGACGGTAAACATTTCTATGAAAGCCTTATACTCGGTGTATTTTCCATCAAATGTTTGCAGATTGATGTCTGGTAGCTTAAATTTGCGCCCCAATGCGCGACTTGTGCTGCACGAAGTGTCGAACTTTTTCGATAACACTGATGATCTTGACCTTAATGCCGCGAGGCATTCGTAGTAGCAATTTTCGGTAGGACCCGGATCTTCGTCGTCCCCTGCGTCGAGGTTAATGTTTTCGTACTCGGCAAATGTGTTGATGACTTTTTCTTCTAAAATGAGGATCATTTCGAGAGACGCGTCGGCCAACGCACCCATGTCGACCCGGTTTTTAATTCGGGTTAGGACGCCCTTCAGTGCACCGCGCCTGGCGATCACCTTCCTTGCTTCCAAATCTGATTCTGACATTGCAAGGTTTTGTTGAACACAACACTAAACTTTATTTGTGTTTCGATTTCTCAAAGTCCTGCAGACGTTACGGCTAGGCTTGTTGACAGCTGTCACTTGACGTTCCGATGTGACGTCACGCGCGTCTGTGGCGCTGTGATGTTGGCTGCACTGCGAGTATTGGCGGCAAACCCGCTGTAGCAGAGCCCGTGACGCGGCAGATTATTGTAACTTCACCAAATATCCATACACAATTCCCCAAATAATTATCGAGGTGATGTTTCTTGAATAAATTGTATATTACAATACCGCAATAGGCGCGCCGTAGCTCCGCAATGCGCGAGGCTTGTTTGTCGGCGGCGCGTTGCTTGCTCGTAGACCCGCGATCTCAGCTTAGCAACTTCACGTTCACTGGTACCTTCAGTTAGACCGGCGACAGGACCATGTTTAAAAGGCTGCTTCCAGGGTCCAGGGCGTGGAGAAGAAAATAAAATGCGAGATACGTAGCGAGCAAGTAGATTGTAATAATGAAGAGAGGGAACACAGACAATACAAATTGGCATAGACGATAAAAGGTATTGCCAGTATTTTAATGTTTTCAACAGGTGTGACCAGCGCGCTTGCGTAAACAAAAATCATTTGAATTAATTTTTAACGTTGAATATTTTGATGTTTTTGGAATTTCTTATTCCAAATTACATTTAAACATATAAGTTGCATACCTTTTTGTAAACTATTTAAAAAACCCTTTAGTTTGATACCCCACTCGATAGGTTTCAAGAAAAAAAATATTTGAAAACACATAATTTGGCGCCAAAAATCAGCCATGATTTTTTTTTATGATTTTGATATACCCAGTGTCACTCTCACAATTAAGACGAATGTAACGACACTTCTCAAGCTAAAATCCATCAAGCCGTTTAGGCTGCAGGGGGCGACAAAGAAATATACATACATACATACATACATATATACATACATACACTCGAAAAACATAACCCTCCTTCTTTCGCAGTCGGGTAAAAAAGGCTTGCCCTTGGGAAATTAGTTCCATAAGGGTGTAACAGTTAAGTGATTGGAAGAAAGATGGAACATTGTTAAGTCAATACACCACGTTTGAAGGACCCCAGGTTGTACTTTTGGGGAATTGCTTTCGGTTATATCTTATTATAGGCATGTGTACAGTTAATGGGTGCATTCCCTATTTGTTTCGCGTTGAGCGTTCTACGAGTTCTGGGATACCTAGGAGACGCACGGTATGGCGCTGTATCGAGTCCAATCAGAACCGTTTTACAGACGCGAATAATACTCCTCACAAGACCTCATCTGGGTATAATTTTATATTTACGGATGTACAGTATTCAACTTACTTATTTAGATCGACGTTTCGTCCACCACGCTGTGAATATATTCAGGACTTGCGACGCGACTGGAGGACCTCTGACGCTTCGTCCAGTCAGATGTCAGAGTTTGGTCTGGGTCTTTTAGAGTACCCGTATTGTTCCGGTGCGAGCATGGTTCGAATTATGGCGCATCCTATTAATATTCCGGGAGGTCACGACATTTTTGGTCACGATAAGGTACATAAATGGCTGAATCTGGGTTCACAGTCAGTCAGCGTGTTTGCGTTCACTGCTGGACATACGCCTCTCTCATTTTTCTCCAGTCCTCCCTGCTCTCAGCGGTGCGGAACCACTGTCGTCGTCCCACCTGGCGGGTGGTCTTCCCACACTCCGTTTTCCTGTCCACGGCCACCGGTTCACCGGTTAGAAACCAACCCTCTGATGCTAATTGTGTCGGTCTGCCTGCGCCAAGTGGTTGCGTTAGTTAGATTGGCCATCTATTTAAATTACTTACATTATGATCAGTTGTTCTAGTATATATAATAATATATTTCTAGTATATCATAAATTATTGCAATTCTAATTAGTAAATGGTTATAAAAATAATCCTCTGATCGGGCTTCCGTCCGGAACATCACCGATTATAAAATTCTGGAAATTCAATTAATTCGGCACCAATCAGAAGCGTTGTCATAACATCTGCGCTCTTATTGGGTGGAATATTTGAAATTTTCTGATTGGTGCGGAATTGATCGCATACCTAAGTTATTTTCCACATTTTACGCCAATTCTGTCCCTGGACTGTAACAAATATTTCATATTCTTCACTACGGTGTTGGTCATTTAATTGATATCTAGGTATATAAACACGAAATATAGCTCGTAGCCTAGTGGCGCGGGGACTAGCGACATGCACCACAGTCTTTCTCTTTCCGAGTTCGATAAGTGCATTTCGTCACGAATGCGAGCTGCCCCATGGTTCGGAATCCATGTAAAACTGGACTAGGTGGTAGGGTTTAAGCCCGCTCGGGTTTGTACCATCGCATTGGATGAAAAGATGGTCGAGCGGCAATGAAAAATTGTCCGTGTTTTCCATCCAGTTCAATGTAGCCGTGCTCATAAATGTGGTCTTTGGGCTAATATCATAACGGTAGTTGTGTGGTATTAACCATCCATGTCAGGTCGCAAAAAAAAAAACGAAAGATATGTGAACATCTCTGCATGTGGGAACTGCCTGTCTGGATTGCGTCTGCTATTATTAATCGCACATCTTCAATATCCCCACTAACGACTTCGTAGGCTGAGAGCTGACTAGTAGTAAGTAACTTCATCAAAATAAAATTATCTAAGTGTTAATTGGGATGTCAAGCAATGGATGATTATTTGACCATTGATATTTCAGTCATCCATCATTAATAATAATATGATAGGTGTTCGATTCGATTATCCAGGTAAAGTAAAAAAAGTAATGGCGGCGGTCGGCTTCGAAATTCATGAAAAACAGCTGATAGATGGTCGAAGGGTAATGAAAATTGACCGTAAATTCCACTCAGTCTAATAATATTGTAACCGTGCAATATAAGGAAGTCCTGACATGGCATAAAACTCTTTCGGGAATGCGGTCTATATAGCCTAACGGCAAATATCACGACAGTTATGTGGCGTCCAGGCATCCGCCTATACTTCAATAAAAAACACACATCTTGCGCGCTTACTTATGAGATTAACGGTGCTCAATTTTTAAAAACTACCAAACTGACCCACTTAAAAATACATGCCACATGCAAACATTTTCATAGACGTATTGGAGAGTTTGTGTGGATGGGATCTCACTTCGGGTGCACATCGGCGCTCGTTGGCGATGTTTGGAACGTGCGGCTTTCGACGCGCGGCTGCCTTTCCGTATGACTATGGGGACAATTTTTCCATATGAGCGGCAGCGGGACATCGTGGGTAACCCTCCATGGTAGTTGTCATTCCTTTTCTCTTCTGTGTGTTAACATGTGGGATTCCCAACACTAACACCAATTCGTTGATAAAAACTCGCGCCCAGACATTTGGTCACTAATCATTTCTAAAAATACAGTCCATGCCGCCGATTCTCGATTCACAGAACAAGATGACGTAAACGGCATTGAAGTCAGCTCCACATATACAAACATCGTTAATCGAGTCGCATCCAGAGTGCTGCTGCGGTGCGCTGGAGAAGCCGAGGTAGTCGAAGGGGACCTTCGCTGTTGACTGCATCGCGGACCAAGTAAACAATATGGCGCCCGTGAC
Organism: Incurvaria masculella; assembly: GCA_946894095.1. Classification (NCBI taxonomy): domain Eukaryota; kingdom Metazoa; phylum Arthropoda; class Insecta; order Lepidoptera; family Incurvariidae; genus Incurvaria; species Incurvaria masculella. The sequence goes on from OX335643.1 coordinate 11,713,401, forward strand.
CTGTGTCAGTTTCAGTTTGGGAGTGCTGTTGGTGTTTTGTTGGTTCGGTGCTATTTCTGCCGCGGTCTACCAATCGCGTCTACCAGAAAAGCCAGAGGAATTCCGTATGTAAACTGTACTAATTATGATAAAACTTACAGTAATACGTTTTCTGAATATTCTGAGCATAACTTATTCCGGCCGATCCAACGTATGTCCGGGCAACCCTCCGCAGAGAGACAGCACCCTTTTGTGGTTGACAGTAGACTTTGAGAACAAATCGTTTCTCAAATTCAGGTAGGTAATCTCAGGTATGGATTTGTCTGCCGACGAGTCCTTTTCATCGTACCTAAAGTTTTAGTAACAGTTTTCAAACGTTATTTGAACAAGCTCGACAAGTCTACCAGTGGCTCACAAATCCGCTGGATGATTTGACTTTTTTGAACACCTTTGGTTTCTCGACAAAGCGGTTTTTCCTAAAAAATAGAGTTATTTAAGAATAGCCCGTAAGCTATGTTCCGTATACAAACGTAGTTTACTGGTAATTTGGAAACCTCTATTTCAGTATTTATCAAATATCAGGCATCGAATATCTGTGCCTACCCTATTTTGTCTTTTGAAAAATCGAAATCCAGTGAAATGGCAGCAAAATAAAAAAAAACTACTATGTAATTTTCTTTTCATTGCTTATATTATCGAAAAATTTGTTCATGTGTGGTTTTCAAATTACGAGTAAAATATAGTTTAAAATAGCCGAGTAATTAAAAGATTGCTAACTGACCTTTTTTTTTTTTATGTGACTGGACATGGATGGCTAATACCACAAGTTCTATCATGGTATTAGCCCAACACACCACATGGGAACTAGGTGCCATGCCAGGACCTTCCTTATATTGCACGGCTACATTGAACTGGATGGAAAACACGGACAATTTTCATTGCCGCTTCGACCATCGTTCATCCAATGCGATGGTACTAACCCGGGCGGGATAAACCCTACCACCTAGTAAGTAAGGAAGGGGACCTACAGCTTAACGTGGAATCCGAACCACGGCCAGCCTCTCTCAACGGTCGAATGGTCACCCATCCAAGACCAGACCGGACCCAACGTTGCTTAACTTCGGAGAGCGATCGCCGAAGTGTCGCGCCACTGGGCCACTGAGGCTGACCTGATTGCATGGCTTTGGTCCGTCTCTACTGTACCTGTGCGAATGTATGCCTCTGTCTGTTGCTACCATAAGGTCTGCCTGGTACGGTTCTGTTTGATAACTCTTACTTTAATTGAAGTAAGAAAATAAATAAATAATGTACTAGGGCATTTTAAAATTATTTTAAATGGTTTTTGCGCCTGCTAAGAAATCGTACCTCCATTTATCAAGAGGCATTTCCTCGTTGTCAAGAGGTGAGGAAGCCGATTTTGTATGAATTCATTTTCAAGAGATCAGTATGTTTATATCGTAGATCAGGGGAGCGGAGACTCCCCCCCCCCTGTTCGTGCACCTATGTCATTATCTTTCCGGATTGGATAAGTGCATATTGTTACGAATGCTTACGATTTTTTCGGGTTAATCCCGCCCGGGTTGGTCCTATTGCACTGGAATAAATAGCCGAAGCGACAGTAAAATAAATCCATGGTCAGTCATGGTTTCCATCAATTCAATGTGGCTTTACTCATCAAGGGAAGATTCTGGCATGGCATCTAATTCCTAGGAAATGCGGTGTGTTGGGGTAATATCATGGACAGTGGGTATGGTCAGCCATCCATATCCAGTTACAGAATACGGAATCAAGTATGTAAGTACGATGATTGGAATTATGTAAGTACGATGATTGGACGTTGAAATGGTCCTCGAAATTAAATTTTTGGTCACTTTATCTTTTCAATAAACTAATAATTTAAATAATTTATGTATTTGTCAATTAGTGGGTGAGAAAGCCATTATAATACAACTAAAACTACAATATGTATATTTAATTCAAAACAAATTAATGTATGATATCATTACCCATTCATTCTACGTATTTAATTAATTCGACCTGTCTCCAATGTTTCTTCTTACTAATATTTTATCAAAAGACGACTAAAATTTTCGACAATATTTACGAAATCGGCGCCAAAAACTGGTATAATAACTTACTGTTCATAGGCCAGATCCGCTTTAAGTAGGTGTAGGAAAATAAAATGAAATGTATTGGAATGTCGGGGAAAAAATGTAAACATGGATCCGCAAAACTGGATCCTTTTGTACATTTCGTCGATTAAGTTTTATTTAATGACCAATGGAATGTTGCTCGCTTGACTTTTTTGTCTCGCAACAATTTGGTCAACACTTCGAATTCTTTATCAATGTCGAAAAGTCACCCTGATGCTTGTCACATTGCTACTGCGTGCATGTTCAACCAAACATCTAAATACGGGTTTTGAATTGAGTATGTAGTTGTATGAAACAAGGGTGTTTGTTCATTTAACATTCACATTCATCTAAACAATGATATAGTTTACAAAGGTATAGTTTTGTTAAGTGCCTTTAATAACCTTTTTTACGTCTTCATCCGTATGCACCTAGTTTATAATATTTTACTTTGTTTATTACTAGCAAAGTCAATTTTAATTAAGTTTTTTTTTCGCAGAATACAAAAATATATTCAATTCACTTTCTGTCTTATATGTAAATCTTGCCCGTGCTTGTTTGTGTTTGTTATTTGGTGGCGTGCCTTTTGAATAAATAAATAAACAATATTTAAGAACTCGTTTTTGCTATCTGCAACAGATCAGCTAGCTAGCCATGTCAAATGAAAGCTGATTACAATTTTATATCAATCAGTCTGAAGATTAATGTAATATATGAAGATTTGCTTTTCAAATATTTAAGTAATTGTGTTTAGATTTGTGAAAGTTGATTACATTTGAATACCGATTAACTTAAAATTAATCTTCTTTTATTATGATTTGCTTTCGTATGCTATTTTTCATTTTTGATATTTTACTCTTTTATTTCTTTCGCCTGTGAGCCCCAAGTTCGAGTTTCACGAAAAAATCAACATTACTTTTTCTGACAGATTCGTATGTGAATCGATATTAGCCCAGCATACAACATAGGAACTAGGTGCCATGCCTTTCTTATATTATATTAATGGATTGAACTGTATGGAAAACACCAGAAAACACGGACAAGGTTTATTGCTGCTTCGACGATTGTTCATCGGTTTGGTATTTTAACCTTGCCGCAAGTAAGGAAGGGCACCAACTGCTTTATGTTGAATCTAAACTCAGTTGCTTCTTCTATGTTCATGTAATGTGAATGGAAAAATTAGCAGAAAATGACTTTAAATTATTTGAAAATAAATAAATAACGGATACAAAATGTTATCCATTCCTTTCAAGAACCGAGCTAGTAGAATATTAAGAAATTATATTTTTTTATAATCAGAAAAAGAGCACTAACTCCCATTAACCTACTTTCACCAAAGATAAATATAGAGATGAGAATTTTTTCACTTGAACAGTCGATCGAAGTGTACACGCATCGGGGTAAAGAAAAAAAAAGGTCAAAATGCTTTGACATTTGGTAACAATTTTAGGGCTGACTTAAAAATAATTGAGAACGTCTATTGTGTATATAGTAATCTTTGCTTGACTGTTCTTATTTATTAAAGCGTATTAATGGCTTTGCTTTAATATTTAATAATGTTAAAAAAAAGGGCTGCATATTTTATTCAATGCAGATGATTGAATGAAATATGCACAGTAAATTCACGACCTGGACGGAGGTATTCATGTTTCTATACTTACTATAGAAACATGAATACTTTGACTGTTTATATTGATAGTGTAGTAGGAAGGGGTTAGGTAGTTTTGCATTAATGTCTTGAAAATCGACAAATAGTATCTATCTCGTTTTAGGGGACAAAGAAGGCTGTTACGTGAAGGAGACAAACTCTATGGTCGACTTCGGCGAATCGTTTGCTCCTATTGGCATCTGCTATCGGGTGGACTGCTCGCGACATGGCATGCAGTATGCCTCGTAAGTATTTATTTAAGTTATGTTTACTATATAAAGATACTCAATTAAATGATCTGCGGATTCGGGTTTGTTATCTTCTCGAAAATCTCCTGCTGGTTCTTGAGTCGATGGGAACCAGCGGACATCAAATGATCCCTCATGTTTGATGATGTGATGGCATGGGATCCGGCCTGCACTTTTTTGGCAGCTTAGTTCATCGTGCACAGAGGCAGACTGATTGCTTTAAGGAAATATTGTTCATTTAGGAGCATACCTTTTGTGAGGGCAGGTGTCGGATGCAACCAAGACACAGGCGCTCTCTCGTAATACTTAATACTGCACCTGTCAATTTTTTTTAATACTTTCCAAAATGTTTTGTTATTAACAGATCCCATTTGTTCTTTACTCATCTGCATCGCCAAACAACGGGTCAATAACATTAAAACCTGTTTTTTTAATAATATTACTAGTTAATTATCGTATTCTATTAAGCGAAGAAAATAATGTTGATATATCTACTAAGAATTTTGTTACATAAGCAGCGTCCTCAGAAAGTTATTGGTGGAATAGCTTTTATGTATTGTCATTAAGACTGCTATGTAGTAAATGTATCTAAGGATTTCCTTATTATGTTGTCGCAGTCATTGAGAATGTCAAATGTCTGGATTAGCATCGTGCGTAGTATGTATCAGCTATGTGTGAACATTATGCGTAGTACCAAAAATAATTATATGTTAGTACCTACCAGAGTTTTCTGTCATCTCAACCTGTTTTGAGGTTAGTAACAGATAACACCGGTTGTACGGACGTAAATATTGTAGTTCCTAGAATATATTACGATTGGCTTGAATTGAAAAGCTGGTCTTAACGCCGATGAAGGCTTTAGGCACAGATTAAAATAAAGGCTTAGAGATTTATTTAGAGTTACCTATAACTACATATTTAAAGTGCTAATTCTAAACGCATTCGTGTATAATTTTGTTTTTTGTTAGTTTTGTATATATTTACATACCTATAAAGTGATTATGAGCGGCTGTGAATAGTTAATTTCAGGACTACCTATGCATATGGAGACAACTGGATATCAAGATGAGGTTTCTTTCCAATTTGGATACACAAATACATTTATGTACCTTTTTAACCTGTCAAAGTATTTTTTGACCTAAATGCTCAACAAAATAAGTATTTTTCGATTTGATGAATTTAAAAATAACTGAGTCCGGTGCATATAACATATGTATAATAATATTACACCAGCGCACTTTTATATATCTATGGTCCAATTCATGTCAAAAAAACGAATGAGAATCTAAATTATGTACCTACCTATTAAATATATTGGGAACGGACGGAGATAATTTTACGGAGTAGGTATTATTAGCCTCGATTTTGCTATAAACATTAAAATATTTTATTCATGACCTATATCTATACATTCTAAAACTGGAAGCAGAAACAACATCGTACGCTCAGCCCAATAACCACCTACATACAATAACTACCGGTTGAATGTTCTCTTTGTTCTCGATGCGTATAAATTATAGATTGACTTAGGTATGCAACAGTTTGGAAATCTCCTATTATTCCTGTTTAGAGGGAACATTTGTGATCGAGTGTGTCCTGTGCAAATGTTTTATGTTCTATAATATACCCACAGACCTAGCATGAGCGCGCAGCGCGCTTACATCTATTTCTATGAATATTCCCATGCATCATTGTCATGATTAGAAAGATGGCTGTGTTACAACATAATTTGGTTGTTTTAAAGTCATTATATTATGTTCGTTTCTAGGAATACATTACTATCGTGATATTTTTAGGTGTCAGTCATGTCAGGACCTTCTTTCTATTGCTCGGTTTCTTTAAATCAATGGAAATTCTACAACATTTTCATTGTCGCTTCCAAGATCCTTCATTCAACGGTAGCAATGAGCGGGACTAACCCTGGTAAGGAGAGTAGAGTAAGAAAGATATCTTCATCAGTTGGATGAGTGCATTTCGTTTTGGTTCCATACAAAACTGTAGGTCCACTTCTTCTACTAAGGGTAGGGTTAAGTAACGCGGGCCCATCACATTGATGCAACCTCCATTGGAAATTGCAAAAGATTGTCAAAGCGCCAAAGAAAATATGTCCGTGTTTTCCATCAAGTTGACTGTTGTCGTGCCCATAAAGGGAAGGTTGATATGGCACCTAATTCCTTCGGGAATGCAGTGTGGTGAGCTAATATCATTACGGTTGGTCTCGATCCATCTCTAAAAACATAAAAACTGTTTGGGCCAGTCTCAACGGTCCCCAAAACCCGACCGCGTCGTTTCATCTCGATCATCTACAGGCGCCGCCGCGCCACTGAGCTACCAGAGCAGACAAATGTCAAACTATTTTATTAATTATTTCAGATGCGGATCTGTCGGGACGGATGACCCCAAGTGCTACAAGACAGACGAAGACCTGAGTCAACCGTACCCTAGCTGCTGTCCTACCATCATGTGTGATAACAACGATATCCAGTGACTGTCGGACTTTTAACTCATACAATGTGAACCCCTTTTTTCATGGATAACGTCCGGCAAATAGCATCGTTGGCTTGTTTTAGTTAATTCGAAATAAAATTAAAACCTAGCATTACAACTCGACCATACATTTTAATGTCAAAGCAAACATTATATCTGCAAACGCCGATGTATGTATGCAGGATGTTGCAACGGCCAGTACATACAATTTGGGATATGATTATTGGGATTGAAATAAACAAAAAACTTTCAACAGGCAGAACGCCTCGTGGGATCTAGGTTTCATGCCATGACCTTCTTTATGCACGGTAACAACATTGCGTCGAATAATACTAGAAGAAAACATAAATTTCAAAATATTATTTCTCAGCAACTAGACACTTTAGATTTTTTTTCTTTTCGTCTTGGAAAAACACAAGTGGTTACGCCATAATGTATTCGCGTAATGTATGGCTGTGTGGTTCTATGTGATGTGCATGACCCTAGTCCTATCCTTGTTCCCCGCATACGCATGTCCCTCTCTCTCTTTCACCTGATGGAGCGAAGATTGACAGCGTCTGCTGAAAAGGCTGAAAGGCCCAGCTGTCAGTGCAATTTTTGATACCGCGATGCACGGACACGCCATGTCATCGTAGCACCGGTTCCCGCCAAAACTATCTCGCCGCCGCCGGGTCCTTAGGTACCCAGGAGTACCTCGCCAGTACCGCGTGTGCTCGAAACTCGAACAATCCAAGGAACTTTCCGTGCTCTTCATCGTCGAGGACGCAGCGTTCCCGAACCGCATCCTGTGGGAGAAGGAGAAGCGTGGTGGCCACCCGCACACATAGGGAAGTCTCCATCGTGGTGAGTCGTCCCACCTTCATTTATCCAACCCCTAGAAGATTGTGCATTGCATGGGACCACATACCTTTATTTTTTGCGAACCTATATAGGCCTACCTTTTACAAACCCATTTACAAAAACCCAGCGACCTACCCGCGCCACCATAAAGTGGCCCTTCGAACCGCGATACCTATTGGTTAGCATTCTAGAAAGGTATTGTTGTTAAACTCATTTAAGAGTCCCGTGTTTTAAAATGGCTACCAGTGCCGATCGATTCGAAATGGATCGAGAAAAAAGGTTGTTCGAACGGAAGTTAAAACGCTTTGAAATTAAAATGAAATGTTATTTCGAGCGCTTACAAGTCATATTTGACCAAATCGCATATTTAAACCCAGAAAATGGTGATATATTTATTGCAAACGCCGCCACTACTAACACCTTGCGCCAAGAATTTTTGTCGACATTGGATGAATACAATGATCTGCTAGCGTCAAACCCGGACGCTCCCGAACCCTGCTACAAGTCCATGAACGCTTTCGAGGACTTGTATGCCCAAATACAGTTTAAATACGACCAAATAATGTCGTCGCGTCAAACCACGCAAAGTAATAGGGTGGACGGTAAAATGTCATTCCGACAGACGCCAAAATTACCACGCTTAGAGCTGTGTTCGTTTAATGGCGATATTCAAAATTGGCCTGTGTTCTACGAGACTTTTAGAACGGTCATCCACGAAAATAGCGATCTATCTGATAGTGAGAAAATTCAATACTTAGTAGGCAGACTCACTGGTAAAGCGCAAAATATTTGCCAAGGTTTTTTACCAACGTCAGAAAACTATATTGTACTCTGGAACGCTTTAGTAAGCAAATACAATGACAAACGAGTTCTAGCCGCTTCCTATCTCGATCAGTTATTCAACTTGCCACCTGTTGTCGGTGACCCTACACCCAGCAGTCTTGAAAATTTCGTCGACAAATTCTCTTCGACAATCGCCGCGTTAAACCAACTAAAAATCGACCGCTTGGACGAGTTCATATTCATTCATGTTGGTTCGAAAAAACTTGGTGTAGAAACAGTAAAAATGTTCGAAATGTCAATCAGAGGCGAAACTAAAATGCCTACGTCGGCAATGTTCATAGATTTTGTTCGAGAACAATCTCGCGTTCTACAGCGCGCGTATGCGGGTACGTCGAAAATCCCGCCACCGCAGCGCGCGAATAACCCGCCGCCGTCACCCGCGAATAATAATAGGTACAATCCACCGTCAGCCAAATCTGCTTCGCACCTTCCGCCGCCACCGCGTAATAATTACAATAATAAAAATACATTCAAGTCATTCGTAAGTGTACCGGACGAACGATGTGTTTCCTGTGGAGGAATTGATCACGTATTGCTATACCATTGTTCAAAATTCACCTCTATGTCCGCCCGCGAACGATTTAATTTCGTTAAAAACAATCAAATATGTGTAAACTGCTTAAGTAGCAAACACATGCTCCGCCAATGCAAATCGGAAGTAAGATGTCGTATTTGTTCCCGATCGCACCATACACTACTTTATTTTGAAGTAAATAATGATTCCCCGCTCTCGAATACTGCAAATAATGCAAATCATGTAAATAATGGGTATCAAAATGGCTCCAACGCTCGCGTCGCCTGTAACCCCGCTCCTCACACCGCCGCCGCCCGCGCAGCTCCCTCCACCGTCGCGTCGTCTCCGCCGCCCCCGCTTCCGCAAACCTCCGCCGCCGCCTCCTCCGCTTTGTCACTCTGCTCGGTCGGGCCGTGTCTCGCTGAAAAAACTGGTTTTCAGAACAACACCGTTTTACTGAGCACCGCTTTATGTAACGTACTAGATACCGAGACTGGTAAAGTCCGTCCAATACGTATATTGGTAGATAACGCCTCGCAAAGGGACTTGATTACCGTCGCATGTTGTGACAGACTAAACTTAAGAATTCACCCGCTTTCGCGAAATAACTCAGTTGCAGGAGTAGGTGATATTACTAATCCTATTGAAGGAATCACCTGCCTGACCATCCGCTCCCGCCTCGACGATTCTGTAGGGTTCACAATACAACCTTACGTCGTAAACCGCATCACTAATGAATTGCCTTGCAATAAAATTGATATTTCGCCATTCACGCACTTACATAACATACCGCTCGCAGATGATAATTATTATGAGCCGGGCCAAATCGACGCTATTGTCGGAGCCAGCTTGTTCCTCCGCATTCTAGGGAGTAAGAAGATCGTTGGTTCGCACGACGAACCGGGCGCGGTCGAAACCTCATTAGGTTATTTAGTTTCAGGAGAAGTTCCGATTATTCCTACCGCTTACAATACAGTGCGTACTTACTGCAACATTAATGACTCGCTCGAGAAAAGTATGACTCGGTTTTTCGAGTTAGAGGATGTTCCTGCCGCATCGCCATTCACACCGGAAGAGCAGGAATGTGAATTGATTTACGCTAATACTGTTAGGCGTGACGCAACGGGCCGATACAGCGTTGCATTACCTTTCAGAGACGAGCCGACCCTGGGTGACTCACTGAAGTTAGCCGCGCGTAGATTTCAGTCATTGGAACGTAAACTGTCGTCAGATACCGCGACTAAGTCCGAATACGACAAAGTCTTTGACGAATATCTCCAAAAGGGCTACTTGCAACCTGTCGGACTAGTCTCGGAGCATGTTGCTCAGACCCACGCGCCTATTCAACAGTACGTAATCCCGCATCATATTGTAGTTCGACAAGATAAGTCGACTACAAAGGTTCGTGTTGTGATGGATGCAAGCATGAAGACTACTTCGGGTCATTCGCTTAATGACTTCTTGCACACAGGACCGAATTTACAAAACGAACTATTTAAAATTATTTTAAACTTTCGCTTATACCCAATAGCATTGAGTGCTGATATACGACAAATGTATTTGCAAATTCTCGTTGAAGAAAAAGATAGACGTTTTCAGAGAGTATTGTACCGATTTAATCAAAATGAACCGCTTCGAATTTACGAACTGACTCGCGTCCCATTCGGCTTACGCTGCAGTCCGTATCTCGCGCTGCGAACCGTACGTCAGTTAGCCGCAGATGAGCGCGCGCGCGCGCCACTGGCCGCACTGGTATCGGAACGTGACATCTACATGGATGACTTAGCTACGAGCTGCTCCACGATAGATGAGGCTACAGAACTCGCAAATCAGTTGATTGATTTATTCTCTGCTGGAGGATTCGATCTGGTGAAGTTTTCGAGTAACTCACCACAAGTAATGAAAGCCATACCTACTACTCACCGCGTCTCGGAAGCGGTAGAATTCAGCTCCGATGATCATTATAAAATCCTCGGGCTGCACTGGCTACCTGGTGTAGACGTCTTTACGTTTACCGTTAGCGAAGAAAATCGTAATTGTACAAAACGCAACATTTTATCAACTATTGCCCGTTTATGGGATTTAATGGGATACGCCGCTCCTGCTATTCTTTTGGCAAAACTGATTTTAAAATCATTATGGGAAAACAAAATCGATTGGGATGAGTCTCCTCCTGCAGGTGTCATCTCGCTCTGGCACCAGTTTGTGACAGAGCTTCCCTACCTACAGAGCATTCGATTACCTCGACATATCGGTGCCGATGCTGACTGTACTATCTCTATACTAGGATTTGCAGATGCCAGCGAAAAGGCTTACGGAGGCGTGGTTTACATACACGTATGGTTTCCGCTTGAACAGAGTTACCGAATGACTTTAGTCTGTGCAAAATCAAAGGTGGCACCGCTCCGTAATGTTTCGCTCGCACGTCTCGAACTATGTGGAAACTTAGTCCTCGCAAAATTAATGCGTGTAGTGATTGACACTTACGCCGCCCGCTGCACTATTAACAATGTATTCGCTTTCACTGACAGTACAGTGGCGCTCGCCTGGATACATTCTGCCCCCTCGCGTTGGCAGACCTTTATCGCAAACCGTGTTACTAAAATTCAGGATAATATAGCCGCCAGTCATTTTTATCACATACCTGGCAAGGATAATCCGGCGGACTGTCTGTCGCGTGGCTTGATGCCAGCACAGCTGATGGCGCACCCTCTATGGTTTGATGGCCCGAGTTTCGCCCACTTACCTTTCGATGAGTGGCCGTTACATACATGGGATCCGCGGACTGCAGACGAGCCGCCTGAAATAAAAATAAATGTAATGTCTACTACTACAAACTTACCTGATCCGCCCCTGCTTGTCAGGGTCGCGTCCCGCATCTCTTCGTGGCCGAAGCTGCTTAGAGTCATAATCTACGTATACAGATTCATTAAAATATTGTCAAACAAGTTCGAAATATCGCATCTGAAATACGCTGAACTGGCTTTAATAAAGGCAGTGCAGCACGTCCATTTTATGGAAGAATTTAAAAATGCACGATCGGGGAAAAATCTCTCGCCCGCATTTAGAAAACTGAACGCTTTCGTCGACGAAGGTGGCATTTTTCGTGTGGGTGGTAGACTCGACAATTCTAGTCTGCCGTACGAGAGCCGGCATCCGATCCTGCTTCCGCGCCGCGACCATGTCGTCGAACTCATAATCGACTACCACCATCGCAAGTACCTACACACTGGGCCTCAGCTTCTCATGTCGTTACTGCGACAGAAATATTGGATTTTGGCCGCACGTAATATAGTGCGTACACGAGTGCAGAAATGCAACATCTGCTTTAAAACTAATCCAAAATCTCAATTCCCGCTGATGGCCGATCTGCCCGCGTGCAGAATAAACGAAGCAAAGAGTTTTTATCACTCTGGCGTAGATTACGCTGGACCTCTGAATATTTTGCCTGTTCGGCGCAGAGGAACACGAAGCGTAAAGGCTTACATATGTCTTTTCGTGTGTTTGGTTACTAAGGCCGTTCACGTCGAACTGGCTTCAGACTTGAGCACTGAATCATTTCTGAACGCCTTTAAACGTTTTATCGCACGAAGAGGTCCTGTAAGTTGTATTTATTCCGACAACGGAACGAATTTCGTTGGCGCAAAATCATATCTCGACGTCATCTATGACTTGATCTCCACTGAGGAGTATCGAGATAAGTTTGCGAATGAACTTCGGGAAAATAACATCGAATGGAAGTTCAACCCACCATCGGCGCCGCACTTTGGCTCGATGTGGGAAACGAACGTTCGTTCGGTCAAATTACATCTTTATAAAGTTGTGGGCACACAACTTCTTACCTTTGAAGAAATGCTCACAGTCCTCGTTCAAATCGAGGCTATTCTCAACTCGAGACCTCTTACCACGTTGAGTTCCGATCCTAGCGAGCCTCTAGCGCTCACGCCAGCTCACTTTCTCACGTTAACGCCGCTGAAATCCTTTCCGTCGGAGGACGTTTCGCGTGAATCTATTAATCTCCTTCACAGGAAACGCAACGTTGATCATATTATTCAATCGTTTTGGCGAAGGTGGAAAGTGGAGTACCTAAATAATTTACAATCGCGTCAAAAATGGAATACTTCCTCGCACCCTGTTGAGAAGGGCACTGTAGTAATCCTCAAATCTGGGGACAGCGCACCTTTGAACTGGCCCCTGGGTATAGTCGAGGACACCTTTCCTGGGAAAGATGGGATCGTTAGGGTCGTGGATGTCCGTACTGAGTCTGGAACATATAGGCGCCCAGTGGTAAAGATTTGCCCATTGCCCAACCAGTAAATTCATTTTTATATTTGTAACCGCTAAAATAAGTACTTTAATTAAATTCATAATCATTTATTTTACTTTGAGTTCGCTCTTGCATTTTTTCATACACCGCAATTTTCTTTATTAATTTATCCGCTCCGCAATATTAATTCGTTAACCGCTACAGTTAGAAATATTTTATTTATTTTTGATTGCTTTTCGCCGCAATATTATTGTTTTTCTTTCACTTAATTTTGAAAGGACTGGGTCCTCTCAAGCTGGGGGGCATGGTTACGCCATAATGTATTCGCGTAATGTATGGCTGTGTGGTTCTATGTGATGTGCATGACCCTAGTCCTATCCTTGTTCCCCGCATACGCATGTCCCTCTCTCTCTTTCACCTGATGGAGCGAAGATTGACAGCGTCTGCTGAAAAGGCTGAAAGGCCCAGCTGTCAGTGCAATTTTTGATACCGCGATGCACGGACACGCCATGTCATCGTAGCACCGGTTCCCGCCAAAACTATCTCGCCGCCGCCGGGTCCTTAGGTACCCAGGAGTACCTCGCCAGTACCGCGTGTGCTCGAAACTCGAACAATCCAAGGAACTTTCCGTGCTCTTCATCGTCGAGGACGCAGCGTTCCCGAACCGCATCCTGTGGGAGAAGGAGAAGCGTGGTGGCCACCCGCACACATAGGGAAGTCTCCATCGTGGTGAGTCGTCCCACCTTCATTTATCCAACCCCTAGAAGATTGTGCATTGCATGGGACCACATACCTTTATTTTTTGCGAACCTATATAGGCCTACCTTTTACAAACCCATTTACAAAAACCCAGCGACCTACCCGCGCCACCAACAAGGATTTTATTTATGTAGCGGCCGTTGGTACAACCTGTATACCTGTCAAACATTCGAATATAATAAATTATAGAGATATAACTCAGTTTCATATCATATTGTATGACCTATCAAGCATTTTAGAGAGAGATGTTCTTAGTTTAAACAGAGAGCGATGATTTAATTTATTTAAAGTGTATGTAATAGCCTATTTGAAAGCTTTTTCAAGTACAAACAGTCCGGGAACATGGTCTGATGAAATACATTGCTGTTATTCTTCATTGTGATAATGGCTGCCAATTTTTGACACTTTTAGAATTATAGAGATTTTCCTAACTCCAACTCACAACTGTAATTTTACATCGTTTGCTAACATTGCATACGTAGTTCATTTCGCTTAAATTTTTGGCCACTATTCAACTAAAAAACTTACGGATCTTATTTGACTTCTGTATGAAGACAAAGTCAATCCACAAGAATTGGGTCTAATTCATTATTTCATAATCACGATATATCTTAATCACAAAATTAAGCTTTGTAACTTTTTACTGTTTTCTTCAGATGCATATAGCTTAAAATGTAAATGTACGGATATTTCACCATAGTAGATAAATACGTTTAATTAATGTTAACATTGATAAACTCAATGAACTAGCGGCTATTTTGAGGCGATAAGTAAGGTATTTTCACTTGTGTTACATTTATTTTTGCTCGTCAAATGATAGCGAGATTTGATATTATTACTTCCAAACTGAGAATTTCCCCAATTACGTGTGATTACATTATTCATTCAAAACCCTGTTATACCGTGTTAGATAAGTATAAGTAGGTGAATAGAGAGTAAAAATAACCGATAACACAAAAGGAACACAATTTTTTTCTTGTTGTAGATATTATTATTAGCCTAAATAGATATTTTCCGAATTAACATAATTAATTCTTCTGAAAAGTACTGTGCTAAATTTAATTAAAGATTAACCTATTTTAATGTGAAAAAAATTAATGCCTTTATTTACACCTCCTTTACTAACGTGCTCTTACATAATCATCGATGTAGTGGTTAGGTAAAATACAAAATATCTACAGGAATGAGCAGCTCAGGCCTTAAATTTCCCGATTTGGTTTAGTTTGGTTTGGAATTTTTGACGAATTTCACGGAATAAGTACGATTTCGTAACGAATGCGAGCTGCTCCATGGTTTATAATGCACGTAATGTTATAAGTTCCCTACTAGGGAGTTGGTACCATTAAATTGGATTAAATATGGTCGATAAGTACGTCAAACGTTATCCTTATATTCCATCCAGTTCAATGCAGCCTTGCGCACAAAATAGAAACTCCTGGCGTGGAACCTAATTATTTCGTGAATGCTGTGTGTTTAAGGCTGTGTTGGACTAATATCATGACAGAGTTGTGATATTAGCCATCCATGTCGTTACATAAAACCGGCCAAGTGTGAATCGGACTCGCACACGAAGGGTTCCGTACAATCGTAAAATATTTAACACAACAACATTACGTTTTTTGTATGGGGCATTTAAAGTTTATTTTTTTTATTTTACCTATTTGTTGTTATAGCGGCAAAATAAATACACACTCTCTTAAAATTTCAGCTGCCTACCTATTACGGTTTACGAGATACAACCGTGTGACAGACGGATGGACGGACGGACGGACAGCGGAGGCTTAGTAATAGGGTTCCGTTTTTACCCTTTGGGTACGGAACCCTAAAAAGGAAGGATGAAAAGGAATAAAACTCAAAACCAATTCGACAGCGAGACGTTTATAACAGGTATTAGGTATCACAACCACACACAAACAAATGTATTTCAGCGGTACATGTCTATGACCTACTTAACTTAGCCTAACCTAAGTAAACATTATGCTTTATCGTACTAAGCAAGTCAAATCATATGCGTTGCAAGACGCAAAGTAATATTTTAACTTAGTCAACCTAGGACTGACTGTACCGTCTGATGTCAAATACGATATTGGTGATGACGGCAATAAGTTTGTATATCCAATCTTTGCACTCAATGCTAATTTCACAACGCAGGTAAGCTTCAAAAATACTATGAAGAATCTTAAACACCGGAAAGCTGAAAAGTTGGAAGAAGGTAGGAGGCAGGATTATGAGCGAAAGGACTGTAAGAGAATTCAAAACTAGAGAGAGCCTCATTTCAAAATGATAACATAGTTACCACTGAACAAAAAAGGAAATAATAGATACTTACTTTACATTAAAAAAAATACTGGCCGCCATTCTCATTGGACTCAATGGGCAAGATTATATTCTTCCGGTCTTATTGAGAGACGGAGTGGTCAGGTTAGGTAGGTGAGGTTAGGTTAGGTTAGGTGACGGTGCTCACAGGCGTTCACGGATCCAAGGGAGGAAGGCTGCGACGCGGCTGTAAGCGGCAGGCCTGCCCTGCATGCAACCCCGGGCCGAGCCAAAAGAAATGATGCCGACCTGAGGACATGACGTGAAATCATTGCAAAAATGTTTTTATACTCGAGGTTGCCAGCCCTGTGGTACCACTAGGGTCCTATTTCTTACTTCTATAAACTACCTCATTTCAATACTCTTGTTGATATGCATTAAATTATATGCTCATTGTATAGCTTTTTGATACTTTTAGAGTTTATAGCAACTAAAAATACTTTCGATTCAGCTCACTCAATACGACGTTACAAACGAAATGATGTCTTGGAGATTTTATCAATTCTTACGTGCGACCAGAAGTGATATTCAAACATGTCCCATGGAGGATCGTTCTTGTTATTGCTAGCATGTCGCCATGAGGCAATGTTGTCCAGATAGTGTCCACACTCCCAAGGTGATTTGGGAGTGTAAAACCGAGAATATACACTAGCATTTTCCAATTGCATTAGGTATCCTCACTGGACTCGACTCATCGGACACCACTAAAAGAATCGAAGGTTTTTCGGTAGGAAAGAAATCACTATTCACGCTTTTGACCTTAAAATCGGGTATGGCTTAAGGTGGCCCAACCCGGCGGGACTAACTCATTCACGGGCACAGTACAAAACCGTGCTATCGCGCTCTGGGACAAAGAAAGAAGAGACAGAAGAGAAAGTAAGAAAAAGACAGGTTCCATGATGATTAATATTCAACATGTCCACAAAGCAGACAATTTGCTTAGTGTTTGATTTGGTAAGATTTACGAAAATTATAATTACAAAACGACTTACCTATAACTAAAAGTAAACTACAACCGCTGTAGTAAAAAATCTAACAAAAACCAAATTGATTATAAATCTTCATGAAAAAAGCTATGTCTGGTGACTAATTTTTTTAACATGTTTTTATTTTATCGTTGAGTAATCCATCTCCAATGTTATTGTATAAAACGCTCGAAAAATTCGAACTTTCGGACCTTATAACTTAGAAACCAAACAAAATTTTACAATGCCAACAGTCTTCAGACATCTAGTTCGATCAAATAAAGCTATTTTGAGCAAAATTTGGGATCTCTGGCAAGAAATATAGGCGTCTTCTTTCCCCGTTTGTTGGGAGTTGAGCGGGATGGCCCACCTTAAGGATCCAAGATCTAAAGGCGTCAGCCTCGATGATGAAGTGCACTCCCAATTTTCCAGATTAATACAGCATAGTTGTAAGTTTCACTCAATGCCTGCAGCCCAAGCTGCTAACGGTAAGCTAATTAACTAACAGTCATGTGCAGAGTTCTCACCAGGAACTTGCTGCCGTTGCTGTGGAGGGTGAGGGGCCCGCCGGAGTCGCCGTTGCAGGGGTTGGCGCCATCCGCTCCGATGGTGCAGATGCTGCTCTCGCGCACCGTGTTGGGGAACACCAGGCGGCACTCGTCGTTGGTAATGATGGGCAGGCTGGCCGAGTTCAGCGTGGTGTCGTCCGGGATCCAGAGTTGATCTGGAAATAGCGTGCATCGAAATTTTAGTTTAAAGGGGCCGAGAAAAATAAAATAAACAAATAAGAGATTAAGACACGAAAATATGTCTGATTCTCCTGTTTGGTCGCTTGAGGGCAATAAAATTGAATGTGAAATATGCAAGACTTTTCTTAGAATCTTTTCTTCAAGAATCTTAAACACTGTGTTAGTAGGAGGTATGTATTGATTATGGGAGGAGGGACTGTAGGAGAATTCAAAATTATGGGTATCAGAAATCAGGTGGCAGACGCAATACCCTTGAATGGTATGTGTGATGTTTTGATTGCAGCATATTCGTAAAGTAGTTATTTTTACTGGGCTCTTTCTTTAATGCATGTGTCATTGCTTCACGGTCTCTTATAGATACATATAAGATTCCTTGGAATAAGCGATTTAGCTGCTAAGTACGAAAAGGTACATTTCTACGCACACTTTTAAAAATTTCTGCCGCCCTGGTACTTTTGCCGAGATTTCAAAATGATTATAATTCCATAGAAATTCAGGGGGGAAACAAAAATAAAACAACAGACTGGATCCAGCCGCAGATTATAGTGTCCTAAAATGTTAAAACATCTCCTAACTATTTTGGTAGCCCTGGTACTTTCGTAAAAAGGTAAAAAGTGTCACTGTCTGATTTACAGTAAACGTGTCGATGACACAATTTCCGTCTAGCCCTCATCCGCCAAACGCGCGATAAAAAACATAGTTCCAATAAAATTAAATGTTTTTGCATATTTTTTTCTCTTTCCTATTTGCAAACCCTTTTTTTACACGAACCGAGCAATTAAGCAATTAAGTAAGTGCTATCTGTTTATCAATTCCACAAGTAACAAGCATACCACTTGCATAACGAGAAAGGTAAGATACTGTTTAAATAGATTTTATACCTAAAAGTTACCTACATTTGAAGTCTATTGAGAATACATTTTATTATATTCTAACAGCCGTATTCAGAGTTGGCGGACTAACTTTAATACGCCGGTCTAAACCGATTTTTGTATGGTTAGTCCGGTGCTAATTTCGTACTAAGTTTTGACAGGTTCTCTCTAAATGTGACTGAAAAAAATATATACTTACAATCACTAATTTTGCCATAGCCAGACACAACAGCCATCTCCCCGATGAAATTTTCGGTGATTTCGTCACCGAGCGGCAGTCGAATAGGTTGAATTATATCTGCAGGAAGAAAACTTGTTATATTGACATTAATTGAACTTCTTATTATCACCGTATTAATTATTTATGCTAAATTTCTGAAAATGCGGGAGCAACAAAATGTTTCGTTGACGTGCATATTGATTTCGAAATATGGGCAATGGAAATGAATAATCTTGTAGATAAAGACAAATATTATTTTTCCTTGGAAATTATTGCTTCTATCTCTTTGTCTTCTTACACCTTTTTTTCATCAGTATAACCAATATTGTATTTAATAACTACTGACATATACATTATTTTATTGTCACGTATAGGAGTAGCTTAATTTACCTAGCCCAATACCAAACAATCTTGAAATAACTAGGCTCATCCCACAAACTGTTTTGATTTGCCGGCATCGATCACAACAGCCGAAGATCTGACTGATCTTTGGTCGTTTTGACTAAACGCTTTATCTGAGAGTTAAAAACTTACCGCTAAAAGTGACCCTGGGAATGTAAATCAAGGCAACATCGTTGGCGATGGTGGGGCGGTCCCACCCTTCGTGCATGATGACATCGCTGGTAGGGATGCGGAGCCCGCCGTAGTATAGGAAGTCGGAGCCGAGGACGACGGTGAACCGCCACGCCTGGTTGGTGCCGTCCCACCAGCAGTGGGCGGCGGTGAGTAAGCGGTCGAAGCTGATGAGGGAGGCGCCGCAGACTGAGCTCCAGCCGTTGTCGACCAGTTCGATGGCAAGACCGGCCTTTGGAAAACAAAACTTGAAGTTGAAGAAAGAGTCCCCCTAAAAGAATTACGAATATACTGTAAGGCTGGACCCGAACCAGCAAAACATGCAATTCGCGGGTATTGCGTCTACCTACGACCTAAGAGGCTCTAGCGTACCAGAACATCTTATGTAATTCTCGCAACGACATCTTTTTGCAGTTGACTAAGCTCTCTAACTCAGATAATCTGGAACTTCTCCGGTAAACTTACACCCATACTTTCATGAAGGAACTCGGTGTTTTTAAATATGAATAAATTGAGAGATACTTCAATTCATTCATCAATAGAAACCAACCCCACGCTGAGAGGGATAATTCTAATGCCAACCACGTGCACCTCTATGTCCATAGATTCGTAAGGAAATTGTCTGACTAATTTCGCCGCCAGGACGGACACGATATTTAGTTTTATAGAATGGCGTTTTATACTGGCCCAATGCTGACCAGAATAAAAAAGCCCTCGCTTTAACACATTTACATCTATAATAATAAATTGTATTAAAGGTTTTAAATTGAAATAGATGCAATTAAATTTTCAAAGTAATACAAAAGTAATGTAGAAGGATTAGCGTGAAGGGTAAGGGCAACCTAGGACCGAATCTGGAGTCTGATGCCAAATACAATTATGCTGACGACGGCAAGAATGTTCATTCTTTGGAGTGCATCCGCAACGCAGATAAAGCGGTTGTATGTATATTCACAACTGTGTTGATTGCAGGCATTGATTACGGTAGGAGGGACTGTAGGATTCCCACAGAAATTGCTTAGAATTTCCAAAGTATGTTGTTTTCTATTAAGTGGTCGGTTCGGTAAAATCGAACAGTCCCCTTACCTGATATGGGTGATCACGGATGCTCACGGCACTACCTCCTACAACCCTGCTGGGGTTTGCGAAGGCTTGATCCTCGAATTTTCTAATGCGCTCGGCGCTGGGAATGCCAAAGAGTCGATGGTACTGGAAATTGACCCATTCGTCGGATACCACCTCCTCAGCAGGCGCAGCTGCTGCCACGGCTATGGTTACCAAAGCGATCAGGACCTTCATCGTTCAAGTGTATCGACTGACTACTGCTCGTTGTCTTGAACTTTATATACCTTGTCAGGATACAGGCAATCGATTAGTATATTTATCTGATTGTGATTGTGATATACTTAAAGCATAAGGTATAACATTTTAGAGCAGATAGTCAGGAGTTATAAAAATACAATAACAATCTGGCAAGCTAATGGACATCAAAATTCGCCTACAACAACGTAACCAGTAATTAATTAATAATTTCATATAAAATAATTAAAATATACAACTTCACTTGACGAATTGGTGCATCTTAGTTTAGAGATTGTAAATTTCAATCTGGCATAGGTATAATACAATAAAATGTTGGCTATAAATATAACTACGTTCTGGTTACATAATACGGTTCATGGACGGTATCTATGTAAATTGCGAAATTGCAGGAGCATTAGCCCGGAGTCGCAACCGCCATGGTTACAAAGTTACCATTCAAGTCGTACTTGAGTAGTAACTTCAAAATGTTCAGTCGCAGTCTCAAAATTTACTTAAGTAAATATACTTTTTCGTACTAAGCAGGTACGTCTCTTATTCCAAGGAATGTGACATGTATTACTGGGCTCTTTCTTTAATTAATGTATCCTTGCTTCACGGTCGATTATACATACATACATGTCACATTACTCAAAATTTACTTATTAAATTAAATGGGTACCTAATAAATTCCTTATTTCATATCGAAAAAGTCAAATAAAAATAAAAACTATTAAACTTTGTCCATTTACACTACATAATATTATAAACAGTTAATGTTGGTTTTTTGTTTGGTCAGGGTAATCTTTGGAACAACTGAAGCGATTCTAAAAAATCTTTCAGCAATGGAAAGCTACGTATAGGCTATATTTCATATTAATAAATATAGGTTTCTATGTCGAATGTTTAATATTTCTAAACCTAAAAGTCGAAAAATTAAGGGCTGTTTGGTCGCTTCATCGGCGTACGTTTTTAATGGGGTGAAAATCGAATTCAAAAATTGACTGCATTCAAACATTCACTGCATTCAAACTGAAGGACGAGCACAAAACGAAAATCTCTCAGTCCCATGGATTCCTTTTTCATCCAAGCATGAAGGTGAAGAAGTTACTCACCTCCATGCTCAGTCCCTTCAAAGATTACTCAAATCCGAACTGTCATTACATACTTCGAAAGCGTATGAAGTATGAACCGATTGCAATATTCTTTAGCGTACCCATCCACGAAGTCAAAACCTTCAGACCCGAAACAAAAATATTTGGTTTCGGGTCTCGATTCCTGTGATATTTTTTGATGGATTAAAATATTTTTTTTGCAGAATTTCATTTCTGTCTTTTCATGAAGATGATAAAATTTTCATTACAGATTTATATGATGTAATGATTTTGTTCGATTAATTTCCAACAAAGGATTATCTACGAATGCACGATTGATTTATAACAAGTAATCATGATTGCTTTTCGACCATAATTTATCTGTATATCTAAGTACCTACGCCATCGACGTACCAAACGTTTTAGATTATATCGATGACCTACGCAGATTAAATTAGGCAGAACATTTCATATCTAAGTACCTTTAGATGTTTTATTTCGCTATCATTTTTCATCCAGAAAACCTTACTTAATCAAGACTGATTGTAAGATTTCATGATAGTGGTAAGGTAAGTTAGGTGTAATAACAATAACGACATCAAAAAGAAGACTAACCTGTGATTTTTTTTGCCGAATTATTAAATGAATATTTCCATTATTTTACTGTCCTAACTATGTAAATTCATATTGCAGTAATAATTAAAAGAGCGGTGACACCTCAACAAATAAGTTAATTCTTACCAGTTTTTTATGAAAACATTAATGCAATAACAACAAGCACTTCCTATAGAAAGTGTTGAAAGTGGTCAGTGATAAAAACAGTGAGGGGCCAGGTTTATGGTATTGAAATTGGAAAATATTTTTTAGCCTTTTTCAAAAAAGTATGAGATGGTCAAATAATTTCATTAGTGGACATTTCTGGCCGTAACAATTCAGTGAAAAAGTGTGAAAATATAAAAAAAATCCAAACTTACTACCTACCGTAATACGATAATTTTCTGTGTTAATGGATACGACATTACCGTTATCTCATTAATTTGAGTTTCAGCGACTAGTACATTTGAAGCATTGTAATCAGATTTTTAAATTAATCTGAAAATTATTGGTCATGAGGGCGTATTGGTTAGAAGGACGAGGTTCTCAATTCGTCGGAATCTTTTTTTCACGTTTTTTATCTATTATTGGAAAATAGTTCAGGGGGTCCATTCAGATAAGAGTGAGTTCGAGTTCGGGAGTGAGTTAACCTAAAAATAGCTGTGTAATATATTATTATTTAAATAACGGAACCGTTGTTTATACTTCCAACGTATTTACGGGTCAGACCAGATTTTTACCTAACTGTAATGTAGTTTAAGAAGTGAGAAAACATTAACTATTGAAAAAAGTGAGTTGATATTTAGTGACGAATTCGAACTCACTCTTGCCCTGAATGGACCCCCAGGTCGGTAGCATAGTTTCGGGCGCCTGCTTTATAGAGCTTCAAAGCGAGCATTATATAATGTATCGACGATAAAATATGATTTATTGACAAGATGTGAATTATCAACCGACTTCAAAAAAAAGGAGGAGGTTATCAATTCGTCTGTATGTTTTTTTTATGTTTGTTACCTCATAACTTTCGCCTGGGTGAACCGATTTTGATGATTGTTTTTTTATTTGAAAGCTGGTGCTTCCCGTGTGGTCCCATTTAGTTCTGACAATGATATCTATGAGAAAATCATATGAGTCTTAAATTTGTATTAAGTATGTGCGCGTAAAATGGACGAATAACTCAACCGATTTAGATGATTCTTTTTTTATTGGAAACGACGTGTACAAATTACTTAGTGTACTTCAGATTCACTAAAAATAAACAAATAAAAAAACTTTAAACAAAAAAGTAACCGACTTCAAAGAAAAAGCACTAAAAAGTAAAAAAATAATTGCCATTTTTGTATTCGACTATTTTATTTTTTGAGTCTGTGTCAACCAAGGTAGTCAAGGTTCTATTGACCTGCGCAGCGCTTGCCCGGCTTTTTTTTGAAGTCGGTTTCTTTTTTGTGAAAAGTTTTTTTTATACTTATTGTCGTCCATCTGTTGTTGCGCATTTGCAGCGCGTTAGCTAGCAGCACTATGAAATTGTGCGCACGCGCCGACCATATAATCCCAAAATTCACTAGGTGTCGCTACCGGTATCTTTACACGGCGTCACGTTTATTCCGCGCCCTGCGCATAAGTACGTTTGGCTTCGCTTCGGCAGGCAAGACCTTACTTCATAGGATCATTTCTATAGTAAGCTCTTCGCAAAACGATTCACTCTCTGTGAGTCAGTCTTGAGCCCCGTTGATGAGACGTGGCGCGGCGCCCTGAGCGTGAGGCAGGCGGCGGTCTGTAGACCGCGAGCCTTCGATGATCGTTCGCTTCCCTCCTGGCAGGAGGGGAGAGCGTGGGGCGCTGTCGCTGTCTGAGCGGCTCAAGTTCAAGTTTTTTACCCCCTTATCCTATGTAATTTGCCGCGCCCACCCAAGTATGGCTAGTTCCTTACTTTCCATATTTAGAACCAACGCGTCAGATCAGAACCCGTAGTCCCACTCGTCACCTAAATTGATCCGATCAACAGGCGTAATGTGCCGCGCCCATCCGAGTATGGCTAATTCCTTACTTTCCCCAACGAGTCAGACAGATCAGGGGGTCCATTCAGAGCAAGAGTGAGTTCGAGTTCGGGAGTGAGTAAACCTAAAAATAGCTGGGAAGTATATTATTATTTAAATAACGGCACCGTTATTTATACTTCCAACGGGTTTACGGGACAAACCAGATTTTTACCTAACTGTAATGAGTGTGGAAACATTAACTATTTAAAAAAATTAGTTGATATTTAGTGGCGAATTCGAACTCACTCTTACTCTGAATGGACCCCTAGATCCCCGTAGTCCCGCTTGTCACCTAAATTGATACGATCAACTGGCGTTTTCATTTCAAATGGTGTTAGCGAGCTAACATTTGCGATGGAGGAGGGCTCTCCGTGCATTTGCGAGTCCGACTTTGCATTGACAGCTTACTCACCGTCGCCCTCAATCAAAACTTGCATGGAATTTGACGTTTTTACGTAACTTCGAAGTTCCGTGCACGCCACTTTAGGTGACAGCTGGGACTAGGGAACTAGAAAGCGACTGGGACCTCGATTATCGAACGGAAAGGCGTTCGGGCACTGAACAAGAATACAAGCGGTCCCAACGCATTTCTTCCCGTGAATGTCGTGAGAGTCGACAGCGTAGTCGTTCGCATTCCACGTAAAACCAAACGTCACATTTCCTTACATGCTAAGTGTTGGGTTCATCCCAACCGAACCAAACTTTTTAACCCAGTAAGTATCGTGAGGGTGTAGGGATAAATGAAACGAAATAAATATATCAACTATTTCATTATTATTATGTTACCTATCTTAAAAGACAGACAACACAATTTGTAGGTACTGTATATCTTGTTGCCATGCCCATGTACAAACTTGAAGAGGGGATTAAGTCCCTGAAGTTGAAGAATCACCTCTGAGTACTATCAAACTGAGGGAATGTCTATGTAGACATCTACCACATAACTACAGTAACTCTACATACTCTTAAGCCATGGCTGTCATCAAAATGTATTTGTTAATGCATAACATTTCTCAATAAAATACGTTATTTGCATCCATTTTCCTTGCGAAAGCACACAGAGAATTAACTGAAGAAACAGTATTAATTCATTTAGGGCCGATTTTTCAATCCTCAAATAGTACTTATCAGTCTGATTGAAAAATTTACTATTGCCAAGAGATGGATAGTCCTGGGGGTCCATTCAGGGAAAGAGTGAGTTCGAATTCGTCACTAAATATCAACTCACTTTTTTTAATAGTAATGTTTCCACACTTCTTGAACAACATTACAGTTAGATAAAAATCTGGTCCGTCCCGTAAATACGTCGGAAGTATAAATAACGGTTCCGTTATTTAAATAATAATATATTTCCCAGCTATTTTTAGGTTAACTCACTCCCGAACTCGAACTTACTATTTTCTGAATGGACTCCCTGATAATTATATCTCCTATCACAATTATCTGAATTTAATTTTGCTAAAAAAATATGGGCTTACTGCAACGGATAGATGCGCAATGGCGGAAATAAATTCATCGAATAGTTATCTGACTGATTATCAGACTATTGAAAAATCAAGCCTTAGAAATATAACGTAACAAACTTTAGTGACCGCATAGGTAGGTAGTTGTAGTATGTACTTTAACCAGTAGGTAAATTATGCATAAATTAAACCGTGAATTAAAAACAAAAAATATATCTTCACAAAATTATCAGTTTGGTTCATTTATCAGTTAGTCATGATTGCAATGAAAAAAATTCCCCTAATATGTAGGTAGCCTGAACTAATCCTATAAAAAACTCCAGTGTAATCAGCCTAAATAGACTGACACATACCTAATAAGTAATAAATAAGTAAGTCCAAGTACTTGTCTCCATCTAACTATCAGATTATTTCTTGCCCATTGGCTATACATATATTTATCGCACGTTAGGCATACAAATTTAACACATGCTGGCGTCCATATTGATATTTAGGCTAGATTGCAGGGAGATAAATATAAATGAATTAATATTTAAACACGTCACTTTTGGTGAACTCAGCCCCTTCCATACTGGGGGTCCATTCAGAGTAAGAGTGAGTTCGAATTCGACACTAAATACCAACTCACTTTTTTAAATAGTTACTGTTTCCACACTTCCAGAACATCATTACAGTTAGGTAAAAATCTGGTTTGTCCCGTTAATACGTTGGAAGTATAAATAACGGTTCCGTTATTTAAATAATAATATATTTCCCAGCTATTTTTAGGTTAACTCACTCCCGAACTAGAACTCACTCTTGCTCTGAATGGACCCCCTGTCCATAAAAATTGTCAGCGTTGAATCGACTTGGCTCAATGTAAAGTTTTTATTGGATTTTGCTAAAATATTAAAATTAAGAGCACTAAAACAAAATCAAAAGATACTGCATAACATTAACCGAAATTAACTTATATTTTTTATTATAGTACAGGTTGGTGATGTTTCATGATGTTTATTGGTGTTTGGAGGTCATTGGTGATTTGGTGATGTTTGGACCAAATACCAGCAAACACCACCATGTCTCCCAATTCCACCAAATTACTAAGTATCTGTAAAGGGTTTTCGGAAGGGACTTCATTGGCAAACTCCACACGTGCGACCTGCATGACCTTGTGTTTGAAGATGGTCCTAACAAGCAAGAAATGATCTGGTTCTCTAGACTGTACATGTACAACGTTTAGGTACTACAAGTGCTTTTGCACGGATAAATCAAAACAAATCACAGCAATATGTACAGATAAAATTAACGTATACTTATTCACACAAAACCAGCATGTAGTTTTTTTCAACAGATAGGTACGATAAGTGTGAAGAATCGACCGTGAAGCGAGGAAATATTATTTGAATCTACAAAACTAAATGCTATAAAATAACTCTTTTATAAGTATAGCGCAATGATTCGTACTAGGAAGCAAATCTTTCGCAGACAGCGTGTCTTCCAATTCCACCGCCTTATTTGAATACTAAAATAAGAATTTGTCCTTCAATACCTCTCCAGGCCTGGAATTCCGTAATCAGGAATCAGGAATTCTCAGTCTATCAAACCACTTTTATAGCCGTTTTCAATGCAGTTTTCTTGACAAAAAGATTCCGGAGCAAACATTATTTCAATTCAATCAAGGTTTTCCGTCGAAAAAAGCGGTTTTCTAGACCCAGGAGTCCTGATTCATGATTACGGAATTTCAGGAATAGGCCTGCTCACCTTAATCAATGCCTCCTTAAGGTGGGCCTTCCTGCTCAACTCGGATCGGACTAGATGTCTGAAGACCGTTGGCATTGCAAAATTTTTTTTGGTTTCTTAGTTATGAAGTCTGAAAGTTTGAATTTTTTGAGCGTTTTAGACAATAACTTTGGAGGTGGGTTACTCAATGATAAAGAAAGAACATTTCAAAAAGATTAGTCATCAGACATAGCTTATTTAATCAAGATTTATAATCTATTGGGTTTTTGTTAGATTTTTGAATACAGCTGTCGTGGTTTACGTTTAGCTATAAGTCGTTTTGTAATAAAAAAATTCGGAAATCTTACCAAATCAAATACTATGCGCATTATCTGCTTTGTGGACATGATGCATCCTTCCCATCACGGAGCCTGTTTATTTCTTTGAAACAGAGAAGAAGTACTTTGTACCGTGCCCGCGAATGAGTTAGTCCCGCCAGGAAGGGCCACCTTAAGGCGGCCCAACCCGGCGGGCCTAACTCATTCGCGGGCACGGTACAAAACCGTGCTGTTGCGCTCTGGGACCTTCTCTGTTTCAAAGAATAAGACAGGCTCCGTGATGAGGAAGATGCAACATGTCCACAAAAAAGACAATGTGCATAGTGTGTGATTTGGTAAGATTTACGAAAATTTTAATTTCAAAACGACTTATAGCTAAAAGTAAACCACGACCGCTGTAGTCAAAAATCTAACAAAAACCAAATAGATCATAAATCTTGATTAAATAAGCTATGTCTGATGACTAATCTTTTTACGATGTTCTTACTTTATCATTGCGTAATCCACCTCCAAAGTTATCATATAAAACGCGCGAAAAATTCGAACTTTCGGACCTTATAACTTAGAAACCAAACACAATTTTACAATGCCAATGGTCATCAGACATCTAGTTCGATCAAATAAAGCTATTTTGAGCAAAATTTTGGATCTCTGACAAGAAACATGGGCGTGATCTTCTTTCCCCTTTTGTATGGGGAGATGAGCGGGTTGGGCCACCTTAAATATAAAGTGTAACATATGTCGTACACCGCACTCTCAGCTAAGAGCCGCCCGATGATTTCCATGGGTTTACACAACGAAAACCATGCCAGCTGGCCGGGTGATTTAATTTTAGTTTTAAGTACCCCAGGTAGTACAAAGTGGTCACCCCAGTCTTCCTACATTGTGCTACCCAGGAAATTACCGAAAATGAAATCTACTTGCTGGGTATAGGTAAACCACAGAAATACAAAATCAGTTTTATATCCTTATATACTCTTAGCGAAATTTTCTACCTTGGACTACACCAGAAAAATAAAACTTCAGTGTGTCTCGAGGGAAGTTTAGTTTAGAATGTGGGTATCGGTGAATGGTTTAAACTGAGGCAGACTTGAAATGTATTACCAATGAATACCAATAAATATAAATAGTTGTTTGGTGTTTTAGCATAGCACTATAACAAGACACGGACCAGTCATTATAATAATATTTTGCAGACAATTTGTGTGAGCACCGAGTTCGCATTAACTTAACAAGAAATGAATTTCTTAGTTCGGAATGCACATAAAACTGTAGGTCTCTTTTCCCTCTCAGTATTTGGTAGGGTTAATCCCACCCGGGTAATAGGTAAGGGCGTGACAACAACATGATAATAAATGCAATATTATCCCTCCATGACAACTTATGAAACAATGATTAGTGTTTATCTGTGCGTACATATACTAAAGCTAGTCTGGGATTATGGCTACGGGGTCGTCCAGCATTGAGAGTTTGTCATCTTGCACCAGCTTTAAGAAGTACTGAATGGCTGCCCGGAGGTTCCAGTTTCTCAGTTCTAGACATCTGAAATGTTATGTTTTCTATTATTTGTTAAATTAAAAAAGGCAGTTAGGTCTTTGACATGTACGAAGAATGTAAGCTAGTTTTGAAAAGTCCTTAAGAACGGCCCGTAAGCTATGCTCCCCATACAAACGTAGTTTACTTATCATTAAAAAACCGCTGTTCCAATTAAATTGATATTTCTAAAATCAGGGAACCAATATCTGTGTCTGCATGCTTTTGTTTTTTTGAAAAATCCAAACCGAATCAGATGAAAGCAAAAATAAAATCTTCATACTAATTTTGTTTTCTCTGTGGTTTGACTCAGTATACACTTATCGAAAAAACAAAGGCATGCAGACACAGATATTTGTTGCCAGATATGTGGTACCAAATATCAAGTAAATTGCTACAGTGGTTTTCAAATGATTAGTAAACTACGTTTGTATGGGAGGCGAAATTTTCTGATGCTTACGGGGGCACCTTAACATACTGCTTTTTCTCACATTGCCATTAAAAAACGAATCTAAGTTTAAGCAATTTGGAATCTCCTATCATTGGACAGTCCAGTAATCCCCATTTCTGTCACTGATGTGCCACAGACATCCTCAATAATTAGGGAATTACATTAGTGAATAATTAGGGAATTCATATATTTAAGGAGTTAAATTATTTAACTTATTGTCGAAACAGATGTGGGCCTTACTTCGAGCAATGATGACTTAAATGTCTTCATTGTGCATTTTTTTAAATTTCTTGAATTGTGTATTTGTGGCACCAATTTTATTTAATTTCTCACCCATAGGTAGGATATCTACACTTAAACGCATTATCAATCTGTCGGTGGAGAAGAGCAGACATACAAATGTCATAATAGAATTGATTAAAAATAGCAATATACGGTGCCTCCATTTAAACCGTCATGTAGGGTGTTCATTGACCTATTGTAGAGACTTTAACTAGTGATGCCTATGCTTACTGCGAACCAAAGAATATTGGATATACTTTCCAATGGAATAAATTTTATTTGATACCGAACGATTTGGTTAACATGAACAATTTTCCTCAATAAGATGGGCCCGTAAGCATCAGAAAATTATGCTGCCCGTTAAAATATAGTTTAATAGCCGCTCATTATATTTGTTTTTTGATTTTATAAAGGAGCCCCTAATGCCACACCTTGTCAAACGTCAGTGAACTATGGGGCATTATGATGCTTATCGGTAAGATGGGTCGACTAAAAGTGCCGACGCTAATCACAGTTATGGACAGTGAAGCAATTTGAAAACATCACAAAAATTCAGTTTTGAAAATTATACTAAATTTAACTAGCTTCTTTTATACCATAATTCAATCTTATCTAACTTTTCTATATCTAAATGACATCTGCATCTCTTAAATTGACTAAATCTTACCTGGAACATCGACGTCTACTGTCCTTCGTAAGGTTCATTAATATAGAGACTAGATCACTCGCCAAGTCTTCGCTGGGGGCTGACTCAAGTTGCAGGCTCAATGCCGGTTTCTGTGGAAGCCACCAAATTAAGTTATTTATAATTAAGATAACTATATTAATTAATGCTGCAAACGCCAACAGTCCAAATGCCTAATAAAACAGGACAATGCAAAGCAAAAACATCGATTAAGTAAGCAAGATTGACTGGATTCCTTGAACTTTGTGTATTTGTACATGTTCATTTGTCAAGTCTGACACGGGAAATTTCGTCCAATTTCTCGGCGAGGTGCCACATGTCGTTCGTGACGTGGTACAGCTCGCCGAGTGACTCGCGCAGCACGAGCGTGCGTGCGAAGTCGAACACGGACACTCATCTCGCAGCGGTCGGTAGAGGGCGCACTGCGAGCTGGTCACGGTCACCACAGTCGCTGTCTCATGCGGGCACTGGCTATTCGACACTGTGACCTTACCCTCGGGTGCCGTAAGGCAGCATTGGCTCGCAGTGGCGCCGGCTCGGCGAGGTGCCACATGTCGTTCGTGATGCGGTACAGCTCGCCGAGTGACGTGCGCAGCACGAGCGTGCGCGCGAAGTCGAATACCGGACAATCGTCGCGAAGGGGCTCGCTGAGCACGCGCAGTGTACCGCTCACCATCACCACCGTCGACGTCTCCTGCGGTACAGGTGCATCAATTGATATAAGATACGAGCAGAGAAGAAAATTCGGTGACTGAATTCTTCCATTGAAAATCTTAAATGAAATTCATCAATTAATTCAGTTTTTTCGTTTCTCAGTTTATTCGTCATTCAGTCATTACCATGGCTTTAGATCTCTCTTAAGTCCGTCGCATATTATGTAGGCTAATACATATTACATCCAGTCAACGGTGTCTCAATCACACGAATAACGAAACACCAGTAAGAGACTATGTGGTAAAACATACAAGTAGCAAGTAAGATAATTATTTTCTAGCACCCTCCTGTACACTTGAACATACACAAATTATACAAATGACTAGATATACACAGTGAACAAAAACATGTCGAACACACCAAGGCAGGGTGTAGTTTCAGATAGTGAATTGGATAGGCTAGTTTAATTACATTCACATGAAAATATGCCCTTTTTCAATTATTCCTAAAGTACAAAGACACTCTCTGCCTTCACTTATAATCTGAAGCTACAATTTTAGTGATTCTAGTTTGCATTGTTTTAGTTCGCCACTGAAATGCACAGTATACTGTGTCTAGAGCATAAACGATTTTACAGTAGAAGTAAAAGATGCTGATACCAACTTACTTTTTTGATAGAAGAAAATAAATGAACATTTGCTTTTTTATTGATTTTTTTCCTAACTGCTTTTCCGTTGGGTTTAGTAGTGAATATTATATCCTTTTTAGACTGAACGAGTAAAAGCGACAGGAAACCTTTGTGAAAAACTTCCACCGTGAGTAAGAAGGGGACCTGACACCTAAGCCAGCCAGGCACCTTGGTGTCAAGTGATACTGTTGCTCTCCACTGCACTGACAAAACGGATGTTACGTGACAACACATCCGCAGAAAACAAATAGGGGTTATGACACATGCGTGTGACACGATCCTTAACATACAAGTAGCAAGCACACGGGCAGCCAGGTCACCAAGTGTCGAACCATGCTCTCACTACCAACAATACTCACGAGTCTATGGCTGAGATAAATAGTCGTCGCCCAAACTAATGCTAACGCAAAGTAGTACTTTGTGACGTCACTTTGACACTTTTTGTATGGACGAAATCTTAAAGTAATGTCAATTGACGTCACAAAGTACTACTTTTCGTTAGTCTTAGTCTTTGTTACGACTATTTATCTCAGCCTATGAGGAACATATAATAATATACCAAATTGTAGAATAGGTAGATCTTAGTCTATTTCTCTATCTCATTATCTACCATCATAAAATAAGGGTCTAGGAAGCTGTCGAGCGATACTGATGCTGGGGACTGTACTAACAAGACTCATATTGTGTGAATCCATGTATGAAAAGATGTACGGCTGTATATGAAACAAAAGAGGTGTACTGTGATGTTACACACCGCATGGCGCTCTATCATTTCTGCCTACCCCTCCGGGAAAGTGGCGTGAAGGTATGGATACATGTATATATGTTGTGTGAACGCAACCTCGGTAAACGAAAAGGGGACATGCATGACACACGCTAAGCCAGGCGCCTAGGTGTAAGGGTCCAGGTTACCATGCTTTCGCTGCCCACTGTACTGACAACACTTACAGTGTGTGATAACACGTCCACGGTGAACGAATAGGAATCATGATACACCGGTAGCCAGGAGCTCAAGTGTTGAGCGATACTGTCGCAGCCCAATATACAGGATTCCTCAATTTTGTTTAGCTGACGGATGTCCCGACTAACTCTGATCAGGTCAAGGTGCTCGTAGTCTGGGTTCTTCTCTGAAATACAAAGGATTGGTTTGATAGAAGAATAAAATAAAACTTCCCATCTCTGGTGACTTCGGTATATTTCATGATGCATGAATGATCAATTAAATCAACTAACATATGTTTTTAGATTCATCCCGTCGCTTAACTCATTGTTTTAAAAACGTCCGATTTCCCAGTATGCGATGCCGTGCTTGGTCGAAATGTTTCGCCTCAAACGACGGCCGCCAGTTACCGTTTGACGAGCCGGGCATATCTCCAGGGCAACCAATGCCGTGCTTCCTGACGACCATGCCTCTGTTGTTGGAGGTGAAATATGTCGGCCAAGCACGGCATCGCAAACCGGGCAATCGTAAGTTTTCAAAACCTCCAATTACAGAAAGTTTTTATGGTAATTTTTCGTGTGATGGAGCTTAACAAATGTTTGGAGATGTATGGTACACATTCATAGTCACTTGAGTTAAGTACAAGGAGATGATGATATTGTTATGCAGGCGGGGTGTAGCTAGAGGTAAAAACACCAAAAGTAAAAAATATGTTGTTTATTGAAAGAGTAACAAACAAATTTACAAACACATTCTTATATTTTGCGTTGATTAGTAGTTTTCAAAATTGAACTCCTTCGTTATCACTTTTAACGCTTGTGTACCAAGTGACGAGCACAATAATACTACAGTAGAGCTTAGCCTAGAACTTTCCGCCAAGTTTTGGGCGCCTTACCAGGGTCTTAACCAGCGAAGGAACATACCTATCGAGATGCTTTTTGCCAGTTATAAAAATTTTATAAGTCAACATAAAAATTCTGAAATTACATAAAACGCAACTAATATATTTTTGTGGCTGGTACACTATGCACTGCACACATTTCATGGCTTTATCAGCCTAAAGGCCTATTCAGACATTTCAGTGAGATCACAGTGCCAGCGCAGTTCCAATACCGCGTCCGCTCAGTTCCAGCACTTTCGATGGAGCGGCGTCCGTGATCCAACAAAAATATTGTTGTCACTGATCCACGTCCGTGCTTGCGGGGGCTGGCACTGACACTGCGAGCACTGTGACGACACTTGACACTGACAAGTATGGATGCCTTCATAGAAAATTTATGAAACAATATTTTTTACAGTGGTGGTACTATACTGGATCTGTGACTTCACTGAAATGTCTGAATCGGGCTTAACTCTTTTCAAACTAAACTGAGCTAAATATTATCCACTGTATCAAAATTTCGTCGACTTCGAACTGATGGAAAACAGAAAAAAATTGAGTTTTTTTTTATAAACAGGTTTTTATCTACATCTTGTATCTAGAATCTTGATCATGTATACACAAACACATAGATAAAATAAGTTATTTGTCAAGCTCAAATCATTATTGATTTACTCTATAAAAGCAGTACCTGCATTAATTTTATTTTCAAGTACAACATATTATTTAATATGGAGGTATAGTGAGATGAATAATGGGAATATATTAAAATTACAATAGATATAATAATAAGGCAATCGGGTAAAATACACTTATTAAATGAGTGATGGTGACACCATTACATTTTTTCGACCAGTACTTGTATCTTAAATTTAAGCGTAGATGTGCAAATATAAGTGTAAACAAGAGTGCAGGTGAAGACAGGTTGGTGGCGCCATCTCATGACGGTCAGTCTGCTCCAATTAATAAGGCCCGAGTTGGTGGCAGAAAACATAGTCACTTGTGTCATTAGATATTATCTGTCCAGTACCATTAGACTGTTGGTCATCAATAGATTGCGCTACCGAACTATCTTAATCGCACTGTCATTGGCGCCGGGAGCAGTGCCGAGCTGTCAACTCACTGAGCTTGGACTGGCAGGAGACGGTGAACATGGCGTCTGCGCTGTACATATCGGCGATTCGAATCCGCGTCTTCGACTCCAGAAGCGAGAAGAACATCTCCAGAAACTGATCGACGAGTGGCAGCGCTGACGTCTCTGGACAGAAGTTGCGCACGGGACTCGGCAGACCGCCTATCCTCACGCTGTCCTGAGAGTTGACGTAACCTCGTAAGGACCGAGGCAAATCCAAAGAATTTAGAAGCATGGTGATGATTATTAAATACAGGTATATTTTCTATTTATTTCTTTATTTTTGTACACTAAGTGCTATATGGTTGACCGGAGCGGTTGGCGAATGGCATTGTATGGACTCTTGCACTACTGATCGATCAACAGTGCCACGGTTGCGGAAATGAGGTCTAGTCAGGGACCAGTCGCATTATTGAATCAGATGGCAGCGCTGCAGTATCACGGGCTCTGGTTCCTGGAACGTGCGTTTGTGTAGTCAAACCCTGCAATGAGTGAAATGTTCTCCCAGATTTTATTTACTTATTTTAGATAGACAGGCAGCTTTGACTGATATCTCTAAATCTTATTGACTGATTTTCACTCTTATTTTTCACATGCAGATCTCTCAGATGCATGCATTATTGAACACGTCCTTCGATCCAATAAGCCCAGCTTTTGAAGTCGTATGTTTTTGGAGTAGGAACAGACTGCGCTACAACCCATCACTTTTGTCTTTGTTCCAAACATGTAAATTCTATTGGTTTCTCGCTCTTACGAACATTACTGTGAATTAGAGATTCCGTCCCTTTCTCACGGGCTTTATAATCCTAATTACCTCTACCTCTAAAATTGCAGATTTAGAGCTCGCAGCTTTTGGTTTGCTTCCATACACAGCTTATGAATGCGTTTGGTAATAAGAAAGTGCACATTTCCGTGAAAAAAAGAAATGCTCTTTTGGCCGGATTTGTAACTCGCGTGGGATTTTGTAGGGCAAGCTGTGTTTTCAGCCTCTTCGTACTGCACGCCACTGCCGCTCTCTGGGGAATACCACTTGAAACTGATCTTTGTTGAGATAGAATCATTCTGCCTCTGATTCGCAATTGTACTTTCTGTTATTTAGGTAATCCTCTAAGCATTTTGATAGTTTATCGCTGCTGCTAAAGTGTTTGCTGGTCTTGTTCACCGTCTTGGAAGATGAACTCAATCAAAGGCCCTTTAATGTTCCAAATATGTATTATCGACTGGTGAGCATTTGTCCAATTTGATTGTCCACTATGCATTCAATAGGGTTGGTAAGTTTTGATCTTTTGATCATTGATCTTTTTTTAAGGCTTTTTTAGAATTTATGTTTCAGTAACAGGAACTTCTTCGGTTGAGTGTAGTCATTAAAATATTAATTTAAGTTTATAAGTATGTCGATAGCATTGGAAGAATTTGTAGCTTTGCAGAAACACAGCTATGAAATTTACTTCTCATAAGTTGCAGTCGAGGAGCTGTTAGCGATTCCGATGAATATAATAATATTGTGAGTAGCAATTACAATTCAAAAGGTTTCATTTTCAAAAAGTTTATGCCAGGAAAACCCAGTAAAAAGTGGAGGCCAGTAAAAAAAATCGTCATGCACTG
Organism: Incurvaria masculella; assembly: GCA_946894095.1. Classification (NCBI taxonomy): domain Eukaryota; kingdom Metazoa; phylum Arthropoda; class Insecta; order Lepidoptera; family Incurvariidae; genus Incurvaria; species Incurvaria masculella. The sequence continues at coordinate 11,750,191 of OX335643.1, forward strand.
AAAGGTGCTGCTGAACCCACAAATTATGTGAAGTCAACTAGTTCAGGCGCTCCGGTCGACCGTATAGCACTTCATGTCACTGGTATATTGCACTTTTTGATACTTAAAATGTATTTTTATTTATATTTTTAAAATGCTTGTCTAACTGTTCACTGTTATGGCACTGATCACTTCCTGTTGTGGTTTTTTGTCAAGAGTCCACTGCTCAGTTGGATAACAAAGGCTTTCTTGGGTTGGAGCTGAAGATGTCTTCGTTTTTATAGCGCAAAATCTCTTATACGTTCCGGGATACAACAACACAGGCCTGTCTACGCGATACGACACAACATCCATCGATGGCTGCCTGTTAACCTTAATAAATAGGAGTTTGACGTATTGGAAGTTTTTTGAGTCGCAAAGTGTTGCATGGTAAAGTAAGATACACACTTAGATGAAAAAGAATGGATATGGTACCTTCATACTGACGATAGTTTAAAAGCGATCCTATTTTTGAAAAAACTCACACACCTATACTTTTACATGCACACCAAACTCTACTACGTAAAGGGTAATAGAGCAGGACCAAGGTATACGGAAATGTATCATGCTAAAAAAAGTGACAAATAGATTCATCTAATCGCGGAAGAATGGAATGAGACAACAATTTCCTTAAATTGAATTAGTTATAGCATGAGAAAAAGGGATGGTGAAATTTGTGACATCTGGTCTTAGATGTAGTGCAAAATTCATTCTAATCCATCATGACACATCAACGATGCGCGCATGCTAAGCCCTTTGACCAGATGGCGCGTCAAAACTAAATGAAAAAGGAAAGTGAGAACGGCAGGGTTGCCAAAAATGATCACAAAAATAAATAACAATATATTGTATTGTACAATAAAATATTAAGGTTCCCATTCAGTGATAGTGATCAGATCAAGTAGTACCATGATTGTATAGTTAACAAGGCATAAAAATAATCTTTACGCAAGTTTGCAACCGGGAAAAATTAAAAAATATTAATGGAATCATTCTTTAAACCATCGTTTTTCTGAGTAAAAATCATCGATATTAAGGATAAATTAATAAAGTCGAATATACATAATTTGTAAATATTTAAATCATAAAATAAAATAAACACAAAGAGGGAATCATTAATTTATTGCAAGTATGGGCCAAACATTGCAATACAAATAATATTGATTATTCTCTAATTGTCCATGTTTGCATTTTATGCATTTAAAAATTTCATTCAATGCGTTTTAAATGCTAAAAAATAGTCCAAATAATAGTCAGTACAGTGTTATGTAAAACCTGTTGATGATTATTGCCGTTCGCCGTAAATGTGTGATGGCATTTTGATAAACCACTAAGTTCTTTCTTTTTAATTTTTTTTTTATTTTCCTTCAAATAGGTTCAGTTTATTACGCTTTTGTCGTTTCATTGCTGCTTTAATCCCCGGATTGGTTTTATGTATATGATAAAGTTTTACATTAACATATTTGTCGATAATAGCCCTAAAAAGATGGAGTCTATGATTAAATGTTATGGTTAAAGAAATGAATGCTCATTCAATGACAAAAGAACATTTGAGCCAAGTAACGACTTGAGAATTTTAATCTTTATGGAAACGAGCTGTTTGTCACATGTAAAATTTTGACCATTTTCAAGGATGTACCTTTTTATCACAGCCTCAGAACTAAGAAATATTTTACAAACATCCTAAACGACATTATAAAAAATAATAAACAGTACGTAGACTATTGTTTTGTGGCAGCCCTACTTGTTTTAAAATAAAATTTAGTTCACTATATAATACTGAAATGAAAACAAAAATAAAAATCGAAATGACAATTTAAGTTTGCTTGTGCCAACCCTGTTTGCGCCTTTACAACACATAAAAGGTTTCTAAAGGTCAACTAAACTAAAAATATACTGAATATGCTTGTACTTACACATGGAATGTGATTCCATTGCTCTTGTCGTGCTTAATAGTGTTATTTCGACATTTGTCTACCACACAAGATTGCATTTTGTTGATATTTTGAAATCTTGCCCTACTGACGCGCATGGATTGACGTTTGACACCGACTGAGAGCATATGACTTGACTGAGCGTATTTTTGATGGACCGTAAAATTTGTTTAGTCCCCTATTCATTTCTTTTTCATCTAAGGATACACACACAAAGTAACCTTCTTGCTCACATGCAAGCGCGCAATGTATTGTTACGAAACTTCATTGGACGGGTGTGTGACGGGCCGGTCACAGCGACAGACGTTGTCGTCGTATCACGAAGTATATACTATACCGTATGATAGGACACAGCACTGCCATACAGCAAATGTAGACGAAATGTTTAATTTTGCCGTCTATTGATGTTGTGTCCCGGAATGTGTTAATAAATTCATAGTAAATATGGTTCGATGGTTGGGTACATCATGTAGTTAAAATGTAAAATCGTGCATGTTAACATGGGATAGACTGGTAGAATTAATTAGTGACGAAAGAATGACTCCAGGCTTCCGATGAGAATTACAATGACCAGGCAGGTCTTGCGTGCTTCATGAAGGTAAATATTCGTAGCAACATAACACAAAAAAGAGCATGTATTAAGAGATACATATCGGTTAAAGAAGTGAGAGAAGCCCGTACCGTATGGCGCTCTATCACTCCGGAAAAACAGCGCGATTTATGTATGTACATCATAGCTCACACCAACAAAAACCAGGGTTGACATACGGATCACTTTTAAGACACCGGCCGGACAATGAGTGAATCTGTTACAATTGGTCACAAGGAATATAAGTAATACCAGCATAATGATGTTTACATTTTTAATGGCACATGTGCAGAATTGCGATTTTAAGGTCACATTAGGTAACAATGTGGGTGTGATTGAGCAAAGAAAAATGGTTCAAGGTATTTGCCAGTGCCTGTATTGGTTGTTATCTTTCATTAGTCTGTTAAAACAGATTTAAAAAAAATCTCTTTATATGGTTTCTCCTCCAGGCAACAGAACCAGCATAAACCAAACCTGAATAATGGTTTTAATATACATCAGCAGAGGCAGCATTCTAAAATCATCATAATGAGTTCCACATAGAGTCGCATACTTACCAGAAACACGATTCTAGGAAACAGCAGTTTGACAGCACCGATATAATTGTCCTGGTGGATGAAGTTGAGGCACAGCGGATTGCCCTCGAGTCTGAGCGACTGGATGCTGAACATACCGCGGCAACAAGCCAGACTGCTCACGGACTCCAGCAAGTTATTGCTTAGGTCAAGCTTTTGTAGTGCTGGGAGAGATTCGATAAGGCCGAAGCGGTTTATGGACCTGGAAGTTGTATCGAACATATTGAAATCGATTTATCTGCAACCGTTTTATGCCTTTAGGTCTTCAACTCAAGCAATTAAGGAACCGAGTACGTAAAATATGGTTCCAATAAATAAAAAAAAAATGCAAGAATAAAAAAATAAAATTGGATAGGGTCACATCAATAAAGTGAGTATTTTGTTAAGTGTTATTTCATTTTGGTAAAATCTGGTGATCAATTGCGCTCTAAAAATAAATGTTTACTTAAATTAATAAGTCAGTTTGAACTGGCCAGCTATACATAAATATAAGAAATATCGAAGCATCTATAAACTTACGAAGTTATCATACTTGCCACAAGGTCTGAGAACACTTCTATATGCATGGGCTTTTCACCATCATACTTCCACAATCATATACGTAATGACAAAAATGTAATTTAAATAATGGTGAATCCAAGAGTGTGGTAATGGATGAAAATTAACGAATCAACTAGGTACCAAATACTTTAAGGGATCAGTACCACAGTTTGTAGATCGGATATACTTGAAGTCTCGAAAGTAATTTTGTCACTAATATTATGTATTATGTGACACAACATACAGTTCTATAGAATGCTAGCATAAAACTAGTAAAAATCAACAAAACAATTTTTTAACCCATACAATTTTGTATCAATAATGACGAAGGCTATGTAAACCCGTATTGTATTAGCATTATTTGGTTATTAGGTGAGAATCTCCCGCAGGAATATTTGTATACTTTATTGCTGAGGTTGCTCTCAAACCATTGAACTCTAAAGTATTCTGTAAGTGATAGCATTAAAAGCGATAATGTTATATTAACTTGTTCAGTCATAACAATTAAAATGTACTTGCATTTTGACTCCCAGCAAAGTTTTGTCGGTTCTTCGTCCGTTATAATCGAACTGTCTATAAAAAAAAGACGAATCCAAGAGTGTGTTTACACCTAATGGAGGAAAATAAACGAATAAACGAATACCTAAGGGTCACAACTCATAAATAAAAAAGTAATGCATTTAGTAGACCGGATTTAAAACTGAATTCAATACTATTAAATCCGTTTTGCACATTCTATGAAGATATTACGTTTATCACGAACTTACGTTAATCTGTTGCCAGCCAGGACAAGTATGGTAAGTTGCTTCCACTGAATGGGGCTCTCCATCTGTATTATATGTTGCTGGTTGTAAGCATTGTTTAACGGAAAGTAGCAGAACATGCTTATGTCTGAAAAAATAATTGCTCATACAAAAGCTAGAAATATATTGTCATAGTTATACAGCATGGAAATTTCATAAAAAATCTGAGAAAAAAAATTGGACATTTTTTCGTGGCCGATTTGCTTGAAATTTGTAGGATTTGCTAGTATTTTGAGTATACATTTTTGGTTTCATATATTAATGTAAAGTGACACACCTGTATCGTATGGAACAGCCAAGTAAGGAAGTTTATTATTATAAAAATGAGTGCTGGTTTTTTTAAATGAGATATATACACTGTGTAGTTGTATGCATAAAATGTTTGCAACCATTTGTTTCTATTCATATTGAAATACAATAATGGGTACGTTGCAAGAGTATAATGCCTTTTAAACCCATGAAAGACTGGCAACGGTCGCGTCCCTGCACGTGACAGGAAAGGTCACATGCATGCGTTTTCGGTGGTTGAGATTTTTAGACCAATGTTCTAGATTTATGACAAGCGTTAACAAATATATGGAGGAAGGGACTATGCATTGAGACTTGGCATACTTTAATTAAGGAATTGTTTTAATCAGGATGAAGTCACACGAAGTCACTACTATAACAACACTATTGCGCATATGATGACAAATTTCTGTTCATACAGTGTTCAAAATATTGGTACTCCGTTTGTAGTTATATTAGGTAATATTATCGTGGTCCTCTGACAAACGTAGATATTTCGCATTGGTTCGGTGGTTGAGATTTCTAGACCAATGTCTGAAAAGTATTAACAAAGTTATGGAGGGTATCTACTATGCCTAGAGCGGTATACTTTAAGTCAGTTTCAATTTCAGTTTCAGTTTTTGTTCATACAGCATTAAAAAATATGGGTAACCGCCTTGGAACATTTTCGTACAATTGCATAGTTCATAGCTATTTCATAGTGGGTGTTCACGCTGCAGCAGTTTAGGAGGTGCTCTGTAAGGAGCCGCCAAAGCCAGAAGTTAAACTCGGGCCAGCCGAGTCACAGCTGAGACATGGCCAGGTCCAGCAGCTTGAATTGTTACCTGGCTGTAAGAGGAATTCTGTGAGGTCGAGAGTGTTGCTCTTCTCGCTGTAGCAGTTGAGGAGGCGGTTTCCGAGGAAGTGTTGCAGCCGGAATTTTATATCGGGCCGGCTGTTCCGCAGCTGATGGATGGCCACATTAAGACGCCAGTCGTCACCGGGCACCACAAGACCGCGCGAGAAGAGTAACTTCAGAGCGTCCGAACAATTGTACGTGAGAAAGTTGCAGTCTTGCTGCGTGAACTGCAAAATTTTATCAGTAAGAATGATGCAAAATAATCTAGGTTGATGTTTTTATTTCTTTAATACTAATATTTTAAATGCGAGAAGTTAATTTTAAACTCCATACTCTGTGCCTAAAAACGTGATCGATCAAAACCGCCGAAGTGCCATGTCATAGCCATATCTGCAAAGTTCTGAGGTATCTAAAGAGCAAGAAACTCCTCAGCGCTCACCGATACAGCTTTCGTCTGAATCTGGATCTCCAAGTATACCTCAGGTATGGCTATCGGCCTGAATATCACGAATACGTTTGACCAATTCTGGTACAAGCGATGCTTTACAAGCTGCCCGCCTACAGCCTGCCACCCAACCTGTATGACTCGATCATGACTTTCTGCAAGGAAACAAGTTCACTAAGGTCTTGTGTGGAGTATTGTTATCATTTGTGGAACCCTTGGACTCTCTACAGCCCCGAGCCATGCGTCTCGTCACAAGTTCACTAAGGTCTTGTGTGGAGTATTGTTATCATTTGTGGAACCCTTGGACTCTCTACAGCCCCGAGCCATGCGTCTCGTCACAAGTTCACTAAGGTCTTGTGTGGAGTATTGTTATCATTTGTGGAACCCTTGGACTCTCTACAGCCCCGAGCCATGCGTCTCGTCGGCAATTCAGAGGTATCATAAAATATTCGAGAATCTCCAACTCCTAAGGGATGTAGAGTCTCTTTCTGTGTACTATCGTCTCTACAATGGAGAATGCTCTTTGGAGCTGCATTACATTTTTTTTCCCTATTCTACAATCGCTCAATGCACAACGGGCAGGGAATGCACACATACACTGCCCACATTCCTTTATGTTAGAACAAACGGATCCTGAAGATCCTTTATCTAAAGGGTCAGTAAACTGTGGAGTGCGCTCTCTGCTGAGGTAAATACACGTAATATGAAGATACATCTGGCCGGTCTGGATAATTTTCGCAGTCCCGAGAAAGTTTCAAAACCCATAGGCGTAGGCGGACGTCGCGGGTAAAAGCATAGAGTATGCCATATGTCAAATTTTATATTAAAAGAATAATATAGGATAGTTAAAATAACAAGTTACAAATATTCCGTGGCTGTGGATTATGTCAAAGCTCATGGGAGGCATTCCTTAATTTTTTTCATTGAAGCTGTTTATTTCATTGTAAGTGTTGGTATCTTGACAACTCAGGTGAAGCTAGGTATCATGCCCAGACATTCTTATTTTATTTTAGCGCAGCTGCATTGAACGAGACCGAAGACATGGGATGTTTTCAGTACTTTCAATTAGTTTAGGGTGAATATAAGACTTCTTCGGAATCATACCTCAATGAAACAGGGCACGAAGGGTAGTCCAGACAAGGGTGGCCAGTTGATCAGTTTATCTAACAAGTCTGCTCTCGTCCAATCCTTAGGATACCCCGTCACCTGTGAAGGAGGTTAATCTTATTATCGAATGTTAACGCAGCACAGGAATCATACAGGTGAACATATATGCAGTTTTAAGCTATGCAAAGACCGACTCGCGAGGTCTACAGGTCATAGAGCCACTAGTAATCAATTTGTATAAAAATAAATTTGAGTTTATACTCTCTTAAAAACAAAGTTATTTGTTGAGCGAACTGATTCAGGATGGCTGAAGTGACCGAACTAAAGGCAGCACTATTAAAACCATACATTATTTACGCCCGGTTTCACCACCTCTAGCTACAAAAATCCCACAGTTACCTTTCGGTTACAACGTACAAATATGCAATGTAACCGAAAATTAACTATCGAATTGCATGTAGCTGGAGGTCGTGAAAAGGGGGGTAAAAAAACAGACAGCCATATTATTTTACAAAGTTATATTAGAGTCTTTTTTAAATGTCAAATTTCTTTCATCTTCTGTGTAATTCAAACTTCACTGACCTGTACTCTTATCAGGTAACTTTTATCTAGCATCTCTTTGAACTCTTTTTTGAGCGTTGCCTGCCTGAAATGTACGGTGTGCCGGTTCTGCACTCCCAGGTTCGATATCATATTCTTACACTGCAGGGGCCATGGCCAAGTCTTCACTAGCGACAGTACGGTCGGATCTACACTGTGAACAATTTCATCTCGCTCGCCTATTGGTATTATTTTATCTTCGGAATCCAACTGTGTTGCGTTCAGTCTGGGTTCATTTTGATGTATCCAGTCACTTTCGTGCCTTTGCATTTGGGCACACCTCGATTGGTCCACTGTTGAAATAAAATTTAACAGTTCTCAGAGAGCAGCGAGCTGATTTTGGAGATCTTTTGGAAATGGTTTGGAATGGGTTCTAAACGGGGTTTGGCAAGGGATCCGTGAACTTGCAAAAATTTAGGTTCGTTTTTAGGACCTTACTACCTTGAATAGAAGATGGTTAGTGCACCAAATAATGGTTGGAAACGTTTTCTAAATGAAACAGGTCAAAAGTGCATATTGAGTATAGACACATAGCCAAAGATGAAATAGTGCACCAAATTACAATGAAAATGTAGTTCAAATAAAGTGCAGTACCTGACATTACTAAGTCAGGCATTTCAGATGTTAGAGGTGTCCTATCAGTGGAACTCTCATGATTTTCAGGAGCCTTTGGCGTTTTCATTAACATTTCTCCAATCATTTGATAATTGAACGCTCGTGGGATTCCTGAAAAAGTGACAAAAAATCATTGCTTACTCAACAATCTATTCATGTCAGGTCGCATAAAAAAAAATATCATGCGACCACTTAAGGTGGCCCAACCCGGCGGGCCCAACTCATTCGCGGGCACGGTACAAAACCGTGCTGTTGCTCTCTGGGACCTTCTCTGTTTCAAAGAATAAGACAGGCTCCGTGATGAGGAAGATGCAACATGTCCACAAAAAAGACAATGTGCTTAGTGTATGATTTGGTAAGATTTACGAAAATTTTAATTTCAAAACGACTTATAGCTAAAAGTAAACCACGACCGCTGTAGTCAAAAATCTAACAAAAACCAAATAGATCATAAATCTTGATTAAATAATCTATGTCTGATGACTAATCTTTTTATGATGTTCTTACTTTATCATTGCGTAATCCACCTCCAAAGTTATTGTATAAAACGCCCAAAAAATTCGAACTTTCGGACCTTATAATTTAGAAACCAAACACAATTGTACAATGCCAATGGTCATCAGACATCTAGTTCGATCAAATAAAGCTATTTTGAGCAAAATTTTGGATATCTGACAAGAAATTTGGGCGTGATCTTCTTTCCCCTTTTGTATGGGGAGATGAGCGGGTTGGGCCACCTTAAACTAAACGTCCCGACCTGATCTACCTGCTTGTCATGTCAAAACTGGTATCGAATACATCTTGGGTAACACTAGACCTGTCATGCGACCACTCAAAGTAAACGTCCTAACCTGATCTTCCTGCCTGTCATGTCAAAATCTGTTTTGAGCGTTTACTTGCTGGCGTTTAACGTTGACATTTTATTGAAATTGTATTTTAATTGAATACCTTGAAATTACAAAAAAAAATTAATTTACAAATTGTTTTATGTTATTTGAAAATCTTAATATTATTTGTTTTCGACTGTACTAAATGAACTTAAAATTTTAAATAAAAAAAACATTTAAGTACGCAGGTACAAGGTTACGTCGCCTAATGCAACATCGTGGCGAGTTGTCAACACGGCTTTGACACGGCGCTTACATAGTTCTTCGGAGTTTGGATAGACGGTGCTACTTTTTGCGATGGAAAACATTTGTTTCAATACTTTAGAAGGGCGTATCCTTACCTTTCAAATAATTGGGGTAAGTACAAAAAAAAAACTGTATGAATTAAACTTGTTTTACTTAAGAGTTTTTAGGACATTGACGTCGTGGTCAATCAACGCAATGGAACGGCAACCCAATATTTCAATGCTACTTGAATTCACACCAAAACTTTTTTATGTATTCTTGTTTTGGAAAGTATTCCATAAACGCAAAGTGAGTATGGGGCTGGTACAGGTAAACATGGTCAAAGCCCTAAAAACGTAATAGATTTTAAAATTTTGGAAGGTAAAGGGTAAATTTTAATTTTTTATTTAGAGAGTTATCCGAATAGTGGTTGCAATCATTTAAAGTTAGGAGCAACATTATAACATACTATTTGGTAGATTACTTTCTTATTTGGCGATGAATGAAATACTCAATAATGTTCACCACATTCAAAGTTTACCTGTGCGAGGTGCTGGCATTGGTGCCACCATTTTCGTTTCATTGGCATCTGATTCTACTGATTGAAAGTTTTTAACGCTTGAAGACGAAGATCCTGCAAAAATAAATACAATACAAATAAGTAAATAAAACAGACAAAGGAGTTTCAAGCATGAGCTTGATTTTTACTGAATAACTTTTCAACATCAGGTTCTCAATTAAGAAGTGCCTCAAAAAGGCCGGTGGGCTTTCGAATTTTCGAACACATTACTTTTAAAGGTCCCCAGATATAACTGACGGGGCAAATACCTCGGCATAGAGTGCATTCCACAGTTTACCAACAAAGATCTACGGGATCAGTTGGTTCTTATAGGAGGAACGTGGACAGTGAAAAGGTGCACCTGCTGAGCATGGAGCGATGGAGGATAGCGTTATGTGGCTCCAAATAGTGGTGTGTAATTTTTTACCTTTTGATGTTGTATCATTATTCCAGTCCATCGCAGTACAGTCGATGTCTAGCAAGGAACGTAGCGAGCTGGGTAGCTTTGTTGAATGTGTGTTACTCGTATGTTGTTTATGAGACTGTGTTAAATCATTATATATATTTTCTGCGGTCGCCGTAACTGTGCTTTCTGAAAAACAAAGAATACAGAAACAATGACAACAAACACCATTGCGTTAGTTATCAACCTTTGATTGATGTTTGCCTAGCCTTTTGTATCAGCCTTTTAACTTTTTTATTAGTTATGGAGAACGTGATGTCATTCCCATTCTCCCAAAAAGTTAACAATTGGTCTTTTATTCAAATAAACTCACACACAATTTGAATAGACCTCGATACTTAAAACCCTATCACTCGGAAAATATTTTTCTAATAAAACTAGTTCTCTTGTATTACTTTCGAGGCTCTCAATCGCCTGATATTGTTAGCATGGAATTGATTGTATCTCATCCAAACATAGACTTATGTGTCCTAATGGTTGTGCTCCTTTTATATTGGTGAGATTCATTCTAGAAAACTACACCGAATTTGAGAAAAATCTCCGACGGTTTCGATTGTACCAAAGATATTATATTTTTAGTATTCGGAGTTGAATAATTAGCTTACCATGGAAGCAGGTAAGTGGCGTCATCTGTTGACCAAGGTCGGTCATCAGGTAAATGCGGTTAATTAAAACATTTTTTGTAGAAACATTTTTTGCACACCATACTGAAGTTAATTGGCTTCAGCAGTTTGACATTCAAAATGGCGGTTGTCTCCGTCTTATATTTATTTGAATCACATTGTATATTGAATTATTATTATTAAATTTTTGAACATCGTAATTTTATTGTGTTTTACATATTTATGGAGATTTTTAAATTGATTCACTAAATTCACACACATTCTTATTATGGAGTGAAATGAATAGAATCTTGAATTATTGTTAGTCTAAAAGTAAATTTATATTTAGGGTACAAATGTAATGACTCCACAAGATCTACTATAAAGATTTTATAGAATGAGCGATATCAGTGGATACCCTTACTATTTCTATATCAAATCTATCAATCAATGTTTATTGGACAGTGAAAAGGTGCACCTGCTGAGCATGGAGCAAGTATTTATTGATTACTACGCACATGATTTAAGCCAAGCGAAAAAAAAAACCCGCATGCTTCAACACGGGACTCCTAGCGAAGCATTCGGGACACAACCTTTGCGAATGTAGTCAGGCTGATGCTGGACTACGACTCGCTCCACGGGTATAACATTTTCTACAGATTTTATAGATGTATAAGAAATGATAATGTATTGTACCTTTATTTGCAAATAAACTTACTTACTTACTTACTTACTTACTTACTTAATGTCTAGAAAAAAAGAGAGATAACTCTGTAACATTGTAGAGAGAGTGTCCATACATTTTTGTTATTGTACAGTAGATAATTACTTTCTTTCTTCTAATTAGAAATTAAATGGCAGGCAGAATTGACCTGGCTTGGAGACAAGTATTTTCTACTAAACCATTATGTAAATAGTATTGTAGAACAGGACAAAAAAATTAGTCTCATGGAAAAATCTATGCACAAAACTGTTTGCATATGCATCTCAGTTCATCTTTTGGTAACTGTAGTTACAAGGGACAAAGCTCATTTAAAAACTCTTCGTAACCGTAGTTAACCGCTGCACCAAAACATCAACGCACCACACCGAAACATCAACGCACCACACCGAAACATATAAATATATAAATTATTAACATACGAGTTGCATCAACCGTCCTAGAGAATGTTCGCCCACTGGTGTGGCTACCCACTGTAGTTGCATCGGTATGATCAGTTCTTTTGCTAGGACTAGCTTCCGGACTATCGATGATATATATCGAATCAGATTGTACATTTGAGTTCACAGCTGGATCTGAAATAAATTGGTGTTTTAGTAAAAGAGAAAACCAGCCAAGTGCGAGTCGGACTTCCGTACCATCGTAGAAGATTTAACACAACAAAATCAGGTTTTTTGTATGGGGCCCTCCTTTACTTCTTATTATTTTTTTATTTTGCCTATTTTTTGTTATAGCGGCAAAATAAATACACACTCTGTGAAAATTTCAGCTGCCTACCTATTACGGTTCATGAGATACAGCCCTGTGACAGACGGACGGACGGACGGACGGACAGCGGAGGCTTAGTAATAGGGTTCCGTTTTCACCCTTTGGGTATGGAACCCTAAACATTTTTTTTTATGCGACCTGACATGGATGGCTAATACCACACAACTACCGTTATGATATTAGCCCAATACACCTCATTCCCGAAGGAATTTGGTGCCATGCCAGGACCTTCCCTTTATGAGCACGGCTACATTGAACTGGATGGAAAACACGGACAATTTTTCATTGCCGCTTCGACCATCTTTTCATCCAATGCGATGGTACCAACCCGGGCGGGCTAAAACCCTAACACCTAGTAGGGGAAGGGAACCTACAGTTTTTACATGGATTCCGAACCATGGAGCAGCTCGCATTCGTAACGAAATGCACTTATCGAACTCGGAAAGAGAAAGACAGTGGTGCATGTCGGTATTGAACCCAGGTCTCTGGTACGCTAGGCCAGTCCCCGCGCCACTAGGCTACGAGCCGCTCAAAACAAAAAATGAACGAATGTACGTCTTATTGTATGGTACTGTGTGGGTTCCAGGGCTGCGTAGGTTCTGGCAGTCAAAAAAGAATAAAATTGGTCCCATTGCATTTCAACCCGTGCGTGTCGTGAGAGGCGACTAAGGGATTGGTTGTTAGTGGTTTTGTTTCCACGTAATACTTGTTTGCAGGTCAGTTTTCTCTAATAAATTTTTTGCTACCTTACATGCTTTCCTGATATCCCTAACGTATACTGTCAGAGAAAGTCATTTGGTGTGTTTCTTTTCAGATTTTTTTTAAAAAGAGCCAACAAATATATTTTTATTTCATTTTTATAAGTGGTTATACTTACCCGGGTCGAATCGGCAATGATAATTGTGTGTGTTTCCATCCAGTTCAATGTAGCCTTGCAATATATGGAAGGCATCGCACCAAGTTTCCATATAGTGTGTTGGGCTAATATCCTGACAGTAAGTGTGGTCAGTCTTGCATATCAAATCACAAAAAAAATAATTCAGATTAACATGAAACATTTGCATAACATTCAAGGCTCCTTTAGAATCTGATTTAGTGCTCCCATGAATCACATCCTGCATCAGCAAGGAATAATGGCTTCTATGTGTTTGCAAGAGTGACCCCACAAATTACTCTTTTCTAATAAACTTTTAACTGAAAACTTGAAAAATATTTACGGAGCTATTATATTATAATCTACAAATTAACTTTTTTGACCATCGCAATTTGTGTAATAATTTTTAAATGTTAAATTTAATGCAATCAGCTCTTATCACACCTTTAAAGAGGAAAAAATAGGAAAATCAAAATAACCTGATTTCTTATGATCTGTCGGGGAAAACGCAGCAGTGGAGTTAGGGATAGCTGCCGTTGTCGTCTCCACTTCTAGATCATTATGGTCACTGTTAACTTTGGTTGAAGTGGCTGCAGGCTTAGCTATAACGTTGATTTTAATTTTTGACACGAACTGCTGAGGTGCTTTGAAGTTTTCAGCAACATCTGAAACATTAATATATAAATTGCAGAACACATGCGCGCCATCTGTTGTATTAAGCTAAAACTCCATTAACCATAATCCATAAACACCCTTCGTAGAGGGGCTGAGTAAGACCATGTTGTCAGCGTAACTGAAACTGTTGGCAGAAACGTTACCTAGGTGACAACTGTCCGGAAACCATTAAGAATATTGTGCTCGTCTATTCTGCGAGGCAGTCTACAGCAAGCAGCCGATCGATGCCCCCCAGCCTCAGCATTCTGGGTTAAAGTGTCGACGTTGTTATATAACTACGAGTAATTGTACCGTAAATATTATCATACTTGACGTTTAAGTTCTCTGTTTTTTTTTACCAGGCGAGCTTTGACCCCAATTATCAATTCCGGCTTCACTCAGGTCCTCTATAAGTTCATTCCAATTAAGATTAAACAGATCCCGTCCTCCGTCCCCGTCCAAGTAGGGTGGACATCAGTCTACCCTACTTGAAACTGCAACAGAGCAGATATTCATGCGACAGGGCATCTGCCCAGTAGTTTCTCCGTAGGGATGTCGGGTATCTTTCCGTGTTTTAATGGAAATGCTCGCCATCGCTCCGTCCCTTTCTACCATCGCTCAATTCGCAACAGAAAGTGAGTTAGCGAATACGCTGCCTTAACTACAACTAAAACATAATGCGAAGAAGCACCTGGCCGGTCGGCATGGTTTTCGCCGTTCAGTGAAAGTTCGAAAGGGGTTCGCCCTTATTTCACGTCATACAATTCAGCGTGATGCTCGTGAACAGATTTTGGTTGGACTGTCAGGGCATGGCCTGCTCCAATTAGCAACATGTCAGTTGGTGGGGATAGTTTTTGCAAATAAACAGATATTTGTCATGAGCTATTGTATACTGCTTGAATTGTTGACTTTCGTGAATTCATGTTAATTTAGTGTTTTACCCATAAAAAAAAAGGGGGGGGGGGGAGATATGCTATCGAAAGCGCCTAGTATGGGACCCGCTCTCTCAAATTTTAAAAAACTACCAATCCAACTTAAACGTGCATGCATACATAGTCGCAGTCTTATTGAAGGATTTGTGTGGGTGGGAACTGACTTCACAACTGCTATTTTAGAGCACATTCGCGCGCGTAGGCGATGTTTCGCGAGATTAATAACTGCGGAGACGCAATATCGAGCGCATGCCACTTCTCCTTCCTTTCTCTTCAGTGGTTTTACCTGTTTTTGTTAAAAAAAATACAAACACTTTTGTAAACTTAAGACTAAATGGACATTGAAAGAAAAACAGTGGAGTTTTTGCCAGTTCTTCTTTTTTTTCTTTGTTTATTTATTTATAAGTTTTAGATAGGCAGCATATGCTGATGCTTCTAAATCCAGTGTTTAAGGTGGCCCAACCCGGAGGCCTCAACTCATTTGCGGGCACGGTACAAAACCGTGCTGTTGCGCTCTAGGAACTTCTCTGTTTCTAAAAATAAGACAGGCTCCGTGATGAGGAAGATGCAACCTGTCCACAAAAAAGACAATGTGCATAGTGTATGATTTGGTAAGATTTACGAAAATTTTAATTTCAAAACGACTTATAGCTAAAAGTAAACCACGACCGCTGTAGTAAAAAATCTAACAAAAACCAAATAGGATGTAAATCTTGATTAAAAAGGCTATGTCTGATGACTAATCTTTTTAAGATGTTCTTACTTTATCATTGCGTATTCCACCTCCAAAGTTATTGTATAAAACGCGCGAAAAATCCGAACTTTCGGACGTTATAACTTGGAAACCAAACACAATTTTACAATGCTAGTGGTCATCAGACATCTAGTTCAATCAAATAAAGCTATTTTGGCTTAATAAAGGGGAAAGAAGATCACGCCCATATTTCTTGTCAGAGATCTAAAATTTTGCTCAAAATAGCTTTATTTGATCGAACTAGATGTCTGATGACCATTGGCATTGTTAAATTATGTTTGGTTTCTAAGTTACAAGGTCCGAAAGTTCGAATTTTTCGCGCGTTTTATACAATAACTTTGGAGGTGGATTACGCAATGATAAAGTAAGAACATCGTAAAAAGATTAGTCATCAGACATACCTTATTTAATCAAGATTTATGATCTATTTGGTTTTTGTTAGATTTTTGACTACGGCGGTCGTGGTTTACTTTTAGCTATAAGTCGTTTTGAAATTAAATTTTTCGTAAATCTTACCAAATCATACACTATGCACATTGTCTTTTTTGTGGACATGTTGCATCTTCCTCATCACGGATCCCGTCTTATTCTTTGAAACAGAGAAGGTCCCAGAGCGCAACAGCACGGTTTTGTACCGTGCCCGCGAATGAGTTAGGCCCGTCGGTTTGGGCCACCTTAACTTGATAAATTTAGTCGCTGAGTGGTTTTTTTTTGTTATTTTTCTTTATATTAGATTTTGTTTGACATGGTTATCCAGTCTATTTTTGATTTGGTTAGTGGTCGTAGCGATAATCACATCTTCTGGGAGTTTATTCCATGCCTCTACTACTAGGTTGGATATGTAGTTTTTGCGAGTATTCGTTCTAGAGGCCGTGACTTGCAGTTTCATGTTGTGCCCTCGAAGATGAACATTCTGGTTGCGTGTAAATATTTCAATGAGTTCTGGGCAGTCATACTTAAAGGTGCATTTGCTGCATTTTGTTTTGCTGAACTCGCGAATGTTAAAATATGACAAATCCGAGTGCAGTGTATTGTCAATGAATAAAAAATACAATACAAAAAATTGTAATATTATTCCCGCGAATGGTATGTTTTGCTGGTTCAGGTCCAGATTTGCAGTATATTATTCATAAAGCAGTTCTTTTTAGGGGGCTCTTTCTGTAAATAATGTGTCCTTGCTTCACGGTTTACCACACACATACATACATACATACGTACATACATATCAGATTTATTGGAAAAAGCGATGTACTTGCTTAGCACAAACAACCGGCCAAGAGCGAGTAGTACTCGCACATGAAGGGTTCCATACCATCCTACAATGGTATAGAGAGCGAACTACTGAGGTACGAAGTGTTAATCAAATGGAATATGTGGATATAATCAAATCGGAATTGTATGATTGTGTTACTATATGCAGTGGCCAGCCCCTTCCCTTGAAAGGGGAAAAAACATATTTCAGACCCCCATTTAATTGGGTTTCTGACTCTGCTCATTCTCTGTAATAAGAATGTAAAAAAGCCATAAGCATAGGGAGTAAGGAAAATAACGAAAATTTAAGACCGACTCACCTGGCAAATCTGGGAGGTTTTCAGGGGGAATTATGAAGGGTTTAGTACTCTTAGGGGTGATGTAATGTGTTTTAGGATTTCTCTGCGTTACAAGAGTATTAATTATTTGGCCCTCATGTGTAACAAATTTCGACTTTTTCGATTTTTCTGCTACCTTTGTTTGGTTCTTTGGTGGTTCCGGCCGTCTCTTGGATCGCTTTCGTCGTTTTTTTCGGGGGGGCACGTAGTCAAACGCATTTTGATTCTCCAGTAATGTAGATTCGGTCGTTGTGCATGCAGCTGACGGACATTCATTCCCGATAACATCTTTGAAGAACTCTTCTGTTGGCTCAAAGAGATTTCTCGTAAGCATTTCGTCACAATGATTGCACCACAAAAGCAGTCCCATTGTCCGAAGAATGCCAGCTCTTAATCTTAAGTATTTTCTCTTTTCAATATCTCCAGATCTGAAAATAAATAAATACATAACTACATTCATCACTTTGGTCGGTAATAGGATTTGACAGCTCGTCGAAGAGGGCCTAGAGGACTTGATTTTCATGAAACAGGTTATGGGTTTAAATCCTCGCCCCAGTCATGCACGATTTTCTGAGTTGGAGATCTTACGAATACGAGCTGTTCCATGGTTCGGAGCCCATGTAAAACTGTAAGTCCTCATTACTAGGTGGAAGGGTTAAGCCCGCCCAGGTCGGTACCACCGCATTGCATAAAATTATGGTTGAACCAGCAATGAAATCCAAATGAATCCAAATGAAAAGAATTCCAAATTATGGGTGGCGAAATTGGTAGACGCAATACCCGCGAATGGTATGTTTTGCTGGTTCGGGTCCAGCCTTGCAGTATATTCGTAAAGTAGTTCTTTTTACTGGGCTCTTTCATCAATGAATGTGTCCTTGCTTCACGGTCGATTATACTTACATACATGTCGCATTCCTTGAAATTGTCCATGTTTTCCATCCAGTTCAGTGTAGCTGTGCTCATAAAGGAAAGGTGCTGGTATCGCAACTATTTACTCTGGGAATGTGGTTTATTGGGCTATTATCATGAAAGTAGTTGTGTGGTATAAGGCATCTACGAGGGTGGTCCGATAAGTACTTAGCCTACAAAAGAAAAACGAAAAATTTTGGAAAAGTGGCGATTTATTTCTCAACGTAGCCTCCTTTTAGCTCGATACACTTGACCCAGCGATGCTCCAACTTTTTTAACCTGTCTGAAAAATATGTTTTCTCGAGGTCTGCAAAGTAGGCCTCCGTGGCGGTGATGACCTCCTCATTTGACTCAAATTTCTTTCAAGTTTGGAAATAAATAGAAGTCGCACGGGGACAAATCTGGGGAATACGGTGGATGGGGCAGCAGTTCGTAGCCCAATTCCACCAATTTGGCCGTTGGCGAGGGCGGAGGTGTGACCCGGTGCGTTGTCATGGTGGAAGAGCACTTTTTTCTTCGCCAAATGGGGCCGTTTTTTCTGCAGTTCGGCGTCGAATCGGCCCAATAATTCGGCATAGTACAGCCCTGTGATCGCTTTACCCTTCTCTAGGTAGTCGATGTAGATCACACCTTGTGAATCCCAGAAAACGGTGGCCATCACCTTTCCGGCCGATAGGGCTGTCTTCGCTTTCTTCGGAGCAAGTTCGCCGGGTTTCGACTGTTCCTTGGTCTCTGGCGTGCACCAGTGGATCCATGTTTTGTCGACGGTCACAAAACGACGCAGAAACTCCTTCGAATTGCGCTTAAACAGCGTCAAACACTGCTCTGAAGTGATCTCACGGTTGCACTTGTTGTCCGGAGTGAGCAAACGCGGCACCCATCGCGCCGACAGCTTTCTCATGTCCAAAATTTCATGCAGGACATGACCCACACGGTCTTTTGAGATGCCTACTGTCTCAACTTTCTCGCGTATCTTTAATCGGCGATCTGCCAATACGAGGTCATGGATTTTTGTCACATTATCCTCCGTAGTAGCCGTTTTCGGGGCACCTGGGCGTGGCTCATCAAAAACCGACGTGCGACAATGCTGAAATTCGTTAAACCAATTTTTGACGGTCGCCATCGAAGGAGAAGAGTCACCCTACACAACTTCTAAGCATTCTTTGATTTTGTTGCGTGATTTCCCTTCCAAAAACAAGAGCAAATCATCGACCAATATTGCTCTTTTTCCATTTTCCTTTCCAGGCGCACACGCCGCTTCTACAGGCGGTGAAAACAAAACTACTAGTCCGATTGGGCTGAAATTTTGACAGTAGCCGTTTACGAGAATGTACTACACGATAGTAAATTTCTCTTGCGATAGTGGCGCCATCGGGCGGTGAGGCTAAGTGCTTATCGGACCCCCTGCGTATGTCGGGTTCCATAAAAAAAAACCCGGCCAAGTGCAAGTCGGACTCGCACACGAAGGGTTCCGTACCATTGTAGAAAAAAAAACAAAAAAATAAGGTTTTTTGTAAGGGGGCTCCCCTTTAATTTTAATTATTTTTTAATCTTACCTATTTGTTGTTATAGCGGCAAAATAAATACACACTCTGTGAAAATTTCAGCTGTCTACCTGTTACGGTTACTGAGATACAGCCCTGTGACAGACGGACAGACGGACGGACGGACAGACGGACGGACGGACAGCGGAGGCTTAGTAATAGGGTTCCGTTTTCACCCTTTGGGTACGGAACCCTAAAAAAGCCAAACAAAAATATACTTTTTTAAAGTGGTAACAATATTAATAATTGGTGGGCTATGCAAAAAAATTACCATGGGTATTTTGTAGCAATTTCATTCTAATATTAATGTAGCAGAAAAACGTTTTCAACATTTATAAAATGTTTATGCAAATAATTGTATTTTATTTTTTATAGCTTTATCCTTTGAGGCTGGCAGTCAGCTTGCACACCGGCCGGTGTCCTTTCATGTACCGTAATATTTTTTAAAATTTAATTTACTTGTTAATATGTCAGCCTCAGTGTACATCAGTGGTGTGACGCCTTGCGGTTCGATAAGCTGGGTGAAGCAACTCTGAGCGCTGTGGGGTTCTAGATAGGTGACCGTTGAGGCTGGCCGTGGTTTGGATTCCACGTAAAACTAGGTGGTAGGGTTATTTCCACCTTGGTTAGTACCATCGCACTGAATAAATTATGTTATTAGGAGCAATGACAATTTTCCATGTTTTCCATCCATTTTAATTTAGCCGAGCAATATAAAAAGATCCTGGCATGGCACCTTGTTTCCATGTGGTGTGTTATGTTAATATCATGATGATCTGATTGGTAAAGCTATCCATGTCCAGTTACATAAAAAAAACGTCTGGTAGTCAAACTACGTACACTAAGTCATGTCACAATTTGATACCTAAATACTGCTGCCAAAGTTATGCACATTGTGTCAGAATGGTCTAAGGCAAAGAAACAAGAATCATAAAGTGTTGTGTTCTTGTTGACAAAGACAAGCAGCGGCCCGCACCGGGCCTCTGCATTTTATGTGTGACTTGGCATTTTTTGGCACTTTTGCAGTGTGATCATGCGATTGTAAGGCATAGGAAGTATTGTCAATAAATTTAACTTAGTGTACAGTCACATAATGAACATTTTATTATCCAGGCATTTTTTAAACGGTGTAACTTTGTGGACATGTTGCATACCTGTCTTTTTCTTTGAAACGGAGAAAGTCCCAGAGCGCAATATTACTATTTTGTACCGTGCCCGCGAATGAGTTAGTCCCACCAGGAAGGGCCACCTTAATTACATCCTATTGGAAACCTCTTTCACTGAAACGTATAGCGGCCACATATTAGTGATAATGCACTGATGGCAGGCAGGGCGCTATGAATTTGCGTTCTTACGTTTTCTTTTGTGTTGTTGTAACTCGAGATTATCAGTAGTGATAAAATCTTTAAGCAAACTGACTAGCAGCAGCATGCATATGCTGACGGTACTGCACTAAATAATCTAAAACAAGTATCATTACAAGCAGCATTCATTCTAGTTTTTGATATAGCTACCCATAGTGGAAAATATTCCGAAGGAATATTCGATTTATTGCAACATGCCAAAAATGCACTCGCGCGCTATTTTATTGTCTGCTAATAAGCGGTTGTTGCTCTCGGACGTTTTTTGCTGATTGAAGGGTTCAAGATCTGACCTGGAAACCCCTTTAAACTTTATTATTTTAGTGCAAATTATTTTAAAAAAAGTTGTTTGGTTTTCAGCAACACAACATGTCTTGCAGGCCGACCCAAACTGCTCATTACCAACTGGACGTTGACCCCATGAGCAGGTGCGCTATTACTGGGCATGCGGAAAGGGCTCTTAGAAGAAATATCTAGCTTACCCAACCATATGAACATGAGGATAGTTCGTATCGCAAGGGGTATCGGCCATAGTTAGTTCGAATCGTTTCTTCTATTTTTTATTTGATCTAGAATTAACACCGTTTCGATGATTGCATGTGGACTGATTACTCTAGTGGAAGCTGCACATCGGGTGAATCAACTTTGTACTTTCGAGTTTAACATCTAAATAAGGTACCACGGAAATGTAGACACAAACTCACACCGATCCTTTTTTTTTTTTTTTTTTTGTTTCTTTATCCAATGGACAGGCAAAAGCTTTCGCTATACAGCCTTCTCTTTATTGTATCTTATGGATTGTAGTCAATTCTGGAGTGTCATGTAGTTAAATACTTTCTATTGTCTCATGTATATATAGAAATATGGGTTCAAAGTTGGTCGGTTGACTTAATATCTTTTTCAGGTCGAGCGGGATTTTTTCTCTTTCTTTGTATGTAATTTCTAAGCATTTATATAGTTTTTCTCTTTGCTCATCAAAAGCACAGCAATGAAAGAAGAGGTGGTCCAGGGATTGATCAGCTAAGTTGCAGTGTGGGCATACGGCGGTGTCGATAAGGTTTAATCTGTAAAGATGGGATTGAAAAAGACAATGTCCGAAACGTAGACGACAAATTGTTGTATAATATTTTCTTCTTTTTGGTAAGGTTTTATTGAACCAAGGTGTTTTCCCAACTAAATCGTTTATTTCGGCGTACCAACGACCCGTATTGGACATTTTCCATTGTTCGGTCCATTCGTGGATAATTTCCTGTTTTATTTTCGCTACAAATTCCGATTGCGGTAGGGCAACATTCTTAATATGGCAAATATTCAGGTTGCTGTCAGCTATCGTTCTAGCTAGATAATCTGCTGAGTCGTGTGGCTTCAAATTTATGTGGCCGCGAATCCAGAAAAAACATATTTCGTAGCCTTGCTGTATCAAGGAAAAGTGTTTATCCCGTATTTGGTGTATGACATAGTGAGTATTGGCATCTAGTTTCGTATTCTGTAGGGCTCTATGAACGCTCATGCAGTCGCTTATTATTATCCACGTATAGTGTTGTTGAACTTCGATGAACTCGAGTGCGATTTGAATTGCCAAAGCTTCAGAAGTGTATATTGATGCAGAACTAGGAATCTTAATGCCATAACCTCTCTTGGTTGTCTCGTCATAGATCGCGCAGCCGACCCCACGAACTGTTTTCGAACCATCGGTATATATTCTTCTGTAACCTCTGTAACTTGAAATTTGTTCTAAAAATTCTTCTTTGCACTCCAAGTTTTCGTCTATTTGAATTGGAATTCCGTAGAATTTGCTGTCATATTTTCCCAAATAGCAAGGAAAGTTGAAATTGGCTTGTATTTCATATTCATTTTTGTAATGTAATATATTTGAAAAGTCTCTCAGGATGTAAGGATGATGACTAGGATCGGATGGGATGGAAAGGAGATGTTGAATTTTGGTAAACAGAGGATGATTTGATATGGATAGAAGCTTTAACAAAAATTTTAATTTCAGATATTTGAAGCGGATTCTCAGTGGAGGAATGTTACATTCTACTTGCATGGATACTATGGGAGTTGACATCATCGCTCCAGTTATTAAACGTAAGCTTTTATTTTGTATTTTTTCCAGTTTCTCTATAAGTTTCCAATGATGAGAAAAACATAGAAAACCATATTCAAAATGGCTACGTATCAAAGATTTAAAAAGCATTATTAGGATTTTCGGATCCGCGCCCCAATAGGTGCCCGCTAAGGACCTCAAAATGTTGTATGATCTTAACGCTTTGTCTGCTATGCCATCGACATAAGAGTTCCAAGATAAGTTACTGTTAAATATTATTCCTAAAAACTTAACGGTTTCAACTACCGGAAGAAGAGTGTTATTGTAGAAGACTTCGGCTTTTAATTTGTATTTATTTTTACTAAATATAACAACTTTGTTTTTCTCTGGGCTTATATCTAAATTTAACTCAGTAAAATATTTATACAAATTCTCCATGGCTTTATTTATACAAGTCAATGTAGTCGCTCTATCACCAATGGAACAATAAATAACCAAATCATCTGCAAATTGGAGGTTATTTACATCAAATCCTAGTTTTGAGTTTAATTTGTGAATATAAATTATAAATAAGAGGGGACTTAATATCCCACCTTGAGACGTTCCCCTATAGGAAAATCTGGGACCAAAAAGAGAGTTGCTGTCTTTCACATATACTTCCCTGCCATTTAAAAAATTATATATCCAATTTATTAATTTTGCTGGAATGCCCAAAGAGTTCAAGATCGATGCAAGTGTAAAGTGATCGATGTTGTTAAATGCGCCGACGACATCTAAAAAAACACACACGGTATCGTGATTTAATGAGAAAGCTTTTGAAATATCCAGATGTAGATGGCTGAAACTTTCTCTAGCGGATCGACCCCTCCTAAAACCAAATTGATTGCTAGGTAAAATGTTGTTTCTTTCTATAAAAAATTCTAAACGTTGCTTAATTAACTGTTCAAAAATTTTTCCAATGCACGAAGTCAATGCCACAGGTCGATAAGAATTTGCATCGTCTTTACTTTTGTTTGGTTTAAGTATTGGGATGAGACAATCTATTTTCCATTCCCATGGAATTATGGAAGTACACCACAGCTTATTAAGCGTGTTTAAAAATATTACCAGACTGTTGTGGTTTAAGTGACGTAGCATTTTATATGGAATCATATCTAATCCACATGCAGTATCTCGTCTAGAATTTAAGGCAGATTTCAGTTCTTGTAAAGTAAAATATTTTGTAAGGTACTCATTTTCATTATTGTTAGGAACAGAACTATTGATTGAATGTAGTTGATTTTCAACATAATCGGGTGTATACTTTTGCAAAAAATCATTAATCCAGTCATGATTTGTGTTGTGACTATTACTTTGGTAGGTATTATTAAATTTTTTAATAGTGTTCCAAATTTTAGAAACGGGTGTATATCTGTTAAATGATTCACATAACCTTTGCCAGCTTTCGCTTCTTTCTCTTTTTAAAATGAGTTTTTTAAGTGCTTGCAATCGTTTGAATTCTATGTAATTTTCGTCATTACAATTTAGTTTAAATGTTGCATATGCTTTCCTGGAATTTTCTACAGCTGAGCTGCATTTTTCATTCCACCAGGGAACAGAAAGTTTGGGTTTTGAATGCCGAAAAGTGGAGTTAGGTGTGGATGAATGCTTCCGTTTGGGTATAGACTTCTCAATAGCTGCATTTAAAATATTACAAAAAGAATCATAAGATTCTATTGGGTTAAGATTATCAAAGTTAAAATGTTCGAGCTCTCTCGAAACTAAATCTGAGTATATTTTCCAATTTACGAGTCTAAAGTTTGGATGCTTTGGAAAATTGTTTGCAGTCTCTTGATTGTTGTATGTGTTGTTGGCTAATAATATTTTTGTTATTGTTGGCAGGTGATAACTTCCGAGAGGGTCATCATGGACCGTCCAGTTACAAGACAATGCTAAAGAAGAAGATACCATTGTGAGATCGAGTGCATTTGGCCGCCATCTACTGGAACCAACTGTTGTCACTTCACCGTTATTCAAAAGAACAAGATTGTTGTCATCAATTATTTCCAAAATGTCCCTTCCACGTGAATCAGTGTTATTGCATCCCCAAAAAGTGTGATGAGCATTAAAATCGCCCGCAATAATCGTTGGCTCAGAGATATTTTTTACTAATCTATCGAACTTACTTTTTGTGAAAGGTGGAGTACAATTCGGGGGACTGTATAAACTAACTATAGTTACAAATTTGTTGTTGTAAGATAATTTGATAGCTATATTTTGTATCGAGTTGTCACTTGTGGTGATAATTTTTGTGTAGCTTAGACTATTATGAATTAATATTGCTACTCCATTGTGTGAATTTCCAGAATCAGATCTTTCCAATTGATATCCTCTAAATTTACAACGTTGTTGTGGTTTTAACCAAGTTTCAGAAATTATTGCAATATGTATATCATTTTCATATAAAAATTGAGTGAGAATATGTCGATGACATAGCAAACTTTGCGCGTTCCATTGTACAACATTCAAAGTAGACATTATATAACAGGTTTATTTTTTCTAATAGAGTCGTGAATAACGCTTTTTATGTTTTGCGCAGAGATAGGAGCCTCGCCAGTTTTGCTCATTGTTATAACTTTTACAATCATTTCGAGAAGTATGTTCATTGCTTTTTCAGAGTTTAACAAATTATTCAGGATAGAGTCGACTGAATTTTCTTTATTCGTGTGTAATATTTGGTTATATTTTAGTTGCGTATTATAATTTTTTTCTGTTTGATCTGTGTTAGTGGTAGGTAAGGAAGGGAATGACTTTTCATTAAATAATTCATTGTATTGAACTTTTCTGGTTTTATTTTTGTTTTCTTCAATTTTCTTCTTTTTTATAGGGCATAACCCTGATATAGCGACATGATTACCTTGACAATTATAACAGGTAGCATTGGCATGCTCCGTAGAGCAATTTCTATAATTGTGCCCTTCGCAACTGCATATTGAGCACCTCTCTCCGTTTTTACAATATTTTGATATGTGCCCAAAGCGCAAGCATCGGAAGCACTGTTTTAAACGGGGTATGTATTGAGCCACTCTAAATCTCCATAAGTTCATGTCAATATAGTCCGGTAGAGTATTTGATGCAAATGTAATGGAAATAGTAGGAGTGGGTTCTAGTTGGAAACCATTTTCATTCTTTACTTTACGCATGAATCTTCTTACTGATATAATTTTTTTTGTGCTTGTTATGTTGGTAAAAATTTTATGATTGGATAAGTTGGTAGGGACCGAGGTGATGACACCAGTGGTTTCAGTTGCAGATGCAGGTATGGAAGCCTTAAGCTTGAATTGATCCAAAAAAGTTTTGTTACCGAGAGCTGCATTGGCTAGCTCTGGTTTTTCAAATATTGCGCCTATTTTGTATCGATTTATCCTCTTGAACTGTTTGATGCCCTTAATGTATCTTTTGAAAGAGTTTGATAAGCTCATAATATCTCTGTCTCCAATCGGCTTGTTAGGTTCTGTGCTTTCTATGAATACGATAAAATCCAGTGCTCCCGAATCCTCAGGGTATGCACGGGTGTAGTCTTTAATGAAGAATGGTTGGTACTTATCGAGTGAATTCAATTTTGATGTAGTAGCTGTGGTGTTGATGTTGAGCTCAGTAGTTCCCGCCTGTTCCACCAGATCATCTTTTCCCGCCAAATTTTCACAGTCCGATAAATCGGACGAAAGTGACTCCTCTGGAGACCTCTTGTCTTCCTTTTTCCGTTTCCTCTTCGCCTTCATCTTCTCGACCGGTTTTCCGCGAAGAAAGACCACAAACAAACGAATTGGCAAATAAAAACTCGATAGCAAAAAAATCTCGACTTGTTCGGATTCCCGCCAAAACCGAACTCCTCACACCGATCCGACAATTTGATCCACAGAATAAAATTGCTTTTGATTTGACATTTCTATCTAATGTCATTCTAATTTTTCTGTATGTTTACGCACGGAAAGGCAAGATAAGTCTTCGCTTCGACGATGACATTCCCTGTATTCCGAAATGCGTACATTGCAAATATGGCAGAGAAAGCAGTGAATACTTGTGTTCCGAATTGATATCACCGCTCATAGCCACAATCGCACGATAACAAATCGGAACGAATTTGAGCAAACATATGTGTCAGAGCTTAACCTAACTACCTGGAAAATGCCTATTTCCGGTGTATAGATTTCAGACGAAACGACTGTATGTCTGGAGAGTGGTTATTCCGGACCAAGAAATGTCTAACTAGACTAACAAACGGCGAAAAGCCATCCTTATTTCAGCGGCAAAGTAGTCCATGACTGACTAAGGAAGTCAAGAGACGATTCAACTCGATTGGGCTGCCTTTGAAAAGCTTAATTTCGCTCTGATGCCTGACCTTCCGCAAAATTAAAAGACCCGTATATGTGACTAGTGCGTCCTCCCGGTTTTGACGCACGGGTGTGAAACGTGGACTCTGACGGTCACCTTTGTTCAAAGGTTAAAAGTTGCCCCGCGAGCAATGGAGCGAGCTATGCTGGGAATATCGCTATGGGATTTGGTTCGTAACGAGGCAATCCACCGATGTACCAAAGTAGTCGATATTGGACACCGGGTGGCAGTGGTTCCGTGCCGCTTAGGGCAGGAAAGACTGGTGGAAAATTGGAGAGGTGTATGGATTGCGGAGGACGCAAACACGCTGACTGACAAAGGCAAGAGCTTTCGCTCATTCTGACAGCTTTGTCCGATTTGTGCTGACGCTACTGATAACACTTTCATGGCCAGCGGGTCTACTCAGGAGGCGAACACGAGAAGGTCTCGTGTTCGCTTCTGTCAAACTCCATGCATAATAAAAGATCTCTTATTTTACTTTTTTTTACCCCCGAGTCTACTCATGAACGTGAACACCAAATATGCCTACTATTTTCTATATAGAGTTTGACAAAAGCGAACACGAGAACTTCTCGCTTTCGCTTCGCTGAGTAAATAAGCTACGGGTCTAAGCGAACAAGAGAAGTTCTCATGTTCACTTCTGGCAAAGTCTATGTAGAACAAAAATATGCCTACTATTTTCTATATGGAGTTTGACAAATGCGATCACAAGAACTATTCGCTTTCGCTTTTATGAGTAGGCCCCCTGCATATCTACTCAGGAAATCGAAAAGGAACTAGTCACAGATGAAAGTGAGACACTTTCGCCTGACGTCATCAATCATCAAATGTTATGTTGTGTCATTGCACTATAATTAGAATAATTAGAAAGGAACAACACTAGGGAGACTCGTGGCTGTCATTTCATCAGAACGAAAACGTTGTGACTCACCAATGAGTAGACAACGCACATACGCAGTAAAGTCAGCTAATAAAAAAAAAACCAACAACATCCGAGCAGTAATATAAAAGTAATAGCATATTTAAAATTAGTGGGGATAGCTACTATTCCCGCGCGAGCAAGGGTGGGTTGAATAAAAACCTGTGAGATCTGTGCTAATATACGCAAAGCCCTTCTTGAAATGATCTTTTCTCTTGTTTTCAGTATTTTTTTAACCCGTAAAATATTTTTATGACATTATTACATGTATTTCTACCAACCCAACAAATGTGTTATGAATGCTTAATAACACCTATATTAAATAAATAAGTTTTCTATGCATGAAAAAATAAAACGAAATGAGTCAGCTTGCGATCATTCAATTGCAAAATATATTTTATGTTGTAATTTGCCACATTTTTTCGCACATCAGTACATACACAGTTTTCATTGCAAACCCTCAAAAATTAAAAAAATAAGTAAATATTTTTTTTAACATAAACATTCAAACATATATTTTTTATTAGAACCAGTTTCGTATAAGGATCAAACTCTCCTTAGAGTCCGTGCGCAAAGAGAACCGTCGTAAGATTTGAGGGCGCACATGTGCACATTTACCGTATTTTTACTGTTGACAACACTGGCACGTCATTATATGTAGTATGACTGTAACAACTTTTTTGAGCCTGTGTTAGAATATAATATTTTCAGATTCTCAGGTCTTAATATTTGTCTTAGTGTATTTAATTAAAATATTATATTAGATTATTTAATTAAAATATATAAATAGTATTTGACAAAAAAATATGAGCGTAAATTTTAATAATGGTCACAAAATAATATCAAAGCTAATAGGTACAAATAATAAAACTAAGAATGTATTTAAAAATGAAAATATATTTATTCACTGGCTCCCTAATCTGAACCATAGTCAAAGTCTGATGCTAAGTATTCAATGCCGGATATGTTTGAGTTATCTTTGGAACTACCAGAGAGAGATCTAACGAATTATCTTCTTCTGAATTTGATGTGCTGGAATCCGTTACATTTATGATTAATTCTTACATATCTTCCATTAAATGGTCTTGATTTCAATATTTTTCCTCCACATTTATCACATGATCACACTCTTTACGCCAATGTTCAGCAGTGACATTTCTGAAGCATTCATTTATAATTGGCAATAGTACTTTTACTGATATGTTCACATTTTTTGATGCTACTTGTCTTTTTACTAAACTCCATATCATTTCGATCGCATTGAGGTCGCAGTGATAAAAAAACAACACTACAAACAAAGCTGTCTCAAAACGAAATGAAGTTTGACATTTGACAGATGGCTGGGTTGGGTTGCCATGCAAAAATCTTAATGTTAGTTCCATTGTACGCCACGCCGCCGATTCTCTTTCCGCACGGACTCTACATGTAATTAATGTCAAAAGTCAAAATGTCAAAATTAAATAAAAACCATCTAAGATAAAAACATGTTTTATAACTTAAATGAAAAAATAATTTATAATGGAAAATCAGTGCTAAAATCTTAGATGAAAAAGGAAGGTTCTTTCCTTTTTCATCTAAGATTTTAGATGAAAAAGCCCTTCTTGGAATGAATACGCAAAGCCCTTCTTGGAATGATCTTTTCTCTTTTATCAGTATTTTTTTCCACCCGTAAAATATTGTTATGACATTATTACATATCTACGATTTTAAAGAATGTATCCGGCACGGGTATCTGGTATGCATAATTATAATACTCAGGCTATATCATGGAGGTGAGGAAATTGGGTATACAAGTTTTACAATAATGTATCGTAGGTATAATTGCTGGTCTTATAAAATTAAATCGCAAAAGAGGGTGAATGAAAGAGTTGTACCTCTAGAAGCTGGGCAGTTGCATATGTACCTTATTTTAAGTCAGCAGCAGATGTTCAATCATTCCTTTCGGGAATGTCGCCTACTTGGGTTAACACCGTGTATATCGAAGCAAGAGTTTTCATTGAGATCAAGGTAGCAGACATCGGCATAGTCAAGAATAGGAATTAAGCTAACAGTCAAGAACAGGGCTAACATAGTTTTGGTACTGAGCGAAATCATATAGGTAGGTAACATTTATAATAAAAATTAAAGGGGGCCCCCCCATGCAAAAAACCTGATTATTTTGTGTTAAATCAAGTCAGATGGCACGGAATCCTTCGTGTGCGAGCTCAACTCTCGCACTAGGCCGGTTTTGTATTACTTAGTATTCATATGAATGCTCTAAAGCTTGCAAAGTAATATTAGTTTGATTGAAATGCTTTATATAAATATGGTAGATGTTAAGTCTAAGTGTCAACAACACTTACGAAAATCCTCCCCTGAAATGCACATTCAATCTCCAATGATACAATCACTTTCTCTCATTTCCCTTTCTTTTAGCTTTCTCCAATGCATGCATCATATTTTTGTCGTCCATAGGAACAGACTAAAATAAAAATGGAAGAATCATAAGAACATATGAAATCACTTTAGAATATTAATTGTAGAAAATAGGAATATACCTACAAAGAACTGGTAAAGAAATTTATTCTCAATGCTGTCGTGAAGATAGCGGGGCTATGAGACTTGATAATTTGAAGAAATTATTTCATTGTACATAGGCTCAATTTTGCACGCCGACTGCGAATGAAACTAGCAAAATCGTTTTCCAGTCCCTAACGGTTGCCTATTCTAAAAGTTATCAGATTTCAATAAAACAATCTATGTCTATATGTTTTAATTTTTTATGTAAATATGTATCTATGTTTTCCAATAATCTTTTTTTAAATTACACTAAAATACTGTTTCCAATATTCATCAGTCAATATTTTAAAAAATAAAAGATACATTAAGAGAAAAACATGCAGACAATAGCATCTCGACAATACATTTTAGAATACAATATTAAAAAAACCTTACTAAAAATATTTAAAGCATGTAATCAGTTTTCGTCCGTATTATTGGGAATTGATAGGGTAACAACCGTCTTGAGCGGACTTTTTAATTCAATATAGAAAATATATTTTTAAATAGGCATTCACCAAAAAAGGCTTTTGGTCCTAGAATACCCTGCACTGTACATCGAAACAGAGCAATTGACATTTTCAACACTTGGAATACTTACATTTTATGAACAACACAATTTGAAACAATTTAAATACATAGTGACGTTTAAAGTTTCTCCGTTCTGTGGTTAAGGCCCAGGACAGAAGTTCTCGCCATTTTGCGCAATAACTCATTAAAACTTGCAGAATTGACACCGAGCAATACAGACCGTACAGCCAACCCGGGCCATGACGGCGTGCGCTATTAGTTTACGTTTCTCAAACACTTTTAAGTTTTCTTGGGCATTTACAGAACGGTTACGGAAATGGATATAAAATTATTCGTTAACGGAATTTAGAAAGTGTGATTTTGAGTAAACAGTGACAGCAGCAGCTAGTGTCATGGTTGTTGGTTGTTGTTATTGATTGTTCGTAGATCTATGGTTGCTGGCGGTCGTCGGATGTTGTTGGTAGAGTTGGTGGAGGTTGGTAGTGGTTGTGGGTGGTGGTTGAATAGTTGTGGTTGATATTTTTAACAAGCAAGTTCATGCTGGGGTCCGCATGTCGGGAATTAAACATCACCAAACATCACGTGCGAACATGAGCTAACGCCTGGGAACACCGGCGAGAATGTGAGCGATGTAATGTTTGGACCATTGACCACAGAGGTCTGTAGGCTGGCAAGATTGAATAGGGTCACAACTGATTGTTAAATGTTTAGGATGAATCCTAAACACGAATTCGAAAATAGCTGTGAAAGCGAACTTCAGCAAACACCACCAAATATGAACGAACAAGCATAATATAATTTTACTGCCAATCTTATTCCATGATCGAAATATTCCTTATCAGCTTTCGTAAGTGTTCCGTTAATGCCCGAGATTGCCTCGGAAGTATGCACTGATTCAGTGCGGACTCAGGAGAGTTATGTTGGTATGGAATCTGCGGGAACTGTTCAGGAACGCAGGATTTTGATGTGATACAAGAATACCAACTATTTCATTTTACCTACAAAGTACAACCTGGAATCCTTCAAACATGGTGTGAAGAAGCACCTGGCCGGCCGGCATGGTTTTCGCAGCCCCCTTAAAAGTTTGGAATCTCATGGGCGTCGTCGGGCACCTTAAGAGTTCTTAGCGTACGCCATATGCCGCGCTTTACAAAAAAAAACACACTGGATTCCACATTGGAATGTTTAATTTCGTAGCAGCCATTCCGTGTGGAGCTGCGATCGATTACAGGAATACCTACCAAACTAAACTCAAAGCGGATTGTTGATGGAATTTCTCAACACTGAATTACAAAAAGCGACGTAACTAACAAGAACTCTGTTAACAAGCTTAGTACGATGTATGTCGGATGAACTATACTAACTCGAATAGCTTGGGGAACAAGACAATGGGAGAGTTGAACGATAAGTTTCAAAACTCTCAATGTGATTTTTTCCCTGGAAATTGTGTTCACAGACTGAAGGTTTTATATTTTAAATTAGATTCGACAATATTTTTTACAATTTTATTTCAAACCTTTACCAAGTCATGTCACAATTTGATAGATCTGAATTAGCGTTTTGCTGTAAAACAATGCATGCAGTATTACACATATACGTATTTGACTTCGACAGAGCACTATTTTTCTTTATCCTATCCTTTTGTGAATCATCGTAGCTTAAGAATATAGTTACTGTTACTGTATTCAGAGTGGGCGGACCAACTTTAGTGCGCGGATTTTGGATAGTTAGTCCGGTGCTAATCCCGTACTCAGTTTTGACAGGTTTACTCTGAATAACACTATAAGTGGTTTTTTTTTATTAATTATATTCTGCCAACGGAACCCTATGACTAAGCCTCCGTCCGTCCGTCAGTCTGTCACAGGGCTGTATCTCATAAACCGTAATAGGTAGGTAGCTGAAATTTTCACAGAGTGTGTATTTATTTGGCCGCTATAATAACAAATAGGTAAAATAATAAAAGTTAAAGGGGGCCAAACAAAAAACGTGATTTTTCAATAGTCAGATAAACAGCCAGATAACTATTCGACGGATTTATTTACGCTTCTGCTTATCCATCCGATATAGTAAATCCATGTGTTTATTAGTACAATTATAGTCAGATAATTGTGATAGAAGGTGTAATTCTCCGGCAATGACCATCTGTCTTTTGACCAACATGAATTTGTACTATCAGTCCGATAAGTACTATCTGAGGATTGAAAAATCGGCCCTTAGTCATATACGATGGTACGGTACCCTTAGTGTGCGGGTCCGACTCGCACTTGGCCGGGTTTTATCTTGAGTTTCGTTATCATAAGTTTAATTTCTTTTTATTAAGTTATTTATAATTAGTAGAGATGGAGATGGAGATTATACCCCTTATTATTTTAGCAATCTTTAGATTAGCGCTGATTTTTTCTTTGTCTGAGGCATTAGATACATACCATTTACGAAACCATAGCAAATATTTCACATACAGGGTATTCTCAAGACAGTGCAATATTTGTCTCAATTTGGTTAGCAATTTATTTTTCAAGTTTTTAAAAAGTTTAATACCGCAAGTGATCATGAAACCAAAAAAACGATATTTACTAAATAATATTCTATATTTGAGATACTTTTGAGATGACCGCGGACGTTAAACATGTTTGAAAAATGTTACGGCTTTTCACGTGGAAAATGTCTCCTCCCGCCGCGTTAAAAGCCGTAATAATTTTCAAAAATATGTTTGAGATATATATTTTCGTGGACACCGAAATTAGTAATGGCCACCGATACTGATAACCATGTGCACTAAAGGGCAGTGAAATGGGAAATTTAACCTGAAGTGAAGAGTTTTGACAAATATTGCATTATAATATAAAAAGGTTACAATTAATTACCACTTCTGTCAATCAAGTTATAGAAATAAGAGTGAGATATTTAACAAAAAACATAAATGATACATTTTAACGGAGATACCTACTAATAACTAAAATTTTAATGTGAATAATAACTTTTTAAAATTAAATAAAAAAAAAGAGAGTTACATACATTCATAATGATACATTTGAAAAACAAAAATCGAATATGTATATATGACTAATATTTCAACAGTAACCTACAATATCAGTGAACCCTTTTTTTAATTTAACAAAATATAAAAATATGAATTAAATACATGAAATCGTCTCGACGTAATAAAAAAATATCCGCGTAGTTCGCTAAAATAACGTCAATTAAAAGTAAATTATTTCGAACTAAATCAAATAGTTCAAGTCAAGTCTACGAGCAAGCCAACCTATTCGCTTACGAGAAGAAATGTCTAATGAACTGCAAAAAAGAAGGCATCTTAAATGAGAGTCTTCCTCAAAAATATTATAATTATTAACGGAATAAATTCCAATATCGAGTTTGTAAATGTATAAGTAACTTTATTCGTTTAATATATTTAAGTTGCGATACGAATAATGCTGCAGTTCAATTACCATAAAGCGCCATCTATTGACTGTTTCAATTTCAGTTTGGTCCTCTCCTAACTTATTCAAACACTTGCCGTTATTTATTTTGTAAA
Organism: Incurvaria masculella; assembly: GCA_946894095.1. NCBI lineage: Eukaryota > Metazoa > Arthropoda > Insecta > Lepidoptera > Incurvariidae > Incurvaria > Incurvaria masculella. The sequence continues at coordinate 11,785,329 of OX335643.1, forward strand.
AAGAAATACCCTACACTTATTAACCATAATCCATTTAGTAATTCGACTTTTTCCTCTCCTCCCTTATCTATCCACTTGCAGTTTTTCATAAAAAAATGGGTACCCCACTTTCACAAAATTTAAATATTAAAATCAAATTCATAATTAATTCCCTAGTGTTACATAAAAAAATAACTTAGTAACAACTCGATATTGAAACGCTCCCAATAATAGAACACAAGAACAGTATAGAACAACGGTTAGAATCCGACAATACTATTACTTCCGTTAAAAGCCGATTTAAGCTAATAGCCACCAGAAAAGAGCTATAAAAAAAGGAATCGACTCTCTGAATTCGCGTCGGGCTCAGTGGCGTGGACGCACTGACAAACAAAAGCGGATTATGCAGATGTCAGCCACTCTCTAACAACCGGACTTTGCCAAAAACTTCGCCATTTTAAGCCCAGGAGTTCATGTTGACTTGCGAAACACACCCAGCGCGTTTGATATAAATACTTAATTTACTACTTAGCACCAGTAATACTTAATTATTGTATTACTTCCGAACATGTACGTTTTGCAGCAAAATTTCGGTATTTATTCGTAACATTAACGTGGACTTAGCCCCTATTGCACGAAGAGACGGCTGAGGTAATCAATGTTTAAACACGTCACGTACTTTTAGGTTCTCTTCCACCAAGTACTGATTTGCTTAATCCTCACATTAAAGGGCCTTTCTTACCATCTCGAAATCGACACCAGTACAAGTTAATCAGCACTTTAGTCATTAGGGACTTTAAGTTCCCATTAAAATAAATCAGCACTTGGTGAAAACCAGGCTTAGTGAACCGCATGGAGTTCCTTCCGTCCATGCAAAATAACGTGTTTGATGATACGTTGACGTTGATTTTGATTTTTTGTCGTTTTTAACACTCGGCCCTTAGTGTAGTTTTATCACCAGATGCCTTACTAATAAATATTAATACCATCGCTATTACTCGGGGTTTTTTTATGTAACTGGACATAAATGGCTAAAACCCCGGCAGGATTATTAGTCGCACCTTACGACATGCATGGGAAGAAATGTCGGGGTTTTTTGTTAAGGTGGCCCAACCCGGCGGCCTCAACTCATTTGCGGGCACGGTACAAGACCGTGCTGTTGCGCTCTGGGACCTTCTCTGTTTCTAAGATTAAGACAGGCTCCGTGATGAGGAAGATGCAACCTGTCCACAAAAAAGACAATGTGCATAGTGTATGATTTGGTAAGATTTACGAAAATTTTTATTTCATAACGACTTATAGCTAAAAGTAAACCACGACCGCTGTAGTAAAAAATCTAACAAAAACCAAATAGATTATAAATCTTGATTATACAAGCTATGTCTGATGACTAATCTTTTTAAGATGTTCTTACTTTATCATTGCGTAATCCACCTACAAAGGTATTGTATAAAACGCGCGAAAAATCCGAACTTTCGGACGTTATAACTTGGAAACCAAACACAATTTTACCATGCCAATGGTCATCAGACATCTACTTCAATCAAATAAAGCTATTTTGAGCAAACTTTTGGATCTCTGACAAGAAATATAGGCGTGATCTTCTTTCCCCTTTTGTATGGGGAGATGAGCGGGTTGGGCCACCTTAATAACAAGTAATCTATTCAGCGATTGTCACTAAAATGATTTAGTTGTTATTAACCGACTTAAAATAAACGAGGTTCTCAAATAGACTGTATGTTTGTTTCGCGATGACTCCGCTAATTGTAAATTGATTTTGATGACTCTATTTTCTTGGTAGGTCATGCTTTACAGACGTGGTCACATATACATTTTTATTGCAACACATATTACATTTTTATTTCAACAATTCTGTGATAGTATCATGAGACGCATCACTGGCGCTATGTGTGTTTCTAAAGGAATATCGACTTCTCGCGACCTTTCAGCCTCCTCTTCGCAGGCGGGACTTTCTCAGGAGGATTAGCACAAAACTTGAGCTGGTTTGTACAGAATTGTGGTGGTGCTCTCCATCTCGACTGTCTTTCGTTGCACATTGCAATCCTCTTCAACTTACTCATATTCTTTTGTATTATGGAAGACCGACTTCAAAGAAAAAGTATTCCAAAACTAATTAATATGCACTAAAAAGTTAAAAAATAATAGTTGTAATTATTGTTATTTTTTTAATTCGGTGTCAGCCAAGGCAGGTTTGTAACTACATATATAGTTATAGGTGAGATATGCTTGTGTTGCATGCGCGACTTGACGAGGCGAGAGGCGAGAGTGGGGCCGCGGCGGGAGGGTAGCTGTCAAGTGAATACTGCGGGCACGCGCCACGCCAGTCAAGAGAACCTTGGCTAACTTGGCTGACACCTACTCCAAAAATAACAATAATTGTTTTTTTTTCGTTAACATTTTCGTTTATTTTTTTATTTTTAGTGAATCTAAAGTACACTAACTAATTTGTATCCTTTCCAATTGAAAAAGAATCATCGAAATCGGTTGGCGTGATATTGAGTTATTCGTCCATTTGTCGCGAACGTACTTAATGCAAATTTAAGACTTGTATGATTTTCTCATGGATGCCATTGTCAGAACTAGTGCTTGCCGTGTGGTCCCAACCACACGGAATGGAGTAAGTTGCTTTGTTTTCTAAGATACTTCGTTTGTAGACTTTATGTATGATACTAATGCTAAATTGACGATTTTTTTAGAAATCAGTTCTGTATGTATGTATGTGTTTGCTGAGTCCTAAATGTGAGGATACACACCTACCTGTGCACCCAAAAACGAGACCTTTTCAAATCCGAGACGGTCTCGGATTTGACTACATAAAAATTGAAATAACGGCCGAAATATAAGACTTTTGATTGGTCAGATCTCATACACTTCATTGACCAATGAAAAGCCATCAAATTATAGTCTCGAATTCGTTAAATTTCGAAGTTTGTAAGAGTGTGATTTTTGAGACTCAAAATGCGTAGTTCCAGTGTGTGACCACCAGACGGCGCTGCAGTCGGAATTGTGTATGCTCAAGAACCCAAATGTGAGACCGCCTCGTTTTTATTTGTGTGATAATAGTGTGAGTGTATCGATCAAAACGAGACCGTCTCGTTTTCGCCTTATGAACAAACACACAGGTGTGTGAGAAAGACATTATTGCTTATTAGGTCTACTTTTATTCTTCACGGCAATCCATAAGTCAGTCGCTCTTGCTCTTGAGCTTGCAGCAGACGCGCGCGTGGGTCTTGATGATATACAAGTAAATATCGAAGCAGACATCATTTAAAATGCAAACATGAACCAGAAGTAGTGAATATCCAAAAATCTGCACATATGTATTATTATATCTCTATGGCACATATTAAAGCACAGTCCGATTCAATCACAAAAAGTAAAGTTATCAAAATAACTAATATTGTACTCGATATTTAAATTCGTGTTTTTATTTTGATTTTAATTAAATATATGTAATAGTGCAAATAGTGGGTGTTGAATGAAGTTGGGTCACTGAATTAATTCTCGTGCAGGTCGTTAGAGTAGACTGAGGGATTCTTCATTCCCGGTTCGGATTCCACGTGAAACAGTAGGTCCCCTTCCTTACTAAATCTGGTGGTAGGGTTAATCCCGCCCGGGTTGGTACCACCGCATTGGATGAACGATTGGTCGAAGCGGCAATGAAAATTGTCCGTGTTTTTCATCCAGTTTAATGTAGCCGCGCAATATAAGGAAGGTCCTGGCATGTCACCTGGTTTTCATGTGGTGTTATGGGCTGATATCACGACGGTGGTTGTGGTATTAGCCATCATGTTGGGATTACAAAAAAACTATTTCATTTATTTCCACTTCAGCTCCAGTTGCGCTCTGTTTTAATGTCGGTGGTTATTTGACATATTCATTGGTGAAACTGAGTATTTATGTAGGTATGTGTATATTCTGATAATTTGAAATATCGAGCTTAAAATATTGGTAATTTTTTAAAGCTCTGACATAATTAATAAGCACATGTAAATGATAAAACTTACAGTTATTAAATGGAATATGTTTCTTGCAAAAAGATTCCGGACACTAACTTGTAACGTCGCTTTGATATTTTATTTATGGGAAAGGGCTGTGCTTATAATAGATAAGTGCGCCAAACTTAGCTTCTAACTGGGATGGTAGAGTGGATTATAATAAGCAATTTTGGTAAAGGAACATAGGTAAGGAATCGAAGTTTTCTATCCAAAGTATTTTTTAAAAATATTAAATCATGTACTTATTATTCACGTATTCCGACGTGAACAGGTAATTTTGACCTTGAAAAGTTCCTTCGCCAATATCTGCATCGCCACCATCTGCCTCGCTGGCGGTGGAGACATGGCGATGCGTACGTTGGTGAGACGTTGGAGAAGGATATATGGGTACCTCATTGGCGATTAATTTGCGGCCCACACTCAGCTCCATAGCTAGCGGCGGATTTGTGCCGGCGGAGGAGATATTGGCGATGCATACGTTGACGATGCATTCCCTGGCGTTGAAGCTAGGCGACGGAGACATTGGCGATGGAGATGAAGGAGGGGTATAACTCAGCTTACAATGGCTTCACCGAACATATCCGGGCCCATTGGCAGTAGAGAAAGGTTTCAATAGAGGTCGGGACAAGGGGTGGCCACCGTCTCCTACGCGCTAACGTTTCGGCTCGCTTCAAGCCTCATCAAGCATCGAATTATATGATACCGTCAAGGCAAGTTTTCAGGTTGCACCAGACAACAAACACAAATGAGTGAAATATACTAATATGAGACTAAGGCCTCAGGTTTGGTTAACTGGCAATATAAAAAGCTCACTGCTTACATTAGCCTAAAGCGAGACGTTTTACACAGATTATCTGATTGAAAATTTTAAATGTGAGGCCGCCTCATATTTGGGCATTTCACAATCCCAAAAACGAGACTCTTGACACACAATATTGATACAAACCAAAAGCGAGCCGTTTTATACACACCACCTGCTATACAGCACGAATTGGAGCCCTCGTCTCGGATTCGTGCAGGCCTCGGATATGGGTGTGTTAGCACATTTAAAAAACCTTGAATATCTCTGAAACTATATATGATATCGAAACGGGTGTTTGAGAGTATAATATGTGAGAAGACGAAGGCCGTCCTTATCTATGTGATATGTCTGTATTTTGATAAATAGCTGAGGGCCTCGGATTGGTGCATTTAAACAAGTCAAGAAACTTGGTCTCACATTTAGGACTCAGCAAACAAGGGTGTATGTTCCTCCATAACTCTTGATAAGATATTGACTTTAGGCAATAAGTCCGCCCTTGCATGTACCATTGTGTATGGAAGCAATAAAGAATATTATTATTAAACCGATTATTCGAATTAGATGAAACTTAGTACATTTGACTACCCGGGAATCAGGATAGGCTAAATAGAATTTAGTTCCGCTCACGCTAAGATGTGGCTGTCATACAAACTGCAATTCTCTGCACGGCTCGGCGGGAGGGCGGTGGCTGGAGGGGGGCGGAGGCGGCGGAAGCGCTTATTTTTACTAATTGTACCGAAGTACGGCTTGGTATTTCCCGCAACTTTAGGACTACTTGGCATCACGCTAAATCGCCAGAGGTGCGACCAATGGAATAAAATACTTATTACTTGAGAACCAATTACTCGATTTAGATGCGGATTGTATCTACGTCTAGCCTGATTCTACTCAAAACTTATAGGCTACATAATATAACGCTTCATTACCAGGGAGGTGAGTAGTGAGTGTTAAATTCTTATAACTTGCAAACCACTATCAACGTATAGCATCTCTGGGAGCAGTCAGGTTTCGGATGGGTTACCGTTTTCGATGTTGAGGCTAGCTGTGGGTTGGAGTCCACGCAAAACTTACCTACGTTACACGTTACTTACTTACTAGGTAAGCAATGTAGCAGTGCAAGTGCAGAAAGGTTCTGGCGGCAAATGTTTTTTTTTAAATGTCAACGAAGCTCTTAATAGGAATTATTGGATGTTTTATCATTAAATCATGCTATTTCGACTCAAACGATGTTTGACCCTATTTTGGACCAGCCATGTGGGCTACTATTTTTCCATGAAATAAGTTAGCCAACACTAACCCGAGCGGAGCCGGGTACCGCAGCTAGTGATATAATAAAAGACTCTTTTTCGTCGGACTTTAACCGGAGTCGCGGGAGCAAAGATGGGCGATTCGAAAGATTGGCCTCATCTGTACTTACCGCCTTTTTAATAAGGAGGGCATTTGTGTATGCATGAAATGGATATCCAAAGTGTTTGCTTAGTTATTTTCGTTAGATCTAAGAATTATTCGTTTCTATAATTACTGTCGGCCCCAGATTAAATAAAATATTGTTCGAAGCTCTATTCGGAGCATTTTTTATAGATTTTCAGTAGACAATTTTGTATGTATTTCATCCGTTTTAACTGGCTATTTTCTATGATGATTATATTTTTTAAACCCTTAATAATGACACTACCCTCACTCTACATGAATCTGTAAAAAATCTTCAAAGTGAAAACTAAATGCCATTTGAGCTAATATCAGCAAAGTAAATGTTTCCTAAGTCGAGAAGGGGGACATTTTAATAAGGCTCTATTCGACCGCCATCGGAAGCCCCGGAAGCTTCTCGTTACTGCGTCGACTGAGCTTTCAAACGCCGCCCGCCTCGCCTCGCCCCGCGCACCCCGCGCGCGCCGCCCAGACCGCGAGGGCGCGCGACTCTATTCTCATTCATCACGACCCGTTTTCGAGTTGCGATAGTTTTGCTCGCTTTAGGAAATTAAAATAATTGATTCGTCCAATATATTGGTCAGCATCTATTGAAATGTATCTGTAAAAATCTATAATCTATCTAAATCATCTATAAAAAATTAAAATATAAACAAGTGCACTCCGGGAAAAAATGAATCCACGCATCAGCTTCAAGCTGCCAGTGATATAAACAACATAATAATAATAATCTGTTCGGCGTTGGAAAATCGAGGTTAACCCTGGCGCGGTCGGGATAGGATGACCGTTTGCAACGTGGTTCGTGTTCCACTTCCTAGATGGCTCGAGCTGTTTCTATCGCGTTGAATGAGAAATGGTCTCAGTGGCAATTAACATTGTCCGAGTTTTTTAACCAGTTTCTGACATGGCACATAGTTATGTTGTGGTGTGTTGGGCTAATATCATGACAGTTGGTGTGGTATTAGCCAAACATTAAGTCAAAATATTCTTTGCCGTTGGGGCAGTTCGTACTTAAACGATATGTTTCATCTCCAACAACAGATTCATCATTAAGCCGCTATCATGTTTGCGTGCAATTATTTATTTTTGCTGTGATATCCCTTGTCTGCTTGAATCGATATGCAAGGTCATCTTTTATTATGTTAAGCGCGGCATATGGCGTACGCTAGGAACTCTTAAGGTGCCCCACGACCTCATGGGATTTGGAACTTACAGCGGGGCTGCCGCCCCGCTCCATGCCGGCCGGTCAGGTGCTTTGTCACACCATGTTTGAAGGACAATGTTTTAATAAGTCGTCAGAATGTCATGCAGGAATAGTATTCAGACTTTGTTGTTAACGTTGCTCTTAATCCATTGCACTCTTCAGTATTCTGTATGTGGTTCTTTAGGTATTTCTCGGATAGATGGTGCGCCTACCGAACAGAGAGTGCGTTATAAAATGTCGTTAATGAGTTTATGTCTAAAAAACCTTTTCTATGATGATTATATTTTTTAAACCCTTAATAATGACACTACCCTCACTCTACATGAATCTGTAAAAAATCTTCAAAGTGAAAACTAAATGCCATTTCAGCTAATATCAGCAAAGTAAATGTTTCCTGAGTCGAGAAGGGGGACATTTTAATAAGGCTCTATTCGACCGCCATCGGAAGCCCCGGAAGCTTCTCGTTACTGCGTCGACTGAGCTTTCAAACGCCGCCCGCCTCGCCTCGCCCCGCGCACCCCGCGCGCGCCGCCCAGACCGCGAGGGCGCGCGACTCTTGCGGCGCTCTTAGTACAACAAACAAACGAAAATGTGTATATGAACGATATCGGAACCAAAACGCAAAGCTACCGAAATGCGGAAGGTTTTATCCTCGAACAGGGTGCCGAAATCAAAGGAAGGAAGAACTTGAAGCCAACTTCTATATTTATTATTATGAATGAGTATGAGTATTACTTAACATTTTTTTTTTATGTGACTGGACATGGATGGCTATTACCACACTTTCTGTCATGGTATTAGCCCAACACACCACATGGGAACTAAGGTGCCATGCCAGGACCTTCCTTATATTGCACGGCTACATTGAACTGGACGGAAAACACGGACAATTTTCATTGCCGCTTCGACCATCGTTCATCCAATGCGAAGGTACCAACCCGGGCGGGATTTACCCAGCTGCCTAGTAAGACATTGACACAAAAAATATGATGCCATCTAAATAAATGAAACCGAAAATAAATTGTAGCGATTGAACTGAATCGCGAAGTTGCAGCTCCGGCTAATTGCGTCCAGCGTCCGGCGACGTCAGCGGCGGCGGCGGCGGCGGCAGAGGGGGGAGGGAAGGGGGTGGTGGGGTGATGAGAAACTCGTGGATGAGAATTTTATGTGACATTTTCGTAAACCAGTCTTCTTTATATAACCACTTTTAAACAAATAACGAATAACGATGAATCAACAAAGCTTGACATAATAATTTAATTTGGATAAGATGCACACAAGTTCAAAGTTGAAGTTCGTATGATACCCTGATCGTGACCTTGATCTGAATAGCATTCGATAAACGTTGAACACCACATTCCGTGTTTTGAACATCACATGTCGAATTTCGAGTTACGCGCCTAGGGACAATGTGTTTTTATGATTGACCGGTAAAGGATATTGCAGCGAGAAAACGTACTTAAGAACTTTCTACTAATAGAAGCCGAGTGTTAATGAAGTAATTTACTAACTTTCTTGAGAGCAGAAGTGAATTTCAGGAACAGAACATTCTTATTGTAATAAGGACAAAATACTTATTATTTAAATTGATATTCTAATGTTTTTTTGCCTTCCATTGCTCAAATCACACGACGCGAATTCGATTTGTGGGGCAAGATTTTTTTTCTTCTTTTTGACGATTTTGCCATTTTTCCTGTGCCAAGAATTTATCGTCTGTATCCGGGAACACATCTATACAAAGGTTTTTTTTTGTATACATGAATGAGTACTTTTTATGCAATATTCGAAAAACTGTTTTTTATTGGGTATAACAAAAGAAAGCTATTTTACCTTCATGTATGATTTTGTTTATTTACTAACTTGTATTTTATTTGATATTACCTTGTATCAAAAATGACGATGCCTTTTTACACCTGAATAATTAAGATCATAATTACTGTTAATTTAGAATAAGATGTCATTATGGTAGTCAAGAGTTTGCTCTTCACCAATGTATAAATGTTCTCATCATAATATTTTTTGTGAGCAGTAGTAATCAATCAATCACTGTAAACTAGTTTGTAAGTATCAATGGAAAAACAATACAATGACCACCCTGGCGAAGTTTCTTGTCGGCTCTTTGCCAGAAGTAATCGAACCGATAGGAAAAAAAAGACGAATCCGAGTGTGTCCTAATGGAGGAAATTAATAAACTAATCTAAAACTGAAACTTTATGATAAAATCGCTACAAAGAAATAATGTTTTTTGAAGGATTGGTTTTTTATAAAAATACAGAAATTTGGGGATATTAAAAGTTAAACGACTACAAATGTTTCTATTAAATGGGAAGCTGTTAACTTCAAGCCAATCGAAGTTTACAATTATGACTTGCCACGTTTACTACAATAGTTGAAGATTTTGTCAAGTTGCAGTCTTTACTTAGACCAAGAAACACTTACTGACATCGTAAAAGAGGATACTTAAAATTCTGTAAGACTTCCAACAATGTGTCGGTTCTAAAATAAACACAGTCAAAGTATTTTGAACTGTATGCACAAGCGAGCAGAGGTAACATTTGAACTATAATTTCAAATATTGATCCACCTTAGCTTAGAAACATCGGTCATGAAACTATATTGTGGATTGAACACTCTTCTGAGCCCCTAGTTCGACTTGTCTCCTCAATTGGCGTTTAAGGAACATCGATGTTACCTACGTAAAAACGTCTAACCCGAAAAGTTTTACTACTATTCTGTGATTTTACTCCTCGAAGCTGTCCAAATCATACTGGGGCCGAGTACACGAAAGGACATAAATCAAAATCACCGTCAACGTATGATTAAACACGTCATGTTGTCTGGACAGTATGAAAGTAACTCCAAAAGGTTCAGTAAAAGTGACGTGTTTGAACATTGATTAACTCAGCCGTCTCTTCGTGCAATCTACCGATTTGTATGAAAACGCGGAGTCGGGGTAAACGGCAACGTCCAAATATTTACGGCGGCGATGAGTAAGCTGTCAAAACAAACTCCTCCATACATTTGAAAATGTTTAGTCGATGGGTTTTAGCGATTCGTCACGAATCCTGATGATATCCACCGCCTGGTGGACGAAACGTCGAGCTAAATAAGTAAGCTCACCACTGTTTATCCGTAAACGGAAAATAATATGTCGAACGACAGTGAAAATCTTAACAAACATGTCTATAAACAAGGTTCAGAATGGCGGTCTTGAAACCTTAATTTTGATTCTAGATCTCTATTTTGAATACGTATATTTTAATTTCCGATGATTACTCGCTAAATATAACCTATGTAGTCATAGTAAAGGGTTTCTTATATACCGGGATAAAAACTCCCATAAAAATTAAAATAAAATATAAAAATGAGAGTTTATTTATGTTAAGCGCGGCATATGGCGTACGCCAGGACATCTTAAGGTGCCCGACGACGCCCATGGGACTTCTAACTTGCAGGGGGGCTGCGAAAACTATGCCGGCCGGCCAGGTGCTTCTTCACAGCAGTATTTTATTGTTAACAAAAAGTTCTAAATTATACCATTTATAGGTAGAGTAGTTCATTTTCTTATGAAAAGCGCGATTAAGTTATGATGTGCGTCGGAATTCCTACTGAGAGACGTGTGACGACGCCCATGGGCATTCGAACTTTTTCGGGGTCTGCGTGAACCGTGCCGGGCGGCAGGACTACTTCTCATAACTTTTAAAGGACCCCAGGTTGTGCTTTAGGGGAAACGCCTAAGCTAACAGTTTCCGCAGTTTACGGACACTATAAATAATGATTTCACCGAATCGGTTGGTTCTAAATCGGGGAATGTTGGCTTTTGACTTGATCCAGTTTTTTATCCAACTCAATATAGCCATGCAGTAGAAGGAAGTTTCTATTATGACACTCAGTTTAGCTATCTATGACCAGCTGCTTAAAAATATATAAATTTACCAGTGGTATCATTACCAAACGATATAGGTGGGTACAGCGTGACCTTAAATATACTGCAGCTATAAAACCCCTAATAGATAGCATACGATCAATTAACATCAAACCAAAACATGACAAAATCTTTCAAATTTCAGAGACAATAAAGTGTTTACAATTCACAAAAAATATCCAAAGTTTAAGAAACGTTTTAAGAGGATAATGAGGTGATTGAGTTCCATACAATGGCTCGTGCCTGTTTCCTCAGTCAAATCAAGAAATATTTTTCTGAAAATCTGCAAATTCAAAAAACCCATGATATACGCTCTCAAACGCAATAGTGCGCAATAGTGGCGAGATGGCATGTAACGGTGATACATGTGGAAATAAACTTATTTAGCCCACACATTTCCAAATTCACTTGCGAATACTTCAAGATAAATGTTGCCATGTATATACGACATTCATACTTTGCGACATGAAGTACTAAACATTAGAGTTGGTAACGCAATAAAATTGTTATGACAAATATAAGTAAGTTGTATAACTTGAAATGAACATTAGTTATTCGTTTTTCTTTTCACAATTCTTCCCCAAAGCACCTGGCCGTCCCGCGTGGTTTTCGCAGCCCCTGTGAAAGTTAGAAAACTTCTGGGCTTAGCTGGGCACTTTTTGAAGGCTTCAAGATAAATTCAGTACTCATTATAGGTCTAAAAAACGTGTTTTCAAAGTTTAGCACATTGACACTTAGGTGGAAAGTTTCCTATAAATATGAAACCGTTTGGCTAGAAGTTATTGAGAAAAATTTCAATAATTATTTAGAAGGTTTATAACTTATACACTAAATGCCTTTTTCGCCAACTGCTGCTTAGCTGAATTGCCACATATTAAGAGCCTTTCTTGTGAGCTTGCAATCAATACCAGTGCACGATAATCGGCACTTTAGTAATAAAGGGACTTTAAGTGTCCATTAAAATAAATCAGCACTTAGTGAAAATCAAGCTAAAATTCGTATTCAAAGTAAGCTGTCTACATTTAATACACGGACTATCACCGGAATAACCATACGAAATCAGATAGTACGGAAATAATCTGCTTATTAAAGTTACTCGAAAGGGCGGGATAAAAACCGATTACGTTTAGTTTGATAAGAGCGCAAGTAAAAGTAAATTTTAGACTGATGGTCTAGCTATTTGTATGTTGTGAAAATAAAAGATATTGCCTCTGGTGTATTGATTTCTCCTAATGGGCAAATATGCATAAAAAAACATTATGAACAAAGAATAAGAACGTTAAATATTTACCGGTATAGGTTACTTTTGAATTGAAAAATTCACCCGCCCCGGTACCGCACTACCGCTGCGCGACCGACATGCGGCAGTGCGATTACGAAGCACGAAACGGTGGGTTAGTACCCCAAACTAACATATTTTGTACTCGAAAGCCATCAGATTGCTTTCAATTTGGGGTAGGTGCGGCACCTACACCTCGCAGAGAGCGGCGCCGCCCGCTGCCTCTAAACCTATAGAACCTTAACAGAGTCGTTGCCCTATCAGTTCCCCATACTACGGGCGATAACTGTTTCCATGCTCTTAATGTTTTACTAGGTTTTTTAAAATTTTGATTATAAATTATATTATAAAAAACTATGTATGTTTAAATTTTTTCATTATACATTTACGTTGGAAAATATTCGCTAATAAACATTGGAAGTAAGGTTGTCTTTTTTACGTTCATTTTTGATTACTAAAGAATACAGACATTTACAAAAAAATCAAAACATACGGAAATAGAATGAAGCATTCTCAAGTTATATAATTTGTATTAACATCTGACAAAGTTTAGGGGTAGGGAAACGTTAGGGCCTGGAAGACGTTTTCGCTATATCAATGGCAGTCGCCGTGCAAAATTGTGCCTTGGCCATTGGACAAAGAATGCATTTCTTAAAACTTAAAATCTTAGATTTCCTGTGACTTCACGACAGCCTTTACAAAGCAACCGAGACCGACATTGCTATATCGGACTCTTATATCTGACGTTTTACTTCTACTGCGTGTAAACTGCAAAAACCGGCCAAGTGCGAGTCGGACTCGCACACGAAGGGTTCCGTACCATCGTACAAGACTTACCCCAAAAATACCAGGTTTTTTGTTGACCCTTTAATTTTAATTATTTTATAATTTTACCTATTTCTTGTTATAGCGGCAAAATAAATACATAATCTGTGAAAATATAAGCTTCGTACCTCTTACAGTTCATGAGATACAGCCCTGTGACAGACGGACGGACGGTCGGACGGACGGACGGACGGACAGCGGAGGCTTAGTAATAGGGTTCCGTTTTTACCCTATCGGTACGGAACCGTAAAAATGATTTTTGTTCTTCAAGTTCGGCGTATGTAATCCTAGCCCTCTGTATATGAACTGAGCCGCTGCCTCAGTGTTCAGTGGTTCCTCCCTCCACGTTCTAGCGTCTGGGAGCATGTTCAGCTAGTTTCAGCCTACTTGCTTCAACTTTTACTGCCCAACTTAATGCTCGTAACGACCGTCTCATATTTGATCAAGGGAAGCGAGGTCGTGTTTTTGTTATTACTCATCCTATAAATATGTTAGTAATGGTTTTGTCAGCCTCAGTGGCCCAGTGGCGCGACACTTCGGCGATCGCTCTCCGAAGTTAAGCAACGCTGGGTCCGGTCTGGTCTTGGATGGGTGACCATTCGATCATTGAGAGAGGCTGGCCGTGGTTCGGATTCCACGTTAAACTGTAGGTCCCCTTCCTTACTTACTAGGTGGTAGGGTTAATCCCGCCCGGGTTGGTACCATCGCATTGGATGAACCATGGTCGAAGCGGCAATGAAAATTGTCCGTGTTTTCCATCCAGTTCAATGTAGCCGTGCAATATAAGGAAGGTCCTGGCATGGTACCACGTGGTGTGTTGTGGGCTAATACCATGACAGAACTTGTGGTATTAGCCATCCATGTCCAGTCACATAAAAAAAAACTGCAATTCGCTGAACCAAAAATGATGTCTGAATATATTTTTGTATAATGTTTGAGGGATCGGCATCGCAGGTGGTAGCATTTTAATGGAGTAATATATTTTCCGTTCCTCAAACGCTATAAAATATCCTCTTACAGGATTACTTTGTTGTTCGTCTGTCTTTTCATCCGTCTGTCATCACTCTTCTTGGGAACGCTTGGAGACATCGGATTCTTAGGGCTATGGCCCTTCGGAGCTGTAAAAAAATGTAACTTCTAAGAAAATACGCGAAAAAAAAACTACTGTTGACGTCGCATATTTTTACATTTTTAGATAAATCAAACCTATAGTTCCCGTTTACCTAAAATCATGAAATTTACATGTTACAGAGCACATGAAATGGAAAAATCAGAAAATAGTCAAAACTCATTTAAATATTTTTCCCGTGATAGAAGATTTTTTTATGTCACTGGACATTGATAGCTAATATCATATCATGATGCCTAACACATGCGAACTAGGTGCCATGCCAGGACCTTCCTTATATTACTCGGCTACATTGAACTGGATGGAAAGCACGGTCAATTTTCATTGCCGCTTCGACCATCGTTCATTCAATGCGATGATAGCAACCCGGGCGGGATTAACCCTACCACCTAGTTAAGGTACACTACAGTATCTACGTGTCTAATCCGAATGATGCAGTCTTTATCTAATAATAATAATAATAATAAAATTCTTTAATGTACACCATTAGAACACAAAAAGCGGCCCGAATGCCAAAAGGCATTCTCTTCCTACCTACCCTTGGGATGCAGGAAAGGTGCAAGGCGGCAGACAAAAAAGGATAAAAGAAGTAAGATTTTTTATCAATAAAGATATATATATATACTAAATAAGAATAAATATACTTACATTCTAATACTATTATATACAGATACATATAATACATAGCTTATAATAAATGTTTAATATAAATATAAACCAATATTTGTGTATATACATTTATACTTATATGAACCTATTTTTTGTAACAGAGAGCGAGCAAGAACTTATATAATTTAAATAATAGGACTTCAGACGTACGTACGTACGTACGTTCTACATAAACATTGGCGGAGTTAATTGTGGAACCTTGCGCTGTGGAATGTGGGTTACTGCGTATAACTAGAAGACGTGTTATATTAAATATTTGCCTTTATGAAATGTGTAAAAGGACACTAGGTCCCCTTTCAAACAAGGACTAGTTCTACACGGTACTGAACACCTGAAATGTTTTGCGTTGGATCCGAGAACCTCGTTCAGCTTCGAAAGTTTCAGTTTGCGGTGAAATACTTCCGTAGGCCGGAGAAGTTTGCGTATCGAAGATTTGAGTGCTCCGAGATGATTATCATTCAAAGCGATATTCTTACTTTGAGCCCACGAAACTCGCTACTTGTGTACGTAACTCCATTGAAAGTTGAAATTGAATTGAGTAATTTTTAAGGTTTTATTGCTTAATAGTGAGCAAAAATGTGTGATGCATGCGCACAAGCTAAAAACTTTCTTACAATTAATATAAAGGTAATATTTTTTTATGTACATATATCGATAGTCTGTGATCAACGACCAAAAAACTCTTCGTTAGCTGCGATAGAAAAGTACTGAATATATGAAGTCGGACATCAGTCTTTTTTATAAAATATTAACGCATTCGTTAACTAACCAGTAGGCCTATGCCGCTAATTTAGTGCTCAGAAATCAGAAATCTTTCAGTCAAGAAAATAGCTTTTATAGCGGTTGTCAAAGCGATTTTCTGGACGGAAAACTTTGAAACATTGAATTACATTGATTTGGAATATTTCCGTCGAGAAGTTGTATTCTCGACTGAAAGATCCCTTATTCCTCAACACGGAATTCTAAGAATAGGCCTACTGAACTTAGAGCCCCCGCCCCCGCAGTCTACTTCAAAAATCTACACCACACGCATACACACACATGTAATAAGTAGTTTAAATATGTAGGTTGTATTTATGTAACAGGTTTACTTTAATACTTGTACAAAATTTGTAAAAGGGAATCATTGTTACAGGATATGAAACATATGAATAAATAAAAAAAGAGCTTCAATGTGCATTCACTTTATTGTGTACCTACTGTTCTCGTTTAGTATGTCCATGTACTTTTGAACTCAAGATGCATTTCATGTCATGGTCTCTTATGCTAGCGTAAAGTGAAGTGTCGCGCGCAGACAAACCTCAGAGTTTCACGCGTACCTATCAATGTGTATTTTGTAATACAAATCATGGATCTATGAAAAATAAATGCCACATTGTGGCATTCATCCGTTAAGAACGGGCCGTAAGCAAGTGAAAATCCCGCAACGAATCTGCCTGCCAAGAGCGGTATCTATTGCTATTTCATTATGTGTGAGACAGGGCGTGAATACGAGAGCGAGAGCGCGTCATCTACCACGCGCCGGGTACCTATTACCTTCTACTATCGGGCCGCGTGCCTCCGCTTCGCAGTGAAATTATGACTACCTATTATCTTTGCCCGCATGATGCCACCGCACCTGCACTGCCTATGTATACATATGTAGGTAGGTGGATGGATGTATTTCATGTTTTGTGCAATGGTTGGGTAATTGTAGGTAATGTAGGTAACGTGCTTCCCTGCCGCCCGGCCCTTCCGCTCCAAGCCCCACACACCCGCGTGCGAAGCGATCGACGCCGAAAGCGGCCTAGATTTTAGTCGATTTTCGGTCAATTTTCGTAGTCGACAAATGCTGTAAAAACTATAATACCTAATTCAAATTTTCTTGTTTATTTTTAAATATGACTATATTACGGATGTTTGCATGCTATTTATATCTCACACTAACGTGTATAATGAAGCTAATAACCCTTCTGAATATTGGTCGATTTACCCCCAAAAACGGCAAATTTTGTTCTTGCTGTCATTTGTAAGAGGGTTGATTTTTTGAAAAAACAATAGCATGCAGACACAGATATTGCTCCATAGATACAGGGGAAAAAAACACAGGTAAATCGCAACAGCGGTTTTCAAATGATTAGTCAACTACGGATGTATGGGCAAAGTCGCCTCCGGGGGCACCTTAAGTTTTTTGTAAGTAAATAGAAAAAATTAAATGATTTTAATAATACTTACAAATGGTTAGCCTGCTATGCTGGAACGTGCTTGGATTTAAAATAACTAATCATTTGAGATTTGAAAAAAAAGTTTGAGTCGAACTCGAACACCAAAGTTAATAAAATGAAAAATGTTGAAAAATAATAGACACATCTCTCGCAACAATTAGGGTAGGCTGTGTTACCACGATTCAATTCGTTTCAAATTGTCGTTATGACGCGTAATCGACCCTAAAATATACGTTTCGTCACTACTGTATTCGCTTACACAATTACTTGATAAGTACCTAATCAAAAGTTAACATTACATATGGTATAACTGCTCCTACGTATGCAAGAGAATGTTAAGAAGTTCTCGAGGTATACACGGATCTAGTCTCTGGCAGTACTTGCTCACTATCCCCTCCTTGAGGGGCTATGTTAGTTGGCGCGCACTCGCTCGCAGGCTCATACGATTTGACTTCCAAATTGGGCGGATCACCGCCGCCCGCCCTGCGCCGCCGCCGCCGCCGCCGCCGCCGCCGCTGGAGTCGCGCGCCCCTAAGCTGGGCGGGACGAGCTTGCAGATTTTTTACTCCTATCGCCATTTCCATGCGACGCAGTATATTTTGGAGCAAAGCTTTGTTATCGTTCTGTACTCTCGGCGAAGTGGGAAGTTGTAAAAAATCTAAATGTGTGTCAATTGGTCGGTTTATGGGATTGAATCAAAACCACGGAAGTGATTTATACGATAACAGAGTATAATTCAACATTATTTTTGTTTTTATATGTAGATTATATAAATTGTAACTGATTTGAGTGTTCCGTGGGTGTTTAAATTATTGTCTGAGATTGGCTTACCACAGTTATTTTTCTCGGTCCTTTTGGCCGACGTTTCGAACTGTCCCGTGCAGATCATTTTCAAGGCGAGTGCGTGCGTGCGGCTGGGCTCACGTTTGACAGACCACTGTCTGTCACACGCGAGCGGCTGCGAAGATTGTATGAGTGGCTGTGGGTAGGCAGAAAACTTTTTGCGGCTGCGTTCTGTGCATGGGAGCACAGAACGCAGCCGCAAGCCACAAGGACCGAGGAAAATAACTGTGGTAAGCCAATCTCAGACAATATATAAATTGTACTCAAACTTATAATAAATAATAGTAATTTTACTCTTGATGACTGGAATGGTTAAATGTTTGGAAGTAATTCCATTCTGGTCATTTAATTTAGTACTTTTCAATTTGAAACGTTATTTTTTGTCAAAACAAATAAGTGCTATTCAGAATCTCAAATTAATTTAAAACTTTTATTTTATTTTAATCTTATATTGCGATACACATTTGTGAGGAAAAGTAATTCTAATGCAACTAAGTATATCATTTTGGATAATTGAAACGAGAATTTGGTATAATATTAGCTAAATAAGATCGAATTAATTATTCATTAAAGCATACATAGAGAAGAGAAACATCAGCGCTCGTTCGAATATGTCTAGACCAAAAGTTCTATGCGAAGCAAACACGCCCTTTTGACATTTATTATTCTTTCGACCTTTCCATGTTATTTTAGGATATAGGCTTCAACTGGTAATGACATTGACGAACTGGCTTTAGACTCCGATATAAGGTCAACTTTTGTACATCCAATGAACCTAGCTCCACAAAGTTGGCGCCCCAAACGAAAATAAACACCTGAAATATTTGCCAAATATTTATCCATAAAATGAAAATCAACGGCCATGTTTATAATCTTGTCCACATATCAACTCTTTTAGATTTGTTTGAAAGAAGATTGCTTGGGCCATTTCAAAATCATTCTCACATTTAAAAAGAAGGCATTCCAATTGACCGGAAACCCTTCAGCATGCACGGAATTAGTTTTCTTACGATCACAGCAGATAATTTGAAACAAAAACGTTAGGTATAATGTAGATGTGTTATTTCCTTTAGCGCTATGGATATGCGAGTGCTCTATATTTATACTAGCTGCAGATATAAAAAGTAGGAGTAGTATTCACTACGTATAATATTTACAACGTATAATAGTATTTTTTTCCAAAAAATTAAAACCATGCATATCGTATAGTATTCACAACGTATAATGTTATACGTTGTGCATGAGTTTAAAAATAAAATCATCTCTTTGCATCATGCAGAACGTCTAATAGTCACAACGTATAATATTCCTAACATAAATTCACAAAAAAAGAAAACCATGCAGAACGTATAATATGCCAAGAAGCACTGCATAAAGCGCCCTAATAACGATACATTTAAGGCTGATATTGCTACGAATCGATATTTGTTGAAGAGTAACAATTTGCTACACTATCCAGGAAGCCTTATTAGATAGAAAACTTGTTTAAATTAAAGCTCATGACTACATACTTGACCGGGTACCTAACACGGTACTACCAATTTATTAATTTTTTTTTTAAGCTAACAACTTGACAATCGATACAATTCTGTATCGTGTTTTTTTTTATTTTTTTATTATTATTATTTTCTATTATTATTATTTTCTCTGCCATGGGTACTACATTGTAGTATGAATTTGTTTATTTACTTTCTTATATTTAATTTGATATTACCTTGTATCAAAAATGACGATGGCTTTTTACACCTGAATAATTTAGATCATAATTCCTATTAATTTAGAATAAGATGTCATTATAGTAGTCAAGAGTTTGCTCCTCACCAATGTATATAATGTTCTTTGTGAGCAGTAGTAATCAATCAATCACTGTAAACTAGTTTGTAAGTATCACTGGAAAAAATAATAATACAATGACCAACCTGACGAAGTTTCTTGTCGGCTCTTCTTCGCCAGAAGAAATCGAACCAACAGGAAAAAAAAAATGACGAATCCGAGTGTGTAATATACATCTAATGGAGGAAATAAAGAAACTGAAACTGAAACTGAAAGCTACAACGCTAATTGAGACGGTCGAAAAGTCGCGTGCGAGTATACGCTTTAAAAGTATAATCATAAGGGCGCTTATCGTATGAAAAGTTTTTGGATTATATAATATGATATGCATGGTTTTCTTTTTTTGTTAAATAAAGATCATAATATTATACGTTGTGACTATTACACGTTATGCATGGAGAAATAAGAAATTAATTTTTTTAAATTTCTTCATGCACTACGTATACAATTATACGATCTGCCGATTATACGTTGTGCATGGTTTTAAAATTTTGTTAAAATATGACATTATACGATCTGCATATTAGACGTTCTGCCGTTCCCCCAAAAGTAGCATATGCAAAAAGTCACGTCGATACGTGTTGCTGCGTGAAAAAAGGAAAAACCAGCAAACACACTTTTGTATTTACAAGTTTAGTAATGTTAAGACTAGATAACATAGGATTGGAATTAGAATATAAGAAGTATTTTTTCATCTGGGCATTTATAGGGTGCTCCATTGCTGCTTGAAAGAGCGACTAACCAATATACTCGTAGGGACATTATGAGTTGGAATGAGAATATTTGACTAATTTTCTAATTTTGTGGTTCAAATAAAAATAAATGAGTAATGTTTCAGATTTGTTGCTACAGGTGTTGGTATTTTACCCTCAAGCATGTTTTTTTTTCTGAAACAACGTATGTGTAAATTGTGCAACAGCTGTTTTCAAAAAAAACATTCCAACCCAAATGCTAGCTTATCTTCATAAACCTTTAATTGGATCGCTCTAAAGTTACTAAACAAACCAAGCCATGTGTGCAAAATGCAACGTGTTTTCGTAGGTAAAGGCTGCATCTTCTAACTTCCTTCCCAATGAATTTACTGCTGAAACCTACCGACTTCGACGTTGGCAACTCA
The DNA here is from genome assembly GCA_946894095.1 of Incurvaria masculella. Lineage (NCBI taxonomy): Eukaryota > Metazoa > Arthropoda > Insecta > Lepidoptera > Incurvariidae > Incurvaria > Incurvaria masculella. The sequence goes on from OX335643.1 coordinate 11,806,585, forward strand.
GAAATTAGCGAGGCGCTTATACACCGCCTACACGACCGGCGCGGCACACTGCTGCTATGAAATTAGCTAAGTTGTTCGAGGAGGGGATACATCTGATAGGTTGAATTGTGTTTCTTTGTTTTACTTTCTTAAATCATTACTATTTGGTTGCCTGACTATCTACTCACGAGAACGAAAGCGAGTTAGTCACAGATGAAAGTGAGACGTTCTCGTCTGACGTCATCAAACATCAAATGTTATGTTATTGTCGTCGCACTCTAATTATAATAATTAGAAAGGGATAACACTAGGGTGACCCGTGGCTGTCATTTCAAAAGAACTAAAGTGTTTTGACTCACCGGTGAGTTACCGGTGACACACAGAGATCTAATGAGCATATCCCCTGGTAACTTTAGATCTGAAAAAACATAATTTTGGCTATGAATAGATATTAGAACAAAACTTTTTTATGTTTGTTTAAGAAAGGAAAGGAAGAAAAATGAACTAAAAAAACCAACTCTTTCGGTATTATGTCGTATAGCATTTCGGAAGGAATAATTCCTCAATTACAATAAACGGGACGGAAACATAGACCATCGAATTAAATTTGGCAGACCGGCTAGACCCTACCAAATAATTTAATAAGTTTCGCTGCGTAATGTACCCCGCATAAGATTCATAAGTGCCAACATTAATAACTTTGTAAATATTTAATATTTCATAATAATTACGTAAATAGAAATAATGTATGTCATAATGTATAATTACATAGCAGATAAATTGCCGCTCCTCTAAAAGTTTCTTGCTTCTCGAACGGCGAAGTTTCATGTGAATCCCGCGAGCTCGAGGTCGGGTTGACTTCCGGGTGAATTCCAAGCAAACACCATTCTCGCGGATGTCGACAGATGTGTGGTCGCTCAGCTACTACTTGAGCTTTTCAATTTGAGGGCTTGTTACAAAGTATGTGTTACCAGGACGAACAGACCCGACGAACGAGGCCTTGTGTCCATGGATCTTTTATCGTATGTTTCGTATCGCCTTAAAGCGGACATGGTTTTTTTATTACTAAACATCCAACGAATAGAGGAGGGCTAAAAAGATGCTAAAAAGGTCAAGAATCTTCCATTTATAAGTGGCTAAATTGAACTGAATAAAAAACACGGACAAGTTTACATTGCCGCTTCTACAATATTTTTATCCAATATCATACCATCAGTTGCAATATCAATAACCGGTCTCAGCAAAGGAATAATCAGGAGACTTTATGTATGGTTTCATACTTCTAACAACAAATACGTGTACCTTTATGTAATATGAACATAGTTATGAATTTATGTAAGTAAAAAAAATTAAGGAAACCAAGGCGAAATTTATTTTAAATTAATTTTAAAATATTTTTTTTCAGAAGGGTGTTTGGAATATATAATAGTTAAAAATAATGGCTTGGGGAGGTATCATGAAAAATAAGTTCTTAATAACCCTCCTTCTTTCGCAGTCGGGTAAGAAAAAAAAAATAACAATAAAAACCGACTTCAAAGAAAAACTATCCAAGTAACCAAGGTAGCCAAGGTTCTTATGACTGGCGCAGCGCGTGCCCGGCCGACACCGACTCAAAAAACAAAAAATAACAATAATAGTAAGGCAATGTATATTTATTTTTTTAAATTTTAATTTTAGAAAAAAAAAGACAAAAAAAAAACATAATTTATAGACCAGTGAAGTTTCTTTGCGGGTTCTTCTTCACTGGTTGATCGAATCCGGGGATCAATCAAATTGTGACATGACTTAGGGTAGTTTTACTACCAGAAGTTAAATAAATAAATGAAAATAAAATGAAATGAAATACTTTTTCTTTGAAGTCTTTTTTTTTGTTAAAATGTTTGTTTATTTTTTATTTTTAGTGAATCTGAAGTACACTAACTAATGTTTACGTCCTTTCCAATATAAAAAGAATCGGTTGGCGTGATATTGAGTTATTCGTCCATTTGTGGCGCACATACTTAATGCAAATTTAAGATTTATTTGATTTTCTCATGGATGTTATTATCAGAACTAAGCTTATGGGACTACACGCGAAGCACCAGCTTTCAGATAAAATAAGAATCATCAAAATCGGTTCACCAATTCGAAAGTTCTGAGGTAAAACCATGAAATATATGCAGTCGAATTGAGGACCTCCTTCTTTTTGAAGTCGGTTAAAAAAAAACATACTGACGAATCGATAACCTCCTCCTTTTTTGAAGTCGGTTAATAATGAGAAATACCGAAAAATTATTTCGTTGTATGGTACTGGATATGAATGGCTAATACCACACCTACTGTCATGATAGTATTATAAAAAATAAAAAAAATTAACAAAAAAAATAACCGACTTCAAATAAAAAGTACTAAAAAGTAAAAAATAATTGCCATTTTTGTAGTTACGATTTTTATTATTTTTTAAATCGGCGTCAGCCGGGCACGCGCTGCGCCAATCATGAGAACCTTGGCTACCTTGGCTGACACCGGCTCAAAAAATAACAAAAATCGTAACTACAAAAATGCCAATTTTACTTTTTAGTGCTTTTTCTTTTAAGTCGTTTATTTTTTTTGTTATTTTTTTTATTTGTTTATTTTTAGTGAATCTGAAGTACACTTACTAATTTGTACACGTCCTTTCCAATAAAAAAAGAATAACCGAAATCGGTTGGCGTTATATTGAGTTATTCGTCCATTTGTCGTGCACATCTTAATACAAATTTAAGACTTAGATGATTTTGTCATGGATATCATTGTCAGGACTTAACCAAATTAAAATGGGACCACTTGGGAAGCACTACCTTTCATTTAAAAAAATAATCATCAAAATCGGTTCACCCAGGCAAAAGTTATGAGGTAACAAACATAAAAAAAAACATACAGACGAATTAAGAACCTCCTCCTTTTTTTGAAGTCGGTTAAAAATAGGTGCTGTGCTTGGACCTTCTTTAAATGAACTGGACTTTCATTGCCGCTTCGGCAATATTTCATTCTTTAAACACCCACAAAGTTAGAAATTTTAGGTGGAATCCGAATCAGGGCCAGCCTTAACGATCAAACGGTCACCCATCCAGAAACCCACGGCGCCCAGTATTGCTCAACCCGAGGCGGAGAGGCGCCCGAAGCTACAACGGAACAAATTAAACTATCTCCAAGATTGGAAGTTCCCCGGCGCACCTTTTCATCCCGCCTTACCTATAACGAGCGCCTAACTCGCAGACTGATGTTCACAATTTGATGTCCTTTGTCACTTTGCTGAGTTGAGCGAGATCAACTACTGTTGCCGAATCCAGTCGAGGCACGTTGCTCAACTTTCGGCTGTTACCATCGAGACATCTCGGTGAGTTTCGAAATTACTCAACTAGAATTTGTGGCTTTTATTGATTAGTCCTGTATACTGATTAGTATTTCAATGATTCAAGGTCTTCTGTCTTGAAAAACACTTTGACGGACGCAACAAAGGTGGTTTTCTCGACTGAAAGATTCCTGAGCACGGAATTAAAACAGATGGCCAAAGAATGCTAGATTATTTTTGTATTTGTCATGGATAAGTCAAATAGCTAAGGTTCCGGGCTCCGCTGGGGTTAGTTTTGTTTTTGACAATCACCCGAGCTCGGTAAAATGTACCCTCGGCCCCCGATCCACCCGCTGCGCTGTTACTTCGTTTTTACTTGTCCATACTGGATAAATTATTATTATAAAATAACGAAATTAACTCTGTTCGTCTGTTTTAAACCGCTGAAGCAATTTCGATGAACTTCGGTATAGATATAGTCTGGACCTTAAAGAAAGGCATGGGTTACAGTTATGGCGAAAATTAAACTCGAAGGGGGTGAAATAGGGAATGAAAGTTTGAATGGGAAACTCATATAATATTGGCCCGACATCAGTCCAAAAACAAAATAGACCCGAGCCAAGCCGGGTTCCTCAGCCAGTAAAATATATTGGCTTCTTTCTGACATTTGTCATTAATAAAATGTATACATGTTTTCATTAATAAAATTTATACATTCATATCATAATGATGCAATCATAATGTATTACTGAAAACATAACCGTATACACTGTTAAGATACTTTTAAACATATACTACGGTAGTAGTCTAGTTTTTGTTGTAATATTTATTATATACATACGTTTATTTTATTAATATTTTTATTAATTTTAATATTAACTTGATATCAAATTTCTCGTGGTGTTATGCATCCGGCCAGAACTTACTTGCATTGCTTACGTGTATTTTTATTATTGTAATATCAACTTTGTTGAGTTAAGTAATTTTATTTTTTTACCCCCATTGTACTGAGGATTGCTATTTTTTTTTGTTCTATAAAAATATGGATATGATTTTAATAACACTAAAAATATCTTATTCTTTAGTAGGAATGATCGGAGCACAGAGCACAAGTGATTTTGAAACACATCGAGTGGAGTTGCCAAGACTACCTAATTGTGTTATTCAGCACCTACTTCATATCGGTTGTGATTGTTTCAGCATAAAGTGAGCGGATTCAGCTTTGCATAAAATGGGGACTTAAGTATGAGGAAAAATACGGATAACCTCAGAAAAGTTTATCTTTTCAAAATAACGAACACTTATTTTTGAATTTCTGACGCGCATATCTTATGTTCAAACTTTTTGTGAAAATTTATGAATATTTGTATAATTTAAGAACAAAAAGCACTTACAGTTATGATTTAATGTTATTTTTTTATTTATCTTTGACTTTATGCAAAGATATCAACCGGGCGGGATTAACCCTACAACCTAGGAATAATGGAAGGGGTGGTGTACCTACTTATTTCCCTATTGGAAAATCAATGTCAGTCATTTGGCATACAGTCAGGCAATGAAAGAAGCTTATAGCATATTTCTTCGAACAACTATACTAAAATAGATGGAATTGTGCCAAGAAAAATGAATGGAAATTCCAGGTTGTGTTGTTGCCGACTTAATAGGGAGCATGGAAGGACGGAGGTAGCGATCTAAACTTATTCGTATAGCGGCAGCGTAGCCAAGAGTCAGTGGAAAACGTCTAACTTTAGTTTGTTTTTAACTGTAACTGTAACAGTTAACTGTAGTCCGACGCTTGGGTCGGGTTATCTCTTTCCCTAAAATATGGTCGAGAGATGTGATGGCTGTGCCCGGCGTGATGCTCGTGAACGGGTGCTATTTGTGGGGACTGGCCTGCTCCAATTGGCAACATGTTAGTTGGTGGGGATAGCTTTGCGATTAAAATGATATTTGTCATGAACTGTTGTTGTATACGGCATGAATTGTAAATTTTCGTCAATTAATGTCAATTTAGTCTTTTACCCATGTTTTTGTTAAAAAAAAATACAAACACTTTCATTAATTTAGACTAAGCGGACGTTGATAAAAAAATATTTCCAGTTCTTCTTCGCCGTGTTTTATTTTGATAAACTGGCCAATGTTAAAATATGACAAATCCGAGTGCAGTGTACTTACTGTCTATGGATGATGAATGAACAATACAATAAAGTTGGGGCGAATTTGGGACGAGCAATATCGAATGTTCGTTGCCATTAATAGCATGGAGTTTGGGAACAACAGTAGTCAGCGAATTCGTCAGCGTGCTTACTCGCCGCTGTCGCAGTTTTATTTAAAAGTGGCTATGCTGCAACCGCATACAAACGAGTTTTCGCTTTCTACTCCCGTCCTTCTGTGCTCGCTGCGACCTAAGGACGACGCAGACATCACTCCCTTTTCTTTGAAAATCCCTCGTAATGATATCACGAACTCTCCGTTCCCTGAACGTGTGTGAGGTGCTTCGATATATCATATAATATGTTTATTATTGCCTACTGTATATTGTTGTACCTCTATATGCTATAAAATCATGGTAACATACGGAAGTTAATATAAATAAAAATATCTAAGTGCGAGTCGGACTCGCACACGAAGGATTTCGTACCATCGTACAAGATTTCAACAAAAAAATCACGTTTTCTGTAGTTGGCTCTTTTTTATTTTTTTAGGGTTCCGTACCCAAAGGGTGCCAACAGAACTCTATCACTTAGCCTCCACTGTCCGTCCGTCTGTCACAGGGCTGTATCTCATGTAGCGTAATAGGTAGGCAAATGAAATGTTCCCCCTATTAAAAAAAAAACGTGATTTTTGGTGTTACATATTTTACGGTGGTACGCAACCCTTCGTGTGCGAGTCCAACTCGCATACTTGGACGGTTTTTTTAAATTGTTTTTTTTTTGTCATAGCGGCAATAGAGTTACACATTCTGTGGAAATTTCAGCTGTCTAACTATTACAGCTTATATTATATTCTTTGCTATTACATTTCATGAGATACAGCCCGCTTAGAGACGTTGTAGCGTTTATAATATTGGTTAGTAAAATATATATTCGTAGAATTCCAAGTTAAGCTTGGGAAGTAAGGGGATCAAGTTAGCGATATTGACGCTACAGGATTAGCCGAAGCTGAAAGCCTAATCTCCGATTTCAGAACTGCAACGCTTTTCAGACGAGTAGTCAGTGGCTTAGCCACAGAATAAGTAATCTTACTGTTGTACTGCGAAATAGCAACGAGCTGCGAGCGTAAGATCAATATATTGCGTCAATCGAAGGATCGGATGAGAGAATCACCCTGTTGGAGGATAATGGTTACGATATTACCAATTCCCATGGATGTTAAAATGGAGAGAAATTCAAATAAACATTTCGAGATGGAGAGAAGCAATTGAATTTTTAAAAGGAAGTCATTAATAGATATTTAGAGAGCCAAGCAAAGATAATATATCTCCTTGGTGCAAATACATAGAACTATGAATGATGAATGAAACTTTTCATAGTAAGAAAGCAATAGGGCTCCTTGAGTAGAGAATTAATGTTATTGCAATATTAAAAAGTGTATTGCTCAAATTAAACAAAATGACGTCGACGGAAGAATAAAGGCAGACAATTTTTTTGTGATGAAGACAAACGATGATGTTGATTTGATGCAAAGTTAAAGTTAGAATAAAAATGCTTGGTTTTCATAATTACACTAACAATATTTTTATTCTTTGTAAAAAAAAAAAATTTACCCTATATGAGATTTTATGAGCACGGCTATATTGATCTGGATGGAATATGGGAATCAGATGACATTGCAATGTTATAAAAAGTATTAAAAATGTTCAAGCTTTTTAACTTCACTTGTATATGTCCTGGAATCTTGCAAGTTAAACCACTGCCACTGAAGTTATCGGGCTTAAATTTGGCACACACGTTTGGTTCTCGTGAGAGTGCACAATTACAAGAAATGTGATATATATGTATGTTTAATCGACCGTGAAGCAAGGACACATTAATTGAAACGATAAACGGTCGAGTATACATACATACATATCACATTTCTTGGAATAAGCGACGTACCTGCTTAGTACGAAAAAGTATATTTACTTAAGTGCACAATTACTTAGAAACATATCAAGCTGAAAAAAAAACAGAAATATTAAAAAAACATTAGAATACAGCTTTTATTGAAATAAAAATGAATTCAAACCCATCAATTTACTACATTGTATAATTAATAAGACATAAAAGCTTGTAGCGAGATTTACCGTTAATAAACAAGCATACAAAGTAATGAATACAATAATAAATGTTAAAAAAAACCTGTAACCTGATCTCGAGACAAGCTTTCTTGTCACATGCATTGTATGCTGTACAATCACAAAGAGATAATTTTTTACCGACTTCAAAAAAGGAGGAGGTTCTCAATTTTTTATATTCTGACACCGATATTGATTGACTGAAGTCATAAATAAACGATCTAGTAAATCGGCATAGTGGTTCAAACTATTTACAAACATCTTTTTTTGGGTAACACCGCTTATACCATTCTTAAAGCTTTAAATATCTGAAAATCTTTCGTCGCTCTATAATGAAAATCAATAATTTTTTTGGAGAAAAATTACGAGAAGTAAAAGAATACTTTTATTACCACAGAGATATTTCATAAAACTGACAAGCCTTGCCTTAAATGAAATGAAACGGTCAGAAACAGCAGGCAAGGAAGGACAGGAGCAGCGACCGAAACTCATTCGTATGGTCGCAGAATAACCACGAGTTAGTCAAAAACGTCTAACTGTAATGTTAGCTTATGAATTCGGGACGCGCAACATTGAATGTTCGTTACACTAAATAGCACCTTGGTAAGTTCTTACGTGTCGTGAACTCGATCAAATCAGAATAGCCAGATTGATTTAAGTTAAGGTCACGCGCACATCTATTTTTAAAAAAATGCCGGTTTATAGAAAGCGAGGTCCAGTATGGTCAAGGATCATATCTGCCTCTCAAATGTGCTTGAACGTAGCCATTTTTTTTTAAAGAAGCGTACTCTATTTGAGAAATGTATTCGTGTAAATCAATCATTATAGGAAGCAAATTCGTTAAATCACTGGCCGGCGTCGCCCCATACAAACCAGTGACCATTGCTAGTCCCGTACTTTCATCCTCGCTGGTCAGAACACATGACTCCCTTGAGCCGTGCCAGTTTAGAGGACAGCGGACTTTTGCGTCACCGGCATAAGACCGATCAACACCTGAAACTTTGATGTTAAAAAGTTTGTTGAGATCCTCTTGATAGCAGTGGCGATATGTTTAAGAAAATTGAAATAGTTTATTTTGACCCAGGTTATTTGGAAAGGAAAAAGTTAGTGACGAGTTTCAACTCGGGAAAAAGTACTTTTGCATGTCTGTCCGGCTGTTCTCTTCTATAGGCGCCTTGCTCAACCGATTGTCATGAAATGTTACGAGCAAGTTCGATAATTATATGGATTTTCTTTGTCAAGCTTGTTCTTGAACAGCCAACTTGAACTAAATCCACAAGGACTTGTTTTTGTGGCAAGCGAGGCTGTCGCAAATAAAAATGTGGCAGGTCTCAATGTCACCTATTGTTGATTTGATGTATTTTTCAAACATTCGAGCGAATACACAATACAATACAAATAAACTTAATCTTAAATAAAACAAAAGACAGACACAACCTATATATTGGATGAATAAGGAATCCTTTCTCTTGGTCAATAGTATAAAATATTGAAATCCAATGGTGTGTACAGGGTCGAGATATTTGGGCATACTTACTTCCTAACCCACATAAACCTGTCGCTGGGAAGCGCGAAGAGACGCGGAGCTTGGTACCTGCCGTCTTCGGGCGAATTGTGCGCAAACATGGGACGTATGATTCCGGAATGGTCTAGTGTTGTCGCTGTGCAGAAAATGAAAAGCTATCGATAAAGGGAAAACTAGCAGTACTTTATTGATGACCCTGGTCGATGATGGTTACTCATGGCAGGGTGGAGGGGAAGATAAAAGTACAAGGTACGTAGCTTTGCTTATAACAGGAAGATCTTGGCTTGGTAAATAATTTCTTTGGAAATGAGGTATGCAGGGCGCTAATATCACAACAATAGATGTGGTATTAACCATCATGACAAGTTACATAAAAAAACTGGCCAATCTTCAATCAGTGACTCTCCAACCAAAGATTCGCCTCCAAAATTTTACTCGCGATGATATTTTGTCAAAAAAAGTTTATTAAGAATCTAGAATATGACATAAATATCCATATAATACACATAAAATTTAACAAGCCCAAGCCAACAAACCCCTCCAACTATCGACCCATTGCGGTAACTTTACTTTTATGTAAATGTATGAAACGCATCCTTAATATAAGGATGGTCCTGGCATGGCACCTAGTTCCCATGTGGTGTGTTGGGCTAATACCATGACAGAACTTGTGGTATTAGCCATCCATGTCCAGTCACATAAAAAAAATCAATAATCAGCCCCTAATATAATTATAACCGAATAAACTCATAAATGAGGTGGATGATTTATGACAAGTACAGTCAACAGAGACTCTATTACGAGTTACAAATCACTTATCGAAAGAAATATAATTGATTCCGCAGGTTTACATAATTGAACAGAGCAGATACTCGAGGGATACACTATCTATATATAAATTTAACTAAACATTTAACCACTTACTACGAATGAAAAGAAACCGCAAAGCTTATTATAGATATTGCATGAGCGACCTCACCATAAACATATCAAAACTGTCAAGTTTGATAACGATTTTTTAGATGAAAGATGTACTCCATAATGCAGTTAGAATAAGGTTTAGAGGAAAAGGAAAGCTTTTGTTTGTCTGCAAACAAATTTACATGTCATTGACCAGCACAAAGTATGAAAAAAAATATTATAGGTATATTATATTATTTTGTTATATATATTATATATATTGTAGGTATTATATTAAAAGTATCTATTATATTTTCTTTCCCAAGCCTTCTTTTGAATAGCATAATTAAGAACAATATATTTTCGGAATAACATGGAGAAAATTGTGTCATTTTAATTACACATATTGATTAAATAAACATTTGAAACCGATTCTGTTTGTTTTAGGTTGCATGTGAGCTCGCCTAGACGCCACCTGTCGTGATAAATAAGCAGCTTTTCTCCCCATTGGACACCGTATATATACCCATGTTTTAAGTTAATAGACAGGTTGACGGCGGACGTTGAATGTTATAAGTATCCGATAAAATACTTTTAACTAAGAGCGGAATATAATTAATGAATTATTTGTCTAATATTGGATTTATATGTGCAAATATTTTGTGACAGTAGCTCCCAGATTTGTCATTTCAAAACTTACATATTTTTGAAATAATCGACAACCAGAAACAATCGACATTTGGAAGCTGTTTCCGGCTCGGTTTTCGAAGCGTGAGTGAAGATCGCTATACACAAATACACCCAGTTAATTATTCAAAGGCTTGCCACCTCAGACCCGCGCGAAGCACAGGTAATTACGTTCCAACTCGCATATATTCCTCGTAAGTTACTTAGGAAAATAAGAATATATTCCTTTACAAGTGTAATATCCTTCAAGTAATGACTGTTTACGAGTGTTGGGAGGAACGAAAAAACGCTACAACTTTTACGAGAGGATGTTGGGTAAAAATTTCCAGGTATGGCAAAAACCGTTCAAACTATGCCTTTAAAAAAAAAGGTACACAAATTTACAGTAGATATATTTTAAAAACGTTTCTGTGATTGTTCTAAATACTTACTAGCTCTTGCTAATGATATTAAAATGTACACATTACCAGGTAGCGCAGAATTTATAATATTGTGAATTGGGGACAACTTACTAGTTCTAAATCCATATCAATATTATAAATGCGAAAGTAACTCTGTCTGTCTGTCTATTGCATTTTCACGCCTAAACCGCTGAACCAATTTTGATGAAATTTGACATAAAGCTAGTCTGGAACTTGGGAATAGATATAGGCTACCTTTTGTGGCAAAAAATAAACTCAAAGGGGGATTAAAGTTTGTATGGGGAAGTTATATAGCATCAAATGTAAATATTATAAACACGAAAGTAACTCCGTCTGTCTGTTGCGTTATTACTCCTGAACCGCTACACCAATTTTGATGAAATTTAATATAAAGCGAGTCTGGACCTTGGGAAAAGATATAGGCTACCTTTTGTGACGAAAAATAAACTCAAAGGGGGATTAAAGCTTGTATGGGGAATTTATATAACATCAAATGTTAGGTTCAGCCCGACATCAGTCCGAAACGATATCGACCCGAGTGGAGCTGGGTACCTGACCTAGTATTGAATATAATCGAAAGTTATAGAGTTATTTACAAGAGATTTGCGCAATGTTTTGTCAAAATATCCCCTGGTGCATACAGCATAAATAAATGTTGGCATATAATTACACTGCCACCAGTCTAAATTTAGTCCCGGCTGACTGTTGGCCGCTATACCGAGCTGGACACCTCGTTCATTATTCAAAGAGGAGTTCTGGAACCGTCTACGTGCAGCTGATGAAGGCTTACCAATCATATAGTTGCTTGGTCGAGTAGAAGATATAGACAGGGGAAGCCACAACCGAATAAACTTTTTTATTGATTGGAGTGAAGATCTTATAGATTAGAGCGGTTCGTAGCCTAGTGGCGCGGGGACTGGCCTAGCGTACCAGAGACCTGGGTTCAATACCGACATGCACCACTGTCTTTCTCTTTCCGAGTTCGATAAGTGCATTTTCATCATGAATGCGAGCTTCTCCATGGTTCGGAATCCATGTAAAACTGTAGGTCCCCTTCCCCTACTAGGTGGTACGGCTTAAGCCCGCCCGGGTTGGTTGGTGGACCATCGCATTGGATGAAAAGATGGTCGAAGCGGCAATGAAAAATTGTCCGTGTTTTCCATCCAGTTAAATGTAGCCGTGCTCATAAAGGGAAGGTCCTGGCATGGCACCAAATTCCTTCGGGAATGTGGTGTATTGGGCTAATATCATAACGCTAGTTGTGTGGTCTTAGCCATCCATGTCGGGTCGCATAAAAAAAAAATTAAGAGGTCGCGACAAAATTGGTAACGATAACCTAAAAGGATGAAACTGGGGTTCTGAAGCTAAATGTGTCAGTCTGCCTGCGCCAGGTGGTTGCGTTACGTAGATAAGGCGCCTGAAAAAGTAGTTATGGTGACAAAAATATATATGATAAGGTAAATTGCTGTAAATAACGAAGCAATTTAAGTTTCAGTACATACTTGCTTACATACATACCAAAACTAAAGAAATTGTTCGTTGAATTTCGTAGTTATAGGCGAGTTAGGTTACAGATATAACTTCAAGTATATTTAAGTATTGGATTAAAAAAACCGACTGGTTGTTGTTGATTAATTAATAGGCATCAATATTTTCAGACAATCAGTATATTCATCAGCAGGTACGTACCAACACCGATTATATTATTAGATATAGCCAATCTAGATAACGCAACCAGAGCCGGTAGTCTAAGTTGTCACCTAAATTCAAATGTATGGAGAAATTGAAGAGCGCGCGCAGCGGGCGTTAAGCGAACTAACATTTGCGAGTCCGAGCTTGATTTGACAGCTTACTCAACGTTGCCGTAAATACGTCGACGTTGCCGTTTACGTCCACTCCGCGTTTTTATACAAATCGGAAGTCCGCGTTCGACTTTGACAGCTTGAAGAAGTAAAACCACAGAATATCTAGTAAAAACTTGTATGGAGTATGGAGAAAACGCCAGTCGATCGGTTTGTCGTAAACGCCAATTTAGGTGAGAACTCAGACTGACCACTCAGATGAAGCTGGCAGACCGACATATTTAGCATCAGAGGGTTGGTTTGTAACATGTAAACCCAGATTCAGCCTTATCTTGACCAAAAATGTCGTGACCTCCTGGAATATTGTCATTCTACCACAGAAAGGAGGAGTGTAATATGGTCACTACCCGCCGCCGCTTGTTTATAATCGAATAGGACCCCGGCCGCGCATCGTATGCCACAATCCAAACATCACCACCGCGCGCGAATGTGCCCCCGAAATGCGTTCCCTAGTCCGTCCTCGTCCACACAAGCATGGTGATCGTTGATCTCACATTCCTTGGAAGTATTGATTTAATTAATTTGGATGGAAAAAATCTATAAACCAGTGAAGTTTGTTTGCGGGTTTTTCTATACTGAGTTAATCGAATGGGCGGATTTATCAGTTTGCGACTTAAGGTGGCCCAACTCGCTCAACTCCCTATACAAACGGGGAAAGAAGATCACGCCCATATTTCTTATCAAAGATCCCAAATTTTGCTCAAAAGATCTTTATTTGATCGAACTAGATGTCTGATGACCGTTGGTATTGTAAAATTGTGTTTGGTTTCTAAGTTATAAGGTCCGAAAGTTCGAATTTTTCGCGCGTTTTATACAATAACTTTGGTGGTTTATTACGCAATGATACAGTAAGAAAATCTTTAAAAAAAAAGATTAGTCATCAGACATAGCTTATTTAATCAAGATTTTTTTTAGCTATAAGTCGTTTTGAAATGAAAATTTTCGTAAATCTTACCAAATCATACACTATGCACATTGTCTTTTTTGTGGACATGTTGCATCTTCTTCATCACGAAGCCTGTCTTATTCTTTGAAACAGAGAAGGTCCCAGAGCGCAACAACACGGTTTTTACAGTGCCCGCGAATGAGTTAGTCCCGCCGGATTCGGCCACCTTAACTTAGGGCTGAGTGCACGAAAGGATAAAAAATCAAAATCAACGTCAACGGACGATTAAACAGGTCACTTTTTAGAGACAGTTTGAAAGCAACTTCGTGCGGTGCAACCGGGGCTTAGTCTACATAGTTTGACCACCGAAAGTTTAAGTTAAAAAATATAATAAAATACGCAAGATACCAAGTTTAAAATTAATGTCAAGGAATTCTTGAGTATCTACTTAAAAATAAGTTTCGTAACTACAATGTTATTTTGACTTGGAAATAGCTGAACTCACTACAAAGGTCCGTGGAACGCGCTGAGCATACCACATTTCTCATTGCTACAGAGAGCTATACTGTATACCAGAGAGAAATATATGTTGCAACATTTATCACTGTAAAAAGAGGGTACTAATTGACTATCACTTGAGTGCACAATCTCTGGTGAGTATTATAATTATGTTTATTTTAGATCCATCTTCTTTTTTCTTCAGGCGAAAAGTAAGGAATATCAGAATATCTTAATTTCTTTATGCCAAACAATATTTACGTTTAAAAACCTAATTACAATGTTTATTTCAAATTTACGTCACACGCAATCATTAAAACACACAAAATGTAAAAAAGGTTTAACTTCAAAGCGCAGTGACCAAAATAATACCGGAGGTGAAGTTGGGAACGGCCCGTAAGCTATGTTCCCCATACAAACGTAGTTTACTAATAATTTGAAAAACAGTGTTCCGATTAGCATGATATTTGGTATCTGAAAAATATAAAGCAAGTCAAATAACAGGCAAAATAAAATCTTCATACAAATTTTCTTTTCTCTGTTGTGTGACGCAGGATACATTTTTCGAAAAAATAAACACGTGCAGACAGATATTTGTTGCCTGATACTAAGTCCCAAATATCAAGCAAATTGGAATAGTGGTTTTCAAATGATTAGTAAACTACGTTTGTATGGGGAGCGTCATTTCTGATGCTTACGGGTCCACCTTAAGTAGTTAGTTTTCGAAGCGTCGGATTATCAATACCCAATGAATAGTTGCATTTTAACTAGCAATTTTGCCAAGCGCACAATGGATTGTTATAACACATAAATACGCCTTCTATTTTGCGTATGGAAGAAAAAGATGGAACTTTAATGGTCCGGCTGTCCGTCGGTCCGTCTGTCACAGGGCTGTATCTCATGATCCGAAATTTTCACAGAATGTGTATTTATTTTTCCGCTATAACAACAAATAGGTAAAATTAAAAAAAATATATAAATTAAGGGGGCCCCCATACAAATAAACGTGATTTTTGTGTTAAATCATTTACGATGGTACGGAACCCTTCGTGTGCGAATCTGACTCGCATTACGCCGGTTTTTTGTCTAAATATGTAAAACAGAACTGCGTTTTTTGGATTATATTACCAGGTATTGTGTTAAAGTTGCAGCGGTTTTCTTGCCAATAGACGAGTGGTTATTTTTCTTCAAGGTGGCCCTTGCCGACGGTACAATCTCATTCGCAGGCACAGCACAAAATCGCTCTATTATGCTCTGACACTGTCAAAGACCGTTTTCGTTTGATTTGGTTAAATTTTCAAAAAAATGACCAAACGACTTTTAGCTAATAATTTATCACGTACGTTACAGTCAAATATCAAACCAAAACTATTTGTTTTTGTTTTATCGTTTAGTAATTCATGACTAAACTGATTGCATAAAACGCGCGAAAAATTCGAACTCTCGGACCTTACAACTTAGAAACCATGTACAATTTTACAATGCTAATGGTCATCAAACATCTAGTTTCATCAAATAAAGTTGTATTGATTATAATTTTGGATCTCCGACGAGAAATGTGCGCATGATCTCTTTTCCACGTTTTTATTGGAAGTTGAGCGGGAAGGCCCACCTTAAGGTGGCCCATCCCGCTCATCTCCCCATGCAAACGGGGAAAGAAGATCACGCCCATATTTCTTGTGAGAGATCCCAAGTTTTGCTCAAAATAGCTTTATTTGATCAAACTAGATGTCTGATGACCATAAGCATTGTAAAATTGTACATGGTTTCTAAGTTGTAAGGTCCGAGAGTTCAAAATTTTCGCGCGTTTCATACAATAACTTTGGAGGTGGATTACGCAATGATAAAGTAAGAACATCTTAAAAAGATTAGTCATCAGATATAGCTTATTTATTCAAGATTTATAATCTATTTGGTTTTTGTTAGATTTTTGACTAAAGCGGTCGTGGTTTACTTTTAACTATAAGACGTTTTGTAATTAAAATTTTCGTAAATCTTATCAAATCATACACTATGCACATTGTCTTTTTTGTGGACATGTTGCATCTTCCTCATCACGGAGCCTGTCTTTTTTTTTAAACAGAGAAGGTCCCAGAGCGCAACAGCACGGTTTTCTACCGTGCCCGCGAATGAGTTCGTCCCGCCGGGTTGGGCCACCTTAATTAGATTATGCAAAGTCGCTCCGCCATGCTCGTCGCTTCAATGTGGACCCGCTAAGACTGCACAAGCAACGGAGGTTGTCAGCAAAGCCCTATTGTGAGGCAAACTGCATGGGGCGTGTGGGGAGAGTACACTGCAGGGAAAGAACGAAGCCTTTCGGGAGGAAATAGCTGTGTAAGTGAAGCGCTTTTCGCCCTATGCGACTTTGCTTATTGTACTTGTTCGCGGTTCGATTGTGTGACGGTATTATGTATCGATATAAAGGTCATTTTTATGTCACGCCGTAAACGGATAAATAGATGCTAAAAATAAAAGTAAAGTAAATTACATTTCATTTATTTAAACTGTTGGGTAGCCAAACTACACTAAGTTACGTCACAAAGATCCGTGGATTCGATCAACCCAGTAAAGAAGAACCCGCAAAGAAACTTCACGGGCTTACATGACATATTTTTTCCGTCCACAATTATGAAAGACACACTTAGATTTAAATGCTACTGCCAACAATTTATTGGTAGAACAGATTAAGGCAAAGAACAAATAATAATAGAAACAGCAATTCTCAGTTTAAATTACTTACAACTCACAAAGTTACTGGAGAGCATGCCTATCGCGACGGAGGTAGGCTCGTTACTGCGTTGCAGTCACAAAAGAATCCAGTTCCATAAAAATTAATCAAAATATTTATTTCTAGAAAGATTACAGGAGTCAATGTAGTGAATTGCTTTTCAGAATGCAGTCGGCTCTGAGTGGAGGAGACATCGCGGAGAAGTTCTTTTGAGAAGTAAAGTACGAGGGGAGTTGAAGAGCTGCTGAAACCTCCTTTGGACAAACATTGTTGACAGAAGTCTATACGAACGCACAAAGGTTCATCGTTGTATGGGCCAAAATAGCAAAACAAATTCCGATAATATGCATGAATTTGCTTTTTTTGCATTTTTAAGTTGGAGCCAACTCGAATCAGTGGATTTCAGCAGTAAAAATATTGGGTGATCGTCAGTCTATCTCCATGCCAGTATACGCCGGAAAAAACTGTATTTTACCTCTTGTCCTGGCCGCCGCCGCCTTTTTCCGGCTAATAACTAAGATGGTGCGACGATTTGGAGCTCCGAAGACGTCCAGGGAGTTGTGTTTAGGTCGCACTCAAATTTGTTAGACGTGTCACAAGTGACACATGATAATCGCGATTAAAAACCAATTCAGATATCAATATTTTAAAACTTACGCGGGACATAACTATAATATTTAGTTTAGTTTAGCTTAGCTTACCGCGCGCGTGAGGAGCAGGACGTTCTGCTCGACGTTTCGGAACCTCACATGGGCTCCATCTTGCCCGCAGTGTGGACCCATGGACTCACAGAGCTCAGCAAATTCCTAGACCACGTCAACTCCATGCATCCCAGGATTAAGTTCACTATGGAGATTGAGCAGGAAGGAAAGCTAGCATTCCTGGATGTGATGTGATTAAGTGCGCCGATGGAAAGTTGGGTCATACGGTGTATAGGAAACCGATCCATACTAACAAGTACCTACATGCATTCTCACATCATCACTCGGCACACTTACAATCGGTACCAAAATCACTTTTACAGAGAGCGGTACGTCTTTGTGATCCACTACACATTGCTGCGGCGATTAAATTCATCGAGACAGTTCTGCAAGGCAATGGGTATAAGGCAAGAGATTGGAGAACCAGAAGGAAAGAACGACAACCACAGTATGACGTCAAGAGGCGAGCCGCATACCTGCCGTACATCAGGGGAGTGACAGACCGTATTGCGAGGATACTGAGGAGATCCAGTATACCAACCGTGCTGTACCCTCAACGCAAGGTCACAGCCATGCTCCGATCGGTGAAGGACAAGGTACCATTACTAGCCGCTGGAATCTACAGAGTTCCGTGTTCATGCGGAAAGTCATATATTGGCCAAACTAAGAGGAGCGTCAGCACTCGCATTACGGAGCACATACGGGCTGTGAAGAACAGAGATATCACAAAGTCAGCGCAGTGTTAGCATGCAGAATCGCTGAGAAGTCAAGTAAAGCGACGGGTAGTCAGTAACATGCCTACCTCAGTCGCGACAGGCACGTTCTCCTGAAGATGGAGCCCATGTGAGGCTCCGAAACGTCGAGCAGCACGTCCTGCTCCTCACACGCGCGGTAAGCCGTCAAAATTAATAATACAATTCAGATATATTTTTAAACACCATCTATCGAAAATATTGTGTTTTTTTATGTACATATTTTAATGAATCTTCATACAGTTCGAATTTTAAAAACCTCAGATGGCTCCTTATTTGATGGTTATTTCAAGTGTATCTATTAATGCACAGATTAATTTCGTTATCAGTAATTCCAAAGATCATTCGCGCCGAAAAAATATCAATTCTTTAGGGTCTTCTTATTATGTAATACTAGCTGCGGTACCCGGCTCCGCTCAGGTCCATGTCGTTTTAGACTGATGTCGAGCTGAATTATTTCCTAGATAAAAAGTAGCCCTTAAGGGCCTGGTACTAGCCAAATCGCAAAGTTAGACGAGGCACCCCAAGTAAACTAACTAAGTCTGACGATTATAAGTGTCATCCTTACAATATATGATTCCTTGTCTAGGAATCGAATGATTTTCGTTAATGTATGTTTCCTTTTTCTATACAAAATACATTGCGGAAACGGTGTCCATTTCCGAACTTTTTTGACTAAATGTAGAAATCTAAAAGCAAATGGAAATTTTTTGTTTATGCATATATGCTGTTTTTGCTTATATCTAGAAATCGAATGACTTTCAGATTTCTAATGAGAAAAATCAACTTTTTTTATTTTTATTATTATTTAAATAAATGATGGAATAAAAAAATATTAACAATCCATTATCAGTCTGGAGTTCTATTTGGATTTGCTGAAGCGTTTCACTACATATTATTACATTTGTTAAAAAGTGCATTTGTATGGCGCGAGTAGTTGGCTAGTCCTAGCGCCTTAAGCTTGTAAGACTAGTCGAAAAGACTGGTCAATAACGATGTTATTTATTTGCGACTTTTTAATCATAACGGATGGGGCCGATATAGCTTAATATCTGAGGCTCCGCTCGGGTCAATGTCGTTTTGGCCTGATGTCGGACTGTAAACCAAAGGGCTACAGTCTAGTCGAACTACATTACTAACAGAAGATTAAACTATGTTTCACCAAAAAAAAACTGGATCAAATTCCGTTGAGCCGATGTGGCATGAATGAATAAGAAAACATCCAAATACTGCCATTTATAAATTCAGTGGAAAGAATGTACTTGAATATATTGAAAAACATTGGGGCCAAATACTTAATTGTTTTTTAAAAGCATTTGCCGCCGCACCAAGACGATCCTGCACTGACACTACTACACATTGCCATGGACGGAAAACACGGACAATTTTTATTGCCGATTCGACCATCTATTATTCAGTGCGATGGTACATACAACTCAGGCGGGATTCACCCTACAACCTAGTTAGTAAGAAAGGGGAGCTAATTTTTTACGTGGATTCCGTACCAGATAGATTAGATAGATTTCGCGATGCAAGAGCGTATATTATTTTTGAAAAAGTTTGCGAAGGTAAAACTTGGACTAAAACACCAGAGTCTTCAATCAATTCTTACGATCTGGTGTGTCGTAAGTGGCAATTTTTCTGTGCTCGCCCTACCGTTAGTGGAAATCCCGTTTGGTACCGTTGCATAAAAACAAAAATTTCAACAAAAAAAAAAACCGACTTCAAAGAAAAAGTATTCCAAAACCAATTAACATGCACTAAAAATTAAAAAAATAATTCCCATTTTGATTTTCTCACGGATATCATAAAGAAGAACTAAACCAAATTGAAATGGGACCACATGGGAAGCACCAGCTTTAAAAAAAATCATCAAAATCGATTCACCCAGGCGAAAGTTCTTGGTAGCAAACATAAATAAAATTGAAAATCGAAATGAGAACCTCTTCTTTTTTTGAAGTCGGTCAAAAATACATATTGTGGCAGTTCAATTTAGCCGTGCAATTTAAAGAAGGCTTAGTTCTCAATATTTTAGGGTTTATCAAGAATAAAACCAAGCGCACCCCAAAAAAGCTCAGAATACAGTTTGTGTTAGTAGTGTATTTTGCTTCCGCCGATGTGTTCAAAACTTAAAGAACAAACAAACGATATATATCCCTACAGTTGGCGAGCGATAAGTTAGGCTTTATCTAAAAATAGCATTCGTATTATTCCATTCGTACTATCCAGAATCTTGTATCAACTGCTTGCAAGCGCACAAGGAAAGCCAGTCCTGACTTTTAAAAGCCGTCTGGATTCTATTACTTTAGTCTTTAATCATTATTTACATATATACGAATCAAAGTAATAGATTCTCTGAAATTACATACTAATAAAGATATAGTTTGACTGCAAATTTATCATAATATCGCTGTCTTAAAAATAAGAACTGCGAGTTGCGGTTTTGTGTCACATAGTATTTACAGTCTAGCACAGCGGTACGCGGTACGCAACCTTGGTTCGTTGAAGGCCACCACAGGGACAAGGGCCGCATTACAAAATTGATCTTGTCGAGTTTGGGTACTTTAGTTGTGGGTGCACATGCAGTGACTCGGGCACGATGGCTGCATACGAGCTCAGTACTTAAATTAAAACTTAAACTTAAAGTTCATTTGAACTCAAATAAGACTTTTTCCAGGGCCACATGAAAAGCATGACAAGAAATAAGAATGTCGGTGGAGATCGAGTCGTTATCTCTGAATGCAAGAAGTTGCTCAAATTGAACTACGGAATATATTACTTAAGTTATTCGCTTGGCGCAAACTTGAGATTTCCGCTATGATATACTTGTGCTGTGCAGTTTGAGTCATAATTGTATGCATAAAACAACATCAATTTGTGTGTAGTACAATAATATATTTTAATAATATATTTGTTACGCGTTATTAATTTCTGGTAGTCTGCCTTTGAAGGCGTTTTAAAATAATTTGGTCCTAAGAATCACACATCCAAAATTAAGGTATGACACAACATTCCATCAACATTAAGAGAGTTAAAAATCAAATAAAATGAGTTCGATGCATTAAAAAAAATACATATTTATGTCCTTCGTCTTTTTATTTTATTTTAATGTTTTGCCAACGAACTTAATAAACTAAACGTGCTAACAATTCGTTGGTTATGTTTAAGTTGTTTAAGGGCACACAATTAGTTTTAAAATGACGCAACAATTCTGGAAAAGATTTCTTTTGAATTTTACTGAAATAATTAATTGGTAGCTCACATCTGTCATTACTTCGTGATTGTATTTTAATTCGCAAGCTTATAATTCCATTGATCGAATATTCTCTACGAATATTTATATTCAAATATCCATTTTTTATTAATAATATTTTCTGCATTTTATTCTCGAAGGACTAACATATTTAATTTTGTCAGCTAGAAAGTTGTCCCGATACTCGAAGCCAGAGAAAAGGCATCGATGGGTCTAAGATTTCGGACTGGTCATGCAGTTCCTGCACGTCAAGAGAGCTGAGTCCTGCTGCAAGTAGCCGGATGAATCCTTGCAAGCAGGATTAGGAAAACTACTTCGAGGATAAGTTTTTAATCTCTCAGCAAGATCTAGATTCAAGGGCTGTACAAATCCTGCTTACAACAGGCATACACAATGTTTTTTAATATATTGACAAATTTAATTATAAAAAAAAAATATCTCTGTAACTTTTCTTGACCATGAGCTTAATGTTAAAACCACATCCAGTGTCGTGATATGAGTTCAACACACCGCGTTCCCGAAGCAATCAGGTTCGGCAAGATCTGTTTTATGAGGACGGCTACATTGGACTAGATAGATAGATAGGAAACTAGACTAGATAGAAAAAGTTTCCAGCAGCGTCCAACTGTTTAACCAATGCATTGGTGCCAACCTGGGCGGGATGAACTCTACTATCTAGATCTAGTAAAGGAAGGGGAATTACAGTTTTACATGAATTTCGTACCATGGAGCTGGTCTCATTTGTGACGAAATGCACTTATTCGATTAGGACTGATTTTTCAATAGTCAGTTAAACAGCCGGATAACTATTCGACGGATTTATTAATGCTTCTGCTTTTCCATCAGATAAAGTAAGTCCATATGTTTATTAGTAAAATTATAGTCCGATTATTGTGATAGAAGATATTATTCTCCGGCAATTACTATCCGTCTTTTGACAAACGTGAATTTATGCCATCAGTCCGATAAGTACTATCTGAGGATCGAAAAATCCGCCCTAAGCAAGAGAAATAAGTGGTTCATTAACGGGCGGGTGTTGAACCTATGTTCTCTGGCATGGAAAGTAAGGCCCCGAGCCACTGAGCCACTCAAACTCGACGATAAAGAAACGGGTGCAGGCCAACGTGCATCGAGCCATAGATTATCGAATCAACACTTCGTGGGTCCAGAATAGGTCCAAAAATACCGACCAAGTGCGAGTCGGACCCGCACACTAAGGGTTCCGTACCATCGTACAAGATAACACGTTTTTTGTATGGGCCCCTTAATTTTTAAATATTTTTAAATTGTAGTTACTTGGTGTTATAGCGGCAATATAAATACACACTCTGTGAAAATTTTTCATATGATTACGTTTCATGTGATGCAGCCTTGTGACGGACGGACGGACGGACAGCGGAAGCTTAGTGATAGGGTTCGTACACTCCTGATGTGCTCGATTTCCAACGACACGTAAGAACATGTAACTGCGCGGGGCGCCATTTAGTGCAACGAACATTCGATGTTTCTCGTCTCGAATTTGTATGGGAAGTAATTAGCCAGTGCTAACATCAATGTATAACCACTAAATGGTAGATATGCTGCTGTTATACGGATGAGTTTTGGTCGCAACTATTGTTGGTATTTACTTGAAGGAAACCAGTTCAGAAGAACGAATATATAAAGTTGACAAGTGCGCGCTAGGGATGCGACATGTCTAGCCTATTCCCAACTCTGTGCCTCTAACGTATGATAAATGGTATTTCATCCATATCTACGCACATATAGAGGCTCGAGGTTAATAAATCACAGCGATTTCGGTAAACATAGTATAAGGACTTTGTCACTTGGCGAAGCGAAATTAATTTTGTTGTTCTCGTACAAGTTATTGGTTTTGTTGGAGCGCGGTTTGCCGAAATTGAAAAGTTTATTTTACTTTGAGTTATTGTTTTACATAAAGCCCGTTACTTTGCGCCCGAATTCATCGGGAACTATATCTTTTTGAAGTTTAAATAATTGTTCCAATATACAAAATACAAATAACAACTCAATTTGAACGAGATGAATTGACAAGAAATGCTTACTGGAAATAAGTTTTTACAGTGGCTAAGACACAACCGTGATTAGGGGATAAGGTACATAAAAGGGATTTTATGTGGAAAATCACAAAGTGCAATACATGTAAAATATGTGTAGCGGCCTATTGGGTTTATTTCTTAACCTGCTGAGCACCTGGCTCCGCTCGGGTCAATGTCGCTCACTAGTAGTGAAGTGCAATGATTGATCTCTATAAATCTAATGAGAGTATTTATCCAACAAATATCTCTGTAAATATCTGGTTGCATCTAAATATATATATATATACGTAAAGCGCGATCAATTAGTACTTATTATCAGATCATCTAATGCGCCAAGAAATACTGTTTATTTATTTGCAACATTGGTTGTGCGAGTAGCATTTTTTTTTCTATGAATCTGTGGACATTAAATCTCTAACAGTCCTGTCCAGAATCTGAACGAGTTGAGCACCAGATTAACCATAGTAATCTGGTTCAAAGTTAACTGGCATATTAAAGTTAGTCCACCCACCCTGAATACGGCTGTAAATGATCGAGCTAGAATTATTGTTTTAAGTTTTAACTATTATATCTTCAAATTTGTTAGTTTTTAGAAATGTTGTTGTAGATGTTTTTATCTAAAAGGATTCTTTAAACACAACAAACGCATTCCGCTATCTAACTCTAGTCACATCTCAACACGTATAGCGACATATGTTTATGTCGTTGCACTGAAAATACTTAAATGGCCTAGATTAAAAGGCCTAGATTCCTAAATCCCTTTCACTCCAAGGTCGATATCAATCTGACGAAAATGGTTTTCGAATACGTCTCCATTTTCGGTATAACGACCGGAAAATACGTTACCGTACGTATCTCTGAACGTCGGAAGCACCACCGCACTGCACCTTTCTGCTTCTTCATTGTACTCGACTATCACGGAATTGGAAATAAGTTGAAAATTCCTACTGAACCTCTCGCTTGACTACCGCGGGTTTGTCGCCGACTTATTCAAAGCAATTTTTCTTCAAAGCAACTTCGTATCAAAAATGACGAGGGCTCTATGCACCCGAATTAAGTTAATCATCATTTGGTTCCAGTTGTTGGCCAGAATCTTATAAGTACAGGAATCTTATGTATATTTTTTGAAAGGATCATACACTTTATTTTTCTGAAGGTTTTAGCATTGAAAGGGATAATGTTATATTTATTTTAATAGCGTTAAGAATAAAAATATATTTACATTTTGATTCCCGGCGAAGATTATTGCCGGTTCTTCTGCGTCCATAGTAATCGAAAAGTCTTTGAAAAAAAGACGAATAATAATAAATAATGTGTCCACGTATAATGTGCGGAAATAAAGGAATTAACAAAATTAAAAATTTACGAACTCCACGGAAATTGAGTTCCACCTGTCGCGCACTAGCAGATGTGAATAATGTTATATCGGACGAATGCACATAATCATCGTAATCGTTCTTGTTGGAAAACTAGAAATTACAGTATAAACTTCAAGATAAAGGAGTAAAGTACCCACAAGTATAAATATAGGACGGTGAAAAACGCGCGCTAGTTAAGGGGGAAAATGTGTCAAAGCAGATGGCGCCACGGTCGTTCGTAGCTATTTCTACTATAAATTCCTAATAATATGAAGTTAAAAACTATTACTGCATTGGAGAACACATTAAACAGTTATAAAAATAGGCTAGAATTGATTGCCTACCTACGAAATTTCCTACAAAAATCAGTTGAGCCGATGTGGCTTTATGAAAAAGAAAATATCCAAGTATTGCCATCCTTACATTCAGTGGAACCATAATAGTAAAACATTAGGGTCGATTTCTTCCAATTTGAAAAAGCATTTGCCGCCGCGGGTTCTTTCGCGGGGTTCCTACTTATTAAGAAAGAGGACCTAAAGATTTACTTGTAATTCATACCACAGCCAGCCTCAACATTGAAAAACATCAAACATTACATCCCAAATACTATACGTAGATTGAATCCGCATATTAATCGAGTGAATAGTTGGCAAGCTATGAGCCTTTCATCCTATCGGTCAACTCTTTCTTAATTTAGAGTGATGTACTAGCGGGGTACATCACTCTAAGCAGGAGCAGTCCACTTATTGCTTTGTTATAAAAATTGTACCGCTACTGCTCACTTATCTGGCAAGTTAGCGTGATTTTATGTAGCCTATAAGTAATGCGTAGATTAAGGCTAGACTTAGATACGCCGTAACTAATTTTTTTTTTTATTGTAAATAAACATGAAAGTATAATACAAAATTATTAAAACAAAGTTCTGCCTAACTGCATAGCAGTTTGTTGGTACTTGGTTCTCAAATTATAAGCATTTCATAATAAATTGATCACCTCTCTGGTAATTTAGCATGATGCTAAGTAAACCAAAAACTGCCTAGTGGCGCGGGGACTGGCCTAGCGTACCAGAGGCCTGGGTTCGATACCGACATGCACCACTTTCTTTCTCTTTCCGAGTTCGATAAGTGCATTTCGTCACGAATGCGAGCTGCTCCATGGTTCGGAATCCATGTAAAACTGTAGGTCCCCTTCTTTACTAGGTGGCAGGGTTTAAGCCTGCCCGGGTTGGTACTATCGCATTGGATGAAAATATGGTCGAAGCGGCAATGAAAAAAATGTCCGTGTTTTCCATCCATTTCAATGTAGCCGTGCTCATAAAGGGAAGGTCCTGGCATGCCACCAAATTCCTTCGGGAATGTGGTGTATTAGGCTAATATCATAACGGTAGTTGTGTGGTATTAGCCATCCATGTCAGGTCGCATAAAAAAAAAAGATTAGATGGCATATACAGTATTGGATTATCCGTACAAATTTTCATCTCCAATATCACCCCTATTATTAGATACAAAATAAACAAACTAAACTTTAAATTAAATAAACCCATACATTTATTAAATTCTACGTAAAATGTATATGATATAAAAACTTGTCTTACCGATGTCTTACTTGATTTACCGGTGTAAATAAACAAGAATAAAACGTGTTATTTGATCTTGAGTGTTAGGCATCCTTATGTCGCCTATTCCCAATTCTGTGGAATCTACAAAGTAGTGGATATGAGTCAGCCGGAGCGGCGGCGAGGAGACTGGAAGGAGCCGGCACTAATTCGCTTAACTGGCGACCTGTGTCGTCAGCTCTGACTCTCGAAGCAGCTAAAGGGTTCGAGACATTGTGTCATGTGCACTTGGAGGAGCTTCTCGGTGGATCCTTACACAAAACCAGTAGTCGTGGCTCATATACTCAGTTAGGTTGAGTATGTCTTATCGACACTTGAAGGGTCTTTGTTACTAAAGTGCTGATTATCTTGTACTGGTATTGATTGCAATATGGTAGGCAAGAATTTCACCAAGTGCTGAATATTCTTATTCGACACTATAAACTATGGGTCCTTACCTATTAGCTATTAAGCAGGGTTCAGCCCACCCGGGATGGTACCATACCATTAGATGAAAGATAGTCGAAGCGGCAATAAAAATGGGAGCATTTTTTCCGTGTTTTTCATCCTCTTCAATGAAGCCGTGCTCATAAAGGGATGGTTCTGGCATGTTACGTAATTCCTTTGCTAAGTCGGTACGTTGGACTAATATCATGGCGGTGGTTGTGGTATTCCCAATACATGTCCAGTTACAGAGCATTCATGATAGGATTAAAACATTGGTAATCATACTAAATTAATATGAATTCATGAACGTCAGTTTAATTTTTGTTTCAATTTCAGTGTTTGCTATATAACATTCTGATTCAATGAACAGTTTTCGATTAAAGAAAAATCTTTACCAACAAATTATTACCACCAAGCATGGTTCCATAACACCTTGTTCCCATTCAATTATGGATGTCATCGAAGATTTCTGAGCTGTAAATCCACGCAGGATAAGCCCTAATGGATCTCACGAACACACAATATTTTGGGAGCGGAGCGCTTTCATATTATTTCCACCGACGCCGCAATTTCCTTTCACAAAGGAATCGGAGCGACCTGATTTGCAAGGCCTGAGCTTCCCGTAGGGACGTGCCATTGACAAATTTTAATGCAAGACCGATCATGCTTCACCACAACCCGTCGTGAATTGACTTAATGTCGCTCATCTTAAGCTGGCATATATTGGACGATTCATAGAAGGCCGGTAAGCCCAGGTAATTAAATAATAAAATTTAGTTTATGGGGGACTTTTCTAAATATTAAAAAAAGTGCACCTTTTCAAGCAACCGTGAATAGACCAGAGCCAGACCATAAGGGTCCCTTTTTTCGCTATTTGTGAAGGGACCCAAAAAATAAGGAAATTTGCTTTTATTTTTTCAAAAGCGATTACTGTTAGGAGGAGAACAATTACATCGGAGTTTAATACATAAAGACGTGTTCATACGGTGCTGACACAAAAAACGCCTTCATGTCTTTTCTTCCTTATATCTTCTGTTATCTCAACTATCTAGTTACATATTCTTTCACGCCTTTTCTTTTCATTATTAAAGTTTTGTAATGAACACATTCCTCACACTTTCCACGTAACTTGTTTGACACTAAGGGCGATTCAATTTTACACAAGTTTTCAAGGCATGAAACCGCTTAATTACCAATCTTCGAATTTACTTTTATTGTTATACAACTTTCAGAGAGGCGCCGGTTCTCTTCACATCTCGAACCCTGTCTAGGAAGCATCTGTTGGCCTCGTTGTGTTTCGAGTTTGCATGATATTGGCTTGCCACGAGATGATGCAGGAGCCTGCTTGTGTGTGTTCGACAGAATGAGATGGGATACAAAAGTCGACGGGGGCCAGTCGCGCGAACCACAATTTCACGCTCAACTTAATAAATTAGGTTCCATGCGTGGGGTCACTACGATAGATAGTGTCTTCGCTTAAGAATGACCCGTAAGCATCATAAAGTCCAAAAAGCACAAGGTCCAAAACTCATACCGTCCAAAACACTTATGAATAAGCACCATATAAACACTTATTTTTTCTGTGGTTCAAATTACAATACATTTTTACTTGATATTAGATACCCAATATCAAGTATATTGGAACAGTGGTTTTGGTAAATTATGTTTTTATAGGGAGCGTAATTTTTTTACGTCTACGGACCCAACCTACTAACAACCAAACAATGGTTAAAGTGTTTCACAGTAGTACAACACTTATCAATCTTCAATGCTCATCGCAGGAAATCCGGGGGAAATTAGAAATATAACTTACAGAAAAGTGAGAAAAAGTCATTGATGTCATTTCTAAACAGTCTCAAAATTACATTTCGGTCTGTTTCTTGTTAAAACCTAAGTTTTTCCGTCTATACATAAATACATGAATAAATATTACGCCTTTTCGCCTTTTCGTATGAATCACCGCAAAAATTGCAGCATCATGTCGAAAACGGTTTCCAAAGATTAAGGACGTGGGCTCTACCAAAATATCTTTACCCAAGTACGCAGGCGCAGGAGGCCAATTCTCGCGCTAATTAGTTTACATACGGAATATACACTCCTGATTCCTGACTAAAACAGTAAATAACTTCCGAACCATTCTGGTGCATTTACAGCTTATGGAAATGAATGTGTAATTTTTCGTTAGCGCTGAATTCGGAAAAGCATGGAAATGTTTCATTTTGTGCCACTCATTCCATGTGGCGTTGCTAATGTGATTACCAGAATACCAATGTAATGTCAATGCGAATTCCTCTCCTGAGAACACTCCCGATTTATCAACTTCGAATTCCCAGAATTGGCCCACAGTTCTAGTTTCAGTTCCTTCACAACTCACCGCACCCCTAAGCGAAGCGTTTTCGTGAAGTAAGATGTTTGCTTGGAATTTTCAAGCGGAGTAAAGTTTGAGCATTGAATTTTTTTACGAGATAAAATTGGAAGGTTTTAAAGATTAACCTATGAATTGATGCTGATAAATGTTCAGGGCTTCTTTAACTATACCGTATGAACAAAGTGTGCATATACACGTATGGGAAGTTGCCAGTATCCCACACAAATGCATTCGCCAAGTTGCAAGTCACATAGGTAGACAATCCCTCCGTTACGATTACGACTATGTTTGCATGTGGCGGCATTTACGTTTAGGTTGGTTTGGTGGTTTTAGAACAGTGGTTTTAGTGATGAGAGATCATTTGACAAAATGTTCGTCTCGCCGTGGATCACCAACTGTTGGAGGTAAGTAATGTAAATCTACATAAATGAATAAAGGGTTGGTCTATCTGTACATAAAACACGCATAAAATGGTATTTTTTTATACAAATTTTACTTTACAGAGATAAATCCCGATATTATTTTAATGTTATTCTCGTTTTTTCTTCACATTTTTTAAGAACTCCTATCAAATCTTCACTCAATTAATATGTTTTGTATTGCTTCGCGGACCACTTCAGGTGCTTCCAGGGACCACCAGTGGTACGCGGACCACAGGATGAGAACCACTGTTTTAGAAAATTGGAGACAGCAGGTCTCATAGCAGGCGTGTACATCTCCTTCCTTTTTGACCTGAGGCTATAATAAAAAAAATACGTATCACCACCGTACGCTCGTTCGTAGTTCGTTAGATACTATCATTAGTTCTAAAAGTGCATTTCGTCACGAATGCGAGCTGCTCCATGGATCGGAATCCATGTGAAACTGTAGGTCCCCTTCCCCTACTAGGTGGTAGGATTTAAGCACGCCCGGGTTGGTACCATCGCATTGGATGATAAGATGTTCAAAGCGGAAATGAATAATTGTCCGTGTTTTCCATCCAGTTCAATGTAGCTGTGCTCATAAAAGGAAGGTCCTGGCATGGCACCTAATTCCATCGGGAATGTAGTGTATTGGGCTAATATCATAATGGTAGTTGTGTGGCATTAGCCGTCTATGTCAGGTCGCATAAAAAAATATACTACGCACCGTACGCACTTGACGCATTTCATGGAGGTGTTTGTTCACCTCCATGCATAACATGCTTCGAATCTGCGAAGTTCAAACCATTTGGAAGGGAATATCTCAACATTCTCCTCTATTTTTATGGAACTGGACACGGTTTGCTACCTACATATTGTTTTAATGTTAGCCCAACAGACCATTGGTCTGTTGGGCTAACATGGGAACTAGGTGCCGTGCCAGGATCTACATTACTAATATTGCAAGACTATTTGAACTGGATATAAAACAGGGAAAATTGGAGAGTCTCTCGTCGTCTCTCAGAACAGAATTTACACCCGAGTTATGATCCGGCTGTTCACAAGTAATGATTGATGTATTTTCTTTATTGCACTTCAGTTTGGCTGGACTAATACAACTTATAAAAATATTAGGAACAAAATGATTTAAAAATTAAGAAAAGGTATATAGAGCAAATAGAAAAATAGAAAAGATAAATAGAACTACATACTTATAAGCATCGTGCAAGGCTGGTCTCCAACCAGGCATTGCGTCTTTCAATTCCGCTACCCGCTTTACATACATAACTGAAAATTATTTTACAGTCAGCCCGTAATCAATGCCTTCTACTAACACAGTGTCATACTAACTAAGTATGTACAATCTTTAACAGTCTCCAATGAAAGTACAACTACCTTGCTCGAAAGAGTAGGCCTACGAATTATGTGGCACTTTCCGCAAAATCTCTTCGATAACCTATTTCGCCAACTTACACCATCGTAATTGAGTTTTGTGTGATATGCATGCATGCATTTGACTGATGCACTAAATCGCCCGTCTATGGATTTTTATATGTGTATGGAAATAAAAAATTATATAAACGTGTTGAAAATATGTGTTACACAAGTATAAAAATCCATGGATGGGCGATAGTGTAATATGTAACCGGCCATGAATGGCTTATACCACACACACAGTTATGATATAAGCCAAACACACCGCATTCCCCAATGAATTAGGTGGCATGCCCTGGCAACTTACCTTTATGAGCACGACTGATGGATGGAAAAAATGGAAAATGTTTATTTTAGCCTTGAGAGAGGTTTAACTGATAATAGGACTACAATTTTCACACTGGAATCTGGCACAGATTTTCCTGAATGCCTAAATTGTAGGCCAACCGCAAGGGCGGACCCGACATTACCGGCAAAATCCGTCAATTTGCCTTCGAATTCCGCAACGGACGGAACTGATGACCCCACGGTCGGGAGTAAATTGAGGTAAGATTGAAATAGTTATGGGTTTCGGAATTGTTCAAATACAGTAAGCAAAAGCGTATATAGAGTACATTATTTAATTCCACTTCCATTGTCCACACGTACGTGCGCGAAATTTCTGCTCGCATTCGAGCAAACTCGACGTTATAAGGTAGTACAACGACATCTATATTGAACTATTGTTATCCGATTTTGAAAATAATCAGAAATAAAGTTATCCTTCGTCACTCATTGGCTGCGGAGCAGAAAGGGAGTGGCGTCGTGGCCGTGGCGGGAGTACAAACACAAGCTTAATTTTAAATTTACGCTAGAGATTGGCAAACTTTAATCGACATCGATAAGTGTATCGATATATAATGGTGAATGTCTGAATGTTTGCTTTTTAGCTACTTATATTAAAATTATTATACCGTCAGCTCATTTCCAGAAATCTTGTATTGAAATAAATATATTGTGTTTGTAATTCGATGTTAGTATTGCAAGTATTTCTTTTTGGTTCCGAGTTTTCAAGAAAACCTTATCATTTGCCCATTTCCGTCCGTCCGAGAAAACCTTGTGGTTCTTTAACATTTTAATCATATTCGGCGACATTTAAAAGATTAGTTTCCTAAAAGTTCATTGATACTTAAAATAAAATGGGAATTTCTCATCATATTATGAGCCATAAAGCCAGAAATGAGAACTAGTTTAATGTTTCTAAAATAACATAGCATCGAATGAAAGATGATGGAGGCTGCAATTAAAATTATCCGTGTAGAAAAATACAATGTAGTCGTACAATGCCAGGAAGATTGTGTTGGAGGGACTTGCCTTACATACCAGAGGTCTGGATTCATATCCCCGTCCCGTTCATGAACCAGTTTATTTCTCTTTCTGAGTTGGATAAGTGCATTTCATCACGAATGCGATATGTTACATAACTATCGATAAAGTTACATTTAGTACAAACATATTTTTTTACTTTTATTTAAAACATGAATTAAGACGAATATTGAATTAAACTCTCATTCAATACGTCAGTTCCAAACCTCCCGGTTTGGAACTGACGTATTGAATGAGAGTTGGTCGAAGCTGTAATTGAAGTTTCCTTCAACTTTAATGAAGCCGTGCAACAGGCGGAAGGTCCTGGTATGGCACCTAGTTTCCGTGTGGTGGGCTAGGCTTATATCATGACAGTAGGTGTGGTATTAGCCACCCATATCCAGTTCCATAAAACATACTTTGCCTAATGCTAGTTGGTGGTGGTAACTCGGGTTGGTACCATCGCATTTGATAAAAAGTGGTTGCAGCCGCAACCATTTTTTTTGTGTTTTCCATTCAATTCAATGTACCTGTGCCCATATAAATGAAAAAAGGTCCTTGCATGACGCCTAATTTCTTTGGGATTGTGGTGTGTTGAGGGCTTAAATGATAAAATAGGTGTAATATTGATATAAGTCATAACTGCCCAATCGTGGAGATTGTGGGCTTCATAAGCTATCCGATTCCAATGTGTCGATACATACTGCGACATGGTCACATCACTACTAACTGCTAACGCAGACTACTCGTGATGACAATTAACAATTTCTGTGCACTTACATGTGATGTGATGTTCTATGTGTTTGGATATTGACATGTTCACTACATTTTTTTCATATTTTTACTGCCCAGATCGGCGTTTCGACAAAAAGCAATATAATACTCGTACATATAACGATGCGCTCGCGCCGCGCCTACAGTAGCACTATATGCCCGGCTTGCGGCTTGCTCGCTATAAGCGCAATTTTACGCTTATGACGGCGACACGATCCCGTTCGCTTTAACTCATCTAGCTCTTATTTACTTAATCTGAGGCTATTTTAAATATGACTTCACTTTAAAAGTGTTCACGTCAATATGGCATGGGTGACCTAGGTGGGTAGTTTAACTTCACAAGCATTCAATCCCATCCGAAGTTTTTCTATGCCACTCGCTCTGCTACTAGCTGTCACGCATGGTGCACGCATGCGCCGCGTCCCCGCAAACTTTCACTGTGGAGCTATCGTAGGGCTTTACGCCCGCAACCCGCCGCGCGCCTGACAACGCTGTGTCGCCTCGTCTGGGCGAAGTGCTGTGCCGCCGAACGCTGTCCCGGGACCCGACGCCTAGGAGCTGGTGCTGCTGGAGGTAGGTGGCTGTTCCTACTCCTCTGGTGGCCCGCTGTGACGTCCCGAGTCTACCGGGCTTTGCCCTCCTTTGCTCGTAAAGTGCGACCTGCCTAGGCACGTACACTTAGCGTGTATATGGATAAAGATGTCTCAATATCATTATGTTAAAGGACAATGACCATTTTTCTATGGGCACGAAAAGCGGTGGAAACTTAAAGGTAATGAAATGAAACAAATGCAGTTTTGTTTAAAATATATAGAGAATTCTTTAAAAAAAATGTATGGTGGGAAATGGAACATATGTTGATTTTTAAACTTCTCTCCAAATGTAAAATTATGATGTTGAAAGAACAACTAACGTAGTCCATTTTGAATTAGAATGTCCGCCAAATATATAACCAGATATCGCGCCGCAGCATGAGCATATGCTGTCGAACAAATTGCAACTTGTGGACATACATTCGAACATGATCTAAGGCAGCTTCGAGCAACTACGTGCGTATGGACCTAGGATTAGGTTTTTATGAACTAGCAATTTTTTTTCGGACTGATGTAAATATTTAACATCAAGTACACCGTATATTTATATATATATCTATGACTAATCCAGCAAGAGAGCTTTCAGATTGTTTTTTGATTGCTTTACTTGTTGTTGAGATAGTCTTTAAACAAGCGGAGATTTCTTGTTCTAACAAAACAAACATTGAATGATCAATTTTTGTAGATATTTTGTAATGTTCATGGGCTGATGAATTTGGCAGCACTAGTATTTTGGCGTTACGGGTTTGATTATTAATTTTTTTAAACACGAATTATTATTGGTGAGGGAAAACCTAATGGTGAGGATTATTTTAATACGATCTGATTTCATACCTGCTGAAACACACTTATTTCGCTATTGTTACGCTCTAGCACTTGTTAAGTATTTCAGATCGGGGGCGCGGGGATTTGTTTTCCATTCCGGAGATGGGGTCGATCTCTAAGTCATTCTTGCACCACTTTATTTATCTTTCTGAGTTTTATGAGTGCATCACGAATGCGAACTGTTCCATGTTTCAGAAGTGGTTTGGAATACACGGAAAACTATAGGTTCCCTTCTTCTACTAGAACCCTGAGACCGAATATTCGTATCATGGGACCCAGAAATGGCCTTTGACTCAGTGATTATGTTTTTTTCATGCATGGCAATATTCATGGACGGAAAACACGAACTATGATAAAAATTACTTCAAACATCATTTATTGAATGCGATGGTACCAACCCAGACGAGCTCACCACTACCACATAGTTTGGAGAGATGGGGGAACTACAGGGTTTTAAACCGGTCACGGAATTAGTAAGGATGCGGTATAACGTATCCAGTGACAATCTTTTTATTAGAGAGGTACGAACATTAAAATACATATGTAATTTAAACTTAAAGATAAAAAACTTCTTCTAAAAGAGCCGAAATTAAGCTGTACCTAAAATACTGGCGGTGTTACCTCTTTAAATTTCGAGGCTTATTCGCCGGACAAAATGTGCCCCGGACCTGGGATCACCGGAACTTTCATTTAAACTTTGCCTAATGTTGAAGCGAAAGTTATCGCTTCTGGTGACCATGAACCGAGTGTCTCGACGGCGAAAGCTTAAAACTCAAAGGAACTATGCATAATTGTAAAAACGCTATGATTTAATCAATTGATGTGATTTTTTGTGTTAAATCTTGCTCGATGGTACGGACCCCTTCGTGTGCGAGTCCGACTCTTACTTGGCCGGTTTTTATCACTGCGCTACAAATGTGTACGGCGATATAATGTTGTAAGTCGCGTGGCGTCATTTCTTGCGCGCTCGTTGTATGGAAGTTATTTCTCCATACATTCTTCACCTCCATGGTAGCAGCACTCTATAATTCGACAAATTCGAGCATCCGACACTGCTTTGCGGAACGTCGGTCGGATTATCGCGGGTCTACTGTACTGTAAAAATCTTAGTTGAAATGCTCCTGAAAGCGTTTGAACCACCGTCAAGGCAAACAAACGAAGATCCAACAGTCACTATTCTCCCGGGCGACGCACGCGCGCCGGAAGTTGGACGTCCAGCCGAGCGGAAGTACCCGGCGGCGGCAAGCTGTTGCGCGCCATGCCGTGATGCCGTCACTTGAGCAATGGCGCCATCGAGGAAGGAACGCAGGAAGCGGCAACCGAAACAGCGTAGCCACGAATACGTGTTAATGCACTAGGGACTTACCATGGTAGGTTAACTCGCCGGGTGAATAGTGGAATGAAAAGATTTCAACTTTCGAGCAAAAATAATAATGTCTTCAAACCTCACGTTTATTCTCACAACAAACAGTGTTGCTATGGGGACGCTTTAGTTAAATTATACATTTTAAAATGTGTAAAGGCAGAACGCCTGTTACACTAGCAAGTGAACAGGCTAGAGAGTGGTATAATCTGACATTTAGTTACATTCGGGTACCATGCAACTGTCAAACGACGTGTTATTCGGTCAAGTGAACTGAAAGGACCAGTTCGCATGGTACGAAATGCAACTAAACGTCAGATTTAATAATTATTTTGCCTGTTCGCCTGCTATTGGTTCAACTGGCGAGTTAGACATATATAAATAAGCTTGTCAAATCGCTTAAGAATTCGGGACACGCAAAATGGAATGTCCGTTGCAGTCTGTGCAGTTGTTTTATCTGTTCGTACGATTACCATGGTTAATTAACTCCACATGTGAACAGGCAGAGAGTGAGAAGAGAGTGACGTTTAGTTTCATTTTGTACCATGCTAAATGTCAAACGACGTGTTATTGGCACAAGTGGCACAAAATGCAACTGAATGTCAGATTTAAACACCCACTGGTCTGTTCACCCCGCGAGTTAATTAACGATGGTAAGCCTGCAGGAGTGAGATAATTCGTAAGCGATTTTTAATTTATTTATTTATTTTTATTGTATTTTTAGACCGATAGGTATTACAATATAGCATACTAAAATCTCACACATACATGTATATAAAATAAAATAACATTAGGGCAAGGGAATGGCACGATTAAACAAAACATTACAATCACAGTATTAATAATTACACACTTTCATCATATTGTTTTAAAACATTATATAAAAAAAAAACAATAAAAAAGTCCTATAATATTAATTCATTAACAATAAAATAATTAACTTAATGCAAAAAATTCGTCTAAACTATAAAAGGAAAGGAATTATTTCCGATTGGCGCTAAATTTAATCACATTAACACAGTATTTAATATTAAGCGGAAGGTGATTAAATATTTTTATAGATATATAATGCGTACTTCTTTTCATTATGATAGATCTAGCTGCAGGTATACAAAGCTTATTTCTATCGCGAAGGTTGTATGAGATTTGTTGTTCCCCTTGCCTTTGAATATTACATTGATTTTTATATGATTCTATGCCTAATTTAAGTACAAATAGATTTACAGCTGTTAATATGTTGAGCTCAATGAATAGCGGCCTACATGTTGCATCAAAACGAGAACCTGTCATAATTCGAATCGCTTTCTTCTGCATTTTCATTACTTTGCTGATATCTGTGCTGTTTCCCCCTCGGTTTCCCCATACCTCTAATCCACTACTCTACTGTACTGGCCAACCCTGCAGCTTTACGAATGAGTTTCAGTCGTCGCCCCCGTCCTTGCTTACTCGCTAGGTGGCGCCCTAAAATTCAAAGGAGGATAGAGACGGCTCGCCTGGAAAATTGCTCTGCAATGGTATGGTACCGCTGGCAAAATTTTGAGGTGCATACAATGTGAGCTATCCGGTCGAATAATATTAAAGTTGCTACAAGATGTTATTGCATAAAAAAATATGTTAAATAACCGAAGTAATATATAAGTCAATGTAAATAACTAACAAAGAAGACAGACAATATTTAACAATAACGTTAACCCTACCCAGAGATGGTGCACTCCAGCCTTAGGCAGCGACATATGTAGGTGCTTAAAAGAGTTGTGCCTGTGACTGAATTTCTACTTGACCGATTAGAATGTAACAATACTATATTTGCAAATTATGATGTTCAACGAATGTGTGTAGAATCAACCGTAAAGCAAGGAAATTAAAGCAATTAATCTCTATAATACCTTGGAATTCTCCTACAGTCCCTCCTCCTGTAATTAATTCCACTAATAAAGTGGAAACATAATAAAAATATAAAGTGCCACATAGGATTTGTCCCGGGACCTTGCTAATAATAACATATGTTTTAGGTTAATATTTTTGAATGCTTACTATTTTTTGTAAATTAAACAGTAAGTTTAATACTTACAAAATTACCTATTTCATTGATTAAATTAATTAAATTCATTTAAATTAAATTACTTAGAAAAAATTAAAAATAAATATAAACTAAAGATTATAATTAAACTTTCTCCGAGGCATCGATAGAAGGTAAACGCTAATATATGGTTCCGTAAAACATATGTAGAATACATAATATAAACACTTTCTATATTTATAAACAAACATAAACATTTGAGCAAAATTACTTTTTCGGGCCTAAAATGATATGTGTTACCCGAAGTGGCTATTACGGCAGATGGCGCCACACGTGTGAGGTACTGGAGAAGTAATACGATATTTGCTGCCTCGGGAGGCTCGCGCGAGCCTCGTATTGTGTTGCTAACCGGCAGCTATTCACAGGGGAATGGGGTTCGCTGCGGTGCTTCCAAGAAGACGTATGTGCTTATTATTTTTGTAGTGGCTGCTGTAGGCAATACAGGGGGGTTACCACCGTAAATTAACTCGCCGACTCTACAGGCGAGTGAGCGTTTGAATCTGACGTTTAGGTACATTTCGTAGCAAGTTCCTTGGCCGAATAACACGTCGTTCGAAATGCATTATACGAAATGCAACTAAACGACAGATTTATTCACTCATTTGCCTGTCCACCCATCGAGTTAATTTACCATGGTATCCCCCAGGATAGTGCAAATCTATTTCATGACTTTTGTGAAAATAGGCATATTAATGTCGCCTATTGTTTAATTAACTTCTTGAAACGAGACGGAGTTCTTTCCGAAGCAATTATTTGTTTCCGTTAAGCCAGGGTTAGTAGGTACCATCGCATTGTATGAACGAAGATCGAAGCGGCAATGAAAACTTTCTGTGTTTTCATACAGTTAAATGTAGTCGAGAGGTTTACGCATGGCACCCAATTCCTTCGGGAATGAGTAATATGGAGCTAACATGGTAGTCAAACTACAAGTCATGTCACAATTTTATTGATCGGCGGATTCGATCAACCAGTGAAGTAGAACCCGCAAAGAAACATCACTGGTCTATAAATTATGTTTTTTTTGTCTTGTTTTTTCGTCCACATTAATGATAGAACACAATTATGATTTCATACCTAGATGCTACTGCCAAACTTACATTGGTACAACGGTCTAAGGCGTAGTGACAGAAGGTGTGGTATAAATCGTGTCCAATTGCTTAAAAAAAAACTATTTAGAAGTATTTAAATTCGATATTTATAATGAGCGGAAACTAGACGGTCTGACATTCATCTTAGGCAGGTTTTGATCCTCCTACCTTCGGAGTGCATACCCCAGCTGAGCTACCAACATAATTTCGTCACCTAAGAAATGGAGTCTAACTCTAAAACCCCACCCAAAACGCCTATATTATGAAACACATAAATATGAACTTTCTGAATTATGTCGCCGTTAGCTTAAATGAACATCGGCAAGCTATGAAACATTAGTTAGCTTGTTGTAGACAGTCGTCGTCGAACTGACCTCGTTACGGCGAGAGACTCGTGAACTCAGACTAAGAACAAACAGGCGAGGTACACCCCATATTTACAGATCATTCAAATTAAATATGCTTTTTCGTTATAAGCAAGTACATAGCTTTTTCAACGAATGTTTTATGTATGTAAAATCGCTCGTGAAGTAAAGATACATTATGTAATTAAAGAACGATAGCTGAAAAAAACGAATTTATGAAAATACTGCAAGGCTGGACCCAAACCAGCAAAACATACCTTTCGCGGGTATTGCGTCTACCAATTTGGCCACTTTCTGTATACTTGGATTATTATAGATTAAATTTGGAATTCTCCTACAGTCCATCCTCTCGTCTATATTACCTCCTACTAACACAGTGCTTAAGATTACATCGATTTAACGCCACTGCGTTGCGGACATTGATTGATATTCGCATTGAACATAATTTTTATTACTCGAAAGGGCCTTTATTACTAAAGTTCTGATTATCTGGTACTAGTAATGATTACAAGCTGCTAAGAAAAGCCCTTAATATGTGGCGATTAAGCTAAAGAGCAGCAGGTGAAAAATTCCCTGCATATTTCAAATCGACCTTAATGTCATAAAAACCTAAATTATTAGAGCTTACCATCGAGTTTAATTTACACGAGCTCTTGATTGATCATATCTATGAAGGATTGACAGTTACACAATGACACGTTAATTGAGCTAGCTAAAAAATGAACTAATTTATTAATACACCGTTAAGCTGGACTTTTAAACAGCAAGCAAACCTTTTCCATCTGCTCTAATCTATGCCTGTCTATTGTCTGTGTTTTCCATCCTTCGGAAATGCGGTGTGCTTAGCTTATATAATGACTGTGCTTGTGGTATAAGCCGTCCATGTCCAGTCATTTAAAAAAGTTTAAATAAACAAATATGTATGCTAACAATGAAAAAAAATTATAAGTAATTACAAAACAAATTGCTTATAACGATTTTAAATTTCAAAAGATGCTTAATCCGAAAACCTAGCATATGCCCGAGTTAAAGGACGGTCACCATAACTTAGCTGTCCGGCTGATATGGACCGGTCGGGCGAAGCGATCGTTCACGTCGCTGGCTGCAGTCCCGCCATGCGACGCCACGCGACCTCGCCACGTCATAACATGCCCCGATGCGAGCCACCAAGCCACGCCCCGTGCTGTAGTGGAGCGGTGGGACGATCGATGAGCGTATACTTAATTAAAGTGGGTCGTTCGTATCCGCAAGATAAGTTTACATTGACTTCATTATTATTAGAATTATATATTATTTGCATAATATTACTTCTATGTCTTATACTTATTAAATCTAACGCATGCCGCATTTTGGCCGTTCGCTTTTTTATGTGACTGGATATGGATGACTAATACCACACCTGCCGTCATGAAATTAGCCCAAAACACCGCATTCCAGAAGGAATTAGGTGCTTTGCCAGGACCTTCCCTTTATGAACACGGCACCATTGATCTAGATGGAAAATACGGACAATGTTTAATTGCCACTTCCACGGGTTATTCCTTTTTCGTCACCGGCCAAATTTGTATGAAAAAATAGCTTTCTTGTATTTATTTTCCACATTCGTCATCCTAATATTAATGTAACAAATTATTTTCCTTTTTCGTCACCGGGGTAGGTGAAAGTATACTTGGCAGATAAAATCAACATGCGTGTTCCGTAATGAATATGGCCTTATTCTAATTACACTATTATGATATTTATGTTTATGATTATGATTATATGATATATGATTATATGATTTATGATTATGTTTA
Organism: Incurvaria masculella; assembly: GCA_946894095.1. Classification (NCBI taxonomy): domain Eukaryota; kingdom Metazoa; phylum Arthropoda; class Insecta; order Lepidoptera; family Incurvariidae; genus Incurvaria; species Incurvaria masculella. Next base: position 11,848,254 of record OX335643.1, read on the forward strand.
TGATATTTATGTAAATCACTAGTTTAAATCACAGACATCGTAGGAATTGAAGTAATAATAGTAAAATTAAATTTACTATTGGATTAAAATAATAACACGTTTTTTGTAAAATAAATACACACTCTGTGAAAATTTCAGCTGCCTACCTATTACGGTTCATGAGATACAGGCCCTTTGACGGACGGACGGACGGACGGACGGACGGACGGACGGACGGACGGACGGACGGACGGACGGACGGAGGCTTAGTAATAGGGTTCCGTTTTCACCCTTTGGGTACGGCACCCTAAAAAGGTCCTAATTTACTAAAAATCGCTAAATCACAGAAATGCTGTTTGTTTATGTTTCATTTCACAAATTACTTTTTCGGGCCTAAAATGATATGTGTTACCCGAAGTGGCTATTACGGCAGATGGCGCCACACGTGTGAGGTACTGGAGAAGTAATACGATATTTGCTGCCTCGGGAGGCTCGCGCGAGCCTCGTATTGTGTTGCTAACCGGCAGCTATTCACAGGGGAATGGGGTTCGCTGCGGTGCTTCCAAGGAGACGTAGGTATGTGCTTATTATTTTTGTAGTGGCTACTGTAGGCAATACAGGGGGGTTACCACCGTAAATTAACTCGCCGACTCTACAGGCGAGTGGGCGTTTGAATCTGACGTTTAGGTACATTTCGTAGCAAGTTCCTTGGCCGAATAACACGTCGTTCGATATGCATTATACGAAATGCAACTAAACGACAGATTTATTCACTCATTTGCCTGTCCACACATCGAGTTAATTTACCATGGTAACCCCCAGGATAGTGCAAATCTATTTCATGACTTTTGTGAAAATAGGCATATTAATGTCGCCTATTGATTAATTAACTTCTTGAAACGAGACGGAGTTCTTTCCGAAGCAATTATTTGTTTCCGTTAAGCTAGCCAGGGTTAGTAGGTACCATCGCATTGTATGAACGAAGAACGAAGCGGCAATGAAAACTATCTGTGTTTTCATACAGTTAAATGTAGCCAAGAGGTTTTGGCATGGCACCCAATTCCTTCGGGAATGAGTAATATGGAGCTAACATGGTAGTCAAACTACAAGTCATGTCACAATTTTATTGATCGGCGGATTCGATCAACCAGTGAAGAAGAACCCGCAAAGAAACATCACTGGTCTATAAATTATGTTTTTTTTGGTCTTGTTTTTTCGTCCACATTAATGATAGAACACAATTATGATTTCATACCTAGATGCTACTGCCAAACTTACATTGGTACAACGGTCTAAGGCGTAGTGACAGAAGGTGTGGTATAAATCGTGTCCAATTGCTTAAAAAAAAACTATTTAGAAGTATTTAAATTCGATATTTATAATGAGCGGAAACTAGACGGTCTGACATTCATCTTAGGCAGGTTTTGATCCTCCTACCTTCGGAGTGCATACCCCAGCTGAGCTACCAACATAATTTCGTCACCTAAGAAATGGAGTCTAACTCTAAAACCCCACCCAAAACGCCTATATTATGAAACACATAAATATGAACTTTCTGAATTATGTCGCCGTTAGCTTAAATGAACATCGGCAAGCTATGAAACATTAGTTAGCTTGTTGTAGACAGTCGTCGTCGAACTGACCTCGTTACGGCGAGAGACTCGTGAACTCAGACTAAGAACAAACAGGCGAGGTACACCCCATATTTACAGATCATTCAAATTAAATATACTTTTTCGTTATAAGCAAGTACATAGCTTTTTCAACGAATGTTTTATGTATGTAAAATCGCTCGTGAAGTAAAGATACATTATGTAATTAAAGAACGATAGCTGAAAAAAACGAATTTATGAAAATACTGCAAGGCTGGACCCAAACCAGCAAAACATACCTTTCGCGGGTATTGCGTCTACCAATTTGGCCACTTTCTGTATACTTGGATTATTATAGATTAAATTTGGAATTCTCCTACAGTCCATCCTCTCGTCTATATTACCTCCTACTAACACAGTGTTTAAGATTACATCGATTTAACGCCACTGCGTTGCGGACATTGATTGATATTCGCATTGAACATAATTTTTATTACTCGAAAGGGCCTTTATTACTAAAGTTCTGATTATCTGGTACTAGTAATGATTACAAGCTGCTAAGAAAAGCCCTTAATATGTGGCGATTAAGCTAAAGAGCAGCAGGTGAAAAATTCCCTGCATATTTCAAATCGACCTTAATGTCATAAAAACCTAAATTATTAGAGCTTACCATCGAGTTTAATTTACACGAGCTCTTGATTGATCATATCTATGAAGGATTGACAGTTACACAATGACACGTTAATTGAGCTAGCTAAAAAATGAACTAATTTATTAATACACCGTTAAGCTGGACTTTTAAACAGCAAGCAAACCTTTTCCATCTGCTCTAATCTATGCCTGTCTATTGTCTGTGTTTTCCATCCTTCGGAAATGCGGTGTGCTTAGCTTATATAATGACTGTGCTTGTGGTATAAGCCGTCCATGTCCAGTCATTTAAAAAAGTTTAAATAAACAAATATGTATGCTAACAATGAAAAAAAATTATAAGTAATTACAAAACAAATTGCTTATAACGATTTTAAATTTCAAAAGATGCTTAATCCGAAAACCTAGCATATGCCCGAGTTAAAGGACGGTCACCATAACTTAGCTGTCCGGCTGATATGGACCGGTCGGGCGAAGCGATCGTTCACGTCGCTGGCTGCAGTCCCGCCATGCGACGCCACGCGACCTCGCCACGTCATAACATGCCCCGATGCGAGCCACCAAGCCACGCCCCGTGCTGTAGTGGAGCGGTGGGACGATCGATGAGCGTATACTTAATTAAAGTGGGTCGTTCGTATCCGCAAGATAAGTTTACATTGACTTCATTATTATTAGAATTATATATTATTTGCATAATATTACTTCTATGTCTTATACTTATTAAATCTAACGCATGCCGCATTTTGGCCGTTCGCTTTTTTATGTGACTGGATATGGATGACTAATACCACACCTGCCGTCATGAAATTAGCCCAAAACACCGCATTCCAGAAGGAATTAGGTGCTTTGCCAGGACCTTCCCTTTATGAACACGGCACCATTGATCTAGATGGAAAATACGGACAATGTTTAATTGCCACTTCCACGGGTTATTCCTTTTTCGTCACCGGCCAAATTTGTATGAAAAAATAGCTTTCTTGTATTTATTTTCCACATTCGTCATCCTAATATTAATGTAACAAATTATTTTCCTTTTTCGTCACCGGGGTAGGTGAAAGTATACTTGGCAGATAAAATCAACATGCGTGTTCCGTAATGAATATGGCCTTATTCTAATTACACTATTATGATATTTATGTTTATGATTATGATTATATGATATATGATTATATGATTTATGATTATGTTTATGATATTTATGTAAATCACTAGTTTAAATCACAGACATCGTAGGAATTGAAGTAATAATAGTAAAATTAAATTTACTATTGGATTAAAATAATAACACGTTTTTTGTAAAATAAATACACACTCTGTGAAAATTTCAGCTGCCTACCTATTACGGTTCATGAGATACAGGCCCTTTGACGGACGGACGGACGGACGGACGGACGGACGGACGGACGGACGGACGGACGGACGGACGGACGGACGGAGGCTTAGTAATAGGGTTCCGTTTTCACCCTTTGGGTACGGCACCCTAAAAAGGTCCTAATTTACTAAAAATCGCTAAATCACAGAAATGCTGTTTGTTTATGTTTCACTTATTATAAATGCATTTTACGACCTTCATTAGCATACAAAGGTAAAGATTTTTCCATGATTAGGTACACGAATTTAACACAAATATACCTAATTGTGAAGAATAATTTCGTTTTTAGGGTTCCGTACCCAAAGGGTAAAAACGGAACCCTATCACTAAGCCTCCGCTGTCCGTCCGTCCGTCCGACCGTCCGTCCGTCCGTCCGTCCGTCCGTCTGTCCGTCTTTCACAGGGCTTATCTCAGTAACCGTAACAGATAGACAGCTGAAATTTTCACAGAGTGTGTATTTATTTTGCCGCTATAACAAAAAATAGGTAAGATTTAGAAATAATTAAAATTAAAGGGGGTCCCCATACAAAAAACCTGATTTTTTTGTATACATTTTTTTACGATGGTACGGAACCCTTCGTGTGCGAGTCCGACTCGCACTTGGCCGGTTTTTGTTTCTTACTCTTTAACGAAACTTATTCAGTAATTTCCGATAAAAACTGCTCGACGTCAAAGTACCATTCAACAGCTTTACCAGACTTGAACTGAATATTTAATTTTTAGTATGTACCCAGGTCGTCGTTCTTAGGGTTCCGTACACAAAGGGTGTCAAATGGAACCCTATTACTAAACCTCCGCTGTCTATCCGTCCGTCCGTCTGTCCGTCTGTCACAGGGCTGCATCTCATGAACCGTACCTAATAGGTAGACAGTTGCAATTTTCAAAGATTGTGTATTTCAATTGCCGCTCTAATAGCAAATAGTAAACACACAAGAAACGTGAATTCTTTGGGTCGAATCTTGTATAATGGTACGGAACCCTTTGTGTGCGAGTCCGACTCGCACTTGACCAGTTTTTCTTATTCCCGCGTCAAAATAACCATCTTCAAGTTGCTAAGTTTTATTTCTCTCTGGATGACTCCAAGGGACTAAAAAAAAATTTGGTTTTATTTCACCTATTAGCCGCATTAGGTGGTGGTGCCATGCTTCCACCGAGTTTGTGGCTCTGTGGCGTTCTGCAGAACATGCCCATGCAAGCTGTATAAGACTGTTTGATTAAATAATCATTGAACAAAGTAGTTCCATCCGTATCTGGACATGTCTGCATGACACAGAGCCAACCTTCAGTCACGAACTCTTCAAGGAGGCAAGTAAGTAAAATGAAAGTTGCAAAGCAAGTAAAACCCTCGTAATTGTGTTTCTGTCAATTGGTTACGTCGCCTATTTGCGCCGTTTTTATCATGCTCCAATAATTCTTAGTTTAACTGTACCTCCCATACTGTGAGTACTAGATGACGAAAAAGGAAATTAAAAAGTCACCTTATTTTTAGGGTGACGAATGTGGAAATAAATTTGTTTAGCTTGTGACGTCACGATGACGAAAAAGGAATAACCCCTTCCACCATATTTTCATCCAATGCGATCCCTACCACCCAGTAAAGGAAGGCGACCTACAGGTTAACATGGATTCCGAACCATGGAACAGCTCGCATTCGTATCGAAGTGCAATTATGCAACTCAGAAAGTGAAAGAAAGTGGTGCATGAACCCAAATCTCTTGGATGGAAGGTAAGTCCACCAGCCCCTGAGCCACGATGCGCGTGAACCCTCTTCCGATAATTTATCAGGGCCTGGTATTAGCAAAATCGCAAAATTTGACGAGGCACTCCAAGTAAACTACCTAAGTGTAATGATTACACGTTGCATTATTCCAATATATAATTGCTTGCCTAGCGACCAACCTATTTTTGTTAATGTATGTTTCGTTATTCTATACAAAATAAATTGTTGAAAAGGTATCCATTTCCGAACCTTTTTGAATAAATGTAGAAATCTAAAAGAGAATGGAATTATTTGTTTATGCATATATGCTGTTTCATCTAGACATCATTTTACTATTGTGTGATGTTGGCTTACTTCGCAAATAACGCAAAACGATCAGTGTTAATTTTTTCAATGCTTTGGAAATGTTACAAGACGTGAAAGATAATACGATGTTATACACAGGCTGTAGGGGTTGGAATGCTAACTTTAGACACTTTGGCCTAATTTGCACTCCCAAGTTGCTCTCAACATACGCCTACTGCGTGATTAATGCGGTCTTCGGGTATGTCGTACTCCGAGACATCGTTAAAGCAATGTCAAATACATGCATCATTGTCTTGGTTTATACACCCATCTATCAAGAATCACATTGTGTCCACTCGGCCGCACGTGTAGACTATGTTAACAGGAACGAGAGAAAAGTAATAAAAACATATTAATATTATTTATAATACAGCATTTAAAATAGTATACAAAAACCGCGCGAAATGTCAATCCTCGCCCCGTACATGCACCACTTTCTTTCTATTTATGAGTTGCATAAGCGCATTTAAAAAAAAATAGGAAAAAAGTTAGAAAGTACGTAATAAACTGAACAATGAAACAAACTAATGGAAAGGAGTTAATATGTAACTAATTATGAATACATAATAGATACACTAGAACTCGTGACTAATAGATATAGAGCTTCTTGCCTCAATGGGATATTTGAATTCGATTTAAATAATAATACTTTAGTAGTTTTATTTTATGTAAACCGGTTGTAATTGCATCATTCCAGATCCTTGAAGCATGCAGATTAATTAGAATTAGAAGAGATTAACAAGAAATGTTATTTTCCATCAGTAACGTACTTTTATGTCTATGTACACCGGAAATAAAGACAGATTCGCGATCCCATTCTGTTATATTTACTTCGGCCTTGGAGAAAAATGCCACTAGTTACTCTTTATTATCTCTAAAGTGTAAATATATGAAAATACGTGACAACATTATTATATGTTTGATTACATTTTCACTGTTGTTCGACCATCGACGTACCAAAGCAAGTTTTAGATTATTTCGATGTGTTCGACATATTATTTTACGTTTACGGATAAACAGTGTTCAATTTACTTATTTAGCTCGACGTTTCGTCAACTAAGCTGTGGACATCATCAGGATTAGCGACGCAACCTGGAGGACCTCTGTCGCTTCGTCCAGTCAGATGAAAAAAAAATTGAAACCCATATCATTTATAATCGATACATTTTATCGATGATCAAATAATTTATCTGCCCTACTATTGTGCCTATGATATCGACCCATGCAGTAATATCCCATTTGATGTAGTATCGCATTAAATGAACCATTTTACACATTTAAAACAAATTAAATACATTTTATGCTCACGGAACTTCAGATACATTCACTAACGGAATTACATCTCTTGTTCGGTAACAATTTACTTGCTATTTTTCATGTGACGAAACATTCCTGTCTCCTCAGACTTCAGTGGCACGTAGACGACGTGAAATCCTCATTCACGGTAACGATACTAAATTTCAAAGTAACGGAATAAGATTTACCTTATCCATATGCATGAATCAAATTTTAGCGCCAAAGCATTCCCAAGTAACGTAATTCGAAATATTCCTTGCCTCAAGTAGAATATTCGTTTGACCTACATCCATTAATCTTTCCACATTATGTATGCTGCAGCCTTGATCTTTCGACTGCCAATATAAAATATGAATTATTACTGAAGCACTCGCTGAAACTTAATTTTACTCGGCGCTTAAGGATACAAGGACCTACTCGCAGAAACACGATCGAATATTTCGGCTTTCATATATTTCATTAAAACAATAATTTAATAAGGTTACAAGAGGATATATATGGTTTATTTATAATTTTATTCAATGTCACAAGGCTACATATATGGTTAGTAAATTATTTTATTTATGGTTGAAAGACGATATTGCTTGAAAATAATTTTATTTCGGCAAAAGAAGTATTCGAGCATTATAGTTTTGTGTTATTCTATATTTTGGGAAAACAATATTTTAAATTCAAGCATGCAATGAATAAAATACTAATGTTTTTGAAGATAGTTTTATTTATATATGGCTAGTACCACACTGTCCTGATATTAGCCCAATATCACTAGGTTACTACGTGACATGCTAGGACCTTCCTTATATTGCTCGGTTGCTTTGACCTGGATGGAAAACAGGGTCAGTTTTATTATGTAACTGGACATGGATGGCTGATACTGAACTGATCGTCAGATATTAGCCTAACACACTACATAAACTAGGTGCCATGCCAGGACCTTCCTTATATTGGTCGGCTATTATTATAAATACAGTATATAACAGTTACTACCATTGTTCATTCATCGCATTGAATGAACAATGGTAGCTAACTCCGTCAGGATTAACACTACCACCTAGTAAGCAATGAAGGTAAGTAATGAAATTCGAAAAAATAACGACGAATACCTTAGTCGGCTCTTACGCCACTCACGGGAAGAATTGCAGTGACCCCAAATGTATAATTTTATTGTGCCGGAACCCAAACAGCATTTGCTTCCATTCAAACTACATATCCATAGATGGGTTGTTTTTTTATGGGCTTTATATATAAAATACATTCCGTGCGGAAATTTTATCTGTGTACATTCAACATTCTCACTGTTCCTAGTCTCTTGAAAGAAGCCTCTGAAAGATTCCCGTGGAACACGGAAATGTCATTTTAAAAATATTTAATAATTTGATTTTCCTGTGCATGGTCTGGCATGACACCTTACCCTATCTTTACATATAAGTTCATGTTCCACCAAGCTTAGTTCTGATGTCCCAAAACTGGGTAGAAAAAATAATGAACTAATAACATGCCAATTATTCCTTCGTAATTTCCACTTTAGAACAAAATATATCCAAAAAAAGTGTCGTAGTGACCTTTATGTCACGATATTGACCGACGCCGTCACTCAAGTATAGAATATAAAGAACACATGCAAAACCACTATAGAAAATCTACAAAACTAGGGCCGTTATTGGGTCAATCATAAACGTCAATAGGTGTTTGAGAAACGCTAAACTAACTAAAATAACTTTTTCGGGTTGGGCTCCTTCCACAATACGTATAAAAATAATAACACATTGCGGTAAATAATTTAAATGAGAGAGTCACATTCACTGAAGCACTCTGAATATAAAGCTTTTAGCGATATAATCTAGACAATATATTGAGCTGACCGAAGCTTCAGGCCATGGTGTTTCCGCTGCGGAAATGAAAATATTTCAATATCCGGCCGTTCTGCTAGCACCCTTGCGGTGAATCCTTGAGCTAATAGTTTATCATCACGTATGCTGCTCTATTATTCTGTGATAACTGAGGCTAGTTCATAAAAGTTATTCCCCATATAATTAAATTCCATTAATTAAAATTCTGAATATATTCCTGCCAAATTTATAATTAAATTTAGAATGTAATCACAACTTTATAACAATCGTATATTTCATTATTTATCTTTACAGCTTTTACCATAGTTTTACCAATCAAAGTAAGAGCTTATATTCTGAGTTTGTTAAGTATTGCTAAGGTAACCGCCTGGTGCCGTTATAATAAGTGGTTTCATGTACTTACGCAATTTTATAGAAACCTACATAATAACCTAAAAGTAGCTGGATAAAATATTATTATTGAAATAACGGAACTGTTATTTAAACTTCCAACCTATTCATATGACAAAATAGATTTTGATCACACTAAAATGATGTTAAAATAGTACGAAACATGACCTATGATTAAATATGAAATGATAAAATACGACAAATCCGAGTGCAGTGTAAAAACGTGTAGTGGTCTATGGATGATGAAAAAAATAATAATATAAAAGTGAGTTGATATTTAGCTCGAATGGACTTGGACCTAATATTTGTATTCCCTGTGTTTTTCCTGCTATAGTATATTAATTACTCGCAAATGTGACCCTGTATACGTGTGTGATTGTTTTCTCCATACTATTAATAACAAAACAATGTGACTTTATTCTCCTACATTGTTCCATGAAGTCACGTGCTTAGTCGCAAGAGGGACACTTTTATTTTTTTTCTCAACGAAAATTCTGCGCAGTAGTCGGTCTTCTAATGTCTGAAGCCACGTGAAACGGACATCAAACAATTTGTGGTCTCCACCAGCGAGCATGGAAATACGGGAGTAGAAACCGAAACTCTAAAAAGAAACTACTAAAAAACGGTCAAGTGTGAACATGTTCCCGTGCCGAGGGTTCCCTTACTGCTGGACATGGACGTGGGCGCAAGGCGTTCAATTATTATTTAGCAATTTCATAAAAAAATTGCACTTCAGGAATTTTGCTTTTTTTCTTCAAGTATGTATGATGTTTTGAGCGAAAGAAAGCAACTACATAAGTGTATAATTTTTTTAGTACTTTCAAACAACCTTCAATAGCAGAACACTACGGGATAAAATGTGTGTGACCGACTGACATCAGAGCCAGAACATAAGGGCCCCTTTTTTTGGTTTTTGCGACGGGACCCTAAAAACTGTAACGCCGGTGAGGGTGAAGGGCCTTTATTACTAAAGTGCTGATTATCTTGTACTATTATTGATTGCAAGGTGCTAATAAAGGTCCTTAATGTGAGGCGATGAAACTAATTAGCAGTAGGTGAAAAAGGTCCTTAGAAGTTATTCATTAACTCGTGGCTACGCGGTCGTCATACGAATGAGTTTCTATCGCTACTCCCGTCTTTTCATACTCGCTGGCCTCCACCATGTCGCGTGGACATTATCGTTACTGTCTTTTGGTATATTGTGATTCACCCATTCGGACTAATACGTTCGATGTACCAGAAATGCCTAGTTTAAATGTTTCAGTTTCAGTTTCTTTATTTCTTCGATTAGATGAAGATTACATTTAATTTCACTTATTCGTTCAATTTCTGGTAGTCAAACTACACTGTCGTGTCACAATTTAATTAATCCGCGGATTCGATCAATTAGTCAAAAAGAACCCGTAAAGAAACTTCACTGGTAGTTATGATTATTTTCGTCTTTTTTTCCTTCACATTAATTATCTAATATATTTTTGAATAACTACCTATATTTACGATAACTGAGAATACCTCTGGCGAAGAAGAACCGAGAGATTTCGCAGGGTTTGTTTTTAAAATTATTATTACTGTGGTTTTTTTTTAAACGGACGATACTCGGATAATTTTGGGCAAAACTATTTTGTTGTGTATGCCTCTTTCTTTTTGTGCGGCTCGCTTCACCTCTAACGGTGATCCGGATTTTCATGAAAACAATTACATCTATTCATAAAAAATTTTGCGCAGATTTGAATGAGATGTTAATAAACTTCTAGCGTGTATATAAATAACATAAATCTTTTTTCTTCTTTATTTTCTTTACATAATATAAAATGAACTCGCTTCCGCTGTCTGTTCGCTTAGATCTTTTAAACTACTCAACGGATTTGTATGCACTTTTATAAATAGATAGATTGATTCAAGAGGAAGGTTTATAGGCTATTTACCATCACGCTACGACCCTTAGGAGCTGAGCAAAAAGTAAATGATTAACGTGGCAATGAAAATTGTACGCGTTTTCCATCCATTTCAATATATCAACGCCATTAAGTAAGAGTAAGAGGTTCTGGCGGCACATACTTTAAAAAATCTATTGATAGAAAAACATGAATCAATGTTTCTTATCGCACTTCCAAACTGCACAGGATCACTCGCTGGGCTAATGAGAAAATTATTTGCACCATTCGGCTCGGCTGTTTTGATTCAATATGGTAGAGGATACAATGACGTGGATCAGCCATTCGGGTTACTTTTCATCCAGGAAATAATTCAGCCCGTCATAATCCAAAACGGCACTAACCCGAGCGGAGCTGGGTACCGAAGCTAGTTCATAAATAAGTTATTGTTAGTCGTGGTTGACAATACTAAGCCTGGTTTTCACCAAGTGTTGATTTATTATAATTGACACTTAAAGGACCTTCATTACTGAAGCGCTGATTATATTTTACTGGTATTGATTGCAAGCTGCTAAGAAAGGCCCTTAATATGTGGCGATTAAGCTAATCAGAAGTAGATAAAAAGACCCTAAATGTTTAATACTACTGACTGTACTACTCTGAGCTGTAGAACTGGCGAGTCTGAATTTTCATATCTTAAAAACTAAATAAATGTTCACCGCGCACCTTACATTATTCTTCTTGTATTTTTCTCACTGTATAAGTACTTTAGGAGTCTATTAGTATTATATAGGGGGGCTTTGATAGGAAAATTTGTTAATTTACTGGGCATCTCGGCAAAGCGGTTGGGTCACCAACAAATTTTAGAATGGTAAACTAAATCGAAAAATAAGTTAGCTGTTGGCGAGGCCATGCAGGATCGTGACAATTTAAGGCATATAACCTGCTATATTGATAATGACAGTGACACAAACCATAGTTGGCGCTGTTATTAAATTCGGTAACTTTCCTCTAAGATACCATAGCATGGCTTTAGGTCTTGTCACGAAAATAAAATTTTGTAATATTTTTTTACATTAAAAAAAATATAAAAACTGAATCTACAAAAAAAATCCATATAATTATCGAACTTGCTGACTCAAATTTCACGAGACCTGTAGAGGAGAACAACCGGGCATACGAAAGCATTATTGCCTAAGACAAAAGGTACCCTAAATACTTTTTGAGACAAGGAGACCTATCTAACAGAAATAATCGTACTTTGAATATTTTCCGTATGAACCATATCTCCCTATATCAAGTGAAATCAAGTGAAGAATATACCTGTCAAATATATACATATGTAGAGTATACTCAACATCACTATTCGGTATATGAGTGGCTCTCAGCTGCAGATGCTCATTACCAATTCCAAGTTTTCTGAGACGTGTGACCGCAATTTTCAGTTTTCCCTCATCTTAGCAGTCATGCTATCGAACCATTTCGTATCCCTGGTTTCAACTGCACTCCCTATTATTTCCTATTTACATATATGTCGCGTAGGCTCCGCGTTTATAAAAAGTACTATAAGATTATTGTTTTCACTCATATTGTCGGGTGTGTTTTTAGTAAGTCCCTAGGAGTCAATGTTGAAGTTTGTATAACTCATATTACTTGGTGATTGACTAGTCAAAGCTGCATGTTGGTATTGTGTTTGTCTTATTTTTAACAATATTTTTTTTAAAATAATTTTGTAAGCGTTTAATTAACCTATACAATATTGTTTTACATTATAACGATATCGCAATTGACTAAAATTAACACAGTCTCTGTGAAAATAAAGAATTGTTATTAATTTTTAAAACATTACATTTGTTTGGATGGTTTCCCAACCCACTGAATGTATTTCGCAACGTAAAAAAATACAAATGATGGACCCATTGTATTTCTTACCGTACTTGTCTTAAGAGGTGAGTAAAGAATTCGTCGTACGTGGTTCGGATTTGTACCGATGGTCGAAGCAGCAATTAAAATTGTCTGTTTTCTATCTAGTTAAATGCATCCGTGCAAAATAAGGTAGGTCGTGGCATGGCACCTATTTTTAATTTTGTGTTTTGGGCTAATATTATGACAGTAGGTGTTGTGGTTGCCATTGGAACTGTCGTTTGGCTGATATAACCATGGAGGTGACCTTACCTCCATGGATATAACACGGGAAAAAGTGTCGAAGAGCAATACTATTTTACCTTTTGCATGTAATATGAGATTGCTAATATATTTACCATAATATGAGGCTACACGCTTCATTACCAGAGGGGTAAGTAGTGAATGTAAAAAATCATATAACTTGCGAACCATTTACCAGATTTATATGCGTATTTTATCAATGTATCGCATCTCTAGGACCAGTCAGATTCTGAATGGGTTACTGTTTTTGATATTGAGACTGGCTGTGGTTTGGAGTCTCGCTCTGGAGGACTGCTCGCGCGTGTAAAGTCAACTGATATTTACATCTCGTAGGTATTCCGCCGCGTGAATTCGTTGGGTGCGCGGGGGGAGTTTAACGCAGTTTCGTGTACCTCGGTTTTTAGCAGCGAAGACCCAGATGAAGTTCAAGGTATGCAACACTAAGCCTCGGTGATAACCACATATTGAAGGTGTGTTTTAAGCTTTTTCGCACAAACATAAAGATTTTAAGGATGCATTTAAAAATACATGAAAAAAAAAGTTTGTCCTTTAAAGAAAAAGACATGTTTGTCCTGTTAGCCTATTACCTTATGTGATACAATTGTTGCATATCTGCACTGTGTCAGAGTCATACATTTGACGAGCATGACAGGTTTATAAATACTATTGTTGTTATTCATTTCTAACAGCTTTCTAAAAAATGGCATTAGTTGATTGTTAAAATTAATTTTCGTGTGGAAATTAGGGGTATAAATGTTACTCGGTCAGTATATTTAAATAATTTAACAGTAATTTGGATAATGAACCAAAAATCATTTAATTAAGGTCGTTGTTACAAAGAAAGAGAGGTCTATATTCCATAAATTCCATGTGGGAATTCTTTTTCCATATATTTAAAAACGTTTTATACAGAGAGATGCGTACATTATATAAGGCGATTACCGTTAAAAAAGGTTTCTGCCACACAACATATGTATCACATTAACGTGTTAAAACCCCCGTACGGTTGAAACAACCACTTGCGTAGGTTGCGCTGTTATGACCTATGTATTCAAATAGTGCCCGCGGTTAGTTAGCTATGACTCGCCGGCAGACAAATTCAATAACATCTCCTTCACAGTGGCTTTGTGTAATCTGTTTGATGTGGGATTGAATTTGTGTCGGCACTGACCGCCACTATGGGGCTGCTATGAGCGATTTGCAACAGCGCGAAAACATTTTTGGTTGAGTGCTTAGCGAGCCGATTGAGTTCATTTTGAATAAGGCGTAAATGAATCATAATTTAATCATACTTAATAATAAGTACAATATAATTTCAATAATAAAAAAAGAATTTGTAGATAAATGGTCTAGCTATTATTTAAATATAAAACTATGAGTCTTTGGTGATTTAATTTCTCAAATCAGGCAAATATACGCATAAAAAATATTCTCTTAAAAAAATTTACAAAAAATTTAATGACAGATATTAACCGTTACAGGTTTCATATAATCTAAACCATTTATATCTATCAGAGTCGTATTCACTACGTATAAAATTCACAACCTATTAAAGTAGTTTTGTGCAAATCATCATAACCATGCATATCATATAAAATCTACAATGTAAAATTGTATACGTTGGGCATGAACAATATTTAAAAATAAACTCAACTCTTTTCGTCATGCAGAACTTATAAAAGTAACAACGTATAAAATTCACAAAAAAATTGAAACCATGCAGTACGTATAAAATGACACGGAGCACTGCATAAAGCGCCCTAATAGAATACATTTAAAGCTGAAATTGCTACGAATCCGTATTCGTTACAGAGTAAAATATCGCCACAAACTTAACCTAATCTCACCTAAGTTAACTTAACCTAGCCCAAAATAACCTAACCTTAAAGTAATGATTTTTGTTTAATTGATATCAAATAAATTTGCGTGCGAGTGTATACTTTAAATGTATAATGTTTATGGCATTTATAAAATATATGTTGTGATTTTTATACGTTATGCATGAATATAATTATTATTTGAATTTTTCAGCTTCTTTATGCACTACGTATACAATTTTACGATCTGTTTACTATACGTTGTGCATAATGTTTAATTTTTCGTCGAAAAAATATTTTATATGATCTGCATTTTCCCCATCAATCACCATTTTTAAATTTTAAAATGAGTGGTAGTTCCATATTTTTGAAAATATTTAAAATTTGGCATCACTTACGCCCTTGTCGAAGTGAATTAATCATATTAACCTCTCAATGTTTTATGGAGTTTTAAAAAAAAAATTATTTGCACATTTTTATCCTAGGAACCACAGATACAAACGAATAATAATAAATGACGGAACATATATATTGGCATTATCTAGTCGTAACAAGCACAGCACACCTATCGTGGTAATGCGCAACCGAAAAGAAGGAATTTGATTCGATATCGGATATCCGTACATTTTGGAATTCGTGACCAATTAAACATATCGGCGAATTGACCGTAGCGTTCTGATTGTTCACGTCATCGAAGTTGTCCATCGAGTTAATTA
Organism: Incurvaria masculella; assembly: GCA_946894095.1. Classification (NCBI taxonomy): domain Eukaryota; kingdom Metazoa; phylum Arthropoda; class Insecta; order Lepidoptera; family Incurvariidae; genus Incurvaria; species Incurvaria masculella. The sequence continues at coordinate 11,864,019 of OX335643.1, forward strand.
TTTCGATTTAATACAGTAAGGGACCTGTCCCTAAGCCTTGACTGTACTATGATCACATGACGTAACTCCAAGAAAACTGTCTAATGATTTTCTATAAAACCCTAATAAAGATATTAAAAAAATAACATTACAGTAAATTTACGTAGACGAAATTTCATGTTTCTCACTCATTGCGAAACTTAAAAATAATCGTATTTTAAATTAGGTTCCATTTAATTTATTAATACACTCGTGTAATATTAAGACACAATCATATTTTTAAAATTATTCGTACAAGAATAGATTTGGCGGTCTGTTGATTATAATACATTTGAATAGAAATAAAAAATACATTTTTAAACAACGTGCATTTAATAAGCGACAAAATACAATTAAGCCATTCATATCCACGGTAATATTCCAAATTAAGACAGAGAGAACGACACTGTATGGTTTTATAACTGAATATGGATGGCCAATAACACACGAACCAACTGTCCAAATAACTTTCCCAAATAACTAAGGTAGGTTCATACATCATTTTGCTCTTTTAATTATAAAAGAAATTCAACATAAAAAGGACTCGATAGTTATCCCATTAATTGATAATATTAACATTGACGGTTTCTGATGTATTAACTTTTCCATATTTAATCCGATTACTAAGCAGTAAAAGCCCACTCACATAAAATCTGCAGAGAAAATGTTATAATCCCACACTGAACATTTCATAAAACAATGTAAAACCTCTAGCCAGATTGGTGAGATAAGTCATTTCGTAAAATTGAACCACTTGAAATTTCATTAATGTTCGCCAGTCAAGAGTTTATGAGCGCCCCTTTTTTTGGCCCGTCTCTACGTTGAAAGGTAGGCGTGCTAGGGATAATAGGGCAGAGTAGAAAGTTCGGAAGGCGGGCCTTTTGTCGTGGTTATCAGGGTTTGTTTCAGTGTCAGTGGGCTCGCTGAAAAGACTATTGTCTGAAGCATTCGCGGTGACGGAGCGAGGGCGCGGGTCTTCAGCATGGAGTGGATGATATCTCCTAGACGGCATTTACTTTAATTCGTTTGCTCAGATGAATCGCTCATAAGACTGATCCATCATTGGATGCACAATAAATATGGAGTAATTCTGCTCTATCATTGGATATACAATAAAAATTGGGTAATTCTGCTCTATCATTGGATTTACAATAAATATGGAGTAATACTGCTCCATTATTGGATGTACAATAAATATGGAGTAATACTGCTCCATCATTAGATGTGCAATAAATATGGAGTAATACTGATCCATCATTGGATGTACAATAAATATGGAGTAATACTGCTCCATCATTGAATGTACAATAAATATGGAATAATACTAATCCATCATTGGATGTACAATAAATATGGAGTAATACTGCTCTATCATTGAATGTACAATAAATATGGAATAATACTAATCCATCATTGGATGTACAATAAATAAGGAGTAATACTGCTCCATCATTGGATGTTCAATAAATATGGAGTAATACCGTTTCCACCAAAAAAGCTAGTTTACCTTGAAAACAGATGGTGCTGTAGTCAAGGTCAATATGATATGTCGCGGCATCAAAGCAATGAAAATCAGTACCTAATCGTAATTTCCAAATACAAATCTACAGATGAGAAGCTGTGGATCTCAAGACCTGCCTAATTTGTGGTAATTGCCATCCATGTCCAGTTCTATGAAAAAACATCTGCAACCAGGTCTGTACATGCGCTTACGGCTATTTAGCACGCCCACACGCCGCGAATTGCGGTAGAGAATCTTCGGTAAATCTGTCCTGAATCAAAATCAAGATACAGTAAATTAGACCGGTGAAGTAAAACGAATGATTTGTTATGTTTAAAAAACATGAGATTTTTTTTTTAAATACTATATTAAATTTAAGTGCACGAGAGCCACCCATTTTAAGTATTTTTCCATCCGAATGCGGAAAATCAAAGAGAGTGATATTTTAAACACTATTATAAATAACACATTAAGGGCCTCTTTCACCTACTGCTGATTAGTTTAATCGCCACAAATCAAGGGCCTTTCTTAGCAGCTTGCAATCAATACCAGTACAAGGTAACCAGCACTTTAGTATTAAAGGCCCTGAAAGTGTCGATTAAAATAAATCAGCCCTTGGTGAGAACCAGGCTAAATCTCTTTGATTTTGACTGCAAGGCCGAGTACGCTGTTTGATAGACCATACGAAGACTTGGATTGTGGATTGCGAAACAAAATATCACACCCATCATTCAGATACTAATTAAATGCAAATGATAGATATGCATAACCGAATTAGCGAATAGCTCACGTAGCTTGTAATACCATCAGCATAATTCGACCATGACTCGAATACTTTACCACCGCAGGGAGCGGGACTGTAGCCCATGATGCGCTGGCATTATTTTCAGCTAAATTACTAGCATACATCATTAGTAGCATATAATTTTATAATAAATGAGAATAATAATAATGTTATAATAAATGATGTAATCAATGTCGGTAGTCCTCATTGTGTAAATGCAGGTAAAATGAAATCAAAAAAATCTGTACACTATCGGTAAATTTTGAAATGCACTGCCGTCGTAATAGTCTCCCCTAAGTACAACCGGGGACCCGTCAAATATGGTGTGAAGAAGCACCTGGCCGGCCGGCATGGTTTTCTCATCCCCGAGAAAGGTCGAAAGCCCATGGGCCTCGTCAGGTGCCTCTTAGGCCATGGGTACGACCGGTGCCGCGCTAACATAAAACAAACTTTGTCCTTTTTCAGATCATTCATTTTAAATATTACAGCTGTGTTAAGTCTATGAAATACTGTTCCAGGCAAACATTCTGATAGTTGCAATTTAGTTATTTAATTTGTTATGACGTTATACCTATATGGTGTAATATAAATCACTGGTATTGTTAACCGACTTCAAAAAAAGAAGGAGGTTATCAATTCGTCGGAATCTTTTTTTTATGTATGTTCACCGAATACTCGAAGACGCTTGAACGGATTTGGGAAAACTTTTTTGTACTAAACGCCTGTGTCTGCAAAAAGTCGTTGGGTAGGGCACTCAAATAAACGCTTATATCAGGCCGTTGATAAAATGATTGTATTCAATTGAATACAGGTTGAAATCAACGTTTAAATTAAAGAAACGGATGAATGTCGCTTACACCCAATGCGAAATAATTTGTTATGTATGCTTAAAAGAACTGTGAGACCTGTCACGGTGATCGATCATATTACGCCACGATGTACAAATTTGAGTTTCTGAAACAAAATAACCCAAATCTGTAATCTTTGGTGGTTCTTTTTTTATGCAACCTGATATGGATAGATAATACCACACAACAACCGTTTTGATATTAGCTCATTACACCGCCAAGGAAATAGGTAGGTACCATGCCAGGAGGACCTTTATGAGCACGGCTATATAATATAGAACTGGATAAAAAACACGGTCAGTTATTGATTGATCGATCATTTTACGTATTGATTAGAATTTTTTATGGTTATTTAGTATTAAAATAAAAATTTAATTTCAATTATTCAGCAGCTATTGGTTCTTATTCTCTTCGTCTTTTTCTTCTCCAGCCTTTTGCTGTCCACTGCTTGACGTAGGCCTCCCCACAGACTTCCCCAAGTTGTGCGGTCTGCTGTTTTTCTACGCGAGTTGTCACCTGCTGTCTGGCGTATATCGTCTGACCAACGTGCTGGTGGTTTGCCAGCGCTTCTCCCTGTGTAGGGTCACAACATCCAAACTTCAGTGCTCATATTTAGTCATTTCTGCGACATACGTGGCCTGCCCTCTGCCACTTGAGTTTGGTTACCACACAATAATAATAATAAAGGTCTGTGGTCAGCTGTCACATGTGATAGTTGTTGAAATGTTTCGCAAAAGAATATGTTCATTCTTGCTGAAGGTTTACTGGATCTTACAGCCATAGATTCTACGGCGCCACCCACCACCATGGCTCCCTGCAAAGGGGACCAGCCGATACGGCCCCACTACCACTTGATGCGGGGCCCACCACTTCTTCGGCGTTCTTGGGGTGGCGGGCTGCTGTCTGCACCTCCTCCGTCCCGGAGGCGCAAGAAATTCTCCCTCTCCTCTCTTTAGTCCGGCAGATGGCGGGGTCTCCGAGTTGGGGATGGTGGTGGCCTACGTGTCTATACCACCACCCATCGCTGGAATCCTGGCTCACTTCGTCCGGAGAGCGCCGCCGCCACCACGGCCTGCGCCCATCGACGCGCTTGGCGTCGGTGGAGAAGATACCATTTTTATATTATTTTTATAATCGTGGTAATAAAAGAAATACTGTGAATAATAATAAAAAGCTGGCTGCTTCGTGATTCGGCAGCTAGTCTTACAAAAGGGCGCCGATATGCGCATTGCATTAATTCACGCAACACCTCCAAGATTTTCCCCTTTGAAAAAGATTAAATAGAAATGGATGTTGCCAGGTGAATAGCGGTGCCAAGAGAGCATTGCCGCCAACGTTATCCAAAGAGAGAAGTTTGCTATAGCTCGACGCGGATCCGATGTCATCTGCTTCCGAGGCCGGTCGGCGACGACGCAATAAGAGTAAATACCCGGTCAAGTGTGTAATTGTTCAATGTTTTTAAAGGCCGCACGATTTTTTAAGTAAAAGAGTTTGATTGCCATTTACTTTGAGCGCACACACCCTTGATGGATGTCTTCTACTAAAAACGACCAATATCAGATTCTCATCTCGTGCATGCCTCTATACCTCTCGGCCGCATAACATTATTTCATTTTTAACTAAACGTTCGCTCCGCACTGAGAACTCTCGACGGTTTCACTAATTAATAGGTGTGATTGGTGTGGAAATTATGGAATAATATAGTACGGTTTAAGTACTTTAAACTTTTAAACGAGACCATTTTTAAGCGCCATATAGTTTTTTCGACCCCCTCTTACAACCCCGTATTTCGGAAACCCCTTTGACGGATTTGGCTCATGTTCGAACATAAACATCTTATGTCTTATTTGCCATGAAGTTCCAAATAATCGTCTGGCAAAAAATTATACATACAGTAAATGCATACATACAGTGTTATTAATTCCGTTTTAAGTTTTATTTAAACTTTTTTAAATATATTTTAATTATAGTGTTTTATAGTTCATAATTTATATGGATATTCTTATTAGGTTGTCCATACGTTTCTAAGAACAAACACAACATGTGAACGTGTTGATGTGTAAATATATAAACTTCAATTGTTTAATTATTCTCTCATTTGTTTTAATTTTGACTATATTCATTTGGAAAAATAAACATGTTGTATAACAAATGCGGTCGGAACCCTACCGATCTGACGCTTAGGTCAAGAAACGTCAAATTAAGATAATAAAAACTGCTACGAACGCCTTGTTTTCAGTGCTTACTGCGGCACTCAACGCAAGCTACCTGTTCGTAGCTCTCTTTTATTTTTAAGAACGAGATTAAAAATAAAAATACTATTGCTGCAGAGCTCCGAAGCAGTCGCTCGCCATTTTGTCTGACTGTACCATACGGTACCGATGGTAAACTTTATTTGTTTGCATGTACTCGTAGTATATTTTTACTTGTTTTGATGCAGACTTTTATAGTGGGATTTATTTACGAGAACAAAAATAATATTGGCTCTCCCGGCGACAATTTTAAAAGAACGAAAGACATTAAAAAAGTCATATAGGGTAAGTGTATTAAAAAATGAAATCGACGTTACGTATTCGATAATTAAAATAATTTATTTTAATAAAATAAATTCATTTGATTATAGTATTTACCTTAGATGAAAAATCTAAGGTTTGTTTTCTATTAATTTCTGCCTTCGAATTGGAAGATCATTTGAACCTTTGCGATATTACTCTGGGGACCTGGAAGGCATTTCGTGCTGCTTCCTGGAAGCCATTTTTTTTCATGCAAAAAATTTCCAAATCGCGGAAAAATGGTATTTGGTTGGGCCAAGTCCGGCGATTACAGAGAATGATGGATGGTTTCTAACTGCAGGTCCTGAGTTCTAACCTATGTTCAGCCATTGTGTTGTTCGCCTGCGGATATTTAAACAACCCTCTTTTCATCACACGTCACGATTCTTTCCAAAATCCCTTAATTTCTGTACCGGTTTGACAGAGTAAGGCAAACTTCAACGCACAGATCAGTCAAAACCATAGACCTCGCATGCACATCCTATTTCTATGGTCAAAACCATGCCGGCCGGCCAGGTACTTTGAGGGAAAACCTCGGCAGGGAGTAGATTCCATAGTATGCCGACCCCATAAGTAAAATATTTAGAGAATCGGTAGGTTCTTTTCTGCCTTTTTCGCGTTGAGTGGTGGTAGATAAACGTTCGAAACGAAATGTTTTTTTAAGTAAATATACTTTTTCGTACTAAGCAGGTACGTCGCTTATTCCAAGGAATGTGACATGTATGTATGTATAATCGACCGTGAAGCAAGGACACATTAATTGAAGAAAGCTCGTAGCCTAGTGGCGCGGGGACTGGCCTAGCGTACCAGAGGCCCGGGTTCGATACCAACTTGCACCACTGTCTTTCTCTTTCAGAGTTCGATAAGTGCATTTCGTCACGAATGCGAGCTGCTCCATGGTTCGGAATCCATGTAAAACTGTAGGTCCCCTTCCCCTACTAGGTGGTAGGGTTTAAGCCCGCCCGGGTTGGTACCATCGCATTGGATGAAAAGATGGTCGAAGCGGCAATGAAAAATTGTCCGTGTTTTCCATCCAGTTCAATGTAGCCGTGCCTCATAAAGGGAAGGTCCTGGCATGGCACCTAATTCCTTCGGGAATGTGGTGTATTGGGCTAATATCATAACGGTAGTAGTGTGGTATTAGCCATCCATGTCAGGTCGCATAAAAAAAAAAAAAAAAGTAAAAATAACTACTTTACGAATATACTGCAAGGGTGGACCCGAACCAGCAAAACATGCCGGTATTGCGTCTACCAATTTCGCCACCGGCTGTATACCCATAATTTGGAATTCTCCTACAGTTCTTTTTACTGGGCTCTTTCTTCAATTATAGTGTCCTTGCTTCACTGTCGATTATACATACATACATGTCACATTCCTTAAAATGTTTTTTTTATTTAATTTTTTAGAATATGTTTACGGTCCTTCCATAAAGACGAAATAGGATTATTTAACCTATATTTTGGAAACAACATTAAAATATATATACATTTTTTTTCCTTTTTCCTTTTTTTTTGACAACATGTCAGAATCCAACATTGTAATAGCGTAAAATAAAAAAGTTTGCTCCGGGCCTATACCCCACAAATCGATGCCCGTGCATTTAGCAATACGTGCTTAGTGGATTCTCGTTTCGTCACAATTATGCACACATCTGAAAAAGTAGTGTGCTCGTAAACGACTGCTCAGACTCACACACATAACAATCGTTTATATTGTTTCGGAGCGAGCGAAAAATATAATAGACTCAGTAACATGGTAAATTGATCGCAGGGTGAAAAGGCATGTCAGTGATTAAATTTGACGTTTAGTTGCATTTTTAGGTCAGCTTTACGCTGGGTATATATTTAAGGTAAAATAAAATCTTACTACCTACTTGACGTATTTTAACACGTTTAAATTAATCAATTGATGTCTGTTTGTTACGCATAGTCTTAAGTTAACTATTGTTTTCTAAGGGCTGATTTTTAATAGTAAAATAAACAGCCAGTTAACTAACTATTCGACGGATTTATTTACGCTTCTGCTTATCCATCCGATATAGTAAGTCCATATGTTTATTAGTAAAATTATAGTCAGATAATTTTGATAAAAGATATAATTATCCGGCAATGACTATCAGTCTTTTGACAAATCTGATAACTACAATCTGAGGATTGAAAAATAGGCTCTAAGTCTGATTATGGTGCTTAGTTTTAAGTAATTTAATGTTTCTTTTTTCTAATATTAAGGTGAGCTGATAGAGATTGCCTTTGACAATAACCTCGCGTCTGCATCCCATGTAATCATAGTTCTAAACAATAAAGGATATTTTCATTTAATTTTCATTCCATACATTTTCGTAATCTTGTTTTATCAATCCTTTTTTTATAAATACCAATTTAGCAATCCTGACCCCAAAATTAAATTATTAAAAAAATATGCTATCTTCATTACAATTTCGATTCTCATTCCTTCTTTCAATGCAATGCATCCATGAGGCACAGGAGGATTTTTCTTATTGGTAGAAGAAGTGGAAATGGATGGTTTACAAAAAACTTTGACAATCAATGAAAATGTTGCCTGCATATAGTTTGGTTTATATATTACTAGCTTAGGTACCCGGCTCCCCTCGGGTCAGTGTCATTTTGGACTAATGTCCAATTATTATGATGTCCAATGCCAAATTATTTCCTGGATATGATATAAGATCCCCATTCAAATGTTCATCCCCTATTTCACCATATTCGAGTTTATTTTTAGCCACAAAAGATAGTCTTGCCTATGTCCATCTCCAAGGTTCGATATACCGAAGTTCATCAAAACTGATTCACCGGTTTAGGCGTGAAAACGCAACAGACGGACAAAGTTATTTTCGCATTTATAATATTATTACGAATTTAGTGATTGTAAGGTGCCGTTCGCAGTTAAGGTGCCCCAACTTATATTTATATATTATATATACTATATATTTAATCCCACCGCTCACACCACAGGTAATTCAGCGTGCTGTTAAGTAACCTATAATTGTCCATGAACCAAATTAAAATAGGCTAAATTGCCCTCAGGTACAGTCGGATAGACATACTTACGGATAGAAGCCAGAAGTTACAATTGACAATATTTTCACACTTAATAATAATATTGATACGACTTATGTGTCGTGAATCTATATATCTATTCTGCTACAAAGTTGGTTGCCATAAAAGGTTTATATCGATGTTCACGCCACCACACGTAATTTCAATGCATCGAGTAATTTTAGGTAGTACATAGTAGGAGCCATCAGTCCAATAAACAGTTTTAAGCTTTATTATATAAAGCTTAAAACTGTTTATTGGATAAATAGTATATTTATATAATAAAACTGTTTATTATATAAATACAAAATATATAATATTCTTGATTATATGTACCACCTACTTGATTTATGAAACAAACAAAATAATTTTGAATTTGAAAAAAAGCCAATATGATTTTCTAGCAAAAGCATAGTTTATTTGCCTCTATCAACTGAGTGCATAAAGTTCTATCGTTTGAATTTATTTTATTTAAAATGTGTTATTTTCAAATCGATAGTTTTGTCATCGGCGTATTCAGTGCCTAAGCATTCCGAACAAGAATGTCTTTAAACTTATTTTGGGTACAGTCTGCATATAAAGGAGCCATGTGCCATAGGTACAAAAGAGTGGGTTTGTCAGCTTCAACGAGAAATAATTAAGGTGTTATAGTGGGTTAGGAATTTAATTCCAGTTATCCTACTCGAAAACTATTATTTTTTGTTTTCAATGAAAAACAATGTTCCCTGCTTACTAAATATTATTTGACTTGGTAAGCGTTCACAAAATTAAGTGTGAAAATGATTTGTTATTTATTGTATGAGAGAAAATACGAAAGCTTTTGTGATCGTCTAAATTCGCCCGGATTAAATAATGTTGCACGTATACAAACAACACCTGTACATTTAAGGCACTGTTACTAGCCAAAACTCGAAGTTTGACAAAAGATAAGTAACCTAGCTAGAAATTGCATAATACAATGAATTATTTTTTTATTTTATTGTATTTATTCATTTCTTCTTCGAACATATTCTCTAGATTACAAACTATGCGAGAATAAAGTGTACATTTTAACATAATGATTTACATACTTACATCTAAAAATTCACATGTCATATTCTAATTTAAACTGTGTTGCACTGCGTCTAGGTAGTTATAGGCTGCAATAATTATTAAGAGGCCGCGCGTTATTTCGTGTATGTTTAATTCCTACAAAAGGAATGGTGTAAGAGTTAATTTGTGTTAGATTAACGAAACAATATTTGAAACGGGCAAGATGTTTATGTTTGTGATGTGTGAATGTAATGGTGTGTAAGTGTGTGACTTGTGGTTCGTGTTTAGGTATCGTTTATTTAATTAATTATTATATTTCTATTTCAACAACAACAACAATATATGATACCTCTTCTGGTGAAAATAATAAATAACTATCATATTACTTTTCTATTTGATAAAAAAAATACTAACGTAAAAAGTATCATTACATTAAAAATATCAGCCTAAGGATCCATTTGTACTTGTGGACGGCCAGCCTCCACACTCAAAACATGATATATAAATACAACAAAGTAGCGTCCTATAGGCATATGAAAGTAGCGTCGCGATGCCGCTTAGCGACAAGTAAAAATAATACTTTTGTTTTACGCACATCTGACTAAACATAAAATCAAGGTCATCGCAGGCTGAGGGGCGTAGAGGGGGCGGAGGTATGACCCTGAGCGATCGCGCAGGTACAACGTTCGAAAGTACTCGAATAATGCTCTGCTTAGCGACAGGTAAATAATAATAAAATAATAAGAACACGACTCACGCGCCCAAGGCCAACGCCGGGCGAGGGGTGGAGAGCGGGTACAGAGGGGAGCCGGGAGGAAAGATGAGCGGGGGAGAGGGGAGAGTGCGCATGACCACTCGAAAAATGGCGGGATTCCAAGGAAGGGGCGAGGGGGATCAGAGCCTAGAACAGAAAAGGCGCGCGCGTCCCTCGTCAGTCGGTGGCGAGCGAGTCTCTGGGGCAGTATGCCTCTATTCAGGGCTTACGGCACGTAGGTTGAATACGCGGAAGTGTTTTACTAAGGAATTTGCACCTGCAAAGTCTTTTCCCTCGTTTAGATTTTGTTTGGGGACATTGAAACGAGTCATTGAGTTTGAGAAAGTAGCAAAAGTGCAAATTTAGGAACGAGATGAGTTAGCTAAATAATCTATGTTTTCTTGCAGAGTAGGTAGATTTGCAAACAGCTTTTGTTAAAATAGAGTGAAAGAAAGGACGGCACTGGACCTTGGTAAGTCTGTACATATTGTTGGGGACCACAAGCGGTAGCAAACTGCGATGAGGAGCCCCGTGTGGGTGAGGTGACGGCATATGTATTGATTGTATATCGAAGTTCGCGCGGCCTGTTAGATGTGCAAGCGCATTGGATGAAGGATTAGATATGAGGATGTACTGCATTTTGAAAAACGAATAGTATGGAAGGAGATTTTATAAAGTACTAGGTAAAGTTTTAAGTGGAATAAAATCTCAGGTTACAGTGGGGAGGGTTCTTTTGTGCTCAGATAATTTGTGCTATATTTAGAAAGGACCTCGCGTGTGTAATGATGGTTCGTCGACTCGGACGAGGGTTACAGGCCGTGGTTTTACGTGGAATACAATCTTGCTCTACAGGGGGAGGGTTTTTCTGTGTTCGAATAATGTATACAGTATTCAGGAAGGGCCTCACGTGGGTATTGAAGGTCCGATGGCTCGGATGAGGGTTACAGGCTGTGGTTTTACGTGGAACAAAATCTCGCCTCACAGGAGGATGGGTTTCTGTGTTTGATTTATATGGACTATATTTAGGAAGGGCTTAGGAGTGTTTGGGTGTGAGTGAAATGAGGGAGTGCGTCAGCGCACGCTGAACCAGAAAGATATTAAATTCCTAGGATCAGTGTTAAATAGTAAGACCGGGAGTCCATAGTGGGGGCGACGGAACAGTCACGTACACCGGTTCGCTTTTTCTAGATAAAATCTATCTAGCTAGCTACAAAAGAATAAAACGATATTTCTTCACAGAAATGTTAAGGCGATGGATGTCGAGTTGTGGGAAGCATGTTTAATCCACATACTTGTGCACGCTATGTGGATTTTTGTTTGCAGTGCAGCCAGAAAACGAGGCATTACGGGACATCGGTCGGGTCTGGGATCTCTATGACATTCCATGCCAGATTGATTGTACCTTAAACGTAAATGTAGCATCACTAACGAACATTCCGAGAAGCTGCGGATCCTGAATTTGAGCCTCAAGTTAGATTGGGCGGTACCCCTTTATACTGAAAGGAGCCGGAACCCATTAAGACTTTCATACTCAGTCAAACTCTAGAAAACCATGAAAGAAAAATATAGTATTGACATTATCGCAAAAAAAAAAAACACTACGATGATACAATACATACCAAATATCTCTCTGAACATAAATGACACTATGACACCGTATTTTAAATTGTTGGCATTTAGACCTGGGAGTCATGTTCCAATATAAAAATGTTCACCTCGTTTGAGAGGAAGGCGGAGGCCATACTCTGGTTCGCTCGACAACCGGCGACCAGGTTGACTATCTTAATAAATACAAAATCTGAAGGCATATCCATCTTGGATTGACCTCAGTGTACATTTCGCAGGCAACTTCCTGTTTCCCTGCTTAAATTAGTCGACAACCTTGAGGGTTTGTCATGACTGCGGATAACCGCTTATCTTGAACTGCTGTTTCTATCAGCTCTTCTGAAAGCCTTTATTGGCTTTACCACGATCTGCCAAGTGCCGGAACCGTGAAAATGTGGAGACACTCTCATGACCTACCCTGAGTCCAGGAAAGGCTTGGCAACGCGTGTGACTAATGTCACTAGACGCGAAAATCTTTAAAGTGACTACGCTTTGGTACGTCCGGAGCAGTTCACGAAACTACCCTTATGTCCATGCATTAGTAATGGCAGATGGGAGGGTCTGAGGTATGTCCTACATTCATGTGGGCTGGTACAAGACAGATTCGTAACTATGGTCACCCGCCGTAGTTTTCAGTCACCGTTTGATCGGCTGACAAAACGAAAATTCTTGTGATACCTAATGTGTCGTACTTGACGTTGTCAGTGGACACTCAAAATATATAGTGGTCATGTTGTAAATCCAATACCCCAATTGGTATATAATGAACTACATAAACTCATATATCCCTACACGGGAATTGAGCCTTGGTGTTCAGAGGCCATATTCAGGATGGTTGGCCGCCGCTTTTTGAAGCAGAGGTCGCATATACAGCCTGAAGGCAGGAAGGCGATCATGTGGGGACGCGGGATAACAGTGCCATGGATGGACCTTGGACTGTGAGGGGCGTCACCATTACCCCATGGGGTAAAAATTTTTTTGAAGTTCTGGGCATGCTGAAATGCTCTATTCCAATCAATTCAGATTTGTGTTTGTATGTGAGAGCGCGTGTATGAGAGAGAGAGAGATTATGTATCAGGTTAGGATAGGGAGAAAGGAACCGATTAGAAGAACCGAAAGAGACAGACAGCTAGGTACAGGAGGAGGGCATAGCACCAATGAGGATTTGACAACAATATTCAGGAGAATACATGTTACCTAAGCAAGTAATGTAGTAAAATAACTAGATTTAACGTGAGCAAATCAGGAAACAGTAAATGGGAATATATTAGACGAATGGTTATGTAATGTAAATAATGAAAGCATATAGGACGATCACGAGCCAATGGGGAGAACAAATGGGACGAGTGGATACATGGTAAATAGGTAATTAATGTAGGATGTATCCAAGGGAAATATAAGGTACATAACTTAGGTTAGATATGTATAAGCTAATGTAGGCTAGGAGTCTATTTAAGGGGGGGTCTGGAGGTTTACAGCTGTTGCCGTGACCACAGGATGATTTGTTGACAAGGACTTGTTTATATCTTTAAGCAAATCCTACAATTAAAAAGAACCAAGGTTACTAAAGGCACAACAAAGAAAATGGGTCAAAATAGCGTAGTCATATTATTCGTATTTGTTCACGAAAAATAACTAAGAAAACACTTGAAGCAAAAGAATAAAAATATATAAAAGTAATAAGACGTAAAATTGTCAGCAGGGAATAGTTAAACACGGTTAATCAGTTCACGGAAAAATAAAATCATGTTTGTAAACAATTCTTAACATATTACATTGTTGTTGTAATTTATTAATGTATATTATGAAACCATGGAAAGAGATTAGGGAGTATAGGATGTTTCAACAGCACGAGAGCGGTTGTGTGATTACGCCACCAGCGCATTGAATGCGTTGTGTGATCGCGCCACTAGCGCATTGGATGCGTTATGAGAGACGCGTTGATCGCGCGAGCGCGACGCCAAACGCTTACCTCTGGGAAGGCTCAGAGGTACCTACCAGGTAAATTGTTTGACTACAGTTTAGAATGTGTGAAAACTATTGCTCATGGGTTCAGAATTACTTTAAAAAAGTAGTACAAAGGTTAGTACCTTAGGAAATTGTTAATTATGTGTTCTGAAATGTTTTATCCGCAGGTAAGTCAGTATAAAATTGGTTGTGCTAATGAATTGGGTACTAAACAGTGTTATGAATTTCAGCTTAAATTAAGTTCTGTACCATTCTTCAATAATCCACTCTTATGGTGATCTCCATCTTATCTGAATGTGTTACTCTCGTACCATTAACATTTTAATAATTGTAATTACACACGCACGTTAAAGTCGGCAGAAATAAAAATAATAAAACCTTTAGTTAGGTTTAGTTACGTCTCACTACGGTAAACAATCAAGGAAGTGATATCTTTTAGGTTTCTTTAAATAGAGAACCAATTTTCCACGAACGAAAATCGGTCAAAGGAAGATTTGCATTTAGGATCGGTTGGTTCCGTTGAGCGGATAGAACTGAATAATGTCTCCTCAGGGCGAATGTTGTCTTAGTATCTATATGAACATAGATTTCTATTTACTATAGGAAAATTACAGATTAATAGACGCAAGGATTGGCTAAAGTCAGGACCGATTATATGGGGGGCCGATTGGGGGCAATGTTGTGGGGGCGACCAATCCTAATGAAATTATGTTTTAATTTTTATTTTTGACTACGCTTGCTGTAGATTTACCGTTTTACTTTAAATTATTTCGTTAAAACATTAATTAAATGTTCGTACCCTGTCGAAATTATGGGGGCGACGGGCTTAACGAGCCGGGGCGTCTGATCCTCCGCTGAGTATTAGAGAGATCATGAGTCGAACACGTGGCGGAGATTGTAGAAGTATCGTGTGCGTAATATTTGTGTTGACCATTGGTCATGAGAAAGAATTGATAAGAGTGCACTGGTCATATGTAATATATTAATAGAAACAAAGGCAAAGAGTGGTAGGGTAAATAAATCGTTGTGCGGAGAGGAATATTTTAAAATGAGGTATGAGCCAAATTGAACTTAGTTGGGTAACATTTAGTTGATATATAATATTTTGGTTGTCGCATGGGGTCCGTAACGAAGACGAAGTGTGAGAGTAGGCATAATATTGGTGTTAGAATGGAGTGAGTAGAAAAACATGGGAACTTAGTTTGTAAACCATCATGTAACTTAAATATTGGTTAAAACTTTTGTGAAAGCAAGGAAGGAAATTATAATTATTATAAATTTTATTTTATTACAGTATTACATATTTAGTGGGGTTATTATAGTATTGCGAGGTAACATTGATTTAGATGGGGGGGGGGGGGGGGGCGCGGGGCGGTCCCGGCCGCTCCAACCGTCGTTCGTTCAGAGCGGTTGTGCCGACTCGGGCGGGGTCAACTCGCGCGCCGGACAGCGGGTGTACATACCTATACAGACACATGGATTGGGGGCGGCGGTGTTTCGCGGGACCACGGAATTGGGGAAAGGTGGAAATGATATTTCCGCTATGGCTGAGGGGGGATCAGAGACTAGGAGGGAGTGGGGGCGATCGTATTCGGCTACATATATGTATGATAAAATGGTTATCAGATAAGGGGGGGGTAGAAGGATAATGGGGGTTTCGGTAAGTTAAGGGTAGAAGTGTTTAGAATGGGGGGGGGGGGGGGGTAGAAGGATAATGGGGGTTTCGGTAAGTTAAGGGTAGAGGTGTTTAGAATGGGGGGGGGGGTTAAAAAAAAAGGGGGATTAGTGTAAGAGTGTGTTTGAGTGGATTCAATGGTATAGTTTTCTTTGATATTTTGTGTGATTTATTATGATTATTAAATTGATTATTGAAAGAATATTTAGGAGAGTGTGAGCCATGGGTGTGTTTGATTAGGTTTTTCTTTGCTGAGCAGTAATTGAAATATCGTAAATATAAATCACTTAGTTTTTTATTACCATAGATATGAAGCTTGAATAAGGTTCTCTGGATTATTTGATTAAATCATTCATTTATTAGACTTTGTTTTAGATTATAAATTATTAAATTTGATTTATAGTGATGATTTCACTGTGATGGTTTGTTACAAAATATTCGAGGACAACATCAAATAATTACCTTGATATTTTGATGGTTTCAGCGAGTTGCCAAGGTTGAAACTAAATAATCTGCTGATGGTAAATATACAATGAACTACATACAAATGCACTTAATAAATTGTGGTTCAAGAAATTAAATATATTTTTATTTTATGACTTTAAGCTTCAAATCAGTAAATTTCAAATCATGTAGATTTTGAAGAGGAAAGGCTTTGATGTGTTTCAACCGATATTTTCAGAACATCTTTTGTTCAACATATCCAGTACTCGTTTGAGTTGTCTTCGATCACGATATATGCGAGACAATTTTCACAGACGTTTTCCAAACGTTTGAGTTATTAACGATCTATACTTCCTGCATTTTATGTTGGTGGTTTTACCAACTTTAAATTGATTCTTGGTATGGATTATGAGGTCGGCTACGATTCAATTTAACTGAATTGTAGAATACCTGTCTTGATTAAAGTAAAATGACATGGATTCTGTGGAGATCTCAATAAAATAACAAAACAAATAGAGTTCATCCACATTGCTAGTTGACCGTGTTGTCCGATGGCCAATTATGGAGATATGAGTGCCTTTTGTGTTCATGGCTTAACTAGTTCTGGAAAGTCGTTTATGAAGAAGATCCTTAGCTGAATAGCGGGTGACTTCCACCGATGGATCAGTTGTCAAGATGGGAACTTGCATACTGCAACGTGGGAAGTATTGGTTAACCTTCAAAACCACACACTCACCCGGAGTGCAACGTTGACGAGTACTACTAGTGAATTGACCATGAATACATAGGGTAAACATTGTTCATATTGTTCCCAGAGAACAACTGAAAACACCATACAATTTCAATGCGAATTTGAGGTTCGGTCATTGTGTATTTCAGACTATAAAGTTTGAATTGCTTGAATACATTAAACAACTTCCTGAACCATTCCATATTAGGGCATTGTGACCATATAATGACTGTGTTCACTAAATCAGCCCAATGTCAGAGGAAAAATGCCAGAACCACACCTATTTATTAATGGCGAGTACAGGCATTTGCAGGGTTTAGCACGCTACTGCGTGACGCTGAGATGGCAGTAAAATCCAACCCTTCATAGTTGGTATGCTCTATGTACAACACTAATCCGAAAATGACCATGTCATTCATGCAGTAACATCCAACCTTCATGGTTGGTATGCAAATAGATTCAATCAAGTTATTTGATCATATCATAAGCTTGACCTCCCTGTTGGCAGATGTAAAGTAGAGATCAGTGAATTGGATCTCTTTATACTTTGCTAAATTTTGAGCATGGAAATTTCTTCAAAATTTGTAACAACAAAGAGGAGAAAGCGATTCGAATATTTAGGCAGGTTTTCACTTGGTTGAGCGGAGGAGAACATTTTTAAATTTTCAATGGGGCTCTACTATTGGGGCCTAGCTCAAAATCGTCTTAATTTTTATAATTCTTTTAAATTTCCGCGAATTTTCATTTTATTTGTTTTTATCGAAGTTTATTGAGCAGCAATATAATAACTTCTGCTGAAATATTTGATATTTTCTTAGTTAAAGAATAAGAGAAGAATATATACAATATAGTATGGGTGAGTAATATTTTAGTTGAATACTTAGGAAACTCTATTTGAGGTTAAGTATAAATGATTGGATTAAAATTAGATTAATAATACTAGACGAACACGTGCCTATATTAGTCATTATTATTATTATTATTAGTCTTTATTGGTAGATAGGTATAGGTAGGCTAGGTTAGGTTTAGGCTGTGGGTGATTACAGTTGGATTAGATTAGGTTAGGCTAGGTAAGATTAGGATAAATTGTGGATGTAGGTTAGGTTAACATAAGTTAAATTACTTTGAAGGAGGTTAGGTGCAGCAACAATAAACAAACTAACTAACAAACAAACAAACAAACAAAAACAAAACTAAACAAAAAAAAATTTTCCATATGGGAAGTTCGCAGTAGGTGGAAGGATGTTGAAGGTAATTTTGAGATGGGGGCGTGGTTGAGGTTTGCTTATTATGGAATAAAGACATTATTTTCTTTTAAGTTGTAACAATTGTCCTTACCTTATTGAATTAACTGCTTCCCTGCGTGTGGCATCGTGTGCCATGTGCAGTCACAGTTAATTGGGGGCGGCTGTGGACGGCCAGCCTCCACACTCAAAACATGATATATAAATACAACAAAGTAGCGTCCTATAGGCATATGAAAGTAGCGTCGCGATGCCGCTTAGCGACAAGTAAAAATAATACTTTTGTTTTACGCACATCTGACTAAACATAAAATCAAGGTCATCGCAGGCTGAGGGGCGTAGAGGGGGCGGAGGTATGACCCTGAGCGATCGCGCAGGTACAACGTTCGAAAGTACTCGAATAATGCTCTGCTTAGCGACAGGTAAATAATAATAAAATAATAAGAACACGACTCACGCGCCCAAGGCCAACGCCGGGCGAGGGGTGGAGAGCGGGTACAGAGGGGAGCCGGGAGGAAAGATGAGCGGGGGAGAGGGGAGAGTGCGCATGACCACTCGAAAAATGGCGGGATTCCAAGGAAGGGGCGAGGGGGATCAGAGCCTAGAACAGAAAAGGCGCGCGCGTCCCTCGTCAGTCGGTGGCGAGCGAGTCTCTGGGGCAGTATGCCTCTATTCAGGGCTTACGGCACGTAGGTTGAATACGCGGAAGTGTTTTACTAAGGAATTTGCACCTGCAAAGTCTTTTCCCTCGTTTAGATTTTGTTTGGGGACATTGAAACGAGTCATTGAGTTTGAGAAAGTAGCAAAAGTGCAAATTTAGGAACGAGATGAGTTAGCTAAATAATCTATGTTTTCTTGCAGAGTAGGTAGATTTGCAAACAGCTTTTGTTAAAATAGAGTGAAAGAAAGGACGGCACTGGACCTTGGTAAGTCTGTACATATTGTTGGGGACCACAAGCGGTAGCAAACTGCGATGAGGAGCCCCGTGTGGGTGAGGTGACGGCATATGTATTGATTGTATATCGAAGTTCGCGCGGCCTGTTAGATGTGCAAGCGCATTGGATGAAGGATTAGATATGAGGATGTACTGCATTTTGAAAAACGAATAGTATGGAAGGAGATTTTATAAAGTACTAGGTAAAGTTTTAAGTGGAATAAAATCTCAGGTTACAGTGGGGAGGGTTCTTTTGTGCTCAGATAATTTGTGCTATATTTAGAAAGGACCTCGCGTGTGTAATGATGGTTCGTCGACTCGGACGAGGGTTACAGGCCGTGGTTTTACGTGGAATACAATCTTGCTCTACAGGGGGAGGGTTTTTCTGTGTTCGAATAATGTATACAGTATTCAGGAAGGGCCTCACGTGGGTATTGAAGGTCCGATGGCTCGGATGAGGGTTACAGGCTGTGGTTTTACGTGGAACAAAATCTCGCCTCACAGGAGGATGGGTTTCTGTGTTTGATTTATATGGACTATATTTAGGAAGGGCTTAGGAGTGTTTGGGTGTGAGTGAAATGAGGGAGTGCGTCAGCGCACGCTGAACCAGAAAGATATTAAATTCCTAGGATCAGTGTTAAATAGTAAGACCGGGAGTCCATAGTGGGGGCGACGGAACAGTCACGTACACCGGTTCGCTTTTTCTAGATAAAATCTATCTAGCTAGCTACAAAAGAATAAAACGATATTTCTTCACAGAAATGTTAAGGCGATGGATGTCGAGTTGTGGGAAGCATGTTTAATCCACATACTTGTGCACGCTATGTGGATTTTTGTTTGCAGTGCAGCCAGAAAACGAGGCATTACGGGACATCGGTCGGGTCTGGGATCTCTATGACATTCCATGCCAGATTGATTGTACCTTAAACGTAAATGTAGCATCACTAACGAACATTCCGAGAAGCTGCGGATCCTGAATTTGAGCCTCAAGTTAGATTGGGCGGTACCCCTTTATACTGAAAGGAGCCGGAACCCATTAAGACTTTCATACTCAGTCAAACTCTAGAAAACCATGAAAGAAAAATATAGTATTGACATTATCGCAAAAAAAAAAAACACTACGATGATACAATACATACCAAATATCTCTCTGAACATAAATGACACTATGACACCGTATTTTAAATTGTTGGCATTTAGACCTGGGAGTCATGTTCCAATATAAAAATGTTCACCTCGTTTGAGAGGAAGGCGGAGGCCATACTCTGGTTCGCTCGACAACCGGCGACCAGGTTGACTATCTTAATAAATACAAAATCTGAAGGCATATCCATCTTGGATTGACCTCAGTGTACATTTCGCAGGCAACTTCCTGTTTCCCTGCTTAAATTAGTCGACAACCTTGAGGGTTTGTCATGACTGCGGATAACCGCTTATCTTGAACTGCTGTTTCTATCAGCTCTTCTGAAAGCCTTTATTGGCTTTACCACGATCTGCCAAGTGCCGGAACCGTGAAAATGTGGAGACACTCTCATGACCTACCCTGAGTCCAGGAAAGGCTTGGCAACGCGTGTGACTAATGTCACTAGACGCGAAAATCTTTAAAGTGACTACGCTTTGGTACGTCCGGAGCAGTTCACGAAACTACCCTTATGTCCATGCATTAGTAATGGCAGATGGGAGGGTCTGAGGTATGTCCTACATTCATGTGGGCTGGTACAAGACAGATTCGTAACTATGGTCACCCGCCGTAGTTTTCAGTCACCGTTTGATCGGCTGACAAAACGAAAATTCTTGTGATACCTAATGTGTCGTACTTGACGTTGTCAGTGGACACTCAAAATATATAGTGGTCATGTTGTAAATCCAATACCCCAATTGGTATATAATGAACTACATAAACTCATATATCCCTACACGGGAATTGAGCCTTGGTGTTCAGAGGCCATATTCAGGATGGTTGGCCGCCGCTTTTTGAAGCAGAGGTCGCATATACAGCCTGAAGGCAGGAAGGCGATCATGTGGGGACGCGGGATAACAGTGCCATGGATGGACCTTGGACTGTGAGGGGCGTCACCATTACCCCATGGGGTAAAAATTTTTTTGAAGTTCTGGGCATGCTGAAATGCTCTATTCCAATCAATTCAGATTTGTGTTTGTATGTGAGAGCGCGTGTATGAGAGAGAGAGAGATTATGTATCAGGTTAGGATAGGGAGAAAGGAACCGATTAGAAGAACCGAAAGAGACAGACAGCTAGGTACAGGAGGAGGGCATAGCACCAATGAGGATTTGACAACAATATTCAGGAGAATACATGTTACCTAAGCAAGTAATGTAGTAAAATAACTAGATTTAACGTGAGCAAATCAGGAAACAGTAAATGGGAATATATTAGACGAATGGTTATGTAATGTAAATAATGAAAGCATATAGGACGATCACGAGCCAATGGGGAGAACAAATGGGACGAGTGGATACATGGTAAATAGGTAATTAATGTAGGATGTATCCAAGGGAAATATAAGGTACATAACTTAGGTTAGATATGTATAAGCTAATGTAGGCTAGGAGTCTATTTAAGGGGGGGTCTGGAGGTTTACATACTTTTAAGGCGTCTCAAAACATATTATTACATTCATTCGAAGTAATATTAGTATCGCGCTTAGCGACTTAATCGCTTTGAACCACCGCACTGTTACTGCTACAACAAGACTGTTGCGAGCCGTGTCGCTTTGCCATCAAACTATCAACATTTTATCACCGCAACCGAATATAAAAGGGGCCCTAATACCTCTTACACCGCCATGATGTCTACAATTAAAAAGATAATAGTCCTGCGTCCCTACGTGAGTACCTGGTTATAGGGGCTGCAGCCCCTGGCTGGGGGATCGATGGAGGGAGACCTGTTTATGGGCACCATCGTGAATAGGCGCCGTAAAAAATGCAAGAGAGGAATCGGTTTCCATATTATACAACCTACGAGACGGACAGTAGTCTGGAAAAAGTTAACTTATTCTACAAATGTAGCTTAAAAAACTTCGTGTTTTATAATATTACATGTTTAAGTAAATATACATTTTCGTACTAAGCAGGTACGTCGCTTCTTTCAAGGAATGTGATATGTTTGTGTGTATGTATAATTGAACGCGAAGCGAGGACACATCAATGAATTAATGCAATACTCCAGGAAAAAGAACTACTTTACGAATTTAGTGCACGGCTGGACCTGGAATATGTTTGAATGTTCAATCTTTGCAGTCAATATCCGAAACGCAGATGAAGCGGAAAATCTTCATTGCCGCATACATTCGAAGCCGTGATACCAAACCGGTACGGATTAACCGTACTACATGGGTTTCAAACCATGGAATAACTTACATTCGTAACAAAATACACTTATCCAAACAGAAAGAGAAAGGGCTAGAAAAGGGAAGAGAGGGGCTAGAAGATGGTCCACCCGCCTCTGAACTCCGAGCCGTTTTGTCGTTCTGGAGTTACTCTAGTATACTCTTTTCCGTCGATGCAGTAATATTTAGATTTTTTTTCTTAAGTAACGCGTTAGTTAGTAAGTTAGTTGGGCGGTTGTTGTCCGCACTAAACCTACTGCTACAGAGAGGTCATTGTGCGTATACGTAACGCGTATTAACTAATTAAATTTAGAAAAAATAAATACCTTTTTTGGGTTCCGTACCCAAAGGGAGCCAACGGAACCCTATTACTTAGCATCCGCTATCCGTCCGTCCTGCCGTCCGGCCGTCCGTCCGTCCGTCCGTCCATCCGTCTGTCTGTCACAGGGCTGTATCTCATGAACCGTAATAGGTAGGCAGAGTGTATTTATTTTGCCGCTATAACAACAAATATAAGTATAAAGTAAAAATAAAACAATGAAAAAAATATATATGAAATGAAAAAAAAAACGTGATTTTTGTGTTAAATCTTGTACGATGGTAAGGAACCCTTCGCGTGCGAGTCGAGTCGAGTCGCACTTGGCCGGTTTTTTGGATAAATGTTTTCTCAATCATATAATATCATACAGTCAAATAGGATTATCAGATCATACATTCAAATAAGAATCATTTTCTTGCTTATAAACAATAATTTCGCAAGTCATCATTTTTGTCAAATAAATGTTCATTTTTACATGATTTTGGTAAAAGAAATGAAAAATATGGGATGGAAGGAATATCTACATAAATTTTAAATACGAAGTTACTGAAACAAAAGTCATGACCCCTATCAGTAAACACTTGAACATAGTTATATATGTATAGGCTGTGTAGTGCTGTAGGTTGAGACTTACGCAATGACAGGATTCAGCTGCGGTTACCGCCTACCCCCCGGTTCTTGCGGTCCACCGCAGCCTCCCGGCCGAGCCAGGCAGCGCTAGAGGCGGTCGATGTCTGTACATAGCTATGTAGAGGCAGGGTGGTTAGAAGTTCACCTGATCGAAGACTATGAATAAAGTCCACGATGTATCTCTCAGGGCACAGAGAGAAGAGTAGGAGTAAGAGTAAGAGTTAAATAAATGTATTTTTAAAGATTACACATTTTTCAGTTACAAGGCATGGTGTAAACAAAAATTAATAATAATACATAATTTGTCAATCAATCACAAAATAAAAAAAAAGCAATCGATATGTGTTTGGAGTTTGGCTATCGAAAACATTAAATTAAATATAGGAGATTAGCAACACAACATTACAATAGTTTCTATTGATTCAAGGATTTCATTATAGCCTTCAAAGTCAATGGGTTGAAAGAAACAAGTTGTTTTATTGTTGTTTTTATACTTCTGTTTTAAACTGGGTCATTAAATCGGATTCAAGACCTTTTTGAATACCAGATTTGCCCTAATTTCGCAATAAGGCGATTTTGGCTCCAAAATAACTGTCAATATGGACCTTCCTTCGCCTTGACGCCGAAACTCAGGAAAATTTTGTAATTGTAAAGCCATTTACATACTTTAAAGCGATATCTATAAGAACAATGATACGATTTAAATTACAAAAAAAAAAACTGGTATTTTTTATGGTTACGTAGCCAAAATATCAAATTTTAAAATTTCATCCCGTCTATCTGTCTGCCCGTCTATCCGTATTGTACTTTTATTTGAATAACAAACTATTATTACTATTAGATTAGATATACTATTTGGAAGGAAGGTATTTTTTAAGAATCGCTGAACAATGGAGTAAATGGGTGAAATTAAGAAACAATTAAATTTCGGCGTAGCATATGGCGCATATAACCAAGATATAAAACAAATCCAGTGCGAAACGTAGTGGTTTTTTTTATGTAACTCGACATGGATGGCTACTGCCAAACTGAGCGTAAGAGAGCCTAACACACCACATGGGAGCTAGGTGCAATGCTGGGACCGGGCGGGATTAACCCTACTACATATTAAGTAAGGAAGGGGACCTACAGTTTTACGTGGAATCCGAACCACGTCCAACTTCAACGGTTGAAAATGGTCACCCATCCAGAACCCAACCGCGCTCAGAGGTACTTACCCAGCTTATCGATTTGCAAGACGTTGCACCACTGGGCTACTGAGGCTGACAAAATAATTAGCTATTGCTAGATAGAGTTTTAAAAATAACATAGGAGTGTCAAAGTACTTTGTTTATCATGGGAACCGTGAGTGAAATGCGGTATAACATTCAGAACTACATTTTTTTAGATTTTTTTTTTATGAAAACTCGTGTATGAAAAGTGCTCAGAAAAGCCAAAAGCACCACGCCTCGCGAAACCACGCTCAGCGAGGCACCATGCCAGCGAATCTGCGGACTATCGCTGAGCTATCGAGCTTTTTCAAATTACGCTTGAAGACTCCTAGGTTATAGGTTTGAGGAAACGCCGGCAGACAGTTCCATATCCTGGTAGTGCGACAAAGAAATGAGTTTAAGAAACGGTTCGTTCTCAAAAGCCTAATGACAACTACAAGAGGGGGTTCTCTGCGGCGGGTTTGTATGAAATGTATCGTTTTTCAATATTTTAGTTTCCGTTCTTCCCGACTACGGAACCCTTTACTATGCGATGTCGTTTTATCGATTTTGAAAGCTAATTGCAATTGTAATAAATACAGCGGTCGTTTTGTAACCTTCCATTGCATTTTTTTTATTCCTTTGCGGGAAGAGAGCTTGCTAATGACAGGTTATTATTTTGTCCGTCCGTGCAATCCAGATTGGTGGGTGGTGGACAACGAGAAAGCAAGTACGGCAGTGGCGACTGAAATCATCCGTATAGCGGCAACGAAGCCAAGTATTAGTAATAATATACACATTATAGTCATGCGAAACATCGAATATTCGTTGCACTAAATGTGTCTCTAGAACTAGATAACATCATTAATGAACGAATTCGTAGGCTAACTGACTGGCCGGAGCCGTTTTACGGATAAGGTAACCACTCTCCTCTTTTCTCACTCGTGCATGCGCTCGTAACCGCGAAGCCTTGATTGTAACGGCATATAGTCGAGGATGCAATTAGCTTACAGTGACTCCTATTCCTGTTTCTTTTTACATTGTCATTCATCCGGATTAAATGTTAAAGGAAAAAATATGGTAAAATGTATTTCTGCAGTACTTTTTATTAAGAGTTACACCATATAAAGAAAGGATTTAAGAAAATGCTTTGAAAGCTTTTGAAATTGAAAGCTTTGACAATGGGAATGGTTCTTTTTTCCTAAAATCAAATTTTAATATCATTGCGCGCGTTGCATTGCCTTATAACCTTGTGCACGGAATACAAGATTATTTATCAATCTACACAAACAAACTTTTTGAACTTGTATAAAAATCTGTACAGGTCTAACGTCAAATGCTATGTACTTTAATAAGCAATAAAATAATTACTTTTAACGTCTCAAAATTGATCAAGCACAGTTGAAGCTCACTCTGACGTACGTCACTTGCTGTCTCGATCGATATCCGGAACTCCCTGAAATAAATTAATAAATAAAGAAAGTTATTGAAAATCATTAATAAATGAACATAATTTGTATTTTGTTGTCACATATATTCGAAATTAAGAATTGTAGAGCGTTGAGAATCATCACTAAACTTGTATCCGGGTATACGCTTTTGTATTTGAATACACATTTTTGAAAGTGGCAAAATCCACTGTATGGAACTTGATGACCTCGTTATTCGCTTAACAGTTTTTTTAAAAACATTATGTCCTTGCTTCGCGGTCGATTCTACATACATATATATCTAATTCGTTGAAGTTAGTGACATACTTGCTTAGTTCGAATAAATATAATCAACCTATGTGAATTTTGTTTTAAATTAACGAATTTATTAATAAATAATCTTAGTTTTAGACAAATTTACAAACGTAATTATGTATGTGCATATTTTGACACATCATTGAAATATTGTGTCTGATTTTTATTTTTCCAGACCGCAAACGATACTCCAAAATCGCTTCATGTATATTCGTAGACGATCTACGACACGATGGTAAAGAGCAACGAAAGTTTTGGAGAAACGCGTTCGAGGCTACGAAAACTTTGTTGCCAGAGCGAAGTTCATCTTCCTGGTAAACATGTATTTGAGGGAATCAATATTTCTTAGTAAATATTCCTTTTCTCACGGCGCAATAAAAAAAAAATTTCCCGAACGCTCTTCGATTGATACACATCGTCTCGTGGGGGCTCGCGAATTGATTTTTGTTTAAAAAAAATTGCTGCATTAAAAAACCTATAATAATGTATGTTTTTTTAATACTTTACATTTGCAAGTAATTTGATACAAAAAAAGTAAGGATCAATATCCATGTCAATTATTAAATAGATTAAATAATATTTTTTTATTATTAGTCAATTATTAAATAGATTAAATAATAATTAAAAAACCATAAATATTATAATGTACTAACTGAGGCATCAGGCTTCACTCGGGTTAATGTTGTTTCGGACTAATGGGTGGTTGAACCTTGCATTTATATGTTAAATATGAGTTCCCCATACAAGCTGTCATCCTCTTCGAGTTTAATTTTTACCACAAAAGGTAGCCTTTATCATTTTCCAAGGTCCAGACTCTCTATACCAAATTCCATCGAAATTGGTCCAGCGGTTTAGGCATGCAAGCGTAACAGAAAGACAGAGTACCCGTATTTCCGCATTTATAATACTAATTAGTATGGATGAGCACTACATCAAACTCAAGTTTGCAATAACCTTTAGATTTTTTTGTGGTTTCTCCTTGGCACGGTTTAAGATCACTAACGATTTTCACTATTGATTTATTGCGTTTGACTTGTCCAGGTAAAATCTGTGCCTAACCTTTCCTTGCCTAACCGACTTGAGAGTCAGGCTATACCGAGATTTTTTTCAAGTTTGCCTTCATGGTAAAATCCGAAAATATAATAATTAGCGAATTACATTAACTATTTTTTTTAAAGATCTAATAATTCAGTTTGCGTTTTCATAAAAAGAGTCGGCCTCATGAATCCTTTGGGTGTCTTTTGCCATTTCTTAAAGTTTCGGATCTGGCCATGAAAGCTCACTTGAAAAATTCAGCCTGAGTATACAGATGACAAAATAGAAAATGCTTCTTTGAAATTGATTCCTCTCTAAAGATGCTCATGCCCCAAGTAAAATGGCGGCTAAAGCGATATCCAAGGAGGCGTCTGCATTATTGATAGGTGACTGGGCCCCCTAACCCAGCTCAGTCGAATTCCACCGTTTTCCGCTATTGCGTCCAACCATCGTCGGTGACTCCCTAGGGACTCAAATGCCTTGCGGATTAACCATTTACATACATGATTTTGTCTTTTTCGATAATCGAAAAAGAGCATGTAAATAAGCGGGCATAGCCGCGAGAATTCCGGTACTTAATTCGTGTTTGACTGAAATGGCAACAATCGCCTTCTCACCTTAATTCTGAACTATTTTCATGCAATGCACCATAAGTGGGGTGGACAAACCTTATGTCGGAATTATATTTCGGTGCGAAATTGCTTAGGCAGGCACCTGTTCTTTGGTGTAATTTTTATTTTTCCTTAATAATTTAATTTTATTTTATTGGAGACAAGATGTCTGCTAGCCACCTTTCATTCCAGGATACATATATATACGATATTTTTCTTATGTAACTGGACATAAATGGCTAATACGAAACCTACCGTCATGATATTAACCCAATACACCGCATTACCGAAGGAATTACATAAATTCCTTGCCAGGACATTTCCTTTATGGTCACGGTTGTATTGAAATGGATGGAAACATATTTTTTTACTGCCGCTTCGACCAACTTTTCATTTAATGCTATTTAGAACACATGGAAGGTATTCAAGGAATGTTAAATTTATGTATAATCGACCGTGAAGCAAGGACGTAATTAAAGAAATAATATGATGATGAAGAATATATGTTAATTTTCAAACTTTGCAGTCAATGTATACAGTGTATGAAGTGTATGTATTTTTAGCCTTAAACATTGTGTTAGTAGGTGGCGTTCATAACGGGAGCAGAAACTGCAGGAGAATTCCAAATCATGTGTATACAGCACGTGGCCAAATTGGGAGACGCAATACCCGCGAGTTGTATGTTTTGCTGGTTTGGGTCCAGCCTTGCAGTATATATATGCACAAAGTAGTTCTTTTTGCAGGGTTATTTCTTTAATGATTGTGTCATTGCTGCGCCGTCGATTCTACATGCATATGACATTCAAGGGAAAATGCGACGTACTTACTTAAAACGAAAAATTACATTTGTATTTATCGTATTAAATTAAGTGAATTTATGGAATGGTTTTCAATGAAGTTTCGTCATAGGTTGAATAACGTGCCAGCACAACAAACGACCTATTTTCTCCAACTCCCAGACATGGCCGCCTGGGGCCAGTAATGGCAGTAAGACATTGGTAATAAGTACGCGTTTTTCGCCAAATCGTTTCTGTGTGCGATGTATTTCTCGGCTGGAATGGAAATCGCAAACCCGGCGCTTTATGGGCAGTTTTGAGAAGTATGGATGGTAAACTATAGTTTAGTTTATTAAAATAAAATTACAAACACGTATTTAGTATATATATCTACCCATATATATTTATCAATAAAACAATATGTGTGTGGGCATATGTACGCGTATGTGTATCAGGCAATCTTCATATATATTATTCAAAAAATATATATGAAATGAAAAAAAAAACGTGATTTTTGTGTTAAATCTTGTACGATGGTAAGGAACCCTTCGCGTGCGAGTCGAGTCGAGTCGCACTTGGCCGGTTTTTTGGATAAATGTTTTCTCAATCATATAATATCATACAGTCAAATAGGATTATCAGATCATACATTCAAATAAGAATCATTTTCTTGCTTATAAACAATAATTTCGCAAGTCATCATTTTTGTCAAATAAATGTTCATTTTTACATGATTTTGGTAAAAGAAATGAAAAATATGGGATGGAAGGAATATCTACATAAATTTTAAATACGAAGTTACTGAAACAAAAGTCATGACCCCTATCAGTAAACACTTGAACATAGTTATATATGTATAGGCTGTGTAGTGCTGTAGGTTGAGACTTACGCAATGACAGGATTCAGCTGCGGTTACCGCCTACCCCCCGGTTCTTGCGGTCCACCGCAGCCTCCCGGCCGAGCCAGGCAGCGCTAGAGGCGGTCGATGTCTGTACATAGCTATGTAGAGGCAGGGTGGTTAGAAGTTCACCTGATCGAAGACTATGAATAAAGTCCACGATGTATCTCTCAGGGCACAGAGAGAAGAGTAGGAGTAAGAGTAAGAGTTAAATAAATGTATTTTTAAAGATTACACATTTTTCAGTTACAAGGCATGGTGTAAACAAAAATTAATAATAATACATAATTTGTCAATCAATCACAAAATAAAAAAAAAGCAATCGATATGTGTTTGGAGTTTGGCTATCGAAAACATTAAATTAAATATAGGAGATTAGCAACACAACATTACAATAGTTTCTATTGATTCAAGGATTTCATTATAGCCTTCAAAGTCAATGGGTTGAAAGAAACAAGTTGTTTTATTGTTGTTTTTATACTTCTGTTTTAAACTGGGTCATTAAATCGGATTCAAGACCTTTTTGAATACCAGATTTGCCCTAATTTCGCAATAAGGCGATTTTGGCTCCAAAATAACTGTCAATATGGACCTTCCTTCGCCTTGACGCCGAAACTCAGGAAAATTTTGTAATTGTAAAGCCATTTACATACTTTAAAGCGATATCTATAAGAACAATGATACGATTTAAATTACAAAAAAAAAAACTGGTATTTTTTATGGTTACGTAGCCAAAATATCAAATTTTAAAATTTCATCCCGTCTATCTGTCTGCCCGTCTATCCGTATTGTACTTTTATTTGAATAACAAACTATTATTACTATTAGATTAGATATACTATTTGGAAGGAAGGTATTTTTTAAGAATCGCTGAACAATGGAGTAAATGGGTGAAATTAAGAAACAATTAAATTTCGGCGTAGCATATGGCGCATATAACCAAGATATAAAACAAATCCAGTGCGAAACGTAGTGGTTTTTTTTATGTAACTCGACATGGATGGCTACTGCCAAACTGAGCGTAAGAGAGCCTAACACACCACATGGGAGCTAGGTGCAATGCTGGGACCGGGCGGGATTAACCCTACTACATATTAAGTAAGGAAGGGGACCTACAGTTTTACGTGGAATCCGAACCACGTCCAACTTCAACGGTTGAAAATGGTCACCCATCCAGAACCCAACCGCGCTCAGAGGTACTTACCCAGCTTATCGATTTGCAAGACGTTGCACCACTGGGCTACTGAGGCTGACAAAATAATTAGCTATTGCTAGATAGAGTTTTAAAAATAACATAGGAGTGTCAAAGTACTTTGTTTATCATGGGAACCGTGAGTGAAATGCGGTATAACATTCAGAACTACATTTTTTTAGATTTTTTTTTTATGAAAACTCGTGTATGAAAAGTGCTCAGAAAAGCCAAAAGCACCACGCCTCGCGAAACCACGCTCAGCGAGGCACCATGCCAGCGAATCTGCGGACTATCGCTGAGCTATCGAGCTTTTTCAAATTACGCTTGAAGACTCCTAGGTTATAGGTTTGAGGAAACGCCGGCAGACAGTTCCATATCCTGGTAGTGCGACAAAGAAATGAGTTTAAGAAACGGTTCGTTCTCAAAAGCCTAATGACAACTACAAGAGGGGGTTCTCTGCGGCGGGTTTGTATGAAATGTATCGTTTTTCAATATTTTAGTTTCCGTTCTTCCCGACTACGGAACCCTTTACTATGCGATGTCGTTTTATCGATTTTGAAAGCTAATTGCAATTGTAATAAATACAGCGGTCGTTTTGTAACCTTCCATTGCATTTTTTTTATTCCTTTGCGGGAAGAGAGCTTGCTAATGACAGGTTATTATTTTGTCCGTCCGTGCAATCCAGATTGGTGGGTGGTGGACAACGAGAAAGCAAGTACGGCAGTGGCGACTGAAATCATCCGTATAGCGGCAACGAAGCCAAGTATTAGTAATAATATACACATTATAGTCATGCGAAACATCGAATATTCGTTGCACTAAATGTGTCTCTAGAACTAGATAACATCATTAATGAACGAATTCGTAGGCTAACTGACTGGCCGGAGCCGTTTTACGGATAAGGTAACCACTCTCCTCTTTTCTCACTCGTGCATGCGCTCGTAACCGCGAAGCCTTGATTGTAACGGCATATAGTCGAGGATGCAATTAGCTTACAGTGACTCCTATTCCTGTTTCTTTTTACATTGTCATTCATCCGGATTAAATGTTAAAGGAAAAAATATGGTAAAATGTATTTCTGCAGTACTTTTTATTAAGAGTTACACCATATAAAGAAAGGATTTAAGAAAATGCTTTGAAAGCTTTTGAAATTGAAAGCTTTGACAATGGGAATGGTTCTTTTTTCCTAAAATCAAATTTTAATATCATTGCGCGCGTTGCATTGCCTTATAACCTTGTGCACGGAATACAAGATTATTTATCAATCTACACAAACAAACTTTTTGAACTTGTATAAAAATCTGTACAGGTCTAACGTCAAATGCTATGTACTTTAATAAGCAATAAAATAATTACTTTTAACGTCTCAAAATTGATCAAGCACAGTTGAAGCTCACTCTGACGTACGTCACTTGCTGTCTCGATCGATATCCGGAACTCCCTGAAATAAATTAATAAATAAAGAAAGT
The DNA here is from genome assembly GCA_946894095.1 of Incurvaria masculella. Lineage (NCBI taxonomy): Eukaryota > Metazoa > Arthropoda > Insecta > Lepidoptera > Incurvariidae > Incurvaria > Incurvaria masculella. The sequence continues at coordinate 11,896,380 of OX335643.1, forward strand.
TATTGAAAATCATTAATAAATGAACATAATTTGTATTTTGTTGTCACATATATTCGAAATTAAGAATTGTAGAGCGTTGAGAATCATCACTAAACTTGTATCCGGGTATACGCTTTTGTATTTGAATACACATTTTTGAAAGTGGCAAAATCCACTGTATGGAACTTGATGACCTCGTTATTCGCTTAACAGTTTTTTTAAAAACATTATGTCCTTGCTTCGCGGTCGATTCTACATACATATATATCTAATTCGTTGAAGTTAGTGACATACTTGCTTAGTTCGAATAAATATAATCAACCTATGTGAATTTTGTTTTAAATTAACGAATTTATTAATAAATAATCTTAGTTTTAGACAAATTTACAAACGTAATTATGTATGTGCATATTTTGACACATCATTGAAATATTGTGTCTGATTTTTATTTTTCCAGACCGCAAACGATACTCCAAAAATATTTTTAAATAAAAAAAGGACCGCCTTCAAAAAAACCGGAACTAAAAAGCAAAAAATAATTGGTTACTTTTAATTAATGAACGAAAAGCTATTTTTATTCTAACTAATTATGTACAATTTCTTAATTTTGAATCATCTTTTGAAGTCGGTGCCTTGGGTAGAGTTCGCTTCGCACGCTGCTGACCGAACAGACACTATTTCAGCCGAACACACCTGAAGTCTACGAGAGCGTAAACAACCTGAGTCAGCAATGATTGGTCCACAGAGCATTTTAAGCGACCGTTCGTCTAACTGGAGATGCCCTTAGCGTTGGTTTACGTGCAAGCTGATATCGATACAGCGCAGCGTCTGAAATTGGGTTTCAATGATTATTAGTACTTTCGGCTTTATAAAGGCACGCACTGGTGAAGGAGTACGTTAATTCGCTGCTCTGTGTTGATTGGTACTTCCCTGCGACATCGTTGTCTGAACGAGACGATTTCTGCCGAAATTGGTGAGATCTGTACTAACCGCACACTCGTTTTGACACGTAGTTGAGAGCAGACACCTCAAAGTCGCTACCTATTGTTTTCTGTTCTTTTTTATATTTGTATTTTTTTTTTTGTTTTGTATTATGTATGTATTTAGGTAGAATAAAAAGTACAAGCTACACCTACCTAAATATTTATCATATAAGTGGTCGTTGTTTTTATATTGGTTTGTTCGTAGGGTTTTTTTGTAAATATTTTGTTTTTACTGTGTTAGGTATTTAGTTTAAGTATAAGGCATATTTAAATTACAAAGAACTTGCTTAAATACCTACTTACATACGTTTTTCCGACATGTTTGTTCATTTAATTTTTGTTTTTGTGTTTTGTTCAAGTAGGTAAATGTAAGTAGCTATCTACTTATATTTCTTTCTTAGCCATAGGGGATATTAATCTAACTACTTGCAGTCCTTAAAGAACGTCTACCCAAGGCACCGACTTCAAAAGATGATTAAAAATTAAGAAATTGTACATAATTAGTTAGAATAAAAATAGCTTTTCGTTCATTAATTAAAAGTAACCAATTATTTTTTGCTTTTTAGTTCCGGTTTTTTTGAAGGCGGTCCTTTTTTTATTTAAAAATATTTTATTTTTTGCTTTTTAGTGGTGGCGTAACTTTTGACTCAAGGTGGGCGAGCCCTCCTGCTCAACTTCACATACAAAGCGGAAAGAAGATATACATACATATACAATACAATACAATACAATGAACGAGCATTAGCAGAAATGAAACCATTGAGAAATCTCATTTCTGACGAAAGGTAGACCGGTAACTATCTGGATTCATGAGTTCACGGTTGATACGTACGATAATTGATACGATGAGATCACGTGAGATAGAGTGCTGTGACAGACGGACGGACGGACGGACAGCGGAAGCTTAGTAATAGGGTTCCGTTGGTGCCCTTTGGGAACGGAATCCTAAAAAATGGGACCAACTAGAAAGTATACCCTTTCGAACAAAAAAAGAATTTTCCAAATCGGTCCACGGGTCTTCGAGTAATCGGTGAACATACATAAAAAAAAAAAAAAAAAAAAAAAGATTCCGACGAATTGATAACCTCCTCCTTTTTTGAAGTCGGTTAAAAAGACAAAACAACGAATGACCGGAACCGCTGAGCTTCTGAATTTCTCATCCTTCCATCGTTCCGGATAGTCTGTTTCTTGCGTAAGTTTAAGTTGTATGAAAATGTGTACATATCGGCCTCGTGTATCCCCCCTTAACAGATGAATTTTGTAAAATCCGTTGTGAGCGAGCCTTTTCGTCTTAACAAGAAGTCACTGAAAATTTTAAGTTTCGAGGATAATTGGTTTCAGAAATCTCAACATGAGTGGTTTTCGCCTAAATGTGTTCATTTTGACCTGTTTTACCCCCCTAATAGTATAATTTCCAAAAATATTTTCTTCTTAAGCATTCCCATCTAAAACAAAACATACTCTGACATTTCTTGGTTCAGCGGCTCTAGAGATAGAAATGTGTACAATTTGCCCTCTTTTATCCCCCTTGAATACCCCTAACAGTTGAAGTAAAAAAAAACCTCTCATACTGAGCAATCTCACCCGAAAAGAAAGCTACTGTAACTAAAAAATCACATTTCTGGGTTCGCGGGGTCTAGAAATTCGATGTTTGGTATAGTTAAGTACCAAACTACTGAACCGATTTTGATAAAAAAAAAATGGGACCAACTAGAAAGTATACCCTTTCGAACAAAAAAAGAATTTTCCAAATCGGTCCAGGGGTCTTCGAGTAATCGGTGAACATACATAAAAAAAAAAAAAAAAAAAAAAAGATTCCGACGAATTGATAACCTCCTCCTTTTTTGAAGTCGGTTAAAAATCGCTTCATGTATATTCGTAGACGATCTACGACACGATGGTAAAGAGCAACGAAAGTTTTGGAGAAACGCGTTCGAGGCTACGAAAACTTTGTTGCCAGAGCGAAGTTCATCTTCCTGGTAAACATGTATTTGAGGGAATCAATATTTCTTAGTAAATATTCCTTTTCTCACGGCGCAATAAAAAAAAAATTTCCCGAACGCTCTTCGATTGATACACATCGTCTCGTGGGGGCTCGCGAATTGATTTTTGTTTAAAAAAAATTGCTGCATTAAAAAACCTATAATAATGTATGTTTTTTTAATACTTTACATTTGCAAGTAATTTGATACAAAAAAAGTAAGGATCAATATCCATGTCAATTATTAAATAGATTAAATAATATTTTTTTATTATTAGTCAATTATTAAATAGATTAAATAATAATTAAAAAACCATAAATATTATAATGTACTAACTGAGGCATCAGGCTTCACTCGGGTTAATGTTGTTTCGGACTAATGGGTGGTTGAACCTTGCATTTATATGTTAAATATGAGTTCCCCATACAAGCTGTCATCCTCTTCGAGTTTAATTTTTACCACAAAAGGTAGCCTTTATCATTTTCCAAGGTCCAGACTCTCTATACCAAATTCCATCGAAATTGGTCCAGCGGTTTAGGCATGCAAGCGTAACAGAAAGACAGAGTACCCGTATTTCCGCATTTATAATACTAATTAGTATGGATGAGCACTACATCAAACTCAAGTTTGCAATAACCTTTAGATTTTTTTGTGGTTTCTCCTTGGCACGGTTTAAGATCACTAACGATTTTCACTATTGATTTATTGCGTTTGACTTGTCCAGGTAAAATCTGTGCCTAACCTTTCCTTGCCTAACCGACTTGAGAGTCAGGCTATACCGAGATTTTTTTCAAGTTTGCCTTCATGGTAAAATCCGAAAATATAATAATTAGCGAATTACATTAACTATTTTTTTTAAAGATCTAATAATTCAGTTTGCGTTTTCATAAAAAGAGTCGGCCTCATGAATCCTTTGGGTGTCTTTTGCCATTTCTTAAAGTTTCGGATCTGGCCATGAAAGCTCACTTGAAAAATTCAGCCTGAGTATACAGATGACAAAATAGAAAATGCTTCTTTGAAATTGATTCCTCTCTAAAGATGCTCATGCCCCAAGTAAAATGGCGGCTAAAGCGATATCCAAGGAGGCGTCTGCATTATTGATAGGTGACTGGGCCCCCTAACCCAGCTCAGTCGAATTCCACCGTTTTCCGCTATTGCGTCCAACCATCGTCGGTGACTCCCTAGGGACTCAAATGCCTTGCGGATTAACCATTTACATACATGATTTTGTCTTTTTCGATAATCGAAAAAGAGCATGTAAATAAGCGGGCATAGCCGCGAGAATTCCGGTACTTAATTCGTGTTTGACTGAAATGGCAACAATCGCCTTCTCACCTTAATTCTGAACTATTTTCATGCAATGCACCATAAGTGGGGTGGACAAACCTTATGTCGGAATTATATTTCGGTGCGAAATTGCTTAGGCAGGCACCTGTTCTTTGGTGTAATTTTTATTTTTCCTTAATAATTTAATTTTATTTTATTGGAGACAAGATGTCTGCTAGCCACCTTTCATTCCAGGATACATATACATACGATATTTTTCTTATGTAACTGGACATAAATGGCTAATACGAAACCTACCGTCATGATATTAACCCAATACACCGCATTACCGAAGGAATTACATAAATTCCTTGCCAGGACATTTCCTTTATGGTCACGGTTGTATTGAAATGGATGGAAACATATTTTTTTACTGCCGCTTCGACCAACTTTTCATTTAATGCTATTTAGAACACATGGAAGGTATTCAAGGAATGTTAAATTTATGTATAATCGACCGTGAAGCAAGGACGTAATTAAAGAAATAATATGATGATGAAGAATATATGTTAATTTTCAAACTTTGCAGTCAATGTATACAGTGTATGAAGTGTATGTATTTTTAGCCTTAAACATTGTGTTAGTAGGTGGCGTTCATAACGGGAGCAGAAACTGCAGGAGAATTCCAAATCATGTGTATACAGCACGTGGCCAAATTGGGAGACGCAATACCCGCGAGTTGTATGTTTTGCTGGTTTGGGTCCAGCCTTGCAGTATATATATGCACAAAGTAGTTCTTTTTGCAGGGTTATTTCTTTAATGATTGTGTCATTGCTGCGCCGTCGATTCTACATGCATATGACATTCAAGGGAAAATGCGACGTACTTACTTAAAACGAAAAATTACATTTGTATTTATCGTATTAAATTAAGTGAATTTATGGAATGGTTTTCAATGAAGTTTCGTCATAGGTTGAATAACGTGCCAGCACAACAAACGACCTATTTTCTCCAACTCCCAGACATGGCCGCCTGGGGCCAGTAATGGCAGTAAGACATTGGTAATAAGTACGCGTTTTTCGCCAAATCGTTTCTGTGTGCGATGTATTTCTCGGCTGGAATGGAAATCGCAAACCCGGCGCTTTATGGGCAGTTTTGAGAAGTATGGATGGTAAACTATAGTTTAGTTTATTAAAATAAAATTACAAACACGTATTTAGTATATATATCTACCCATATATATTTATCAATAAAACAATATGTGTGTGGGCATATGTACGCGTATGTGTATCAGGCAATCTTCATATTATTCAAGTGGATGATCCTGTGCAGTTTGGAATTTTAGAAGATTTGCTTGGGTGAGTATCCAAAATGAAATTGACCCGAGCGGCGCCGGGTACCTCAGCTGGTTTCTTTTGAACAAAAAGAACAGTTGCTAAATGTAAAATAAATTTTAATCAAAATGCAAATTACCTAGTCTCATATCCATTTAAAATTAATAAAAAAGTTTGAACAAGGTTTGAATATGATATTGATGGTGATGGATAAGTATAAGATAAGTACAGTCAAAGTATACCCATTTCTCTTTCTAAAATTTAAATATCACTTGTAGTTATTAGAAATAAATTATGGACATCAAGTGCGTCAGCGGAAAGCAGTGCTTCCGTAACGCTGAGGGCCGGAAGGACTGGAGGAAAATAGTAGAGGCTTATGTCAAGCAGTGGCCGCAAACACGCTGACTGACTGACTGACATGGTTTCACTTACGCCCATACCTATAAAGACATAGACATGACCAATTAATTCTTAAAAGTAATAAAAACATAGTTGTATATTTTAATATCTACTTTTCTGTTAAGCGCGGTATATATGGCATACGACAGGCCTTCATACGAGAGGTGCCCGACGACGCCCATGGGATTTCAAACTTTCACAAGCGGCTGCGAAAACCATTCTCGGCATTTAATAATTTGTTGTGTATGTTTTGATAAAAAATAATAATAGGACAAATTTGAGATTCGAAAAACTTAATTTTATTTATAATGCTCCTCATCCGTGCTATTCTTACTGTGATGTGTCGCGGAAATGAGATTTCGATACGACGAGCTCGGCACTAAAATAGGAGAGAGGATTTAAACTTGAACAATGAAATTTTTAGGACATTTTTAAAATTACATTTGCAGCGAAGCCTTCTTTGTTCGCTCCCGTTCTATTTACCTTCACTTCGACGGTAAAAGAGCTTTGTAGTATACCGCTTTTGGGCAACACAATTCTCTTAGGGTGATTTGACATAGTAATAGTAATAGTAGTAGTAACTCATTCGTGGCGCATACGTGTAAATCTGTGAGATTTATTATATTTAAGGAATTTAGTCTTTATATTGTGTTAAACATTATTTATGTTTATATGTGTTTAATATTATGTTTAATATTAATTATGTTTATATTAACATATTTATTATGTTTATATTATGTTTAAGGCTTCTAGACACATTTATAGCACGTGTATAAGATTATATTTAAGGATTTTAGACTTTACATCGTGTTAAAAATAATATGTTGAATGCTTTTAGACACATTTATAGCATGCGCACAAGGTTATATTTTAAAAAAAATATTTTATATTATGTGAAAAATATTTTGTTTAAGTCTTTTAGACTCATTTAAAGTATGTCCGCGACATTATATTTAAGGATTTTAGACTTTATGTTCTGGAACAAATATTAAGTTCAAGGCTTTTAGACACATTTATTGCAAGTTCACCAGATTATATTTATGTATTTTAGACTTATCATTGTGTTAAAAATATTAAGTTTAACGCTTTTAGAAATATATTTACAGAGAACTGGAAGAAACCAACACGGAATGGAACTTAATTAATGTCTTTGGGAATGCAGTATGTAGGTTGAGCTTTATAATGACGGATCTATAAAATAAATTAATATAGAAGAGTTCAGTACATCCATTCATTCATATCGTACGTTTATTTACAACAGGTAAAAAATAGACCTGGTTATCTCCAAGATGATGACTTGTGTCTGGCTATTAGCCATATATAGCCATATATAGGCTATATATTCGAATACTCGATCAGAAAAGCAAGCCATATTGACTAGTCAACCCCGTCTCGCTAATAAGAATTTTCGTATACTTTTTGCTTGCCCCCATGGGAGGTTTGTCATTTTGAAGTTGCTTTGCGTGCCGATCAATCTGTAAATTATTTTATTTCTACTCGTAAGTTCACTATAAGTTTTTAATTTCAACCTAAATTATAAGGATCCAGTTTCAAAGTCACCGTATGCAAAGCGCCTCGTTAATGATGTATACTTCTGTTCGAACTTTTCAAGTATTAATTGTACCGAGAAGTGTTAACTTCTCGCAACATACTCCACATCTTCGTGCCTATTGGACCAAAATTACAAACTCAGGCGAATATAACTAGAGAGGAGCTTGTAATGGTAAAAGTTAGCGATCCCTAGTTCTGTTCGACTGAATTCTATTGTGGACTAATGTTACTGGACTCTAGAAGTTAGTTCATACTTAAATAGTGTAGTATTATATTAGTTTAATAAGTAATTCGTTATGAATTATGGTTCTTGCCCTGCTATATTTTTATGTGCACAGTCTTGGCAACTCCAATAAAGGATTGTATGGATGGTTTCTGGGTAAAAAGGAGGCACAGAAATGTATGTGAATATATGTTGTCTAGATATCCTTAATATAAGAGGGTATGAAATGTAAAAGCAGTACAGATTTTTAAATGTGTGAGGATTTTATTTTCCCCCAGAATTTAAACAAAACCTTTTGATTATTTTACTGCGGAGACTTCAAAGCCCTGGTTGAGTTCTGAGGCCTACATTTCACACTACAAATCTGGCATGGAAAAACCAACCATGTAACGAAAATCCTATTCTTGCGACATCCATAATATTTAAAAAGGAAATCATTTCCTAAAATCAATTTTTTTATGCAACCTGACATGATTCCGTCATGATATTAGCCTAACACACCACATTCTTGAAGGAATACGGTGTCAGAGCAGAAGTTTCCCTTTATGAGCACGGCTTTACTAAACTAGATGAAAAACTTTCGAGATTACTAGACTAAATACTACTACTAGGGAAAGGGGACTTGCAGTTTTAAATCGGCTCTGAACCATGGAACCACTCACGTTCGTAACGAAACTTTAGTTAAACTAACTAACTAACTAAAGTTACAAATGATAGCTACGAAAGACTCGGACAGTACTCGCACAGTACTATTTCTAAATTAAGATAGCAATTAATATAATTTATTATTCTGTCAGCCTCAGTGGCCCAGTGGCGCGACACTTCGGCGATCGCTCTCCGAAGTTAAGCAACGCTGGGTCCGGTCTGGTCTTGGATGGGTGACCATTCGACCGTTGAGAGAGGCTGGCCGTGGTTCGGATTCCACGTTAAGCTGTAGGTCCCCTTCCTTACTTACTAGGTGGTAGGGTTTATCCCGCCCGGGTTGGTACCATCGCATTGGATGAACGATGGTCGAAGCGGCAATGAAAATTGTCCGTGTTTTCCATCCAGTTCAATGTAGCCGTGCAATATAAGGAAGGCCCTGGCATGGCACCTAGTTCCCGTGTGGTGTGTTGGGCTAATACCATGACAGAACTTGTGGTATTAGCCATCCATGTCCAGTCACATAAAAAAAAAAAAATATTCTTAAGTCTCTCACGAAAGCATATATTGAAATAATTACCATCTGCCTGCACAACAACATGAATGAATGATGAAAAAATTGTGGGATCTAAATTATGCTGATGGTTAGTAGAATATCGTAGAACCACTCCTAGATTATTAAATTGGGCAACAAATTGAGCTAGCTTGAGCAAGGTTAGTCATGAGAATGTTTTATTAGGTGTGCACTTAATATTCTGTTGGGATGAGGTGCCATAGCTCGGGCGTAATATCAAATTACCGTGGGACAGCTTAACCCATTAATTATAATTGATAACAATTAGCACATAAGCTAATTTCAGTTAGCTTTACAAACACATATAATGCATAATCTCAAAGGTATACGTCAGTAAGTTTAACAGGTTCAGATTAATGCACCAAAATCCAGTGATATGTAAAGGTATGTACGCTAGTAATACAGTAAGCCTGGTTTTCACCAAGTAATGATTTGTTTCAATTTACACTTAAGGATGTTCCGACCCATACAATGTTTTTTTACACAGAACGCAAAAAGTATTGCACTTTAAGGCACGAATTCGTCAAAAATATTAAATATACCCATAGTAGTTGCAGCGAAAACATATTCACAATTTCAGGTTTAATGGTTTCGTTGTAATTGCCGATTAGAAGTCTTACACCGTTAGATGGCGCTGTTAAATAAAAATCGTATTTAAATAAATTGTAACAAAACCAATAATCCTGAAATTGTGAAATTGTTTTCTGCAAGTAATATGACTATATTAAACTTTTATTATTAATTCGTGGCTTAAAGTGCAATACTTTTTGCGTTATGTGTGCAAACAACTTTATATGGGTCGGACAGCCTTAAAGGGCCTTTATTACTAAAGTGCTGATTATATTGTACTGGTATTGATTGCAAGCTGCTAAGAAAGGCACTTAATATGTGACGATTAGGCTAATCAAAAGTAGGTGAAAAATGCCCTAAGTCTATGACTAAAATCACTATGATATGATCAGGTTGGATGGTAGAACTTACCATAATTAATTAAAGCAATAGATGGAGGTTGTATTGGTCGATTGAAATGGCTTTAAATTGATATTCACACAAATATATTAAAAAATTTCGTATTTGCTATTACATAAAAACATGTGATTGTGACTCACGTTCCGAGCTGTTTTATGTTACAAAACCACAAAATTCGGATGTCTTCTTTATTTTTGCTATGAGCCTTGTTTCTTGCTAAATTTAATTATTCCAGGTCAATGAGAAGTACATTTTGTGATTTATTTTCGCATTTTTATACACTCGATAAAAATGCGACACATTTTCAGATATGGAAAATATTTGTATTGGTTTCTAAGTTTACCAGATAAAAAAAATCTGCTCTAAGAGACCGAAATCTAAGAATTCTTGAAAAAATATATCTTAATAGACTATGAGGGTTCTTTTTTTCCTTCTAAGGAACGGAGTTCAATTTTCAATTTTTTTTCCTGTACTACCGATTTATAGATATGCCATTATAAAGCTAGTATATAATATTAACACGGCTAGCGTGTTCCGTGCGTGTCGTTAAGTCGTGACCTCGTCTACTAACAAGTTTTCGACTCGCCCGCAAAATACGAACATGGTATACGCAAATGTCTTTTACCGTAAAAGATCACCGAAACCGCAAATGCTCTGTCAAACATTACGTAGAAGTTAACAAAATTATCTTGGAATACGATATGATTTGTATCGAGTTAGATGCGTTAACACATTTAGCAGACAGCACAGACATATTTTATATGTATCATTATCGTTATCTCATTTATTTAAGGGTATACAATGAAATCTACATTTTTTATAATAATCTGAAAGCATTTTGGTATGCTCAATAGTCCGCTGCGCTAATGACTAAGCTATCCAGAAAAATACGTCAGGCAATAAATTTCGCGATTATTATAATTGACACACTGCTTACCCCATCTATCTACTATTAGATGGCACTGGATCAACAACAATTGCTGTTTCTTTTGAATGTATTGTACTTCCTTCACTTCGATTTAAACTTTGATTTAAATTTTATCTTGATATATGCAACCATATATAATCTTGACAGACGAACAGACGTACCACGAAGTGATGCAACAAGGTTTTAGTGTGTTAATTTTTTTGGTGCTCAAAAATTGTAGAAAAAAATAAAGATAAAAGTTAGATATTTAAAAATAGAATCCAACACTTGTTACGTTAAATAAATGTGTACTTTTCGTACTACTAATTCCGCCGGTTGAAGCACTGCCCGCGAAAGGTTGGCTTGCTGGTTCAAGTTCCAGCCTTGCAGTTAATAAAGTATGTAGAGTTATTTTAACAGCTTTCTTTCTTTAATTAATGTATCCTCACGTTAGATTCTACATACATACATATCACATGTCACACTTTAGCAGAAAAAAGTGACGTAGTTGCTTGGTACGAAAAAATATATTTTACTTGAATGACCAACACACCGGGAAATACTATAGAAGCTAGGTAAACGAGACTCGTACAACATTCTAATAACTATCAGCAGAACTAAAGTTTCCGATCACTCATTGGGGACCAATCTGCCCAACGGACGAAACTAACATAAAGCAATATGGCTGTGCCATGGCCTATATATACACATATCTCACACGTGTGTGTATTGATTGGTTTACGTCCGGAACAGGACACAAGGAACGATATGCTGGAGAAAGAAACTCATTTCAGTTAAGTCTATTATTTATTTATCATCCATTGCCAGTACAGCTCAGATTTTGTCATATTCAACATTAGTTGGATCAATAAACAGCGAAACAAGAAACTTGGCAGGACATCTTTGTTTATTCTATATTTACAAAATTCTTATTTTTTTACACAGATAAATAACTAAACTGCGACCTATCCTGGTGAATTTACGGAGCACTTAAGAAAAAATATATTTAAATTTTCGTGAGCGCTGAATTCGTAAACATATGTAAATTTTTTATTTCGTTATTCAATAACCAGAATGCCAAAATAATATCAAAGTGAGTTCTTCTCCTGTAAACACTCCTGATTCATCAACTCGGAATTTCTAAAATAGGCCTACAGCACCCGTTTACGAGCATCGCGGGTCCAGCTCTTTCCACCGATTCTTTCCGTGAATATTTATTTGTGTAGGCTTAAGATTTCTCCGTTGAAGAATTAGCGAGCATTTCGAATCACCTAAGTATTTGTATACCAATACACGTTCATGGGAACTGGGTGTAATGCTAGAACCTTCATTATATTTGAGCGGTTTTGGGCATTCAGGGCGAGGCGTCTTGCTTCTCATACAAGAGGTCGCGGGTTTAATCTCCGGCCCGTTCATGCGCCACTTTATTTACCTTACTGATTTAGATAAGTGCATTTCGTCACAAATGGGAGTTGTTCCTTGGTACGGAATCCCTATAGGTCCCCTTGCCCAATAGGGTTCAACCCGCCTTCATTCAGTGAAAATATGGTCGAAGCGAAGCGGCTATTATAATTTGTCTGCATTTTCCATCCTGTTCAATGTAGCTGTGATCGTAAAGGGAAGGACCTGGCATGGCACCTAATTCTAGCGCATTCAGTGAAAATATCGTCGAAGCGGCAATTATAAATTGTCTGTATTTTTCATCGTGTTCAATGTTCGTAAAGTTGTTCCTGGCAAGGCACATAATTCCTTCGGGAATGTGGTGACATTAGCAATTTACATACGTTTAGTTACTTGTAAAAAAGCTCGGCTAAATGGTATTTTACAATTTTAATTGCCACTTCAAACATGATTCATGTTTATGCAAAACATGAACTGCGGAGAATGTATTGTCTGTCCAGTAATTGGTTTTATATAATCCAACCAATTCCTAGAAAATGCTTGGTGTCTTGTCAGAAACCTCTCACTCTATCTGCAGCAATTCAATCCACCCTTTAAAGTCGCAAAAAGTGAGGTAACTTTTCTCTCAACATTTTAAAATGAATATAATAGGTAAAAGTACATTACTTTAAAATTAATTCAAATTTGCACTCGTTATGGTTGTTTACTTGTTTTTGCTAAAACACTTGAAACCAAATGTGTTGAAACAAAAATGCAAAAATAAATTGGGTAAAGTCTTTCAGGACACAAGCGTACTTCCACTAGGGCGCATACCCATACCTTTCGGGCGCTGAAAACGCGCTCGCCTGAAAACAACGCATTCCCGCGCCGGGCCCACACCTAGCCGCAAGAAAGAAGCAATTTACCTGATTGTGTCGGCGAACGCTTCGCCGCCCCCCGTGCGGACGGTGCCGCGAGAGAAACTCTCGGCCACAGTGGGACGCTGATTAGTGAAAACCAGGAAACTTAAAGGAAATAAAAAATAACAACTAATCAACAATAATAATAATAAACAATCAATCAATAAATCAAATCAAATGCACTCCAGGAAAAAACTTTTAACAGAAAAAGTAACCGACTTCAAAGAAAACCGGCCAAGTGCGAGTCGGACTCGCACACGAAGGGTTCCGTACCATCGTAAAAAAATGTATACAAAAAATCACGTTTTTTGTATGGGGACCCCCTTTAATTTTAATTATTTCTTAATCTTACCTATTTGTTGTTATAGCGGCAAAATAAATACACACTCTGTGAAAATTTCAGCTGTCTATCTGTTACGGTTACTGAGACACAGCCCTGTGACAGACGGACAGACGGACGGACGGACAGCGGAGGCTAAAGTAATAGGGTTCCGTTTTTACCCTATGGGTACGGAACCCTAAAAAGCACTAAAGAGTAAAAACATAATTGCCATTTTTGTAGTTACAATTATTTTTTGAGTCGGTGTCATCCAAGGTATCCAAGTTTCTTTTGACTGGCGCAGCGCGTACCCGGCTGACGCCGACTCAAAAAATAGCAATCATTGTAACTACAAAAATGGCAATTTGTTTTTTGTTAAAAGTTTTTTTATTTGTTTATTTTTAGTGAATCTGAAGTACACTAACTAATTTGTACACGTCCTTTCCAATAAAAAAAGAATCATCGAAATCGGTTGAGTTTTTCGTCCATTTTTCGCGCACCTAATTAATACAAATTTAAGACTATTATGATTTTCTCATGGATATCATTGTCAGAACTAAACCAAATTAAAATTGGAATATATGGGAAGCACCAGCTTTCAAATAAATAAATAATTATCAAAATCGGTTCGCCCAGGCGAAAGTTATGAGGTAACAAACATAAAAAAAGCAAAAAAAAACATTCATACGAATTGAGAACCTCCTCCTTTTTTAAAGTCAGTTAAAAATGAAATTCACGCATCCGCTTCAAGGTGCTAGTGATATAAATAAAATAATAATAATAAAATAAATTAATAAATTGTAAAACAGAGAAGGCATTTTTTAACGAACTTGATATAGATGGTTAATACCCAACCCACCGTAATGATATTAGCCCAATACAGTTACCGGAATATCCGGGGAAATTAGGAGCCATGCCAGGATTTTCTCCGTATTAGCACGGCTATATTTACCTGAATGGAAAACACGGACAATTTTCATTGCGCCTTCGACCATCCTTTCTTCCACTACCATGGTACTAACTCGGACGAGCTTAAGCCCTACCGCCTGGTAGGGAAAAGTGGCCTCGAGGTTTACATGTATTCTGAACATCTAACGATGAGGGGTTCTCTTACGACTTGCACGGGAAGAAATGCACTTTGCCCAATTGTATATTTTTTACGTGCCGGCACCTACACAGCACATACCATGTATACAACATACCCTAAGGCTGATTTTCACCAAGTGCTGATTTATTTGAATCGAAACTTTAAGGGCTTTTATTACTAAAATGCTGATTATTTTGTACTGGTATTGATTGCAACTAGCTAAGAAAGGCCTTTATTATGTGGCGATTAAGCTAATCAGCAGTAAGTGAAAAAGGCCCTTAATATAACAAACACCTCACGTCGAGAGTAAACCGAAGTAAACTTTGCCAAAGTTAGGCAAGTGGAGTCGTTTCCGCTACAGCTCGCAACCACTTTTTTACAGACGGTAAAGATATGTTTATTATGTCGTCGAAATAATGTTGTAAATAAAAAAATGCGTTGCCGCTTTTTTGGCAACCACAATTCTCGGGGGAGATTCGCACAAAGAGAAATATTCGAAGAATTTTCTAGTGCCTCCCTGAAGTGAGCATACGCTTCCGGTGGTAAGTTTTTCCCATAGGTATACATAAATATACAGTGCAAAGAAAGTCACTCCCCTGAGGTAGGCAGAAATGATAGCGAGCCAGTTAGCATACGACTTACAACATTATTTGTATCATCTATATACGCATATAGTATAAGTTATGTACTCAGATCTGAAAAGGAACGAGATCTGTCACCAAGCACGCCTAGACACTTTTCTCTTTTTGGGTTCCGTACCCAAAGGGCGCCAACGGGACCCTATTACTAAGCCTCCGCTACCCGTCCATCCTTCCATCCGTTCGTCCGTCCGTCCGTATGTCACAGGGTTGAATCTCATGAACCGTAATAGATAGACAATAAAAAAAATATCAGAACATGTGTTCATTATACAGCTAACAACAAACAGGTAAAATATAAATATGTAAAAAACCTGATTTTGTTTGTGTTAAATCTTGTACGATGGTACGGAACCCTTTGTGTGCGAATCCGACTCGCACTTGGCCGGTTTTTTGGTTATGCATCTATTTAACTGAATAAGATTAAAGGTACATACTCGCATTCGTGACGAAATGCGAGTATGTACGAGGCGACGATTTGAACCTAGTCCTCTGGTATGCTAAGCATGGCCCGCGCCACTAGGCGCCCGGGTTGGTACCATCGAATTTAATACCAAATGCTCAAAGCAGGCTGAATCTTGTAATTTGGATATCTAGATTAAGATACATGTTCTTAATTCATGATAATTAATAAACATATTTTGTTTGTTTGAAGTTGTAACGAAAGATCGACCGTATTTTCCATCCACTTCAATTATATTGGGCTATGAACTTTTTCATCATTCAAACGATTTCCGCAACCATTACATACGCAGGCAACGGCCAGAAAATTTAATTTGGGATTTGAAATAAACCAAAAGATTAAAAACTTGTTTCTGAATATCCTCTAAAAAGTCTAACTTTTGACTTTCCATACAAAGTAATGTATTAAATTAGTGTAAAAAGAATCTAATTTTCCGTAAGAACGTGTAAACGATGTATGTAACTGGATATGGATGGCTAGTATCACACCTACTGTCATGACATTAGCCTGACACGCCCCGTTGGATCTATGTAGGTACAAGATTTTCATTTCGCACAGTTACAACATCGATCGCGTCAAAATAACACTAGAAGAAAACGTAAAATAAAAAAATCGTTATCTCGGTAACTAGACACTTTAGAAAAGAAATAACTTAATAGTCTTGGAAAAACATAAGGATTATTCTGACGAAATTAATGTAATGATCGTTGAAACATCTTGTTTATAAGAAACAATAATTAGATTTATAATTGCGTAGCAGATATATGATTTGATTAGGAAATAACCTCAGGGTATCATAATTGGGCTAGATTATCTTACAAGATTATTTTCTGCCGAAAAGCAACTAAAGGAAGCATTAATAAACATAAATTTCTTTTACGATTGCTTCTTAAACCAATGAAATTCAATTACATTCCTACAGCTATAATTATTTTTACTGTGTCTGAGCTTTTGCTTAAGAGTACAAACAACGCTTTTGCGGTAATTGCCCTGTTATAAAATCGAATAGAATTATTAATTCGACTGCAGAGAGTTTACCTGAACATACAGTCAAATTTACACTTATACATAATATTTATATTATGAAAGTAGAATTGGTAGAAAGATTGCCTAGTCGAATTAGTTATTTCCACGAAACTCTGACTAATGCAATATTTTATCAAATAATCCAGATTTAAGGTCAGGTAGACTCTTAAATTTATTCATTGTAATAAAGGAGAAGTACCATTACCGCTCTCCCACGGAGGGGTAGGATCTCGAGGCCGAACCAATTTTCCTAAAACATTTTAATTACACCCCGAAACCCAGTAATCTTCCCTAATTTCACGTAAACTAAAGTTTTACAACAACACGGCTTTTAGAGGCTCCAAGAACGGCTGCGCATAGAGTTTTGGACGTTCGTGAGAGGGGTGGAAAGCTCAAAATCCAGTGTGAGGAATGGCTTAGCGATCGTGTCGCTATTTCATGGAAAGACGACGATCAACAATGTCTATTTCCGGAACATCTAAGTGAGGTTTGGGCTTACAACACTTTGAACAATATTCAGACTGGCATTACAACTTCCTTGTGATTGAGCGTTCTAAACTTAAAGCCGTGGTTATTCCAGAACTGTTTTCACAAATCACACAACCTTGCCAATAACGATAATATTGTTTAATAAAATTATTTTCTAGGAGATCAGATACTCATAATCAAACGGAGATCGACGAACGAGTTTTTTATAAACGACTCGCTATTGATTATGTGTGCCTAAAATACGGAGATTGCAGATCTGCGTGGCCCAACATATTAATGGACGAAAGGAGGTTGACGCGTAGTACCCGGTAACCGAAACACAAATTGCTCTCATAATGATGTTTATTTATTTGAATAGAGGAGAAGGAGGTGATCAAGGCAAATAAAAAAATAATCACATTTAATAAATCAACTGGGAGCTACGTGTGTACATTTTTGTTCTTTTGATTTCCAAATCTTGTATCCATGAAATACGCTATGTTGGGTTTGTATACTATTTTATAGAACAGTATATCACGGAAATAAGTTAATTTATCAAAAAAAAACCTACGGACGTCTGGAGCTCTCATATTTAACTGATTTGAGTGTTCTGTGGGTGTTTAAACTATTGTCTAAGATTGGCTTACCACAGTTATTTTCCTCGGTCCTTCTGGCCGACGTTTCGAACTGTCCCGTGCAGCTCATTTTCAAGGCGAGTGCGTGCGTGCGGCTGGGCGCACGTTTGACAGACCACTGTCTGTCACACGCGAGCGGCTGCGAAGATTGTATGAGTGGCTGTGGGTAGGCAGAAAACTTGTTGCGGCTGCGTTCTGTGCTCCCATCAATGTGCAGAATGAGCTGACGACATCTTCCTGCGAATGCTTGTGTGGGGAGTCGGACTTGCTACATCTCAGAGGAGCCAGAACCGGATTCCAAACTGCTGACAATTTGTACGAGTCTCCTCTATTAAAATTGGCGTGCTTCGAAATCTCGATGGACTCACGGATAATCCTAGGGAAGAATCGTTTTTCGGTGGACAAAATCTTCACCTGATCGAATCTTATCCAGTGGTGTATTCCGGAGTCGGCGTGCTCGGCAATCGCAGATTTATTTTTGTCCATTTTCTTAAGGGCACGTACATGTTCAGAAATCCGTTCCATAACGCTGCGCTTGGTTTGGCCTATGTAGGATTTTCCACAGCTACAGGGAATCTGGTAGACACCCGGCGACTGTAACGGTTTAGGGCGTC
Organism: Incurvaria masculella; assembly: GCA_946894095.1. Lineage (NCBI taxonomy): Eukaryota > Metazoa > Arthropoda > Insecta > Lepidoptera > Incurvariidae > Incurvaria > Incurvaria masculella. The sequence goes on from OX335643.1 coordinate 11,914,739, forward strand.
CTTCACGGAGCGAAGTAGATGTGACACCTTGGTTTGGGGTTGGAATATAGTTTTTATACTAAATCTGCTCAACAACCTCCCAATTTTATCAGTGACTCCCTTTATGTATGGAAGGTAGAGAAGAAGACCGAGGAAAATAACTGTGGTAAGCCAATCTTAGACAATAGCTCTCATATTGTTTATTTATTGTGCAAAATATCAATACAATATTTCTTAATTTGAAAAATAGTGTGGAGAAGCAACTGGCCAGCCTGCATAGTTTTGGCAGCCCCGAAGAAGACGTCCATGGACGTCGTCGGCAACCTTCTTTCATGCAATCCGATGGTACCGTCCCTACACCTGAATGGTATAGTATAAATAAGGTAACTCAGATTCCCATGTAATCCGATTCATCCTCAACAGTAGAACTGTCACCATCCTGAACCCGACCGCGCCCATTTTTGCGTAACCTCGATGTTCGCATGAGGCAAAACCGAGGTTGACTTTGACAATAGTTAACACTATTATTTTATATTTCCTTTATTATCATTATAGGTTGCCAAACCCCCGAGAGTCGTAAAAAAGTGCAAGGCAAGGTTGGGTTATGTCAGTGATGACAGGTTTTTAAAAAAAAATCTATGTTCTCTTGGTATTTTTATTTTTAAGGTATTTTTTTTAGTACTATATTTCGGCTATGGAATTAAATGATGTGCCATAAGATTGCTGACTTGATTTTTACGTGTTATTAAAAATAACACCTAGGAAACTTCGTTTTTTTTACTAATTCTTGTAGTTAAAAAAGCCCCTTTTTCCGTTTGATAATTGTAAATTTAAGGTATTTTTCCATCCAACAATTTCGCACCTCTCCGGAATTTTAATCTATTAATTAAAGTTGCGTTAACCAGATTCCAACCCATTCAAGTAAAACAACATCAAGAAAACTTTGGTGAGAATACACATTATAGCGTGAAAAACTCCGCAAGCCTGCCCAAGTTCAGAACAAAACCGACGAGAGAAAAGTAAAATGCATTATTTGAAGAAAGCCTATAAGTCAAACTTCAGGTCTTTTATGATTTTCGCTTCAGCAGCAAACATTTTGTTTATGAAAAACATTTTATTCAAAAGTTGTTTTTGTCAGGTTTCTTGTTTATTATCCTAATTAGTCACCATCACAAAGTTAAAAAACGTGTTGTTTGCGCATATATTAAGAGAGATTGTTGTTGCAATTGAACACAATTTCAACATAAATTACGTTAGAATTTTTGTTTTAATATTGAATTAACAATTGCAAAAAGTGGTTAACAAAAGCTCATGTAAAATGTCCTCTCCTTCTTTAGGTGGTTTCTCAATAATTAGAAAAAAATACAAAATCAAAACGAATGTTAAATATGTATATAATCAACGATTGCTCCAGTTTGAGGAACCAATTACTACTACGAAATATTAATAGACATTTTCGATAACAAAACAACTACATACATATTATGTGCTCAGCAGGCATAGTCATTGAATTCCTTGCTCAGGAATCAGCATTGTTAGTCAGAAAAACCTACGGAAACTATTACTTGAGATACCGTAACTATTTTGGAATCTTTGCGTTGGGAAAGCCGCTTTGACTACCGCTATGAAAGCGGTTTTCTCAACTGACATTTTCGTGATTCCTGATCACGGAATTCCAAGGATAGGCTAGAAGATAGAACAAGGTAGAACTTAAAATCATAAGAAAAATAAGTACAGATTCTTATACTGCGGTAATAAATCCGGTACCCAGTTATCATAACAGTTATACTCAGTAATTTGGACAGTCAAAAAGCAGAACCTGAAGATTATTAATTCCAGTATTATTTAATTTATTTGCTTCCTATGAATAGAAGATTCGAGAGTATCCAGGCACTTTATTGGGACTTTAGATACTTGGTGTTATAGTCAATAGACATCATCTCTTTTATGTATTTATCATTTATTTCTCATTTAATTTCGATATATGCATAAAAATCCGATTGTATGCCCAAATCAACAATACCAAATCGAGTACCATCGTTATGTTATCAAATTAACTAGTTAATATGTAATTAGGATACAAGTCCCAACGGGTCGAGTACTAAGAACACACGGTATTCCTTCAAGTCTGAAGTCTATGAGTAAGTGCCTGAATGCAGACGAGGTGACAGGATAAGATAAGTACAGGCGAAATCGTTTAGGATAATTTACCGTCTGTCATGTGTTGGCGAATGCGAAAAAAGGTTCGAACTGGTAAGCCGCGCTAATGTAGACCACGGCCCGCGCAATGCCCAATATAGATTACGTTATAGTGCCGGAACACCTCCGTACTAACAAAAACATAAAGCCAGCTTTTACTTTTTCGACAGTACCTAGTCTAATCCCTCACCTGAAGGACTCGCTCAGTTAGGGGTTTGCAGCCCGAATACTGGGTCAAGCCGTTTGAACCAGGGTACTATGTGGTCGTGAATAGCCCTCAGTTCAAACTCAATCGTCGAAGAGCATCTGCTCTTCGACGATTGAGGTCGGTCTCGTAGGTGCGGCTGTGGTTTTGCTGCAGGGGTGGACAATGTTCGTTGCCTAGCAACCAAGTTGAATCCGTATTGATCATTTCGCAAGCAGCGAGCATCAGAAGAATAGAGATGAGTTGCCCTTGTTAATTTCGGCGGTCAACGGACTAAACGACACCACCGGTGCTTGTCTGGAGAAAGCCCGTAGTTGCGGTGACCTATCTAGTCGAAAATATGCTCGTAGATGTTTATCATGTGCAACGGGAAGTAAGGGAGAAATGGACAGCCTACTCGGTACCCAAGCGTGGACGATAACACGTTAGCTGCTTCGGTTGCAGGAGATGAGTAGGCATTACAGGTATACTGATCATCTGGAGAATTGGGAGTCGACGTCGCTTGCATGGCACTTATCATTAAAGAGTACCATAGCAATATGCTGAGGTGAGAAAGCTTCCTGAATTATTGTCCCCGCTAGCGTTTGTCGACGATAGTAGGAAACGCGACTTCCTTCGACTTAACCTAAGAATTTGTTATTGGAACCTGTTTATCATATTACCAAAGGGTGCACCGAAAAACATCTTTTGTAGATACTGTATTAGTTTTTTTAAGTATTTTTATCTCAAAGATCCGTTCGTTGTCAGAAATACACGTCTGGCTATTCGAACAAGAGCGCCCGATTGTCTTCTCGGGCAATAAAAGAGAGTATTTAAATAGACAAACCTTGGAAGTGACACGAGGCACGAGTGGTCCTTAACTGACTGGTTTTGGCTAGGAGGCATCTTCGATGCTTGAGAAGAACAGCTATTAGTGGATGATAAGCCTCGCACATAAGTCGCCTCGACTATATACCAATTTCTCTTTCTTAGTTGCATATGTACATTTCGTCACGAATGCGAGAAGCTCCATCGATCGGAAATCATTTTAAATTGTAGGTCACCTTAGGGTGGTAGGGTCTACACCCACCCAAGATAATACCAGCCTCGTATGCAAGATTTTGTCATCGTTGTGAGTTGTGTAACTGCTTGATGTATTCGCCACTACATATATGGTTGGGAACTCTATATTTTCTGGGAATTATAGCAGAAAACCGACCCCCTTCAGTAAATCCAAGCCACAGGACAACTGCTAGTCCTTTCGTGCCTAAGTCAATGGCTTCACCTGCTGCTAATTATGCTGCAACTCACTTGATTTAAGTTCGAACTCCAAGCAGCACCTTGCTTGGATTAATTATCATAACATACATATTATGCAAAATTTCAATTACATAAACTTGGTTAACATAATATCGCACAGTCTGTACCACCGGAGAATGATCTTCGAGCTATATAATGCTATCCTTCCGGCCCCTTTTTACTAGCGCCTTAAGCGCAGAAGCCTAAACATGTACCCATTACCTAACTGTTGACATGCCTAGAATTGGAGCCAATTGATCCTGTAATGCCTTTAGCTTCGGTAATATTGAGGAATCATCCAAACATGGCGTAAGCACCTAACCAGTCGAATTGGTTTACACCGCCTCTGTGAAATTTCGAAAGGGTATGGGCATGGTTGGGTACCTTTTAATTATGCCATGCTATTCATAAAAGAATAATTAAAAAATTAAAATATATCCTTTCGGTCCTTTTGTCAAATTAAAACCGGGTAGAATGGGTAACATAAAATAAAATATTTGTAGTTTTTTATTGTTTGGTTGCTGTTATGGCCTCTGGCTTTGAAAGCAAGTCCCTGTGCTCTTGAACTACGAGCCATGACCTTCATCAATATTTTCTCTTTTTCATCTCTTTTCGTACCGGGTTTGCTTTGGAAAAAAATCGCGTGCTCCGTTGTTTTATGACATTATTTATTTTGTTTTCTTTGTCCGTTTCATACTAATGGAGAAATTTTTGCAAACATATGTATCTTTGTTAAACAAATTCATAAAATATGCATAACTGAAGCAACTTATTTTTAAATGCTACGACCGAATTTTTTTAAAAATCTTTATCAACATTTTTGAAACACAGACTAAGCCTCTGTTTGGACTTATTCAATTTTCACTCGGCATGTTTAATTAACAAATTTACGTTTTTTGTTCAACTTTTGCAAGTTACTTTTGCAAGTTACTTTTCATTTCGCAAGCCAAACTATGAAATCCTTAAGAGTGCATGACATCGATCTATGGAATAAATCAGGATAAGCGTGATGTATCGTTTGAGCACATTTACCATTCAACTAGATAATGATCGCGCACTTGAATCTTCGTTAGGGAACCACTCCACAGTCTCGTGTGAGTTATGGTCGTGCTCCCATCCGACTAAATTACGACCTTCATTAGCTTATTTCAGCCAACATTGCTAACATTACTCAGAATCATTATTTAAACTCGGGCCACTGTTTTGATAATTCTGTAGTGGGCGTATGTGCGTTCTATTTCAAAAATCTTCGTGCCAATATTAGTTCAAACTAATTATTTCGGTGAATTTTAATTATTATCCCGGTATTCGTAGTATTCAAATTAATTTAGATATTATCACAGGAAAGTCAATAGGCCGCTTAAACTTTTGCCTTTATTTTCAAAAATATATCTTCCGATGTTTTATAATATTCAATATTTTTAGTTCAACTTGTACTCTTTCCTCAGAAAAACGGTCTTGACAGACATACCGATAGCAAAAAAAAAAATTCGCCATATTTATAATCCCACTATGAAATATTCTGATTTCTGCGAAAGGATTCCATTCGATTACCTATGAATTTCCATGCAAGATATATTTCGGGATGGTAGTTCCCACGAATTGTTTACTTTGGAGCAACTTAAGTCTGAAATATAAAAAACACGTCTTTTATGAAACGCAAACTAAGTTTCGGTAATCATTAAACCATTCGAGCACTTGCTTACGTGATAGTGGATGGCGCAAAGGTTGTTTGTAGCTATTCCTGCGTTAACCCCTTAAAATATGACGTTACTAACTATAACTGTAAGCTGGAATTTATTAGATTATTAAGAGGATGTTTTTATTATTTGAAACTTTTTGCGCTATGACTCATAATTATCTTATAAATTGTTTTATGAGAGTAAATGCATAGTAACTTAGTGTGCTCGTCAATACAAGTTACTAATACAGTTATATATTAGGTATTTTTGGGGAGTTATAGCGGAAATAGCTACGAACATCTGTGGCGCCATCTACATGGTCGCGAGAACCCCTTTAAGCTGTCGATGTCATGGCGTGGATGCATTTGTGTCGGTTTTATAGCTCTCCCTTTCAGCTACCGGGAACCTTCTAGAGGGGTTGGCTGAGGCCTTCGGTAAGAACACTGGGGAGGACTTAACGAGAGGAAGCTGCAAGCGATGGGATACAAATGAAATCCAGACTTTTTTTGTCTATTTGAATTACAACTACATACATTTGAGTTTCAGCGACATCTACATTTGAAGCATTGTAATCATATTTTGAAAATAATCTGAAAAAGTATTGGTCCTGACCACGGAGGATAGAGGGAGAGAGGAGATGTTTTTAACTCATGTTACTAAGGATCGCAGCGTGACACTGTGCGGGGAAGCGGGGGGAAAATCGTTTCATGGTGGGGTCATGCACCGCCCATTTTTGCGAAATCCATCTACCGGAAGAATCGATATTCTGGTAGCAGTTATTCCGAGAGCTATTTTTAGTGGTTACAAGACTACAACTAGATGGCGCCTTTTAAATTTTACGAAGTGTTTTTTCTATAAAAAAACCTTAGAAATTTAAATCCATGCCTTCGCGCGGATTAAAATAATTTTAATTTAAAAATTTGCATCATGAGTACAACATTTCTTATCGTAAAACTAAAATGATTGCGCGCCATCTATCTGCACATAGCAAGAGCGATACATCGATAGAGTGCTTGAATATTGACTCAAATTATAAAATGTTTTACTGACAAATAAAATGTAATTCCACCTACAAACTTTAGATTATTTTGTCCTGTGTAATGTTTGCAACATTTTACACAAAATCTCATCGTGTAATCTACTGTTCGCCGAAAATTGCGCCGCAGACCATCATATTGTCCCACAACCTAACACCGCCAGCGCCATGTCGCGAAAGTCGCTAAGCCACGCCTTCTTTATCACGTTGGCTGTGACGTAGCGACCCACTTGGTGGACACAGACCCAATTTGCCTAGACCATCTCCTCTCTACCTCTATCCTCCGTAGTCGTAACATTCGTCGGAAGCAGGACGAATTACTATGCTTCAAATGTAGATGTCGCTGAAACTCAAATTAATGAGATAACGGTATACATAAAATTATAATTAATGGTGGCCCAACCCGGCGGGCCTAACTTATTCGCGGGCACGGTACAAAACCGTGCTGTTGCGCTCTGGGACCTTCTCTGTTTTAAAGAATAAGACAGGTTCCGTGATGAGGAAGATGCAACATGTCCACAAAAAAGACAATGTGCATAATGTATGATTTGGTAAGATTTACGAAAATTTTAATTTCAAAACGACTTATAGCTAAAAGTAAACCACGACCGCTGTAGTAAAAAATCAACAAAAACCAAATAGATTATAAATCTTGATTAAATAAGCTATGTCTGATGACTAATCTTTTTAAGATGTTCTTACTTTATCATTGCGTAATCCACCTCCAAAGTTATTGTATAAAACGCGCAAAAAATTCAAACTTTCGGACCTTATAATTTAGAAACCAAACACAATTTTACAATGCCAATGGTCTTCAGACATCTAGATCGATCAAATAAAGCTATTTTAAACAAAATTTTGGATCTCTGACAAGAAATATGGGCGTGATCTTCTTTCCACTTTTGTATGGGGAGATGAGCGGGATGGGCCACCTTAATTACATATTTCAAACATTATTCGCGACTTGTCGTTTTGGTTTTGAATGGGATCGCGTTAAATTATGCAAAAATAAATAAATATAATATATTATATATTATGCATTTCAAGGGATATATCGGTTGATTATCCATTCACATAGTCAAACAAAGTTTGGGCGGGAATTCACATGGACTCTTTATGTTAGGGTCAAAGAGTTTGATCACGATGAACCCTGCCGCTAGTTTTACAACTTATATTCAAAACCGAAAGTTAGATGAATGTAATTGATAAAAGAGGTGGGGATACTGAAAAAATAATAACCCATTATTTTCATTTAACTGTCGAAATTCCCAAAATAAGAACCCACCGATCCTCTGGATCTTTTATCTATAGGGTCGGTAAACTATGGAATCGGTTCCCTGCCGAGGTTTTTCCCTCAAAGTACAACCTGGGGTCCTTGGTCAACCTGGCCGGCCGGCGTGGTTTTCGCAGCCCCTGTCAAAGTCCGAAAGCCCATGGGCGCCGTCGGGCGCCTTTTTAGTGAGGTCCTGGCGTGCGCTATATGCCGCGCTTAACATAAAAAAAAGCAATAACTTCTTAAAATTACGCCCTCAATTTGTTAAAATTCCAGAGTACTTCTTCGTTTTATGATTCTTTAAGCTGTAAATTGTGACTCACAGAGTTAGATAAAACATCGGGCAATGCGCTAACCAAGAACGTTAAAAAGGAATAGACACGAGATGTTCATAGTTAACTTAAGGGTCGCCAGAAACGTTATTATCTGTTTTACAAAGAAATATCGAAAATAAAATTGATAGTAACCGTCACAGACGATAAGATTTATTATGCTTCGAATCTATACTTCTATACTAATATAATAAAGCTGAAGAGTCTGTTTTTTTGTTTGTTTGAACGCCTTAATCTCTGGAACTACCAGTCAGGTTTAAAAAAAAAATTTTAATTCGATAGCCTAATTCTTAAGGAAGGCTTTAAGATATTGAACATACGAACGACCCTTAGAAGCCGAACAAAAAGAAAAATAGTCAGAAGGCGCGGAGCGAAAACGAAATAATAGCGCGGCGAGGGCCGTGACGGCGGTGGCCACCCGACGAGGACCGAGTATTGCCGAGTCGAGCCGAAGGTACCTACGCGCGAGCGCGCGAAACGGCGAACAGCGTTGCCGATAACCACTCCTCCAATTCCCCAAAAACGTTCTTAGGATTCCCGGAATACCGTAAGAATCCGGAATAGGAACTAAATTTTCATCGAAAATTTCGAATAACCAAAAAAAAGGACGGGCAGTCGACGGCCGTCCGAACAACTTTCGGGAGAAGATGAAATCCAAAGTTGCCCCGATTGCTTTAATGTTCGATATATTTTTCGAATGAGCAAAGAAAAAAAGGTAAATAAAAAGGCCAAAAAACTAAATTCCTAACGGATTGGCCAATTCCCCGCAAATTTCCCATCGCTTGCATTTCACACCATTTTCCCCGCAATACCTCAAATTTCCCGTGATTCGGGGAATCGGGGAGCGATCGGCAACGCTGGCAACAAACGTCTCGCCGGCCGCGTTTCCCGCGCCGCCTTAGTCAAGACGCGCAGTGGCGCTCCGTGGTCGTTGTGGTACACGGATTAGTATAAGATTTTTTACGCAAATTCTGTGTATTCTTTCTACCAACCCGCGCGGTATGCTAACTTAGCGACAGCCGTTCCTAGCTACACGCATTTGTTTGGGCTTTTAGGTTGATTGTTTAAACGCGTATTGTTAAGATATTACGGTTTCAGTTGAATGGTTTCTTATTTTTTGTTTGGTAGATTAGTAGGTACTAAGCCAAGCGCGGCATTTCGAACTTTCACGGGGGATACGAAACCCATGCCGGCCGGCCAGGTGCTCTTTCACCCCATGTTTCAATGACCCCGGGGGACTTTAGGGGAAATATATCGGTATGGAGTCGATTCCATAGTTTACCGACCCTATAAATAAAGGATCAAAAGGATCGGATGGTTTTTATTTTTAAGTATCGGCTGAGAATTGGTGCATTGCCTGCCTGTTCCGCGTTAAGTGATTGTAGAAAGGGGACGGAGGGACAGCGTTATGATGATCCGTCGAGCACTGTTTGGCCGGCAAGGTGCTTCTTCACACAATGTTGAACAAATCTGATTACAACGATGCAATTTATATGTCACTATATGAAGGGGGTGATATAGGGGATGACAATTTGTATGGTTCATCAATTATTGATGCTACATAATTGTACCTACGTATAGCTCGATTTATTTCCGCAATTTTAGGGCTACTAACCATCACGCTAAATTACAAGAGAGGTGACCAGTTGTATGAAATGCTTTTAACATGAGAACCATTTACCCGATTTAGATGAGGATGTATCTCAGTCTAGCCGTATGGGTTACTTAACATCACGCTAACTTACCAGAGAAGTGAGAAGAGAGGGTTACATATTTATAACAAAACAATAAGTGGACTGCTCCTGCATGTGGAAATTGGCAGAGTACATAACTCTAGATCACGAGAGGGGTGACTGGTGCGATTAAAGGCTCATAACTTACGAACTACTCACTCGATTAATATGTGGATTGCATGTACGTACAGGACCTATGGGCGCGGTCGGGGTTTGGATGGGTGGCCGTTTTCGATTTTAAGGCTGGTTGTGGTACGGATTCCACGTAAAAAAATTGCTCCCCTTTCTTACTACTAGTTAGTAAGGTTAATCCCACCCGAGTTGTTACGTACCATCGCACTGAATGATAGATGGTCGAAGCGGCAGTAAAAAATGTCCGTGTTTCCGTCCATGGCAATGTGTAGTAGTGCCAGTGCAGGATCGTCCCAGCGCGGCGACAAATGCTTTTAAAAAACAATTAATTAATTGGCCCCAATGTTTTGCAATATATTCAAGTAAATCCCTTCCACTGAATTTATAAATGGCAGTATTTGGATGTTTTCTTATTCAATCATGCCACATCGGCTCAAAGGATTTCGATCCAGTTTTTTTTGGTAGATACATTGTTTAATCTTGTGTTAGTAAAGTAGTTCGACTAGCCTTTTGGGCCAGCCCTTTGGGTTACAGCCTGACATCAGTCCAAAACGACATTGACCCGATCGGAGCTGGGTACCTCAGCTAGTATTTCATAGTTTTGTTGTTTTTCATGATTTCATATATAAAATAAACTACGTTTAATATCACAGCGAGTCGCGCGCGTAGTCGATATCACTATGGGCTCGTTGCATGGAAGGTGCCTTTTTTTATGCAACCTGATATGGATGGTTAAAACCACACAACTACCATCATGATATGAACCCAACACGCTGTTTTCCCGAAGGAATTATTTGCCATGCTAGGACCTTCCCTTCATGAGCATGGCTATATTGAATTGGATGGAAATCACGGACAATGTTTCAATGACTCTTCGACCATCTTTTCATCCAATGCGATGCTATCAACGCGGGCGTAGGGTTTAAAACATCATTACAAAAAAACATCCATGTAAAACTGTACGAGTACGTACAGTTTTACATAGATTCGGAACCATGGAGCAGCTCGCATTCGAGACGAAATGCACCTATCCAACTCAGAAAGAACGGGGCGAGGAATTGAACCCAGACCTAAGGTGGCAAACACGCGACACGCGGTTGGAGCGCATGTGTCGCGTCCATTCATTTTCTAACGTTCTTGGCGCTACCCTTTTCCTCGGGCACAGTGCGAATTTCACCTGCTCCTTTATGCAGCTTACCTCGAGGCAAATTCGGGGCTGAGGAACACCGGGGATTAGCTTTATGGTGCCCCGTAGCCCCAAACGTCGGCGTGTCGGACGTTTTATCACCCTGTATAAATAAGTATTGGCCATTCGAGGAGGGACCGGTGTATTAGCGTCCAAACAAGTCGTTGCAGATGAAATATGAAAGGGTCCGGGGTCTAAAAGCATTGCGATGTTGGTGAATATATTGGATGTGTTCCTCTTGGGAGTAGAGCGGAATAGAATTTGATTGGACCCTCGGTTGTGTGAGCGATGCAAAATAATAGTTCAACTCCAAATGGAATATGTAGATTCCGTATCGGTTGGCAAACCACAACAACATTGTTTTTAGTATAGGGATAGGCAGAAATGTTGATTAAGGGCAATTGAATATAAATTCGTTAACTTGTATGTTTACTCATGCAAGTTTACTTTACTTTTTCACTTAACTCGATTACTCCGGTGATACTCTTAATTTCAGTACGTACAAATTGTTGACTTATTGCAAAAGCTCAGTTGAAAATATTTTTGCATTAAGAAATACCATAAACTAGGTCAAAACATATTTTTTTTATGTAACTGGACATACCACAATTAAAACTGTCATGGCAACTGGCCGCCCCGAATGGTTTTCGCAGCACTTGTGAAAGTCCGAAAGCCCATGGGCATTGTCGGGCGCCTTTTTGTGAGGCCCTGGCGTGTGGAACTAGATGCCTTGCCAGGAACTTATTTCTATTGCTAATTTGAACCTGCAGCAATCATTGCATCTATATCTCTAAAAAGGAACGTACTAACTAAAATGGTTTTTTATTAACATCTGAAATGAAATAGGCCCTAAGCTTATTGATATTTTTTATGTATTTAATGGCTCGTAGAATCGAGCTCAAAGTCGCTGAAGGAGACATAAAGGGTGCGGTTAGGTTGATTTCGTCGGATGACTCATTTGCTTCTCAAAATGACGTGAATGTAGTTAAAGAACTAGCCATAAAGCATCCTTCTCCTTCACGGACTCTCATGTTCCCACAACCACCAGACGTCAACCAAGACTATTTAACTACAACTGAAGCAATCGTTTCAGAAGCCATCTACAGTTTTTCATGTGGCTCTGCGGCAGGACTTGATGGGCTACGTCCTCAGCACCTTAAAGACCTAATCGGACCACCTGCAGGAGAAGCGGGATGTCGCCTACTATCTACTATTACAAAACTTATAAATCTGATGCTGTCAGGAAAAGTGAACCAATCATGCTGCACATACCTGTATGGAGCTTCGTTGTGCGCCTTACGCAAGAAAGACGGTGGATTAAGGCCAATTGCTGTGGGAAACGTTCTCCGGAGGCTTTCAGCTAAGGTGGCCGTTTTATCAGCAAGAGAGCTAGTAGGTGATTACTTTAGACCCCTTCAAATGGGTTTTGGAACCAAAAGAGGTTGCGAAGCAGTTATACATGCTGTCAGAACATATGTGGAGACCAATAGAGGATCTAACAAAGTTTTGCTGAAGGTTGATATTAAAAATGCCTTTAACAGTGTGGAAAGGGATAGCTTGCTAACGGGCATAGCTAACAGGGCCCCAAAACTTTATCCTTTCATGTGGCAGTGTTACAGTGAAGCAACAACACTTTTATTTGGTGATAACAAAATGCAATCTCAAGTGGGTATCCAACAAGAAGACCCGTTAGGACCTATGGCGTTTAGTATGTCCATACATGAAACTTTAACCAAAATTAACGCAGAATTAAATTGTTGGTACCTAGATGATGGCACATTAGCTGGTGATGCAGATACAGTTTTAAGTGACCTTAAACTTATAATGGCGGAGTTTAAACTATTAGGTTTAGAGCTCAATCCAAGTAAATGTGAGCTTTTCTTCTGCTCGTCTACAAATTCGGAGGTGTTGACAAAATTTGAAATTATTTTGCCAGGCGTTAGATCCATTGGAAATCAATTATCATTGCTCGGTGCACCAATCACGTTCGAAGCTGGTCACAATATCCTAGAGGAAAAACTAGATGTTCTAACCAGAATGTTTACAAAACTTTCAGATATATGCACACATGTTGCCTATTACCTTCTTAAACACTGTTTTTGTATACCCAAATTGACTTATATCGTTCGAACAACGCCTATTTGGAAATATCCAAACTTTGTAAAATCTATCGATAACTTAACCAAAAGTTATCTGAGCAAAATTATTAATATCGACATGGGATTTTCACACTGGAGGCAAGCTTCCCTTCCAGTAAGATATGGTGGGATCGGCATCCGAAGTCTAAGCGATATTGCGCTCCCAGCTTTCCTAGCTTCCACGCATGGGGTTTCAGAATTAATCTCTATCATACTACCAAACTTTGGAGGACATTCTGAAATTTATTATGTGTTGGAAGCAAAGAACGACTGGGAAGCTATGTGTCCAGACGCCATTCCACCAGAAATTCTAAACGCACAGCGTAAATGGGATGAAATCAATATTAAACGCATAATATCTTCTATAACGTTCGATAGTCCTATAGAAGAGTCACGTTTTCGGGCAGCAAGTGAATATGAATCTGGAAGTTGGCTTCAGGTTCTTCCCTCATCTCATTTAGGCACCCTGCTCGAAGATAACACCTTCCGGATATCAATAGCTTTGCGTTTGGGTTGCGATATTGTTCATCCGCACATTTGCGTTTGCGGTTTACAAGTGGACTCAAAAGCTAGCCACGGTCTTAGTTGTACTAAGAGCGCTGGCAGGTTTTTTAGACATAACGTCATTAACGACATTTTAAAACGCGCACTCTGTTCTGTAGGCGCACCATCTATCCGAGAGCCGAATGTTAGTCGTGACGATGGGAAACGGGCTGACGGAATGACTCTGACACCATGGGCCGAGGGTAGGTGTCTCATTTGGGATGCGACTTGCGTCGATACTCTTGCCAGCACCTACTTGAGTGCTTCTTCAAAAAAGGCAGGCTCAGCCTCAGAGACAGCCGCTCGGGCAAAAAATAACAAATACAAGCAGATAAAAGAACGTTATCTATTTCTACCTTTCGCAATAGAAACCCTAGGCCCGCTTTGCTCTGAAGCCAAAATATTTTTAAAGGACTTAGGTAAGCGGTTGCGTGAGTCATCCGGTGACAAGCGTGCCTCTGCTTACCTCTTACAACGTCTCAGTCTCGCCGTGCAAAGAGGTAATGCTGCGAGTGTCATGGGAACGATCCCGCCGTCGACTTCGTTGCAGGAAATTTTTTACTTGCCTGGATAGTCGTTATTTAAGTTCTGTTTGATATTTTAGATTTAATGGATACTACATTACCGTTATCTCACTTATTTAAGGTTCAGCGACATCTACATTTGAAGGATTGTAATAAGATCTTAAAAATAATCTAAAAAAGAATTTTGTCGTGACATTGGTCGGAAACATTATTTGAACCTGCGACCTTTGAATGAAATGCCCATTGCTTTAACCAACTGAGCTATCCCGACAATTACGTCAACCAACGAATGTCTCGATGATGCTCGCAATGCTTCTCTTGTCGTCACTAGATGGTGCTGATGATTTCACGTATTGATCGTACGCTAAGGCAATTTGATTGCAATGATTGAGATATCAATCTAAGGGCCGATTTTTTAATCTTCAGATAGTACTTATCAGTCTGATAGTACAAATTCACTTTAGTCAAAAGACAGATAGTCATTGTCGGAGAATTATATCTTCTATCATAATTATCTGACTTTAATTTTACTAATAATTATATGGACTTACTTTATCGGATGGATAAGCAGAGGCGTAAATAAATCCGTCGAATAGTTATCTAGCTGTTTATCTGACCATTGCAAAATCAGCAATAATATACAATCAGATTACACTGCTTCAAATGTAGATGTCTCTGAAACTCAAATTAAGGCCTTATATTATTTCTGTTTTAGCACATACAACTGTTAAATTATATTAACAGTATTATGTATGCATTGTAATATTATTATAATTACATCAGTAATTGTCTCTTTCACCTACTGCTGATTAGCTTAATCGCCACTTATTAAGGGCCTTTTTTAGCATCTTGCAATCAATACTAGTGCAAGATAATCAGCACTTTAGTAATAAAGGCTTTTAAGTGTCGATTAAAATAAATCAGCACTTGGTGAATACCAGGCTCATTAAACTAATCAAATGTAATGCTACATAGTTCCAACTTTAGCGGCTTGTTCTTTGAAAAAGGCATCCTCTAAAGATTTCCATTTTGACCGGTCCGTTGGTATGCGAATTCATTCTGTTTGAATTAATTTATGTTGAGTGATTTCCTTTCATAAAGCTTTGCCGTCTTAAGTAATATGATAGAAATTTTCCGCTGCAATATGCGGCTGAGTATGACAGGCGTCGCACTGAAAAGCATTATGTAAGCTCGGAAAAGATGAAACATGTTTTTAATTCTTGCAATAATATTATTTAGTTTTTTTTTTATTTAAATGTTGTTTATAAGGGTTCTACATGATCTCATTTTGTATTATGTACCCACAGAATATGTACCTAAAACATTTTTTCATAATTCTGAAATTGTGTTAAAACACATATTCAAAAAAGGGCCTTGAATTTAAAATTTATTATTTTAATGAATTATAAAAAACAATAACGTCAACTTGTTTTAATAAAAACACGGATATCTTAGTATCGACCAGTTGAACGAAGAAGCAATGAAATAATGATGGAGTAAATGTACAGAGTCGGATTGGGTGGAGTGGGCATTATGCCTGGAGGAACAGGAAAAAATATTGGTATCAGATCATACGTTTCGTAAATGTCATATGACCATTTAGCTATCGTAAACGAATAGCACCTATGAACCCATGCTGCGATTGTACTGCTTGCACTGTATTATCTCTGCCTACCCCTCCTGAATAACATATCCACGTAATATGTATTTATCGCAGTGATTTTGTCAAAGCCGTGATGTGATAATTTTAAATAGTGACATAAAATCCCCGATTATTGTCAATTATTATTTCCATTTAGTGATACAATGTGTCTTCGTTTCCCTGATCACAGGTTAGGTTCATTGAATGAAACTGTAACAAGAGTAGAGCAGCTCGCTAGCTTAGTGACGAGGGGACTTGCCTTGCTTCCAAGAGGTCTGGGTTCAACTCCCCTATCATGCATCATTTTCTTTCTCTTTGGGTTGGATGAAACATAAGTGCATTTCGTCACGAATGCGAGCTACTCCACGGTTCGGAATCAATGTAAAAATCTAGGTGCCCCTCCCCTACTAGATGGTAGGGTTTAAGTCAGCCCACGTTGGCACCATCGCATTGGATGTAAAATGGTACGTAAATATATTGTACTGCAATGAAAAAAAAATTATTAGTTTTTTTCCATTTAGTTCAATGAAGCCGTGCTCGTAAAGAGTAGGTCCCATATACCTAATTTCTTCGGAAAAGCGGTGTTGGGCTCATATATATTATAGTAAATACGTATAAATACGGATAAATTACTTGTGTTGCCTGAACTTTTACTTTTAAAGTTAATTGAATATTCTTACAAATCCTGTACATTTTGTGTTTTATTATTTTATTTTGTAGTGATTTATCCTTTTACTTACCTGTGTGTCATGCTGCTGGATATGCATTTACTTAGTCATTTTTATATACTATTTATTATTAAACATTATATTTGTTTTGATACCAAATACAATAAATAAATAAACTAAAATAAATAAATAAGTGAACTTGCAATTAGGTTAACAATATTTTGAAACGACTTGCGAATTTATAAAGCGTGGGCTTGTGGACTTCCCAGGGGGTAGACGCGTATGCTAAGCTCACCAATACAGGACCACTCAATTAATTTGTGCTTGGTTGGGAGTTTCCCGATAAGCCAGCTTATCTGGAACATCGGCGTCGGAAGTGTATCCAACAGAGGAAGCTGCTTTCATTTCAAGTGTGAAAGTGTTCATCTGACGGTCATTCTTCCACGGGCTTCAAATTGGACATTCACTACGCGTGGCCAAATGTAAGGTGCCAAGAAAACAAATCTTGTAGGGGAAGGGACCTACAAGATCCAACTCAGAAAAAGAAAGAAAGTGATGCAACTCGCTAAAATAGTATTTCACTTTATTCTTTTCTTTTTGACTTTTTCTTTTTAATTTTAAATTTAATTTAATTTTTGTAAGAGTTTTTTTTTTGTTTGAATTGTAAATTTTTTAGAAACCTCTGAATTTGAATGTAAATGTTATGTAATAGATTTATAACCTATTTGTTCTGTTTTGTTTGTTTTTATGCATATTGTGTTCACACCAGTGGAGTATGCACATTTTTTGAAATGACGTTTGTGATTCACAGTTTATCCTATGTGCTACTCTGTTTGTGAACCTATTAATAAATAAATAAAATAAAAATGAATGTGGCGGGGATTAGAACCCAGACCTCTGGTATGCAAGACAAGTCTCCGCTCCACTAGACTACGAGCGGTTTTTAAATAGTGGGCACGGGCGCAGCCAGTTTTTAGTATGCAGGGGGCTTCAGGATAAGGAAACGACAAAAAAATGAATTAAATTCATGGGAAAAAATATGAAAATATGAAATGTGTAGAACCTTTCTTGGGGGGGGGGGGGGGTTAACCCCTTCTCCTCCCGCTGGCTACGCCCGTGGTAGTGGGGTCAAGTTGTTATTGTTCGACTAGAGTTAAAGTTCTAATGATTTTCGGCAAACCTGAAAGAATACTGAAATGGCAATCGACGTCTATACCGGTACCGGTGCAGCGTCGCCGACTGAAGGCCGCGTCGTC
Source organism: Incurvaria masculella (assembly GCA_946894095.1). Classification (NCBI taxonomy): domain Eukaryota; kingdom Metazoa; phylum Arthropoda; class Insecta; order Lepidoptera; family Incurvariidae; genus Incurvaria; species Incurvaria masculella. Next base: position 11,932,545 of record OX335643.1, read on the forward strand.
GACAACTTCAGCCTCTCCGACGCTTTCAGCGCCTCCCGGCCTGAATTATGTTACGACGCAAGCTCTCCTGCATCCATAGAGTAAGTAAGCATGGGAGTGGGAACCGTAAATATATTCCATGTTTGGATAGGCCCGAGGCCTGGGATACACAGAGAGAGGAAGAGAGATTTGCTGACCTGATTACTCCGGGGTCGCACCTTCCACAGGGATTTTCGCAGGAATGTCATCTGCCTCCAGCAACATCGCCAGGAATGTTGCTGTAGGCAGATACCAAGCACTCGTACGCGTATACCTTGTCACATTTGCGTACAACTCCTCGAGCGGTGAGGGCAATGCGATGTTTTTTTTTTTATCTAACTGGACATGGATGGCTAATACCACAAGTTCTGTCATGGTATTAGCCCAACACACCACATGGGAACTAGGTGCCATGCCAGGACCTTCCTTATATTGCACGGCTACATTGAACTGGATGGAAAACACGGACAATTTTCATTGCCGCTTCGACCATCGTTCATCCAATGCGATGGTACCAACCCGGGCGGGATAAACCCTACCACCTAGTAAGTAAGAAAGGGGACCTACAGCTTAACGTGGAATCCGAACCACGGCCAGCCTCTCTCAACGGTCGAATGGTCACCCATCCAAGACCAGACCGGACCCAGCGTTGCTTAACTTCGGAGAGCGATCGCCGAAGTGTCGCGCCACTGGGCCACCGAGGCTGACAAATGAGGCGATGGTATCGCATTGAGAGTGGTACGATGGCTTTTCTTCAGAGCGACCATTCGTGGCGCTGTTCTTATGGCGGTAGAACTCCGACTCGCGAGCACGATTTTATTTCATAATCGCGCGCGTCTTGTGGTATGCAGTAGTTCCGTCTCTCTCTCTCAGGTGGGGAAAAGATGAGAAGGAACGGGAGAAAAGTGTTATAATGGTCAGTGTTTTTATGTATGAACTAGTGTTGGCGGGAAAATGAGTTAACGGCGTGTCCAATGTTTATTAAAATTAATAAAACTAAAGTTAATTAAAAACCGTATTTACGGCGCAAACAAATTTAGGAGCTCTGAATTCGTATAGGAGCGAATTGAACGGTCGGCTCTACCGTCAGTGCTTTATCAATAGTTTGTGGCTACGCTTCAGCTACACGGATGAGTTTCGGTCGCCGCCGCTCCCGTACTTCCATCGTCTCTTGCCCGTCTCCGTAGACTGACCTTAGATAACCTACATAAATTAAACACTACTTAGGTTCCTCCTTACTTAATAGGTGGTAGGGTTAATCCCGCCCGGGTTGGTACCATCGCATTGGATGAACGATGGTCGAAGCGGCAATGAAATGTCCATGTTTTCCATCCAGTTAAATGTAGCCGAGCAATATAAGGAAGGTCCTGGCATGGCACCTAGTTCCAATGTGGTGTATTAGGCTGATATCCGACGGTCAGTTCGGTATTAGCCATCCATGTCCAGTTACATAAAAAAAAGTATTTGGCACTATTTACCTGATTATTATACGAGTTGAATTTGCCAGGGGCGTTACCATGATAAATTACTCGCCAAGTGAATAGCAGGTGAACAGGCATGAAAGTGATTAAATCTTATGTTTAGCCGCATTTCGTACCATGATATTCATACCAGAGAACTAAAGATAAACACGCTTAGGCAGCTCGACGACTGCCATTTGACAGCGTATACGGCGCACATGCTCTCAACCGTGAAGGGTTTGTACGATTTGTGTGCGGTCTGAATCACGTCCCTTATGTCAAAATGACGTTCACGGGAATGAATATAAGCAATTCGGAACGGTCGAGTACGCGTACATTGTGAATTCTCCGCAATATACGCATTTCGGAATGGAGTGTAGAACACAGCGGTACTCCATATGTCCATCGCCAATATCTGCATCCCCACCATCTGCCTCGCCAATATCTGCATCATCAATATCTGCATCGCCAAAATCTCCATCGCCAGACTCTTGAGATGTCCCTTTTTACCTGATTTTCGGGTTGCGGTGACATGGTTTTGGCCTCTTTTGACCATATTTTTTAGGGTTCCGTACCCAAAGGGTGAAAACGGAACTCTATTACTAAGCCTCCGCTGTCCGTCCGTCCGTTCGTCCGTGCATCCGTCCGTCTGTCACAGGGCTGTATCTCATGAACCGTAATAGGTAGGCAGCTGAAATTTTCACAGCAGCTGAAAAAAAAAAATTAAGGCGGGCACCATACAAAAAACGTGTTTTTTTGTGTTGATGGTACGGAACCCTTCGTGTACCAGTTCGACTCGCACTTGGCCGGTCTTTTTCTCAGTTCATTCTTTTCTGGGAAGAAAGACGGGGCTCGGGGAAATCTTATCTGGAAAGCATGTCCTGTCCAGGTTGAGGATCTCCAGTTCCATGAAGTTGATTATCCCCATTAGAAAAAAAAAACAGAAATCAGCACATCAGCCGACACCCTCCGGCCGCGGAGGGCCTAACGTTGATAAGCGAAGCGACAAAGGGAAATGAGAACAATATCTCTCATTCGCTTTCATTTGCGCCTCCGGAAAATTACGCCCATTAGGCTTTTTCTTATTTTTCTCTTACTGGGTGTAAGGAAATAACAAAACTGGCGTAATCCTGGCGGCGATCGCTGCGCGGAGGGAGGATGAATGTCTTCAGCGTTGCATCCGTCGAGAATTTAGATAAAAAGTGACGCAATTACTTGCTTTTTGTTTTTTCTAAGGAATCTGCAGTAGTATTCTTGATTGCAAACACTATTAAATAAATTGTAACGTTCCAATTTCTTTTTCAATAATAAATATGGACAACCGAAAAATATCTTTGCAGTTTTAACGTCACACACAATGCATTTATTAACCGACTTCAAAAAAAGGAAGAGATTCTCAATTCGTCGATTTTTTTTAAGTATGTTCACAGATTACTCAAACCGGACCGGGACCCTGGACCGATTTGGAAAATTATTTTTTTGTTTGAAAAGGTATACTTTCCAGCTGGTTCCTTATTTTTTTTATCAAAACAGGTTCGGTAGTTTGGTACTTAAGTACAAAAAGGAACAAATTTTCGGAACCACTATAACCAGAAATGTGATGTTAAATCAGAGAATAAAACACCTTTATAATGTCTTATTCACTTGGCATTCTTAATTATGTATTCGTTGGATGATAAAATCCTGGGGTGATAAAATACCCAAAGGGTACCAACGGGACCATGCAAGAAGCGTGATTTGTTTGTCTTAAATCTTGAACGATATTCGTGTGCGAGTCCGACTCGCACTTGGCTGGTCTTATTGTCGATTATGTTACTGTGATGAGGCGATTTCTGCCTGAAATCCTGCCTACTGGCAAGCCGGATCGCCAAGTATTGCAGCATATTCCTTCATCTAAGATGAATGACATCCGTACGATACTAAAAATCTCATTAATCCACACAATAAATAAATGTAAAGTTCTCTCTTTCCGAGCAATAATTAAGAATGTTGGACATTGAACAAGAGAAAGTAGCCTAATCTCCAGCGAGCCGTAGTCTGGTCGTGTCACTGCCCATTTCCTCGGTCTTTATCCGTAGGAGGAAAGCCTCTTATCATTACTTGGAGATGTTAGATTACACATGTAGCATTGTTATACGTATATCAAAGATTCAGTTCTACCTTGGAAAATCTTACTTTATCTTTTGTGTTTTCATTGTTACTGCCCATCGAATAAGTTCAGTGAGGCGTTCTGTGTGGAGACCGGCGCGTATAAAGAATACAATTGGTCCCACTGTATTTCTACACATGCTTGTTGTAAGAGCCACCATTGAAAGACCCACCAAGTAATCCATCGATCGTAGTTCGGATTCCAAGTAAGACTATAAGTAAATATTTGGTGTATGCCAGGACTAAAACTAAATAACATTATACATTAAAACTAATTTATGGATACAATGGATAGCTAGCGAGATCTAATCTAATAATGGTATTTAATAAAATTGATCCATTTTTATCTTGTTGAAAATTCGTTCTGGTGGTTAATAAAAAGAAGCTACATAAAATTAAAAAATAAATCCAATAAATCTATTGAAATCCCGCCAAGGTTTTTTTTTTATTATTATATTTTTCAATTCAACGTTGCCAGAATACGGGATTTATAAAGTTTTTGTTCATTTTATTCAGCAGAAAAGTTTGTGAAAGTTAAAAAACGTAGAATACTGAAAGAAGACAATGTTACCGCGGCACGGTGCGGCAGCGCGGCGCGGCAGAGACACGGTGGAGGAGCGGTGAAGACACGTCGAAGACTCCGTGGAGACACAAACAGGGCATAGTGGAGACGTTCATTGATATCACTGAAAATTCAATAAGGAATTTAAATGTATCTTTCTACTACGAGGCACAAAGTCTAACACTTGTATTTATGTTATTTTAGACGGAGAACCTTTAAATATTTTAGTCGAATTTGATATGATTTTCCTCCTGAACTGAGAAGATTTGTTATCTGTTTTAGATGTTATCTTACTGAGTGTGAGGTGTTATGTTCTTTATTAAGGGTTTTCATTGCTTTAGGTATTTTTTTAAATCAGCCTGTATGGATTTGTTTAATGTAACTGGAGATGAATGGCTAATTCTATGGCTACAGTGATGATAAAATACCAATTTACCTCATCGGAACTAGGTGCCATATCAGAAACTCCTTATATAGGAAAAATAACAGATTTTTACTTTTCTTTTGTTCTTGTCTTATCAAAGAAATAGGATGTACCGCGCATGGTACATATCGCTCGCGATGTTTTAAATAAACCCTCATAATTTTAATATGTATAAATTATTTGTTATTTAAAAATATTAAGTAAAAATGCAATGTAAAGATCATGTAGAAACTTGTCATCTTGCCTTGGGAGCGTCGTCGATTCGCGGCCGGAGCGAAGCTATTGTTTCTGCTTCCGGCACGCTACTGGACGCCGCAACGCGCCGCCTGATGGAAGTGAGACAAAGCGGTTAGGACTTTGCTCGGTAGCGAGTCAATAAAGTTTTCATATTTATAGGGGTCCGTATCTCAAAAAGGAAAAAGGAACTCTTATAAGATCACTTCGTTGCTCGTATGTCTGTTCGCCTGTCGAGTGCTTTTTTTAAGGAACTCGTAGAGGTAATAAGTTAGAATTAAACTCACAATTTTCGTTCTACACTCCCTTGGAGCTGTACAAAAATCAAGCTTCTTAGTCAACGAGATAAAAAAATACAGCAGTTATTTCACAATTATATCACAAATCCTATAGGATACTTCCAGTAATGGTCATTGAGGTAATAATGAATAATACATTTCAATTGTAACCATTTGAGTTATTATGAAACCATTTACAGAATTTCAGGCTCATTGGTTTTGTTGCAACAGCCATTAGATGGAATTATGGAAAAAATGCAACACAACCAAAAAAAAATAATTAATATTAATAATCAATTAACATCTTAAAGAAGTTTTTTAAGAAATTTATAGAGTGTGGAGTTAAATGGTGTGGAGTTATCAAGAAACTTTGTATCGGTCAAATATTTTCGATGTTCGAACAGCTTAATTCATCTACGGAGAACCAATAGATCCGATAACTATTAAATCGACTCCCTGCCGATATATTTCCCGCAAGGTACAACCTGGGGTCTTTCAAACAGTATGAAGAAGCACCTGGCCGGTCGGCATGATTTGTGTAGCTCCCGTGATAGTTCGAAAGCCCAATGGCGTCGTCGGGTACAGTAAGATCCTGGCGTACACCACATCATGCGCTTAACATAACAATGTATTGGAAATATCTGGGTAATTTATCTTAAGGGCACTTTCCTCGTATGCATATAAGGAGAAATCGAAAGGAAAAAAAAAACTGAGGAAAAACAAATGCGGCTTGATACACCACATACAATAAAAAACCGGCCAAGTGCGAGCCGGACTCGCACACGAAGGGTTCCGTACCATCGTACAAGATTTAACACAAAAAACACCCCCCTTTCATTTTAAATATTTTTTTATTTTACCCATTTGTTGCTATAGCGGCAAAATAAATACACATTCTGTGAAAATTTCAGCTGCCTACCTATTACGGTTTATGAGATATAGCCCTGTGACGACGGACGGACGGACGGACGGACGGACAGCGGAGGCTTAGTAATATGGTTCTGTTTCACCACTTTGGGCACGGAACCCTAAAAATTTATACTTACATCTTGCAATCTTGTACTTTTATCTGTAGAGACATAATTTAAAATAATCTTAAGTCTTAAGATGGTCCCGAATGCAATGTAATGAAATAAATAGAAACATTTGACAAACATCCGTAAAATAACGTGTTTATAAGTCAAATATTACTACGATATTTACAAGAAACTTTAGAGTACTTGTCACAGATATTCTCATCGGAGGGTCATCGGTCTCAAATTGTGGACCAGGTTGGAGCTTTTCCGCCCCCACTTTCCCTCAGCTGCCTCAGAGAAAATTCATGTAATCCTTCAAAAAATACAAACACAGCGAAGCGAGACCATTAAACAAGATCTCGCCACAAAGAGGATTAAATACTGTCATAGCGGTATTATAGATTTAAGTCATCCGGCGCGAGTGCCCCTCGCTCTCCTTCGCATCATCAAAGAAAACCCCCTTCCTCGAGCTTAATACAATGGAAAACCGAGTAGTGGCAAGCTTTGCGAAAATTCCTGAAATATTTTCGTATGCTTCAGTAGTGGTTTGAACGTCAAAGCCGAATAGAACGTAGATAAATCAGAATCATGAGACACGAGGAAACGTCCTATATGAGTGGCGCATAGCTTAGTGGTGCAGCGACTTGCTTTTTTTTTAAATTGTAAATTAACATGAAAGTTTAATACAACTATTTTAAAACAAAGTTCTGCCAAACTTCAAAACAGTTTGTTGGCAGAATGAGTGAGTTCTATGCCAGAAGTCATGGGGTCGATCCTCGCCCCGCACCATTTTTTTTCTCTTTCTGAGTTGGATAAGTGCATTTCGTCACGAATGCGAGCTGTTCCATGGTTCGGAATCCATGTAAAACTATAGATCCCCTTCTCCTACTAGGTGGTATGGTTAAACCCACCAGGGTCGATACCTAAATATGGTCCAAAAGGCAATTCAGTATTGTCCGTGTTCTCCATCCACTTCAATGTAGCTATGCTCATAAAGGGAATGCCTTGGCATGGCACCTAATTCCTTCTAAAATGCGGTGTATTAGGCTAATATCATAACTGTGTCTGTGGTATTAGTCATACCTTTCTAATCACATAAAAATCATACCTAATACCTATTGGTTTTTGAAAAAGTCGTTTTTTTAATCTAAATGTATTTACAAAATGTATAATTTGGTTTTCGATGGTTTTGGCTCTTAGTTGGCTGCTTACTTGTTAGTTGGCAGGTTTTGTAACATGATATTTGTAACATCGCATTTGATGAAGAATGCTCGAAGCAGTAACGAACTGTCCAACTTCTCCATCGAGTTCATCGAAACTGTGCAATATAATGAAGGATCAGGCATGACACCAAGTTACCATTAATTGTATTAGGCTAATATCATGACAGCAGGTGTGGTATCTTCCGTCCATGTGCAGTTATGTATTTTTTTTCCAATTTTACAATAATAGGTACTTTCGATTCACCGTAACGTTAAAATCCAGCACCGCTTTATGTGCGTGAACAAAGTGTGCATTGGTTGTGTTATGCACGTCAACATGCCCCATGTTAATATCCGGAATCCACCCTGCTAATAATTCGGAGTGATTTTGTAACAAAGGCAAAAATGCATGTCCGCGGCCGGAAGTCCTGCATTAGGGCGCATCCTTCCGCAAGGAGCGTCGCCCTCTCGCGGCCGGAAACCGCTGGGGTGGCGGGGCTGGGGAGCTTTCGTCTCTACGTGGGATCGATACGATACACCAGACACAAGCTAGCATATAAGGTCGGTCTCCCCGCCACGTCTAAGTATTTCCCTCAAGCGATCTTAATATAACGTAACGCTAGAACATTTTCTACCAGCCAGCATAGAAATTTCGATTCAACAGCAGAAAGTGTCTCGCAGTGAGTAAAAAAGGACGGCAGCGTGCCGTGCGTCTCGGCGACGACCCCAAGGTATCCCTAAATTTAGATTTATAGACCCTTCAATTCCGAAGGGATGTAGGGTCTCTCGCTGTGTTCTATCGTCTTCGGAGCTGCATAACGCTGTCCCTTCGTTCCCTTTCTACCATCGCACAACGCGGAACACACAAGGAATGCACCCATTCACTGTCGACATTCCCAAAATTAGAACCCACCGATCCTCTAGATATTTTCTCTATAGGGTCGGTGAACTATGGAATCGACTCCCTGCCGAAGTTTTTCCCTCAACTTGGGGTCCTACAAACATGAGCAAGCTCCTGACCGGCCGGTATGGTGTTCGCAGCCCCTGTGAAAGTCCGAAAGCCCATGGGCGCAGTCAGACGCCTTTTTTGTGAGGTCCTGGCGTGTGCGATATGCCGCGCTCATAAAAAAACTCATTCATATAGCGACAGCGTAGACAGTTTTATATTGAAAGGCAGGGGATAGGTGAAAGTAGTGGTGCTACACATTTCTCGTAACGCTGCTTGTAATTATGGTTTTTATTTTATTATTATTACATATTTAAAATATATTATTTAAATATATTTTAAGTACATTTACCCGCATCTTTACTTTACTCAATAACTATCTACTGGCAATTTAAAAAGTTTCACTTCTATGGTGCACGGACTTCGTGTTCTAAGTCGGAGAGGCGTTTTATCTTTTCGTCTAATCCAGGCCAATTTCCCGCACCGCGCCTAAAGCAGTTTCACTCCGAAAATCTTCGGTATTTTCCTAAATCATTTTCCTACATTTATCATGATATCAAAGATTTAACAAGTTTCTATAGAATATTATTTCATATCATATTAAATTATTTGAATAATAAACTGCCAGTGGCTTCTCCTTACAATTAAGCACTTGTAAGTTGGAGGAAGAACAACGTTTTTTTTTCTGTTAATCTTGCTAGAACAAATTCAGAAAAAATCAAAAAGTATTTATGGGTCATCAGGGAAATATTGTTAAATTAGTTGGTAGACAATAAGCCGTACAGGATAATTAGTAATATTAATTAATAATAGTTATATTATAATAATAAGCCGTACAGGATAATTAGAAATAATAATAAATAATAGTAATTAATAATTAATATTAGTAACGTAAAAAATTATAAGCTACCCAATAATTGAGTAGAACTTTTTAACTATTGTCAAATCTTAATTCGGATTAAAAGGGTGGGGTTGCAATATTTTAAAACAGTAGTGAATTTTGTACGTTCCCCAATTGTCTGGATTGAGGCCGTGAATGTTTGAAATTGACATAAAATAAAAATGTCCATGATTGGCGGTGGTGTGGATTTCGTGTAAAATGACAACTGCTCCTATCAAATTAGTCATGGGTGGAAGCCACTCTAAACAACTACACGCACACTTCCAAATTCGTGTGTAGTCATTTCCTTACTATTTGGAACCAAAAAGGACTTTTCCTTTTCGGTTGCGCCGCATCGGGTCGATATTAGAATAGAGGCATCTCGACAATTTACGAAAAGATATTAAAACACAAAATTACCATTAACATGCATACCTTTACTTAAACAAAACATTCAAATTGATGATGATTCATTGCATATTTAAATCAAATATACTTTCGAAACATTTATAAAAAAAAATATAAAATTACTGCTGCGGTGCCCGAAACAACATCGAAAATAAAAATAAATATCCCAATTTGTTTTGGCATAAAAAGTACCTTATTATTTTAGCGCACACAAAGTATTTACATTCATAAAAAATCACTGAAATCAGTTGATTGGGTGGGTAATATTACTACAATGTCAGGTTATTTCATCTATGGCTAACAATACAAAAGTTTCGAGATAAATATGTACTTATATTATGTACAGTTTTATCCACATAACTAATCTTTACTTTGAAATAATCCTACCAAAGCACTAACTAACAAAATCGACTTTAAGCTAATTCACGCTTGCGTGAATGAATGTGACATGAATTAACCCTTGCTTTCAAAGTTATCTAACTCGAGAAGATATGTAAGGGTGGTTGAGGATTGACACAGCGATAAAATCTCCAAGTTTGCAAGTTCACTAAGGCGGTGATGAAATTAACCACATAATATGTGAGTCTACATGACTTTCAATAGGTGATTTGATCATGATTTAAATTGAAAATTAGCGATGCGTAAGGTATTATTAGTTAATCTAAAATATACTAACAGAAACCATACGAAATATGTGGACAGGCGTTTTAGAGTTCCGTGTTGCCAAATGGCAAAAACTGGACCCTTACACTGAACAAAAAAAAGATGTGCAATTGATCTGTGGTTATTGTTTAAGCACAGTTAAAATTCAGTCATTTATTGTAAAGTATTTTATTTATTTCTCATTACTATTAATGTATTACGGTAAGTATGCATTAATGAGCTAAAACAGTTACTAATAAACAGTTATCTTAACCGATTGAACAGTACCGATCGATGAAAATAACACGTGTGACGGATCAGATGATTTTGAAACGGTTATCTTAACTGATTAAACCTTACGGCTGACTACAAATACGGCGTGCAATTGTCCAGTTTCAAAAATTTAACACTGAAGTAATAATGGAAAAAATACTAAAGCTAGAAACCACACACACAGTTAGGGAAAGAGTAAGAGAAAACAATGATTGCTTATAGTTTTGTTTATATGTGACTGGACATGGATGGCTAATACCACACCTTCTGTCATGGTACTAGCCCAACACACCACATGGGAACTAGGTGCCATGCCAGGACCTTCCTTATATTGCACGGCTACATTGAACTGGATGGAAAACACGGACAATTTTCATTGCCGCTTCGACCAACGTTCATCCAATGCGATGGTACCAACCCGGGCGGGATAAACCCTACCACCTAGTAAGTAAGGAAGGGGACCTACAGCTTAACGTGGAATCCGAACCACGGCCAGCCTCTCTCAACGGTCGTATGGTCACCCATCCAAGACAAGACCGGACCCAGCGATGCTTAACTTCGGAGAGCGATCGCCGAAGTGTCGCGCCACTGGGCCATTGAGGCTGACAGTTAAAAAAACCATTCAAAATACAGTAAAATAAGGCTAACATTTTTCAATCAGAGTAACCGATTTACTTAGTTGGCTCTATATCTATTAATATATTATATATATTAATAAGAAAGCCGAATCCGTTACTTAAGAAGAAATATTATGAAATTATTAAGCTTTGAAAATATCCGTAAACACCGGGACAACGAGGATACTACGCCGTTTGAAATTTTCGCGTTTACTACATTATTACATAGCATGACCTGAAAGTGATGCGAGACGGTTTCAGCCGCCAGAGAAAGGTCCCTGTAGTTTTTCATGCCGACTCACAAGAACTATTTGCAGAGATTTGTATTTGAAGTGGCCGCCGTCGCCAGATGTCCATTACCGAGTCATAAGGATATACGAAAGGATAAAGGGGCTCTTTTATGCAGAAAATATTTCTGTGATATTCGCCGGACCTTTTTTTAACGTCCTAAAGAGGAGCCACACTGTTATGTACTTGCCCATTCTGAGCAGAAAGGAAACTGAGTTGAATTAATATTCTAATTGTACATAATAACGAAACGAATTTGCAAGCTTATGTTTGTATGTATGTAATGTATGTTGAGTATGTCAATAAAATTTTGTCAGAAAGCTGTAGCTGGGCGGTGGCTTATACATGCTGTTGCTTTTTCGAACATTGAGTACTTCCTGTTCCCGAGGTTTCTGGTACCTATCCCGGAACATGTATGTTCCGGGATGGATAAGAAGCAATACAGAAAAAAACGAGGGTACCATATAGAAAGAAGTATTACGAATGGACGTATGTGCAGAAGATCGAAAGTAATTATACTGTATCACGAGTGAGTTCAATCCCGCCCCATTTATTTACGAGTATAACACTTTTTTATCTTTCTCCATGATTTGGAATCCATTTAAAATTGTAAGTCCCCTTTGCCCTTCTCTGTAGTAGGGTTAAGCCCGCCGGTGCTTATACCATCGCGTTGAATGAAAATATTGTCGAAGCAGCAGGGCAAACTTATTCATGTTTTAGCCATCCAAATCAAGTTATATAAGATAATCGTACTTTCATGTTATGCCTAGCGGATTCATTGATAATGCTTTATGTTCTCGTATTGTCTACAACACGTGAATGAACTCTACTATTAGTAGAGTTCATTCTTATTTCTTTACTAAAGTAAAGTGCTTGCACTGTACGTATCCATTTATCAGCCAATTATAAGTTTCGAGCCCTGAAAAAGTTTTATAATTAAGCTATGTTTACACTGAAATATCATCCTTAATATACCTATGCCTCTGATGCCCTTAGGTTCGGTGGAGCAGCACTATTGCTGACTTGGTCTACCCGTTTCAGGATGAACGGAAAATATTGAAAAGTCGCTGACCTGTGGGTCGCAATATCGCACTGCGTCAGGACAAAAGTGAAACGACCCTCTCATTATAACTTACGTCCCTGCTTTCGACCGGATTCAGGATAATGACGGTAGTTGCTGCCAACTCTGTCACAGGATCAAATACAACCAGACAAAAAACATTTATCTCGAATCCCTCAATTATGCTCTTGTTTAATTATTTTGGACTTAGCCCCTTTATCCCTAAAGTTACATGGCCTAAGCTCTTTCTTTCCTGTCACTGACAAAATGTTTTTAGCTTCCAGACGTCGGCTGGACTGTATTCCGGCTAAGAAAATGCCATCTTACAGATCATTATCTTAATTTCGCCAAAAATGTGACTGAGCTCCTTTCTCCTCCCTCCTCTCGTATAAACACAATAAAGCTAGCCACGTAAGAACTAATAATGTACCGTTATTAACTTTCATGTCTTAACACATTAATTCGGGGGAAATAATCTAGTGAAACTTTGTTTTTAGAGATTATTTTTTTATATACCAAATAGTTGAATTCTTAAAAAATTTAATGCATGCTAAAATACGACTACGCCTCGCACATTTGTCACTACACAATGCACGTAATTAATTTTTGCCTGCTTAATGCGACATCACTTTATTCAGACAGACTTACACACACCCTCACTCGTTATGTAATATATTGATTCGTAGGACCTATGATTCGTAAACCGCAACCTCTTTCCTGTAATAAAATCATTCACCGGCATGGTTTTCGCAGCGCCCCTGAAAGTTCGAAAGCCCATGGGCATCGTCGAACTAGGTGTTATACTCCATAATAAAACTAAAGTAAAATGTTATCACTTGAAATTAATATGATTAATAAATAAATAAAATACTGTATGAGCCACAGAGGACTCTAAGAAATGCGGTTGTAGCGTAAATTATTTTATTGCAAATAGATAGAAAGGCGGGATGAAACAGAACCACTTCTAGTCTTCGACACACTCGAAAATACAACATACCAAAATAAATCGTTGGAAAACACTCACTGGTCGATGGCATCAGTTCTCAGCACACCAAGGCCTTGGGTTTCTGATGAATATGGGCGAACACACCAGCGTGGTGGTTCGCGCACTGCAATCCAATGTCTTTAGCACAGGTTCACTGGATCGTTCCAATAGTTCCTTATTGAGAGGTCACAAAACACTCCTAGGAGGTAAAAACGTCCGGAATTATAATGTTCGAAGTATACGTTCTCTCGAGGACATGTGGCGCGTCTTTCGGTTCAAACGGAACAGGAAGCACTGGCAGCGAGCTGTATTCGCGCGCTGCTTAACGTTTTTGGTAACTGCCACATGCATGCGGTAGGTAAAAAATTAAGTCCATGCATGCTGAAGCGTTTCCGGTCAATTGGAATGCCTTCTTTTAAAATGTGAGAACGATTTTAAAGTGGACCAAACGGGGGAACGGCATAACGTCTAAAATGCAGATCGTATAATATCATATTTTGACAAAATTTCAAAACCATGCACAGCGTATAATCGGCAGATCGTATAATTTTATAACTAGTGCATGAAGAAGTTTAAATAATAAAATTACTTATTTCTCCATGCATAACGTATAATAGTCACTACGTATAAAATTATGATATTTATTTAACAAAAAAGAAAACCATGCATATCATATAATCCAAAAACTTTTCATACGATAAGCGTCCTTATGCTTTTACTTTTAAAGCGTATACTCGCACGCGACTTTTTGACCGTCTCAATTTTGTGAGCGCGAGATTATTCTGTCAGAGTATTGTGCGAATAGCCCATAGTGGTGTGAATATAACCATAAGAGAAAGAGTTCCTTATTGAGCATAGTAAAAAGACCGAAATCGCTGCGACGATTTTATTCAATGTTGCATAATTATTGACACGTTTTGAATGCCTTTCATTTGAAAAAATATATTTATTTGTGGCAATTACAGACTTAAAATCAATAGCGTAAGGTGGCCTTTCGAAATTGTAGCAAATTGTTACTCTTTGACAAATATCGATTCGTAGCAATTTCAGCCTTAAAAGTATCGTTTTTAGGGCGCTTTATGCAATGCTTTTTGGCATATTATACGTTCTGCATGGTTTTCTTTTTTTGTGAATTCACGTTAGGAATATTATACGTTGTGACTATTATACGTTCTGAATGATGCAAAGAGTTGATTCTATTTTTAAACTTTCTTCATGCACAACGTATAAAATTATACGTTGTGAATATTATACGATATGCATGGTTTTGATTTTTTGGAAAAAAATACTTTTATACGTAGTGAATACGACTCGCCCAAACAAATACTTTGTCATTTCCATAATCATATGACAATTTATACACGGCTACAGTTACAGCCTATAGCTCTATATCGACCACCTACAGGCCGGTAAACCTATTAATCTTACTCTCAAATTAATCGCACTCAAAAGTAATTATTGCCTCTGACATCTCATCTATGCAAAGTGGTCGCCCATCCCACTCTCTCCAGTGGATTCTCCGTAGTGCCGCCTCTATCTCGCGGGAGAAGGGTGTTTTCGTTTTTCCGACTAATGAAGCAATATTTCCCGTAGTTGCAGTAATTTTTCTTTTGCTTTTAATTTATGGTGGCGTCGGGAGGTCGCATTTAAACGTTTATGTTAAAATGTCAGATGCCAATTCATATGAAAGATCGATGAAGACGTTGTTTATATTAAACATAATAAAACATGTTTTAGGAAATATAGTAACTGACGCTATAAAGTGAAAGGTGAAAAGGTAAAATAAAAGTGATATTTTATAAATTCTACTTCAAAATAATATGTTTAGTATAGATAAAAGCTTAGTACACTTGAAGCTTGCACTTACTTAATTTATAAATATTCTAATTAATAAATAGAAGTAATGCAAATTAAATTAGAGAATCGAATAAAATAATAATGAAAGTAACGAATAACTAAAAATTTGCAGCTAAAGTAAGATAAGTAAAATAAATAAACAGCTTATATCAACAAAAGGACCAAACACAGCTATGACTAGGCTGACATTTTGCTAGTCGCTGAACTTAAGTTTGGCCTGTTTCTGATGTTGTGATGTTTTGTAATTTTAGGTTAACAACCGGTTAGACAAACCTGTTCATGCCAAAATCACACAAATAGGCACTAACTATTAACTTTATTAATTTTATAATATCTTAAAGGGTCTTTAAAAGATATTGCTTATTACATTGTAGCCTATAAAAGCGCTGGTAACTTTTTAAGGACAAACATAACAACCACCAACAAGCACCATCTACATTGACGCATACACCCCTTTAACTCAATATATTATAGGCCTCCTTATAACCCGCCAGGTGGGACGACGACATAAAGTGCGTCGGCGGAAACAGTGGTTCCGTACCGCTGAAGGCCGGGAGGAGTGCAGGAAAATTCGAGAGGCGTATGTCAGCAGTAAACGCAAACACGCTGACTGACTAACTGACTGTAAACAAAAAAAAGAATTTTCCAAATCGGTGAACATACATAAAAAAAAATTCCGACGAATATCGAACCTTCTCCTTTTTTTTGAAATTATGAAAAATGAAATTATAATAAAGGATCATTGACATAGACAGGTTCGACCAAGCGTACGAATCCCGAACGGTCGTCATGGCGGAGCACTCGGAATATTACAGTCAATTTCGGTGCACTCGACAGTACTCCGGCGGAGTACACCGAAGGCTAGAGCAAAATTGTCATTAAAATACTAACTCACTAACAAATATATTGTATGTAGATACAGTGTGTTCCTGACAGTGCATATGATTCAATAAATAATTCATTCAATTCATTTTCATACCGTTCCTTGCTATCTCTTGCGTGTTTCCTCGACACCCCGAGGATTAATAGATAAATACAATTTCAAACGTTAAGTTATTTAAAAATAATGATAAATTATCAAATTTAAGCATAAATCAATAACAAAAATCTACATAATTGTAAAAAATATTTATAATGATTATGGATTATCTAGTGTCCGCCACCACCCGCCAGTAGTTCTAGAATAAAGAGATCGAACGGTTCGTATCCAAGGGCGCCCTCCGACAGAAACAATTCGATGCAACCGTGCTCGTGAAGGCAAGGCATGGCACCTCCTTCCTTCGGACGGCGGGTTTGGTTATTATTATTATTATTACGATATATTTATTTATATGCATATCTTTTAAATTATAAAAAACGTAAAAAAATATATAAAAAAATGGAGAATCCATCGGCGGCGCCTCCTCCAAGCGCGCCGGTCGTGGGTGCAGGCCGTGGTTCGAACGATAGGTGGTGGTCCCGATCTCTGAGAGCCCCGCATCCGTCGGACTGATGGACGTCAGACCAATTATTATTATTATTATTAAGTAAAATTTCCTAAATATGAGGCGGCTAGAACTTTGAAGCGGTATAGTATTTAGTATTGACTAGTGGTACATTAGCAAATTATTATTTTCTTTATCGCAAAGAAAATAACGTTGAAACGTATTCCTTATCGCAGTGTCCTAAAGAGGCATCGCAGTGAAATAAGTGACGTGCCAACGACCAAAGCTTAAGGTGATTCAAAAAGCTTGCTATATCTTTAACGAGATCTAGATGGCGCCATTATCTGAAAAGTTGAAAAAAAATGTTGCCACGCATTACACGCAACCTAATTTACAAATTTACGTTTGGCTGAATCCTCACACATATTCCAGGCAATATATTAATGAAAATAATGAAATATGATTTCGTACACAACACATTAGCACCAGGCTTTGTCATGAATTCAAAGAATTATGTAAGAGGGGCCTTCCCGACGGGAATAACTTATTCGTGGGCATTGCACAAAATCGTTCTTTTGCGCTCTGGGTCCTTTTTTGTTTCAAAGGAAAATATAGTCTCCGTGATGAGGATGATACAACATGTCCACAAAGAAGACAAAGCGCATAGTGTTTGATTTGTTTAGATTTTATAAGAAATTACACAACGACTTATATCTTTTACATAAGTAAATCACGAACGCTGTAGTCAACAATCAAACCGAAACCATAATTTTTATGGAACAACTAATTATTTGTTTTAAACATTTTATATATATATTTTTTTTATCGTTGAGTAATCCATGTCCAAACTTATTGCATTAACGGCGCGAAAAATTCGAACTTTCAAAACTTATAAATTAGAAGCCGAACACAGTTTTACAATTATAATGGTAATTAAGCACCTAGTTCGATTATATAAATATTTTCTGAGCATAATTTTGGATCTCCGACAAAACATATGCGCATGAGTTGAGCGGGAAGGCCCACCTTGAAGAGAACATTTACAATGCGAACAAAGTATATCCAAAATGATTTAGCTATAAGATAAAAAATTTACTATGAGGCTTAACAACCAAACTTATTTTAAATGCATGTATCATGGAATATATAATACATTGAATAAGCACATCGACAACGCACAAAGCCCATGAAAGTTTGTTAAATACACATATTTTCAGACCTGAAACGAAAACATTGAATCGAACTTGTGACCAACATCACAAAATGTCCACGACTTGCTTACATTTCTGTCTATTACCTATTTACTTAATACCCGATTATTGTTTAGCACAGATTAACTAAGCTAGTTAAGGTGTTCAGAATTTCTAATCAATTGTACATAGTTTACTAACTAGGTTTTATTACTGACTTGTAAAATCACTATTCTAACTTGCTTTACATTTGGCATCTAGTATCAAGCAACAAATTTCTATACATGTGAAATTTTAGAAGATAAATTTTACACAAAGATTTTCTTTTTGCAGTAAATTACATACGGTCGTATTCAGAGTGAACCTGTTAAAACTTAGTACGTCATTAGCACCCGACTAACCATACTAAAAACCGGTTTAGTCCGGCAATAATCCACGCACTAAAGTTAGTCCGCCCACTCTGAATACGACGGTTAGTCATGACAAAGTGCACGCATATATATTCGTTGCCTGACGTTAGATCCCAAATATCAAGTCAATTGCAACAGTCGTTTAAGCTTCTCTTGGACATTTTGTGACCATTTATATTATATTAAGGTGGGCCATCCCGCTCAACTCCCCATACACACGGGGAAAGAAGATCACGCCCATATTTCTTTTCAGAGATCCAACATTTTGCTCAAAATAGGTTTATTTGATCGAACTAGATGTCTGATGACCATTGGCATTGTACAATTGCGTTTGGTTTCTAAGCTATAAGGTCTGAAAGTTCGAATTTTTCGGGTGTTTTATACAATAACTTTGGAGGTGGATTACTCAACGATAAAATCCATACATCTTAAAAAGATTAGTCATCAGACATAGCTTGTTTCATGAAAATGTATAATCAATTTAGTTTTTGTTAGATTTTTTACTACAGCGGTCGTGGTTTACTTTTAGCTGGAGGTCGTTTTGAAATTAAAATTTTCGTAAATCTTACCAAATCAAACACTATGCGCATTGTCCACTTTGTGGACATGTTGCATCCGCCTCATCACGGAGCCTGTCTTATTCTTTGAAACATAGAAGGTCCCAGAGCGCAGTAGCACGGTTTTGTACCGTGCCCGCGAATGAGTTAGTCCCGCCGGGAAGGGACACCTTAAAATGAAGGAACTCCCCTAGCGTGATGCTCTTAACGAGCTTAACTCATCTATGCTGGCATCGGGTAATCAAAATTAAAACCTTAATGTGGGCTTACGTACTATATTTAGTTTGCAATAAAGATTTTTAGTATCAATGACAATAAAATTGCGTACTATGGTATTCACTGGTGACGAGACCCCTCCGAGCACGCACCGGCGGATGCGGGCAGCCGTGGCGGCGATCTGTGTTGCCAGCGATGGGCACGCTGCAGCTCGCTGACTCCAGGCATGCCAATGAGAGTCCAAGCACCATGCTAAAGCGGTGTCATCAGCTGGGGACCCCAGTAAAGGGCGCCTATGTGCTCGGTTGTTGTGTCTACAGCCTTGGAAGTAAGTTGTGTTTGAATTATAAAAGTAGTTTTGAATTAATTTGTAAATAATTCTGTCGGCTTACTTGTAGGTTGGTATCTATCGTCAATTTATACTTGGTTGTGAGGGTCTACAACCTTGAAAGTAAGTGGTTATTCCCATAAAAAAGTAGCATTGAATTAATTTATAACGAATTCTGTCGGCTTACCTTGTTGGTTGGTAACTAACGTCGATTTATACTAGGTTGTGATGGTCTACAGCCTCGATAGTAAGTTGTGCTTCCCATACAAAAGTAGTTTTGAATTAATTTGTTAAGAATTCTGTCGGCTTACTTGTAGGTTGGTATACATCGATGTATACTTGGTTGCGAGGTTCTACAGCCTTGATAGTAAGTTGTTCTTCCCATACAAAAGTAGTTTTGAATTAATTTGTAAAGAATTGTCGGATTACTTGTAGGTTAGAATCTAACATCGATGAATAATTTGTGCCCGCATTTTTTTTATTTGGGAATGTCTAAACTGAGTCAAATTGTAGCAATTTACATAGAATACAATAGAATGGTTTCACCTTAAATTATATTTTATATAAAACGCAAACCTAGTCACTGACTTTATTGAATGGTGTTATATTTAAATAAAAACTGAATCATCTTAGAGGGAATGTGATATGTATGCATGTATAATAAACTGTGAAGCAAGGACACATTAATTAACAAAAGAGCCCAATAAAAATAGCTGCTTTACGAATAAACTGCAAGGCTGGAACCGAACAGTCTTCGAACGCGGGTATTGCGGAAACCGGAAACCTTTTCCAGGGTCTCTTCGTGTCCAACAATAAGGCGCCGTCTATCCTCCTCCACTTCAGCCCGGCTTGCGGTCTGGTTACTGGATGTACCTGGCTAGCACCGTGCTGTCATGTGCGTAGCAATCAATGTTTCATGAGAATCAGGATGCAGGATCAGGTACCCTTAAGGCTTGTGACTTTCAATGTAACTCATCAGCAGTAATATTGCAAGTTCCTCGCGAATGGATCTTTATGAGTGAACATTGGCAATACGCTATGCTAAACTAAATCAGTCGTATTCAGAGAGCAACTATCAAAACTAAATACGAGATTAGCACCGGACTAACGATGTAAAAACCGGTTTAGTCCGGCGGATTAAAGATAGTCTGCCCAATCTGAATACAACAGTATGAGTTTGCCGTTCTATGACTTGGAAGACCCATTAATTAAATCTGAGAACAACGTAAAACCACATCGAATATTTCATCGTTAGATACATGAGAAAACTTCGTTTCAGTAAATAAGACCATTAATTGACCAACTATGTAAAAATAAATCAAGGAATTAAAAAAAGCGATTTAGAAAAGTATTAATTTAATATATTCAGGTAGGTACCACAGCTTAAACATTATTTCTGAATCTTGACATTAAGGTCTACTTAAGTAAATATACTTTTTCGTACTAAGCCTGTACGTCGCTTATTCCAGGGAATGTGGCATGTATGTATGTATAATCGACCGTGAAGCTATATGCCTGAAGAAACATGTTTGAACGTTTAATCTTCGAAGTCAAGGTCCGTAACGCAGGTATAGCTTTAAATAAATGTATTTAGGTTTAATCTTAAATACTGTGTTAGTAGGCGAAATTTATTACAGAAAGAGGGACTGTAGGAGAATTCCAAATTATGGGTATACAGCAGGTGGCGAAATTGGTTAGACGCAATACCCGCGAATGGCATGTTTTGCTGGTTCGGGTCCAGCCTTGCAGTATTCGTAAAGTAGTTTTTTTACAGGGATCTTTCTTTAATTAATGTGTCCTTGCTTCACGGTCGATTATACAGACATATATGTCACATTCCAGGGTCTTACTTACTTACTTAATACACTTATGCATTATTTAATTAATTAAATAAACAATACAAGGTCAATGTCAATCCGTATGCGTTTACCTAGAAAAATAATTTAACATTTCGTTCCTTTATTACATTGGTGACAGCCACGTACTTGTGACTATTTCTTATTTTTACTTGAAAATAACTCTAATAAATTATTTTATCAATTCTGAAATTATACAAATTTAAAGAACTATAACTCATATATATATGCTTATTTAAAAATAATCACGAAAATCGATTAAGTCTTAATTTACTTAAATTCAATTTTCTCTTTTATTAGTTAAGCCATGTTTTACATAATGTGAATACAAATATAATACAAAAAAGAATGAATACAAAATGTGTGTGATCTGGCTACATATTAAATTATTTTCCATCTTTAGTGTACAGTAAATTCAAATTATCTTTAAAACATAACGAAGATGACTTGAACTATAACTAAGAATGAAATATTAATTATAATACTTACTAAAACATTTTGGTTGTTTATTAATTAACACGTAATCACAAGATCAATTCTTATTTGACTATATTCACAAATAATTTCTCGACTATGTCCGTCACATCAGTTGTGACGAAAAAAATTATAGTACTAATGAGAGAAACTTAATATTTTACTTTTGGGTAGAGCTTTTGATTTAAACTCATTTACAGATTGCAATTGCAATGATGCAGACATTGGTTAAATCTAATAGTAAAAAATGAATTGCAGATTTTTTTACTATTAGATTTAACCAATGTAAATTGGAAACATTAATATTCGCAATGAAATTTGATAGGAACGTTAAAGGTATTGATAGGGTTAAGAAACAGTATATCCGCCAAATAGGGCTCAAATATACATTATATACCACTCTTAGGACCAACGAGGTATGTAAGGGGTATTCTCACATTTCATTTATTATTATCACCCACCCTCAAAAAATCTAAGTTTCCCGAAATACATTGAGATTGTTGACGATAACAAGTTCAAAATAGAAATTTCATTGCGCACATAAAATATAAACTGTTCCAATGTAGTGAGAATGTAAATTTAAAAATGTATGCACGCAAAAAACATTAAAATAATAATTGACAAGGAAGCCTTAGCCACATTATTTGACGAAGGACTATTTCTCACTTCTTTCGTTTTAGGCTCATCAATAGAACTCTCCTTCCTCAAAGTCTCCGGACACAAAACCTCCTGCGGAATATTGACGACCCTAATTTGGGTCCTCCTCTCTTCATCATGGTACACGGGACCTTCGACTTGATTACTATCCTCTTTATCCATTTGAATGCCAGAAAAATGGTTATCGTGGTAGGTGTACGTCCTGCTACGAAACTGCGGAGGATTCGTCGTGGTTGCCAGACCAGCCAGACGTCTGGATAGCGCCCTGTCGGGATAGCATGTGATGTTGGAGACGCATTGCCGCAGCTGGTGGTTGGCGGTGTTTCGGTGGATGCTGTGAGCCCAGGATAAGGAGCAGTCACATGCTAACTGGTTACCTGAGAACAAGGCATAGCAAAGAATTAAAATAACGTATCAAACATTCAACTCATTCATGGGTAGCAATAGCAGTCGGATTAGTTGTTATTTACTAGGAATAATATTAGTTTCTAGTATCTCAATCATTATAATAACAAAATAAGGAAAATTAATATAGGCAAACGAGGCGAGAAATCATCTATAGATACGGACAGTAATTTACTAAGTAAGTTATTACTTATCGCAAGCAAATATACATGCCACTCGCAGCTCTAACTTATTTCATCGTCCCCTTAGTAGAAATAATGCTGGTAAACATAAACCTTTCTTCAGAATGTTTAGGACTTACTAATATAATTTGGTTGAACCTTTTCTAAATATTCAGTCCACATTTATAAGTAAAATATTTAATATTTAGTTCCCTTCCGAATAGGGAAGGGAACCTGCAGATTTTCATGGGCTCCAAACCATAGAACAGCTCGCATTCGTAACTAAATGCACTTATCCAACTGAGAAGAGAAAGACGGTAGTGCATGACCGGAGCAAAGATTTGAACCTCGCTTGAAAGGCAAGTTCTCTAGCCCCCTCACCACGAGCTATATAATGTGTCAAATGTATAATTTACTTAGTCACCTACTTATACCACAAGATCAAACCCTGAACTTAAAGATCTTACGCAAATATTAATTAGGCTATATATCTGTTTAAAAAAACGTTTTTGCGTATGTCGTACCAACATTTTCAAAATGACAATCTTTCTTGGAGGTACCATTTTGACGATTAAATTACATGAACTGACAGAGCCATTCATCAGAGGTTTTATTATAATGCGTTGAATCTCTGCGTCAGGAGAAATGTCTTACTGAATATTATATTTTTTAGGGAGAATTAATATAGACGAACGCCCGGCGCCTTGGCTTAAATTATAATTTTCACCTCTAATGAAGGACTGTTGAGAATATTGAGAATAATTAAAAATCCATTTAGGTTTCGTGGCGATTAAGAAGGCGCGAATTATGAAATTCCTTAATTACTGATTTTGGTTTATTCTCGACGTATTTTCGCGAGCTTCATCTTCTGGTTTATGTCCCGCATAAAATATGCAAAGTGCGCCTCCTAAATTTAATACAAACAGCTGTACATGTAGAAGTTTCTAATTTTATAAGTACATGAACTTATTAAGGATGTTTTAAGCTTTGAAATGAAACAGTTTCTTGGAGGATATCCAAGAACAGGGAAACAGAGGTACCTCTCTTCTAATCTAACTTCTAATCATTTTACTAAATAAAAGTCATTATTTAGTAAACCTATTAGAAGTCAGATTAATTCTGTGTTGATTTCAATTACAGGATTATTAATAATACAAAGCAATACATAATTCGCTCGTGGCAAATTTTTCCATAACATTACAAAAATTACTGTAGGTGGCAACCAGCTATAGTATTGGGCTTAATGCTATAATGGCTTATTGCTTTTTAGTTCATTACCACATTTGGGACTTGCTTTCTATGCCAGGGGTCATGGGTTCAATGTTCACCCCGTTCATGCACCATTTTATTTATTTTTTGAGTTTAAGAAGTGTATTTCGTCACGAATTCGGGCTGTTTCATGATTCAAAATCCATGTACAACTGTATGTCCCTTTCCCCTAACATATTGTATTGCTAGGCCCACCTGGGTTGGTACCATCCCCCAAAAGCTGCAATGAAAATTTACCGCGTTTTCTCGCTGATATTTCCATCCAGTTCAATGTAACCGTACTCATAAAGAGAAGGCATGGCACCTAATTCGTTCCGGAATGCGGTGTGCTGAGCTAATATCCTGAAGATGGGTGTGGTATTAGCTATCCATATCCAGTGTCATCAAAAAATTGCTGCGTTTCACGAGAGAAGAAGTTTAGCAGACCGAATTTATCCGTATAAGGGCAGGCACCTCACAATCTACGAGATACATCTACATCTTTGTTTTAATAAAAATGATTAAAAATCCAAAACGGAACCCTGATAAATTTATATCTTGTCCATTTATCGTTTCTTCTCTCCGTCTGTTAGCCATTTTACTCTGAAGCTATTGGCTATGTACTATAGATAAATTGTGTGAGGATGGTGTATGTTCAAGAACCCCCTTTACAGTGGTCTTGCAAAAATAGTAAATAAAAAGGAAATTGGTCGTGGCAAGACATGCATGCAAATGAAGTAAGATCAACAATATTCCAGTGCACTAAAACCTGTGGGATATCGTTGGATATATCTTCAATAATATAGATTGTGTGAAGATTTTTTAGTTAAGTCAATAATTGGTTATCTTAAGTACTTCGAAAGTTTATTCTTAAACTTTTTAATTAGTCAACCTTAAACACCACCTTAAATTAAAATATGTTCAAATATTATGTGTCCTGTCATTTTTGAGATATGGGTCATTTTCGGTTAAATTATTCCCGACTATGGGTCCCTTCAGTGCGCGAGGCACAAGACGCACTTAACCGTTTTTCCTAAACTTTAAATTAACTGAGAAACTCCAAAGACATTTTTTGAAACGAAATTTAGCGAGAATAAAGGTTCAATTATTTGCTATTCAACTGATTTTAAGAACCTGGGATTAAACCACTGCCAAAGTGCTAGGTTGAGTGGTAGATTGAAAAAAAACTTACCGTCTAGATATAAAGTTCCTCTATCGAAACGTATGATATTGTTGATGACAGAGGCGATCGTTTTATTCGTCATCGTCTTTAGCTGATTAAACCGCAAATCTACAGAAGTGAGATATTCCCGCCCTTCAAACAATTTACTATCCAACAACTGTATCCTGTTGTTTTCTAATGATATTTGCTCAAGTTTTAGTAGTCCGCTCAACGCCATTTCCGAAATCATCTCCAGTTTGTTTTCCGCTAAATTCAATATCTTTAACCGCTTCATCTCCGCAAAGACGTAGTTGCCGAGCATCTTCAACTCATTTCGACTGAGATCCAAGGATTCTAGTTTTATCAAACCTTGGAAATTTTCTCTTGTCAGCGTGGATATGTCATTGGCGTGTAAGTTCAACTCTGTAAGTCTAGTCAGATCGTTGAAACAGCGCTCATGAATTATGGTAAGATTATTGTAAGACAGCGATAGTCTCTTCAAGTTCGGAAGGTTCACAAATACTCCGCGTTGTAGTTCTGATATTTCGTTTTCCTCTAGGTTGAGCGTTGCAAGGCTTGGCAAATTCGATACAGAGTTAAGATCCAGCTTCGTTATTTGATTTCCGATGAGGTAGACTCCTTTTAATGACATGGAGTTCGCAAAAGCGTTTTCTCTCAGCTGTTTTATAGGGGAGAATTTAATCGTGAGATTTCTAAGTGTATTTAATCGACGAATTGTTTCGGTGGGGATTTCCTTCAGAGAGCCGTTGCCAGTGACTCTAAGAGACAGAGTTTGAAGGTATGGCTGCGGGGTGAAGGATTCCCATATGTTGCTGCTACTAGACATGTTGCCATTGAAGACCAAGCAGTCAGTGAGGTTTTGTCGAGTGTCACAAAAACATTTTAGTATGCAGTTGTCGCCAAGATTGCAAATATCGTTGCTGCACTGCTTGTTATCTTCGCCTCGATGGCGTTTGCTCTCAATGAGGCCTATTTGAACAGTGGTAAGGGTGACGGCTAGGAGAAACAGCTTGAACATTAGCTTCATCTTGACGAATTAAGCGGTCTCTCCAGTCTACTGTTATCTGTAACAAACAAAAACATTGTTGTTTATTATTTATAATTATGGTAACGTTTTCTTTAAGTAAAGATTAGGTTGAAGATATTTACAATTTTGTGGTTCCGAAAGTTTGGCATTGTTCATTATTTATAGTCCCAAATTAGTCTGGATAGTTAGTTAATAGAACATTGAGCAAGCAATGTAAAGGCTCAGACACCGGCGCTGCTTTTGTTAAATCAGTATCAGACATTTCAAAATCTTATTACGTAACTTTTAATCTAGATTTTGCTCTTCATGCGTGTTTTGTAGAAGTCTTTATTTGTTGTCTTTATTGTCCAAATCTTTATTTGCGACAACGTGACAATTTGGTATATTTTCTATAACAAAGCCCTTGTCAAAGCATTTATATTCCGCATAATTTGCAACATAAGGCCTAAAGGAGTCCAAAATGTGTTCAATTCCACAAAAGCCGACTAGGAAATTTATCTGTTTTTCAATGTATGTAACACGCATGCCTTATGTTGAAAGAAAATATTGTGAAGAAACCCACCATTTGTTAGTGTTAGAATTTTTAGCAATGGGCTCGCTATATATTGTTGACATTAGTCACCGCTGGGTACCGTAAGAACGTATACCGGTGATCTGAAGCCTGGGATGGTACCCGTGATAATGTTAATTTTGATTAACGCATATTGTGGGTTGTTCATGTTTTGATTTAAATATCAGCAAATTGCAAATATCGTAATAGTGTTATCAAAAATATACAAAATTGTTTTATCGGGATCAATAATTATTTTAAAAATATGATAAAGTTGACGATTTTCAATAGGTTTCGCAGATGCTGATAATCTGTTCATATTTTATTAACCTGAATGCCTATCAAACAGTACATATCACATACTTCGTTTGAATTTATTGCAAACAATAAAACCGAGCAAACCCCGATTTGACGACCGGATCTTCACGAGTCTTTCTTACGGGAAGAACGAGCCGGGAAAATAAATTGAAGAGACGGAAGAGGAAGAATAAATAATCCTCAATTGGCAGTTCCATAGTAATGAAAGCGTTGAAAATAAATAGGGCTAAGAATGCGACTTAATCTACATAAACAGACAACGAGCAAACTTCATCGAAAAGTGCAGTTCAGTTAATTTATTTTTGTACAAACGGTCCTATTATTTCCAAGTATTAGTATCTTAATATTACATTTAATTTAATTTCTGTTAGTAAATAATACACTGTCGCCAGAAACTCCTAGCGATGAATAAATAAAATAACAGTTTATTGTATTCTTGATTATATCTTTATTATCTAAAATTCACATGAGTCGATAGATCCAGGTGTTTGTTTTGATCGGCGGAGCTACGCCACCCCAATGTTATATGTATTGTAATATAATATATATTATACTAAAGCTATTAAGATTATTATATTGGTTGCACAGGTAAAAAAAATCACAGGAAGTAGCCATAATAATAAGAGTCAGAGTCGCGTTACAGAATTCGTTTGATGCATGGAAAATACCTGTTTTTATTACTTTCCGCGCTAATATAGAGCATAAGTAAAGTAGTATGATATGTATATTTTACACATGGTTTGTGTGTTAAAATTGAGTGTAGCACCTAAGAAATTGGAGTTTATATGAAAATTGTGAAATATAAAAATACAGATTTTTTTAGCTACTAAAAATACTGGTGGTATAAACAATTTTGCCATTTTTATAGCACTTTGTTTATCCCTTCCATGTAGAAGTCTGCCGGACGGGAGGCGATGAAGTCAGCGAAAGCGTTTTGTACTGCCCCTCGGGTGTTGAATTGAGTAATCCTTTTTTTGACGCACTGATTAGGTGCTGTACCCGGGTCCACCCATTAGGATGACGCACTTGGCCGGTTTTTTAAAAGAAAATTGTTTGATAACCTATAAAAAAGATAAATTTCATTCATTATTCATACACTTCAAATTCCAAAATCGAAATTCTGCAGAAAAAAGTAATCTCAAAGCAAAACGAACCCAAATAAATCGCTGTATCGCAACGATATTTCAATTTGTATCAGCTTATCCTACGGTATGTTATTTGCTATGCCCCGTACATTTGTCCCTCGAGAATTGGAGGCACAAAAACTTCGCCCCGCTTCGGAGCACGCCGTAGATTAATGGAAAATACAAACGCATTAATCAAGTCCGTTTCGTTAGTCGGAAAACACTCGCTGTACAAATCGAACAACGGCGCTCCGTCAGGGCTGTGAACTGGCTTTTGGAGCCACAATTTTTCTACGAAAACCGATCAGATTAGAGCGCTAGATGCATTATTTTTATATTGTGTGTGATTAATGGTCGTGTCGGACAGTCCTCTCTTTGTATCAAGGCAGATTTGAGAGGGCAATGTATTATGATGACGGAACGGACGGTCAGGCCGTTCTTAAAGAGGTTTGTGCGTCTATGTAGATGGCGCCACGGTCGTTCGCAGGCATTTCTACTACAACTCCTTAAGGGGGAACGTGCGTCAAAGTAAATGGCGCCACAGTCGTTCGCAGCCATTTATGCTTTGACTCCTTAAGGGGGTGTGTGCATTAAAGTAGATGGCTCCACTATAAGTCGTCCACTATAACTGCAGTGGCGAGCACATTGATCGGTTATGTATTCAATCTTATTAAACACTTATGAAAATAAGCCGGAATTGCTCTGATCATCTCTCATCATCCATAGACAGTACACTGCATATGGATGATGAATAAACAATACAATACAATACAATATTGTGCGCAACGAACAACTGTGGCGCCATCTGCATAGACACACACACCCCCTCAAACAAATGAAGTTACAAACTATAACTGCAGTGGCGAGTACATTAAGCGCATTAAGGCCCCTATATACCATAGCGTAAAGTCAAGAATGCGCGTGGCGGAATCTAGCCAGTGCCATCATGTAGCGGGAGGGAACGCACGTTTCGCAAACTCCGTCCTCGCTCGGCAAGGTACGATTAGTCTGATTTTGTTAAAAAAATAAAAAAGAAGATTTTTTAACAGAAAGGGCGATGTGTACCTCGTTATGGCTGAAAGGTATAAGTTTTTTTTATTTTATTCTACTAAATAGAAAGATAACAGAAAAAAATGGCTTCGAAAGGTAAAAAAGGTCCTTTTAGAAATATTTTTTTATTTGGATGATTATACAAGTGTTTTGGATAAAATGAGGATGTGTACCTTCGCAAACGTACGTTCTATAAGCTCAATATTTTTTCAATGTTTGAGAACCAAAGGCTTTACTGTAATCGACTTCAGAAATACGTTCATATTTAGGTATTTATTCCCCTTAACACAGAGTGTATTTTCTCTTAGAACAATTTTAAAACGTCTGTGGTTATTTGATATTTGTGAGTATGTATGCGAAAAAAAAACATCTCGAATTGACAAGTTATCAAATTGTAATCTTTACTATAATTTTAAGCGGATTCCAAGTTTATCAAACAAAGACAGGCAAATAGATATATTAAAGTTGATTGTGAAAAGGCGCGATCAAGACGGTATTACATGCCCATACGAGTACTTGGCCGCAAGTATGCGCATAGCGAGCAATCTGCCAGTTGTGATAGCATTTAAACGACAATTATGTCTAGTAATGGTATCAATGACATTAATGTTATTTTCAAGACTTTTTAATAGTGTCAAGATTGCTAAGTAAATATTTAAATGACACATACACAGCGGATGAAAAACCTTGTCTCGACCTTTAGATGACAAATTGATGTTTGAAGTAAACAAGAGATGAGTTTCGCTAGCGGGTAATCTCAGTTCAAAAAACAAAGGAGATGTGTCGTCCAGCTATTGCTAAATGCGATCCGCTGTCTCCAATTTTCAAAAACTACCAACCTGACCTAAACGTACATACCACATGCAAACATAGTCGTAGAGGTATTGAAGGAATTGTGTGGGTGCAAACTGATTTGAAGAACGCATTTCGGGAGCAGATTCTCCGCTGATTAGCTACAAGTCGTTGTGTACGTTTTTTTATAAATCATTCAAATCAAACTCTATGCGCATTGCCTGCTGTGCGGATATGTTGCGTCATCTTCATTACGGAGTCTTTTTTTAGCCAGACACGGTGCCAGAGCGCAATAGCACGATTTTGTGCCGTGCCCGCCAATAGGTAAGTCTCGTCGCAAAGAACGCTCTTAAATGAGCTTAGCAAACTCGGAAGAAGGCGGTGTACGTATCGATCCAATCCAATCCAAATGTAATCCCGGGTGGCGCAGCACCAAGCCTTTAAACCACAAACAACTTAAAAAAAGAACATTTAGGTAACCGTAGGTAGATATTATTACCGAAAAACAGCCTTGATAAATTATTCCAGAGTCTCTGATTTCGAACAACTGCCGGAGAGTATTTGTGAAATTAAATTTAAAATCCATCAGAAAATTGCCCTGTAAACGGAGTGGGCTAGGTTCGTTGAAATAAAAGAGCAACGCGTTGGATTCCCGTTCGGTGTTGCCGCAGTGGGCAGACTCCTTCTGGCTGTAATTTGACAAAAACCTGGATCGTCGGGGATCCGCATGTAAGTGCGACTTATTTTCAGCCCTAATCTCATTGGACGCGGATCAAAGATGGCGATCCAATTTTAAGGACTGTCAAATGGTAAGAGCCGAAAATGCGGAATTAAAGACTGTCTTTTTTTCTTTTAAATATTTATCGACAATTTTGAATTATATCCACGTTTTAAATATATTTTTTTAATTTTATTTTAGAAGCTCAAAACAAATGAACGATTTTGTGAAATTGTTTAGTCACAGTGGCATTTCAAAGTTTGTCCAAAGATCCATCAAACCACGGAGATCATGCGTCAAGCGCTGGTACATATAATTTATTCTAGCGTGGACATCCCATTCTAAGTGAAAACATTCGTAAAGAGGTAAAAAAAATCATTAGGTATTTCAAGAAAACAATTCCGTAGATTCAGACGCTAGACTTAGCTGGTTTCCCGTTAGATCTCGCGTTGGTTTTACGACGATCACAAGACGGCTCGTGTCAGATGGTGAAGGAAATCTCTCTTTAATGAATCGACTGGCAATGGAAAAATTACTTCTACGAAATCATGAGTGGTAATTAGTCTTGGATTTGTACCTACAATCCTCGTTCTAAGCGGTCTGTCAATAAGTCGATTACCCGTCTTAATCTTTCAAGATGTGCCAAAGCCGACGTAAGTTATTCGTTCTGAAGCATTTTAAAAAAATGGTTGCCTTGGTTGTAATGAAAACAGATGATCGTTATACGGTTAATGCAAAGTAGGGAATGAACAGAACGAGTGTCTTTTTGCCACGTGTTATCACAGAGCTATGAAAATTCCCAAAACGACGCATCATTCTGCACCATGACAACGAGAACTCGCACATTACTAGCCAATTATTTGAA
This sequence comes from Incurvaria masculella, assembly GCA_946894095.1. Classification (NCBI taxonomy): domain Eukaryota; kingdom Metazoa; phylum Arthropoda; class Insecta; order Lepidoptera; family Incurvariidae; genus Incurvaria; species Incurvaria masculella. Next base: position 11,964,396 of record OX335643.1, read on the forward strand.
TATTTGGAGCCGCACAACATATAATTTCTGGTTCACCCGCCGCGGCGCCGTATAGTCCTGACTAACCTCTAAAAATGTGTTTACTTTTCAAAACTAAGACAAACGTCACCGGTTACAGTCTAGTTAAGAAGCAGTTCAAATAGTTTTAATCCCCCGTTGGAGTGGAATAAATGTTTCAATAACTGATTCGAGCGTAAAAAAAGTGCATAAAATATTGGGACACATACATCTAATGAAATTTTAGGTTCCATTTATTTTATTTCAAAAGGTTTATCTGATTTCCTTTTTTTAAAAAGGGCTGTGCGAAAAGCAACGATTCATCCTGATCATAATTTGGCAAACTCGAAATATCATATCAACCTTTCATGATATTCATGATTCACTATAATATTAAATGTTTTTATTTTATTGGACATGTATGCACACTAACTGTCATGATGTTAGCCAATATGGTCCAACACACCGCATGGGAACTCGAGATGTCACGGGAGGACCTTTCAAATATTGCACGGCTGCGTAGGACTGGATAAATAACGCCGGCGATGTTTATTCCGGGAATTAATTCTTTCAGGAGTTTATTTACTTTGACCGTTGCTTCTACGAAAGATAACCTAATTTGTCTTCGGATATTTTTTTAACGTTTGACACAACGAAGTGATCCCGCCGTGTTAAAGCAAGGGAGTTTAAATAGGACGTCATTATTGGACAAAGTCTCGGAATTGAATGAGAGCAATCACAGATCCGCGTACGATCGCAAAGTACATAGAAACGAGCCTTTGTTTTTCTTTTAGGTTTAACTTTCATTTTCTTCCTTTGTTCGGCGATTTTATGAAAATTCAACGTCGATAATGGGTATTCTTGAGAGAATCAAAATGTTTTATTGAGTAGTGTATTTCCAAGCTCTGTTATATGTAGGTTTTTCATCTGTTACTGGACTTGGAAATTCGCGAAGGCATTGCGTGCCATCCCTTTACGAGCACGGCTGCATTGAACTGGACGCAAAACACGGACACTTTTCATTGATGCTTCGACCGTCTTTTCATCCAATGCGATGGTACAAAACTTGGCCGGCTTAACCCTACCTCGAACAGGAAGTGGACCTAGAGTTGTGCATGAATTCCGAACCATGGAACAGCTCGCATTCGTCACGAAATGCACTTATCAAATTCAGAAAGATAAATAAAGTGGTGCCATGATCTTTGGCATGTAAAGTAAGTACCCGTGCCCCTGAGATACGAGCCACTCAATAAGATGTACCTATACCGGTAACAGTGGGCCTCGCTATCTCAAGTGTGTGGTTGAATTTTGGATCTAGGAGGCTCTCATCATTTTAGGGTCCCGTTGTAAAAAGCGAAAAAAGGACCCTTTTGATCTGACTGTGGTGTCTGTCGATCGCACGCTTTTAGTACTGAATTATTCTCCTATTAACGGTTTTTTGGATATTCTGACAGAACTTATTAATATAGGTACACTTATTAGTTGCGCCTCAACTAATAACTTTTGCTCGAAAGGTCTTAAGTGTTTGAGAAATAGCGAAATTATTAAAACCGCTTGCGTTTGTAAAATTAATTTAAAAATTGCAAAATAATCATCAGGGGAGGGCGAATTTTATCTATGTTCAACAGTGACGGAACCCTCGGCACGGGAACAGGTTCTCGCTTGACTGGTTTCTTTGGTGGGCGTTGTCTTCTATACACTTTCTTCGTAATATGAAATATTATTTCAACACTTACTCGAGTTTTATTTACTAACCACAAATTGAAATGTATTTTCGTCATGTAAGCAGGGTGAAGAAGGTTTATAAACACAACACAACCAAATATTCTTAGTGTATTTTGGTTTGTTTGCTGGTGAACGAGTACTTTTTTTAAGGACTGGCCTGCTTAAATTGGCTACATATTAGGTCGATGGCGGACAATTTTTTCGCAAAAGAAAAGTAATGTTTTTCATAAATTGTTGCATACGGCAGGTCACTGTATTTCATGACAGAAATAATGGTATTAAAACTGAACACAAGTGCATATATATATATGTTGCCACTAGAGTAGTGCACCGCTTCAAGATCCTTGGTGATGAAGAAGATGCGTCGGTCGGGCTCCCTTTTTCCCTAAACTATGGCTAGACTCGGCGTGATGCTCGTGAACGGGTGCTGTTTGTGCTGTCTCTACCTGCTCCTATTGGCAACATGTTAGATGTCAAGCATACGTTTTTTCTGCCATTCAACGGTAAAAAGTTGCTATATATTTGATAACGAAATATATATATTCACATAAACAGGTACCAATCAATATCTCGTAGGTTTAGACATAGGTAAGCAGTGGCAAATATTTTTCTAAATTAAGCATAAGTGGACGTTAGAAAAAAATCCAGTGAAGTTTCTTGCTAGTATTTCTCCTCTGTTATTATTGAACTAATAAATAATAAAATATGACCAATCCGACTTCAATGTACTGCCTATGGATTATGAATGATAATAACCAATAAAAAACCAGCCAAGTGCGATTCGGACTCGCACACGAAGGGTTCCGTACCATAGTTCAAGATTTAACACAAAAAATCTAGTTTTTGGTATTTTGTAATATTTTTATGTATAAAAATATCGTCCCTTTAATTTTGATGTTTTTTTTCATTTTTCCCATTTGTTGTTATAGCGGCAAAATAAATACACAATCTGTGAACATTTCAGCTGTCTAACTATTGTGGTTCATGAGATACAGCTCTGTGACAGACGGACAGACGGTCGGATTATGACGGATTACGTTTTCGTCTTTTATTAATCTTCTTAATGTGTGTATAAATGACAGTAATTATTTTGGAATCAACAGTTCGTATTGTCCACAAAGTAACTTGTTAGCTGTTCTAGAATACGACCTTTACGAATAACATTTTGGAACAGTTAAATCTACAGTACCACTACCTAACCGGAAAGTTTGTGTACGTGTTGTGGATTTAACCGTTAAACTTTAACTGTTTACCTTTCATTTCACTCAAAAGTTATGTACTTTATTTAATTTTAAGTCATATGGCTTGCCCATTCGACTATTTTAAATGAAAACGTTTATATGTTACGGTTAAAGCCCAATGTAGGTTAAAGTACGAAATGTTTTTTTAGGGTTCCGTACCCAAAAGGTGAAAACGGACTCCGTCTGTTACAGGGCTGTATCTCATGAACCGTAATAGGTAGGCAGCTGAAATGTTTACATAGTGTGTATTTTTTTTGTAATTCGTAATAAAAGGTGTAAAATAAATCCCATCCAATAAGATGTGAAACTAATGTAAAATAATAATTATTTTACAACCATCGATTTTTTATTTAATATTAATATTTCTATAAGCATTCAACAATTTCTGCCACGCGACCCCGACTCTTATTAGTATGGCCGCTTCCCGAGTATTGTTTCCGCCGTAATCTTGCAATGCCGTATGCTTGCTTTGCATACAGCTTGAGCTATCTTCAATTATGGTAACAGTCGACAAGATTAATAAGCTTAATTGCCACGAGGGGTAAATTAGTTATGGTATATACGATGACCCTCCAAAATGATGTCATCTAATTGAATACTTAATGTAGTGTGCTTCACCCTAAAGACTTCATTACGCCTGATTAAAGTGTGCAGAACAAAAGGTAAACTGAATGATTTCAAATATTTCATAGATTGGTCACAAAACATACATATCATCACGCAATTTCCCTGGAAGTGTAGGCCGAGATGATAGAACGCCAGAGTACGATCAGTCTTTTGACTCTCTCGCCTCTTCATACATGCTCTTCTGATACGAATGCTATAAATCCTTTACGAACATACTTTTTGTTTGTTTGAAAGTTGCTAGATTGTTTAAAAAATTCTTATATTCATGCGGAACCTCAAAGGGTTTTTTACACTAAATTAATGTTTTTTTTTTTACAAAAACTGAACATTTAATAAATTAAAATACAAATATTTCTATTTGTTATTCATTTTAATTCCAATTTATATACTGGTCTATTTCCCTTCAGCAGTCTTACCAACGTTCATTGCACTAATTTAGAGTTGATGGTATGAAAAAAACTGATTTTTTCCAAAATCATCTTTACATTTTTTTTGTTTGAAAATAGAAATAAAAAATTTGGTAAAGTTCCTATTATTTCTAACCATTTACTCAAAATTAGTGCACTCGACACAAACGAGCCTACACAAGTTAAACTTAAAACAAATCTGACTTTAACCTACATCCGGCTCTAACCTTAGCATATATGTATAACGTATTTATTCCGTGCGTGTGTCCTGCAACACAAGTCAGACAATGGTCATTTAACGAACTCCTGTCAGGGCAGCCATCGCTCACTCGCGCCCGAGCGTTCACCCTTATCGATCATTAGTCCAATGTTAATTAATTTCACATTTAACACGTTCACATGTCCATAGACATATAACGGACCGTTGTACACAGGCCGGCTTTAATGGTCAAATATTTGAGTCACGGCAAACAAGCCTGTAGTAATGAGCTAACTGTTCGATATCACACTCTACAGGCCATCACGGCCATCGAATAGGAAGAAAATGGGTGGCGACTGAAACTCGTCCGTATATAGATTGCAGCGGCAGTGTAGCCGGTTTTTAGTGAAAATACATACATACTCTGACGGTAGCGCCGGCCAGGCAACTCTAGATATACTCGAGTTTCAGAGACAATTAAGAACACGCAAGAACTGTAAGTCTATTCTTAAAATGCCGGGATCAGAAATCAGGAATTGCACTCGAGCAAATCGCTTTGGCAAATACTATATGCCAAAAACGTTCTTCTTGACGGAAAATGATTGAAATACCGTGCTTCAGAAACTTCCCGTAAAAATAGGCCTGCTCGAGACGAACATTCGAAGATGCGCGTCTCGAATTCGTATACGACACTGCCGAATCAGTTTCGGTCGCCCCCCTCCCCCTCCCCCCCTTCCTTCCTAATTCAATGATCACGGGCGTCATAAAGAATCCAAGCATTTCAAAATAGATTGGAAGAGGTGTAATATTCTATTATATTCGTTTAATTACGGAGATCGTTGCGTGATATGAAGCGAAGTCAGCGGGGCGAAAGGAATAGATTAAAATGGGCGCGTGGCGGTCGTTAAACAACCCAAAACAATATCTGACAGGAAATCATGATGGCGGAAGTACCTATGTCGAGCATTTTAAATTAGGTTTACTTTGATTAGCACACCTGTTGTTGACAAGGCAAGACCTTTAGGGCCAGCACTTAATATGTATTTTATGACGCAATTAGACGAACAAATATTGCATATATGTGGCCGGTAAAATATCAAAACCCAGCCTTCAGTGCCGTTTGGGTTCCGACCTAAACTTATCCGTATAGGGGCAGTGTTGCGTCGTTAGTGGTTCAGATACTACTAAAACTGTAGGTCTTCTTCCTTCCTGTGAAAATTTCTACTGCCTACATATGACGGTTCATGAGATACAGCCCTGTGACAGACGGACGGACGGACGGACGGCGGAGGCTTAGTAATAGGATTCCCTTTTCACCCTTTGGGTACGGAACCCTAAAAAACGGGAGCGCCGCGGCCGGCGAGTCCGCCTACGAATTCGCTCAATACTGATGTTCTTGAGTTACAACGACACGTAGGAACACGTAAGAACTTCACAGGATGCTTTTAAATGCAACCAACATTCGAACTAACTAACATGTGGTGCGTTGGGCTGACAGTAGGAAACTACGTCATGACAATAGGTGTGGAATTAGCCATCCATCACGTATGAATAACTTAGCGCCCTACTCATACTTTGAGAAAAATCGAATCCGGATAAATTTAGCAATTCGTCGGTCAAAATGACCTATTTCTAGGAACAAATTACTCATAGAGTAATCTGTTCTGTAGATGTCACGTACGACATGAAGGCGAATTAATTGCGGTGCGATAAAACGACCGCAGCGTGTAAGCCACCTCATGAATACGCATGTTTTCAGGAAAGTCCGTAGCCGCTGTGACGTCATGCAGCGCAATGTTTTTTCGACGTGGAAATGCTTGACAGCCAAAGAGATACCATGTGTGTTAAATCAGAATTTGTTCTTATTGCCTTCTGTTCTTTCCGATACGTAACGGAATCACGCGGAACGGCGTGCTGCCGCCCAAACGTGAAACCAAAAAAGATGGGAGGTAAACATCACTTTGTCATAACACAAACAACAATCTTTCAAATAAAAAAAAAAAATCAAACGCACAAAAGCAAACAATTTCTACCTAAATGCATTAGAAACTCACCTAATTTTGCATCTAATCGAAATAAAACTGGTTCTAACGTCATTGGTTGACGTTTGACTGACAGCTGATCTCTGATCTTTTCTGATTCCGTGTTCAACCTCGGCAAGGTAAAGAGGAGAAAACAATGGGTTACCATGGTAAATAAACTTGGCGGGTTAACATGCAAGTTAGTGATTAAAACTGGCGGTTGTAATGATACGAAATGCAACTAAACGTCAGATTTAATCAATCACTTAGCTGTGAGGCGAGGGAACTTACAATGGTAACCACCCAAGACATACCTCCTTCTAGGTTCGAGAAAAGTCGGAACACAGAACTGTCCTTTTTTTAGTTAAACGCCATGACTTGTTCTTTTTGGTCATTTTATGTTCGGTATAGTGCGGAGCAGCCAGCTCGAACATAACTATCAAAGAGGCAGTAGAGTATATAACATGCATAACGCCGTCCCCTTTCTAACATCACTCAACAAGGACAAGGCAGGGAATACACCCTTCCTTTTACTTACCTATGTGTCATACTGCTGGATATGTATATACTTAGTCATTGGTATATTCTGTTGATTATTAAATCTGTATATCGGTTTTGATACCAAATACAATAAATAAATAAACCAACTGATCCTCTAGATCCTTAATGTATAGGGTCGCTAGTAAAAATTATAGTGCAAACCTAGACTCGAACCAAAAAGCAAACCTGTCGCATCAACCAATCCCTAGGAGGTATTTTAGATTCTACATACCGCGTTTTTACTTTACTTGGGATTCACAGTTTTATCACAGGGCCGGTGGTTAACAAAAGCGTCCTCCACGAAGCGTCAGCTAAGAAGTCGTTGATGGAGTGACCAACGGTTCAATGTGTCCACCATTTATCCAAGTGGCCATTTGTTTATGGGGGCAGCGCGTCACGCGCTCATAATTTGTGACCGCTGTCGCCCTGAAGGCATTGTCCACCAAGCGAGACCCACGTCGCGGCCCCACCGACCGGCCAGCCGACCTTAGGGGCGGCGACTGTTATGCTACTCCATATAAGGTTATTTAAAAGATAAATTTAACCCTTGAACGTCGGTATTTTGATTGGCATAAAAATGTTTTCTCGAATGTTATCACTTTATTTCTGGTTAGAGATTATAAAGGGCATTTATTATAGGTTAAAAAATCATAGGTTGAGATATTCGAAATTTCTAAATGGATCGCTTCTGTATCCTATGTTTATACGTAGCAAATATATTTAAATATCGAACGTGAAACGACATTTACAGAAATAAAAATAAAATGTCTCCTCCGCTGTCCGTCCGTCTGTCACAGGGCTGCATCTTATGACTGAAAATGTCACTGAGTGTATTCATGTAGCCGTTATAACGACAATACATATTAAAAAAAAAGGAAATTAAATGGTGGCCATACAAGTAACGTGATTTCTTTGGGACAAATCTTGTATCTTGTAATCGTGTACGGAACCCTTCGTGTGCGAGTCCGACTCGCACTTCGCCCATTTTTAGGGTTCCGTACCCAAAGGGTGAAAACGGAACCCTATTACTAAGCCTCCGCTGTCCGTCCGTCCGTCTGTCACAGGGCTGTATCTCATGAACCGTAACAGGTAGGAAGCTGAAAATTTTTTTTGCCGCTTTAAAAAATAATAAGAAATAAAGGGGGGCCCCATACAAAAAACTTGTTTTTTTAGTAAATCTTGTACGATGGTACGGAACCCTTCGTGTGCGAGTCCGACTCACACTTGGCCGGTTTTTTTATATTGTTCTGTCATCACTTCTGTCAGCTATTTGCATGCTATTGATCTTGTAAACTTTAAAGAGTATTGCCAGAAATTGGTGCCTTTTTATCAATTATTTTTGCGCGGTCATCAACCAAAATTGGTTATTTTACTTCGGAATAATGTTTCAAACAAAACTTGTTACGACGTATTTATGCCTACATTTAGCCTAATAATATTAGAATTTATTTTAACTTCCAGAGGATGTAATTAACGCGACGACCACCAATAAATTGAAAAAAAACCTGGATCACCACTTGAAAAATATCAAAATAAAAAACGACTTAACAACTAAATAAAACAATATAAAAATTGGAGCATAGGCTGCCTGTCTAAAACTTATAAATGAATAATCTTCTAACCGTTATCACTTGATTTGGACAGAGTGTAGGCAGAAATATGACATAACAAGTTTTGTTTGCAACATTATTCTGAAAGAATATAACAGAGTTTGGTTGATGGCCCTTGGAAAAAAGGCATCACTTTCCATACAAAATCCGGCATTGTCCTTAGTGATAAGCTTTGAACGTTTAAAATCAGCTTTAGGCGAAAGTTTAGGCATGTACCAAGGGGGCCGCGAACACATAAATCGTTAATGGTTAGATGTTTTTACATCATTACATCAGGCGAGCGCCTTATCCACAAGAATTCGGGCGATTCGTGAATGAAACAAAAACCATTCGGTCCGGCTCGCAGGCGCCTCGTAGACGTCTATCCGCCTAATTTTAGTTTTGTATCGTCAAAGGAGACTCGGGTTGGAGTTAATTTTTTAAATCACAATCGCAGGTAATTTACAGTTACCGGTAAATAGCTCGGGATAGCTCAGTTGGTTTAGAGCAGTGGACATGTAATCCAAAGGTCGCAGGTTCAAGCCCTGCTTCCGACGAATGTCACGACCAATACTTTTTCAGATTATTTTCAAAATCTGATTAAAATGCTTCAAATGTAGATCTCGAATTAATACCGGTAAATACTTACACTTTCCTAATAATGGAATGACAGCTACCCGCGATCAATCTTTTTACAAGAGTCACTCTAGTGTTGTTCCTTTCTAATTATTCTAATTAGAGTGCGATGACACTACATAAGATTATCAGCGATAATGTCACACGAAAGGTGAAATTAACTGTTTCGCTTTCATCTGTGAATTGAACATGTTTTCGCTCTATGAGAGCAAGGGCTGATGGCTAGTTCACATCTCCATTTGCGTGTCCAGTCAGTGTGCGATCGGCAGTCTCTGCGTAAGTATGTGTCGCACGTTGTCATCGATAGTAAAATAAAATTTGTGATTGCACAGTTTTTACTGTATTAATCACGTTAATGCTCAAAGCGCGGCGGCAGACGAAACTCTGACGACGTCCGTACCTCATGCGATTCGAACGACGACTGAGCGTGCCGAGAATGTAAATTAAAAGCTCGCCTCGGCTCGGAGGACCAAGCGCCGACAAATGCCGAGCCACTAGGGTAGAGTCATAGGATAAAAAAAAAATTTCAAGTCAAAATCTTAGTGTCAAGATTAGGTTTGACAGACAATAATGAAATTTTAATTGTAGAACTATTTCATATCGACGTTACTGATATCACAGTCTCGATAACCAGAAAATAAACAATGAATGAAAGAAGCCTGAATAATCTACTTTTTACGCAAATAAATAATACAGAGCCAGATTTGAGAAAAGCAATACCCAGAAAATCAATTTACTATTAAAGGCGGCCGGAACGCTACAATTTCCTTATTCTTTTGATAATTTATGTCTTTCAATGTGATGACTTCTATGGACAGAATTATTTTTTATTTTTAAGGGCTCCTTAAATACTGAATCCAAACAGTACCATTCAGAGTGGGGGGACTAATTTTAATATGGGGATTATCGCCGGACTAAATATAATTTTGCATGATCCCTCCGATGCTCGTTTAACTTTTTGACAGTTCACTCTGAATACGAATACTAGTGTTTGCACGTTTACGATGGTTTGGAAGTTTTATAAAATTGGACACATCGGGTGATAGGCGCGCTGATTGGCACAACTCCTTGCTTTTTTTATCTGAGGTTTTCATATTATCGTGCTGCATTATTTTCCTTACGCAAAAATGGCGAAAGATTTCAGATTAAATATCGCGCGAAATTAACGGAACCGAACTAAGCCTGAAAACCCTCGCGCGTCCGAGGTCCGAACCCTGGAAGCCCAAGTCGAATCCGCCTTGCCTCGCTGGTAATCCAATCAGCTAGTGCCCCACTAAATAACTCACCTGACCCTTGCTGTGTCCCGAAGGCCCGCCTATTATGAATAAGTAACAAAATACGAATTTACGTATTCTGCATGAGTTAACCAGTTTCATGATTAAATTTTCACATCGCGATAAAGTGTCAGACACTCTAAATAATGTCCTCGTTGGAAATATATTTGTCTTAACTAGACTGAGGAATATAATGTTTTCTGTTTTAGCACAGTTAAAATTCAATCATTTATTGTAATGTATTTCTCATTACTATTCATGTATTAAGAAGATTAAAAGATACTTTTTAATGAGCCAAAACAGTATTAAACAATTATTTTAACCGATTTAAGAGTACCGCTTGGTGAAAATAACACGTGGGACAGATTAGATGATTTTGAAACGGGGACTGATTTAAAATTACGGCTGACTAGAAATTACGCGTGCAATTCTCCACTTTCAATAGGTACAGGAATTTTAATAGATTAGACGGTTCCTGTTCACTGAATATAAAACGTAAGTAAGAATGGAAAACATACTAAATCTAGAAACTGTTTTCACAAAGTTAGGGAAACAGTAAAAGAAAACATTTATTCCCGACAGTTAAAAAAACAATGAAAAGATCTTAGACGACCAGACAAAGGCTATGATGCTAACCCAACATCACATTCCAGAAGGAATTAGGTGCCATGCCAGGACCTTCCCTGTATGAGCACGGCTACACTGAACTCGGTAGAAAACGCAGACCATTTTTCATTGATCTTTCAACCATGCTTTCTCCCAATGCGGTGGTACCAACGATATGGTAACGATAACGTAAATGGCTGAAACTGGGTTCACGGGATAAAGACCAACCTTCTGAAGCGAAATGTGTCAGTCTGTCTGTTCCAAGTGGTTGCGTTACGTAGATAAATCGCCTGAAAAAGTTGTTATGTTGACAAAAAATATAAATGAAAAGGTAGATGGAAGGCAAATGACGAAGCATGAAAGTATCAGTACATACTTGCTTAGCAATACAATAACTGAACAAATCTTTGGTTGCATTTCTTAGTTATAGACGATTTAGGTTACAGATATAACTTTAGGTATATTTAAGTATTTAATTAAAAAACCGACTGGTTATTGTTGAATAATGAATAGGTATTAATGTTTCCGGACAATAAGTATTTTCATCAGCAGGTACATACCAGCATCTATTTTATGTAGCCTATCTACGGGCTCTGTACCCGAAGTCCCAGTTATCACCTAAATTGGCGTTACGGCAAACCGATCGACTGGCGTTTTCAAATGTATGGAGACATTGAAGAAAGCGCGCAGTAGGCGTTAAGCGAACTAACATTTGCGAGTCCGAGTTTGATTTGACAGCTTACTCAATGTTGCCGTAAATACGTCAACGTTGCCGTTTACGTCCACTCCGCGTTTTCATACAAATCGGAAGTCCGAGTTTGACTTTGAGAGCTTGAAGAAGTAAAACCAAAGAATATCTAGTAACAACGTGTATGGAGTTTGACGTTTTTACGGAAAACGCCAGTCGATGGGTTTGCCGTAAACGCCAATTTAGGTAAAAACTCAGACTGACCACTCAGATCTAAGCCGTTTTATAAGATCATCGCCTGAAAGTTTTGGTTTGGTAAGGATAGGCTTTTAGTTTTGGTAGAGTTACATTAGGCTAGGTTTGGTTACTTTCATAACAGGTTCTTCGGAGCGGTTGGCGTTCACACGTACAAACTTTCTTTCTATTTTATACTATTTAAAGTATTTAGCAAAAATATTCTTCAATGAACACGATACATACTATCTGAAACCTGTTGTTTTGTTTATTATTCTTGTACTTGTACTGAACTTGCTTAATCAGTGAAATAAAGATTTATTATTATTATTATTATTTTCTTACAACATTTCATAAAAGGCATGCTCTTCTTACATGGCATTATTTTTTATATGACTGCACATGGATGGCCCAATACACCGCATTCCCGTAGGAATTATAAGTAGTGACTCTCTGATGTGTAGACCCACGAGTCTGTCTTTTCAAAGCTTTAAACAGAATAAATGTTCACCGCGCAACTTAAAAGAATATCCTATTATTTTTCTTGTATTTGCTTTAGGTCAAAAAACTTATGTTTTGTGTCATTTTTGAACATATTCGAAACTTTCGATAAACTGAACAAAAAAAAATCCAAGCGGAAATGGAGACGGTGCGCTCGCGCTTCGTTCGGTCAGTTGATCCCGTTCTGTAAGCAGAAATGAATCATAACATGCCAGGACTTTTCTTCTTATGAGCACGGCCACATTGAACTGGATCAAAGTACGTGATCTTTTCCGAATCGAAAATATTTTCATCCAATACGTTGTTACCAACCGGGCGGTTATAAGCCTACCATCTTGATGAGGAAAGTAATCTACTGTTTTGCTTACATAACGAACCATGCTTTAGAACATTAGTGCGAAATGCACTCATCCAACTCAGACAGAGAAAGAAATAGGTGCACGAACTCGGCGGGAATTGACCCCATGACTTCAGGTCTCGCATGAGAAGCTATGGCAACCCGCTATATCACCACAGCAAACCACAAACCTGGAAAAGTATTGGTCGTGACATTCGTCGGAAGCAGGTCCAGGAAATTGGAATCCTGCTTCCGAGGAATGTCACGACCAATACTTTTTCAGATTATTTTCAAAATCTGTTTACAATGCTTCAAATGTAGATGCCGTTGAAACTCAAATTAATGAGATAACGGTAATGTCGTATCCATTAAATACATAAAATTAACAAACCTGAAAAGCTAAAGAAATCACACAATTTGAAGCTAGATATTTTGCGAAGGAGCACAAATGCGCATCAATAACCCAGGAGTTGATCTTTTTTTTTTTTTATGTGACTGGCCATGGATGGCTAATACCACAAGTTCTATCATGGTATTAGCCCAACACACCACATGGGAACTAGGTGCCATGCCAGGACCTTCCTTATATTGCACGGCTACATTGAACTGGATGGAAAACACGGACAATTTTCATTGCCGCTTCGACCATCGTTCATCCAATGCGATGGTACCAACCCGGGCGGGATAAACCCTACCACCTAGTAAGTAAGGAAGGGGACCTACAGCTTAACGTGGAATCCGAACCACGGCCAGCCTTTCTCAACGGTCGAATGGTCACCCATCCAAGACCAGACCGGACCCAGCGTTGCTTAACTTCGGAGAGCGATCGCCGAAGTGTCGCGCCACTGGGCCACTGAGGAGTATCATTTGAGCAGTATCATTTTTATTTCCTAACCTCAAAATAAACTTTCGGTTAAAACAGACCATTTTTTCATTTTCTAAAAAAATTACATTATGCTATTACTTTTGACCCACCCGTTATTTCATATGTTTTCTGCAATTGAACAGGGAGCAATGCTTAGGGAACTTCATTAAGAATCCTGTAAAAACCAAAACATACCATTTGGATAAATTAGTGGTCGTTTAATTTCCGTTTGAACCTAGAATACACCCGTATTGAATGACATATGCATTATTTGTATGATTGAGCGTGACGATATATAAAGTCCTCCAACAAATGTATCATGACTCCCAAGTTAATTTGGGTACAGCTCATTTAGTGACCCTCCGTAAATTTACAGCCAAGTTAGTTAAGCAAGACAGTCACTGTGTTAATCAAAGGGTTGATGAACTTCACAGCAGGAAGCTACTGTGTTCATCTTGTGACGTGGACTCACGAGGATTTGGATAAGAACATTTTAATGCAAACATCTGAGCTCCAGTATGCGTTCACTTTTTCATTAATTCTTTTTCGAATGCCGCCACTATTAAAAATTCTGTTTTTTTTTTTTGTAGACTGGATTTATTTTATTAACTTGTTTACCCATAACATCTAGTACTTGTTAGTGTTAAATGTCTAATGAGTGTAAATGTATGTTTTTTGATGAATTAATAAATACAAAATGAATTTCTTTATGGAGTATTTATGATGCAAGTTCAGTATTACTTTATAATTTTCAATGTTTTACTTGAGTTAGTCATATATAGCATTGCATTCAGGACTTTTGTGTTGTGTGGGTTCCGGCATTAAAAAATAATACATGTGGTCTCACTGCATATCTTTCCGTGCATAGGACTGTGTGCCTCAATAAACATTATTATTGTTATTATTATTATTATAGCGTAAGAGGCGATTATGGGATTTGTCATTAGTGGTTTGAATTCCAGATACAAATGTCGGTCCTATTCCTTAGATATGAATCCTGCCCGGGTAAGTACCATCGCGTTGAATGAACGATGGTCGATGCGGAAATTAATGTTATGTTCCCACCTCTTTTCAATGCAATATCGGCAGAATCCATGAACATTAAAACTTACCTATTCCTTTGATATTAATTAAGCCACATTTTATACACATATACATCTAATATTTACTAAGCTTTATTCCGTAATAAAACAAGCTACTTTTTTCATAACAAAATTTTGCGACTGAGCAAACTATAGAGCAAAAAGTATAAGATAAACTTATACCAAGGATAAAGGAAAATGATAAGATACCTACAATGTGTAAACATGATTTAGGTAGCAGAATGTACTTACAAATGTATTCTAAGAAATGAGATCCTTTAATAAAAAAATACCTTGGGCATGAATACAACCGAATAACGTGCCATCTAAGTAGAAAAGCATTAATATATTCTTTTTTGCCGACTTAAAAGCACCCACGAATAATGCTTGCTCATCACAGAGTGAATGCGCGTAATCTGAAAGTACGTAGCAGATCGAGGCGTATTCGCGTTCACACAGGCCTCGATACATCCGCTCCGAGTGCCTGCCATCCCTCAAGCGGAGAAAGTCTTTTATCTTGTGAAATACATAGCTTTCGGCCGGAATTCTCCTAACACCACGTTACCGACTACCGACGTCTAGCGAATGCGTCAGTATCACACCGTTACGTGTCGGTGAGTATAAGGGAGAAAGCTTGCCATGCCAAGCTTACAGTTATTTAAGTTTGTAATTTAGGGATCCCTAAGTCATTATAAAATGCCCAAAAATGTTTAAAGAAAATATATCCTAGTAGAAAAAAATTTCAATTGATTATCTCTGCGCAAAAGGCTTAACCACCTCATAATTAGGGTACATTTATTTGATATAAATGCAAAACATCTAGAATTCACCGTATCCTTTATGTTCAGCAGGTAACGCTGTGTATACAACGTTAAGGCGGCCCAACCCGCTCATCTCCCCATACAAAAGGGGAAAGAAGATCACGCCCATATTTCTTGTCAGAGATCCAAAATTTTGCTCAAAATAGCTTTATTTGATCGAACTAGATGTCTGATGACCATTGGCATTGTGAAATTGAGTTTGGTTTCTAAGTTATAAGGTCCGAAAGTTCGAATTTTTCGCGCGTTTTATACAATAACTTTGGAGGTGGATTACGCAATGATAAAGTAAGAACATCTTAAAAAGATTAGTCATCAGACATAGCTTATTTAATCAAGATTTATAATCTATTTGCTTTTTGTTAGATTTTTGACAACAGCGGTCGTGGTTTACTTTTAGATATAAATCATTTTGAAATTAAAATTTTCGTAAATCTTACCAAATCATACACTATCCACATTGTCTTTTTTGTGGACATGTTGTATCTTCCTCATCACGGAACCTGTCTTATTCTTTGAAACAGAGAAGGTCCCAGAGCGCAACAGCACGGTTTTGTAGCGTGCCCGCGAATGAGTTAGGCCCGCCGGGTTGGGCCACCTTAAAGCGAAACCTCAAATTGGAAATTTGTTCACAAATATCCGGAAGTAAAAAAAACGTGACCGTAGAATACGAACACCGTATAATATTTTCCTGTTTAATTTATTAGCAAAAATGCATTTCTGGTTTTCATTAGTCTGTGCAAACGAGTTTCCATCTCGTTCATTCGTTCGTTCGTTCCAAGAATCTTATAACCTCAACAGTTTTTATGACTGTAAGACTGTAATCTTATTTGTGTAGTTTACTCCGAAACTAAACTCAATTTAAGATTGCATGGAGGAAATGACATCTTACTACTACGTGTTCTTCTGAATTATAATACGTTGATATATTTCGAAAACATAATACTAAACATCTTAACAATTTTTAAAACATAATATTTTACATCTTTTACGCATTTTGTATGGTACTTAACATGGGCAGCTGGGACCAAACATACTGTCATGATATTAGCCCAACACATAACATGGGAACTAGATACGATGCCTTCTTTCACGTGATCCGAACCACAACTAGCCTCAACGGTCGAACGGGCAACCATCCAAAACCCGACCGCGCCCAGTGTTGTTTAACCTCTGTGATCGAGCACCGGGGCATCCCGGTAGTGGGATATTTTAGATTTGAGTTTATTTATTTTGGCACCTTTACGGAATGTTTTGGATTCCCTACCCTAATAAAGGTGCCAACAACGGAGTCATATATATTAATCCGCCCATCCGTCTATCCATCCGTTTGTCCGTCTGTCAGTGGGCTGTATATCATTAACTGTAACAGATATACACATTGAACAGATTGCCGCTAAATGAAAAAAAATCAATTTAAAAATATGTCAATCTTAGACTAAACCTTCACCGTTACCGAAATATTTGGTATTCAAGAGAATTTCAGTCACAGTCGAGAACGACATGCTGATTCATATTTTCGGTTACATGCCCATAACCTTAGAAAGCTACCAATTCATTACAGTCTGTTATTATAAAATATACATGCTTCGTAGTTGTCGAAAAAGCAGTGGACAGACATACAGACAACCAATCGTGTAGTAGTGAGAAAGTTGGAAAATTTTTCTCCTTTCTCAATATGTTCTATGCGGGGTGAGTTTATAAAGCTAGATCAAATTTTCAGAAGTGATGCCTGATCGTTAAATAAACAACTGTTTTCTAATATTTTTGTGGAAACTTAGTTACCACCAACCATGTTTGAAAAATGTTACGGCTTTTCACGCGGCAGGATGAGACATTCTCCGACGTTTCGAGCTGATCGTTCAGCCCGTTGTCATGAAAGCATCCGCCACGTTCGCTGGCAACGGGCTGAACGATCAGCTCGAAAATCGGAGAATATCCCCGCCGCGTGAAAAGCCGTAACATTTTTCAAACATGTTTAGCGACCGCGGTAATCTCAAAAGTATAATACCACCAACCAGTTTACAGTAAAGTAGAAAAATTACATCACTATTATAAATTGTATCATTCTTTACAAAATTGTACAATACACGGTGTACTGACCAGCTACCAGACAAAAACATCTTCCCTGTACATGTTGTTTTTTAGGGTTCCGTACCCAAAGGGTGAAAACGGAACCCTATTACTAAGCCTCCGCTGTCCGTCCGTCCGTCCGTCCGTCTGTCCGTCTGTCACAGGGCTGTATCTCAGTAACCGTAACAGGTAGACAGCTGAAATGTTCACAGAGTGTGTATTTATTTTGCCGCTATAACAACAAATAGGTAACATTAAAAAATAATTAAAATTAAAATTAAAATTAAAAATTAAAATTAAACACATACAAAAAAGTGTTTTTTTTTGTTTTTTTTTTACGATGGTACGGAACCCTTCGTATGCGAGTCCGACTCGCACTTGGCCGGTTTTTTATTATTGTTTTGTCTTTAAAACCAATTCTTGGAACAAATTATGTTTGGCTTCGTATACAGATTAACCTCTTTTCAGTAGCTACACACGGTACATGTAAAGAAATACTTTCATTTTAACGGCAAAATAGTTTCAATTAGTCAAACTCAACCACCCAGAACATTTCTTAAACCCCAGTTAAGAGGATAATGAGGTGATCAAGTTCCATACAATGGCTCGTGCCTGATTCCTCAGTCAAATTAAGAAATATTTTTCTGAAATGTTGCACGTTAAACAAATCCACTGAAAACTAACTTTTTGTTTATTTGATAACTTAACTTGTATCCATTATAAACGTCTTTTTGTATGTGTATACAAATGTTAAGAGGCGCATATCAGGAATATCAGTTCATGTATCAAAACAACAAAAAAGTACAAACGTAGCTCTCAGTTGATTTAATCAGAGTGCAAAATATAAAAAAAATATTTCTAAATTTGACTAAGGAATCAGGCACAAGCATTGCATGGAACTTGATCATCTCATTATCCTCTTAAGTGGATAACAGTATAAATATTAACATGTTTTGTATTAATATCATGATCCCTACACTAGACTTTTTGGGTTCAATTTACGTCAAGTTGTTTGCGAGGGTGTATATGTGTCACTTTGTTGAAAGAGAGGGACATCATTTATAGCGTATTTTGTAGAATTTGGCCAGAACGTTACTAACAAGCTTACATTGTCAGTCAAACGGCTCCCAGGAGAGCTAGAGAAATTGCGTTACAGTTTTTAATATATATTTTTTTCTTGCGAGCGCAATACTTCCGAACCTCGTGACGGCAGATTTTCTAAGAAATGCTTTTTTTACCACCTTTGCACTGTGGAGAATAAATTTTATTTGACAAAAACTTTCGTTAGTTTGGCTTGTATTGGCCTCTAATTTGTAACTCTGAAATAACTTTTTTTATGTAACTGGATATGGATGGCTGATGCCACGCCCATTGTCATGATAGACACCGCTTTCCCGAAACGGCTACTTGGACTACTGTTTATAAAGCATTTAAAACAATGCTTATAGCAAAACCAAACTGGGTCAAAACCACAGCTGTGGAAAAAAATGTTGTTCATTGTAATGGATACATTTCCTTATATATTTATTCAAATCTTTGAATAATATACTTGCTCTTTAACCAACAGTAATCATTATCTGAAACACTAAAATAATTTTAAAAGGATCACTGAATGGTGAATTTACCTAGTTTTCTATAAAGAAGGAATGATAAATAAACAATAATATTTTATTAATGGGTAATTTATTGACCGAGTGTAGCGAAGGTCTCCGTTTCAAGATTGGGCAAAAAGGCTTTAAGGCCTGTTCTCCAATTCGCGTGAAATTTTTGTAAGCAGGTTCAATATTTGGTTTTTATAGTCGAGCCATATTCATATATATTTTTTAATATTTTAATTAATTTTTTTATTGTCAAATGTTCAGGTCATAATCGCAAGGTCTACAGCTCAGAGATTTTTTTTTGTTATAAACATTCCATTATAACGTAAATTTATTAAATATCTGTCAGTCCGCTTATTACTTGAAAACGATTTACCAGATTTACTGTTTTCTGACTTTCACTTACTCGTTTGTCTACCAGACGTTACATTTTATAGAAGTGTTGATGTGAAAGCGTGTAGTGCTATGATTCATAGCCCGCGAATGGTTTAAAGATGCGAACAACATTAATGTATTTACAGTTTAAAATGTTGTTAGTTATGTATACAATTTCCTATCCCAGTTCTCCATAGTCAGTTCTGGGTGCTATAAATTAGCTCAATGAAGCAATGTCAGGCGACATCCGTGTGTCTCTCTCTCGGTCATCAAGCCGGCTGTGAGGTTATGTACTCCGACAACTCACAGATGGAGAGGAGAGGTGAAGTTGAGGACAGTTTAGATGGATGGCTGACAATTTCAAATGAATTTCTGAAGGCCCTGAAGAATAGCTAAATGTATAGAGTTCACAGCCATCAAGTAGGGGATTTTACATGGATTCCGAACCATGATTCAGCGTGCATTCGTAACGAAATGCACTTAGCCAAATCAGAAATTGAAAGAAAGTGGTGGAAGAACGTGGCTGGGATTTTAACCCAGACCTCTGGGATAGAAGGCAAGTACACCCACCCCGAGCCATTAGCCTCTAATAACTATAACGGTTTTTTTTATTTTACTTATTTTGCATAACTGACTGCCAAATTTCATGATTCTATGTGGGTCAATGGTTTTGATGTTTTGTGAGTATCAATTGTATGGCATAGGTGGCCATATTTTTTGATCACGTTGACTGAGAAGCTTGATGTTTTACAGTTCCAAGGGACCTACGTGCGTTTCTTGTAAAAAAGGATCTTGACAAACAAACAGACAAACAGAAGAAGAACCAAGTGATCCAAGAGGGTGACTTTTTCTTTTTATATACCCTAAAAGCTATTTATTTTGAAATTAAAAAAAAAAACAAAGTAGCGTAGTTGAGGGTTCTGTCCACACAGGGCGGCACTTCAGAGGTTTAGGAAATAAATTAAAGTTGATCCTGGATCCTTCTCAGGCTTACGTACCGCAGGAGGTCATACTTAAACAATAAATGTTTGTAGAAATTTAATGTAAACAATTATATATTGAAAATAATTTGAAATTGAGTGTTTATTTTAATTTAAAAACAAATGTTATCGACGCTAAAATTTTTAATACATTTAAACATCGGGATAAAGCTACGAGCAAAAGATACTTTTCTAAATTGAAAACCAAATTAGACTGATAAAGAGAATAGGTAAGTCAATTAAATTATGTTGAGCTAAAACCAACAGTAATAAAATACCAAAATTATTCAAACTTAATAAATTATATGAATTTCTTGGCGGAAGCATACAATTTCCCTGATTTCCGCTCGGCTATACGAAACGGTGAACGTTTTCCACTTTAATTACCGGCGTGTACGCGATACGTGAGTAGGCAGTTATTCGTATTAAATTTTACAGTCGGTTAATACATTATGGTCGTCGCAATCGTAATTCCACTTTAAAAGCTTTCATCGGAATGACATTTGGGAAAGCTCCTAAAAAAAAAGACCGATTTATCCCAGTTTCACCAGTGTTTGCGGATTTGTCATTTAAATCGGTTTTGTCTCAATCCAGTATTAAAATAGAATTCGCCAATCTAATATTTGTATATTAAGGTGGGCCATCCCGCTCAACTCCCCATTTAAACGGGGAAAGAAGATCTCGCCCATATAAAATAACATTATTTGATCGAACTAGATGTCTGATGACCGTTGGCATTGTAGAATTGTGTTTGGTTTCTAAGGTATAAGGTCCGAAAGTTCGAATTTTTCGTACGTTTTATACAATAACTTTGGAGGTGGATTACGCAATGATAAAGTAAGATCATCTTAAAAAGATGAGTCATCAGACATAGTTTATGTAATCAAGATTTATAACCTATTTGGTTTTTGTTAGATTTTTGACTACAGCGGTCGTGGTTTACTTTTAACTATAAGTCGTTTTTTAATTAAAAATTTCGTAAATCTTACCAAATCATACACTATGTACATTGTCTTTTTTGTGAACATGTTGCATCTTCCTCATCACGGAGCCTGTCGTTTTCTTTGAAACAGAGAAGGTCACAGAGCACAACAGCACGGTTTTGTACCGTGCCCGCGAATACATTAAAATTGTTTTTTTTTTCGATTCAGTTAAATACAGGCCGTGCTCAAATACTGGGACGGTCCTGGCATGCTACCATATATAACAAAACATGAACCCTCTTGAAAGCAAAACTCGAATATCTATCGGTTGATTGTCAAGCTTTAGTCCCTAACAATGCATTCAAATCATCCAGATCGGTACTCAAGTCCCTGGTGTGGCAACCAACCCAGGGAGCGCAAAACCTAGGCGACAATGCCGCTTTCAGCCTATTGAAAAGCGTTGACACACAGAACACGTCCTGAGCTGCTTAGAAATGGGCCACGTAGTAAGAAATTGTCTAGCACGCACCTACCACATTACAAATGCTTTCGAAAGACAGAACAAGTAAACACACACCGGGCGACCTCGTTAGGCAGTGTCGACACGGCGAGGCATATGTCGACGGCTGGTTGGGTCGACGGCATGATGGTTGACGAGAGCATTGTCGCAACTCACCATGTTTACGTTTTTTTCTGTCATGTAACGTCGGGAGAAATAACGTTAAGGTGGTGAGCACCGAAAACAATTTACAATATCAAACAACCAAGTCTTAAAAGGTAGACAGATGTTTGTTAACTTGTCAACATTATGGCATTCTTTAATTGATTGGTTGTTGCTAGTAATTCCAAATCCTAAGTTCTTTCATAAAAACAAAATTAGAACTATCTTCTATTATCACATATTTGCATCCTGATAATAAAATAATAAAAATATTTTAGTTGGCGGTAAGAAATATTGCAAGTTGTGAGTTTTACAGACTAAAATCTTTTTAAACAAAACTTTTAGCCCGATGGTACAGCGAGTATTTTTTATAAACGTTTTTATCCAAACAACTGCGTTGTAAATTACTACAGAATATTAAATTCACTAAAATATTGCTTTTTAAAATATTTGAGTACCGTACCCGCCTTCGCGTAAGGAGGGGGAGAGTGGCAACCGAAACTCGCTTGTCTCAGGACAGCGCGAGCGCAGCCATTTTTACATACGCTATCGGCAGCACCGGAGAGATAGCTCGTTTACGAATACAACATTCGATGTTGCGCGTCCCGAATTCGTAAGCAAACAATCTACACTCAGTACATTTACACTCATTCGTGGCGTCACTGCCGCCATACGAATTGGTTTCGATCGCCTCTCCCGTCCTTCTTTCCTCACTGTTTGCCGCCTGGCTTTTTCCACTGGATTTCAGCCCGTGCCTAAAAAGCGATAAACCTATGAGACCTAAAATACATTTCGAACCGTCATAGGATAATCTATCATAGCGAACCCCTCCGCGAGGCAAAGCGATGTCTCACGTAGTATAGTGGTCGTTGCTATTGTTTGAACACTTTCAATTTGCTCCCATTGTACTGTCAAGTGCTGAACGAGAACGCTGGGCGCGTGACTGCGGAATTCTTACAGGGGTGAACGGTAATAGTGTTTGCCCTGCCGCTTGAGAAATGTTCCGAGGATGCTCAAGTGTTATGACGGGAATTCCTCGTACTTTTACAATGGGCAGCATACTTCGCCTAATTGAATCCAATGTCAGTCATTTGCTTGATCAGACTAATAGTATGTGTATTTTATTTTTTGTAGACTACCATCTTGGCGTAAAACGTCACCTATTTTAGGCCGCTGGGGGCTACATATGTAAGTACCTTTGAAAAAATCATAATATGTAATGAAACGCCTCAATTAGTCCAAATGGAACTCCAAACTGATAATTGCTCGTAAATATTTTTTAGATTGCATTAGATTTTTAAGTAATTTTTCGCATTAAAGTAATATGATTTCTAGATTTAATTAAAAATGACATTTATGTAGTAACACATACTTCCGTGGCTATTTAGATTTCAAAACTTCAGACAAAAATGTTCACAAATTGAAACCTTTTCTGCAATTGCTTATGGAAAATGAAAACATACGTAACCGAAAAACCAGTTGATCGCTTGAAAATCAATCATGCATTGTCACAGTGCGATGCATGTTCCAACAACACCATGTGTTTTGTCATCCAAAAGAGATAAGGCCTAAATCCAGGTACCTAATTGAAAATATTTAGGAGTGTACTAGTTCAGACCACTTCTATCTGCTTCTAAAAATCTGTTAAGGTTAGTTTAGATTACTGTTAAGTTCTTAAAAAACACTGGCGAAAAGGGGGTCCTAAAAACTTTCTAGATGCAAATAGATGTACTTATTCTATTTAAAAAATACGTACATTTCGGTGCGAATACTAATAACTGCAATTTGATATGTCACCGATGTACTTCATAAATCACTATTCTATAAGGGGACTCTTCTATGACTTATTCTGTGACCAAATTCGCATTAACAATGGAAACAATCACTTGATAAAAATAGAAGATGTTTTGGAATATGTAGCAGGAATTTCTGGAATAGAAAGTTCCAAATATTACATGAAAAATATCCTTGTTTTTCGATGTTCGAAAAATTCCGTTGTTTCTTTGCGGCCTCCTTATTTTTTTAAGTGTTATCTCATTTGTACCGCGAAAAATTTTTGGAATTTCGATTTGAGTGTGATCCTTCAATTCGAGTACGTTCTATTTCCGAAGTATCTAACCTAACCTAACCTAACCTATCCCGAAACAAAATATCAAGGAAACAATAGCCACCTATCAATCTACCAAGCATAGAAACAATTGAAACTATTATATCGGTGTGAACTCGCCTTATGACAAGTAAGTTTTGATAGAGGTTTCCTATTTAACCTCACTCAAAACCTTTCATGTGGGCAGATGCGGACAGCTGGTGGCTTCGTAATACAAAGTGCTCATCAAGGGAAGGTATATACCTAGGCATCAGGGTTTATCTGGAAGAATCAAATTCCAAAAATGCTGGTCTCTCAATGACATGCTGCAGTTTTCGAGACCATTGCGCCATATTCTTGAATAGAGTAGGAAGGTATGCCAATACAAATATATGTTAAACTCCCTACCCAAAGTTAACATACATATCCCAGTAAACAAAAAAAATATATTGCTGTTTCTGATTTTTTTTTTATTAATGCGACCTGACATGGATGGCTAATACCTTACAACTTCCCTTTATGAGTACGGCTACATTGAACTGGATGGAAAACACGGACAATTTTTCATTGCCGCTTCGACCACCTTTTTATCCAATGCGATGGTACCAACCCGGGCGGGCTTAAACCCTACCACCCAGTAGGGGAACGGGACCCACAGTTTTACATGGATTCCGAACCATGGAGTAGCTCGCATTCGTGACGAAATGCACTTGTCGAACTCGAAAAGAGAAAGACAGTGGTGCGAGTTGGAATTGAACCCAGGCCTCTGGTACGCTAGGCCAGTCCCCTCGCCACTGGGCTACGAGCCGCTCTGATAGAGGAATAGCGGTATTTTATTAAAGGGATTATTTTGACGCTGACATGTCAAAGTCATAAAATTAATATATGCTACTGTTTGACAAACATAATCTGCTTTTGTACGCCAATGCTGAAAAGTATTCCAAATTCATTCAAGTAATATATCGTTAATTTTATATAAATGTTCCCTAAATTCTCACTTTTTTTCATACTTCATTGCATTCAATCAATGCGAAATCTTGTGCATGCAATTATGTGTATATTTTCAATAACTATTACGACACTCTCAAAACACTGTTACGATGATCTTAAGAAATAATAATTTCAAATGTCGTGTCAGAAATATCTTTCAGTTATCACACCTTTGAATGCAAAATAATTTAACTGTTTGTTCTTATTATTATCGTGATCATATAATTTGTCTGATTTATTTATTTAAGTACATATGTGTCGTTGATTTACGTTGAACTCTCTTATTATGTTCAAAGAACAATCTATATATGTTTTGCATAGCATTACACAAATATTTTTTAACAATCTTATTTTTAAGTAAATATACTTTTTCTAACTTAGCAGGTCGCGTATTCCGAGTAATCTGATATGTTTGTATGTATTTATTTGTACCAAGCATTCCTGAAGCGTACACTCAAAATAATAACAACTCGGTGAATCCATAAAAAATCTTACCTTAAGAGCGCTTAACACTACATACTTCCAAAGTTCGCACAGCGCACAGATAGTCTCTTCACTTTTGAAACTTCGAAAGCACCTCGCGAACCGGAACGGAACCAAGTTCGGAACGGAGGAACTCCCGGAGAAGCGTCCTGCGACCAGGGCTCTCGGCGGCGGACTGACTGCGCCGGGTGGGAACTAGAAGAGGGCGTGGGGTGACTCAGAGGGGGGGTATTGGCCGTAGCCCTCGCCCTCGCTAGTGCCGCAGGGCTTTAAGGCATATTAAAATTTGCATTTAATTCAATTAGTAGTTGTGAATTTATTAAATTGGTTTGTTAGACGATTTTGTAAATTGACTTTTGCTTTCATATGATTGACAGAAAAGGGAAGGATACAGTAGATAAACTATGGAGCAGAAGTTTTGTCAGTTTTGTAATATGTTGTTAAACTAAAAGCATACTTGATAACAAACATGATAATAAACCAACACTGGGCTCAAACCAATAATTTGGTTATCGATTTGGTGCAAATTTAGGGGAATGGGTTATAGTTAGTATGAGTTGTCTTACCACATCCTCAAAGGAATTAAACAACATGCAAAGGTCATCCCTTTATTTGAGCACTAAAATTACGTCTAAAACCGTAATTACGATACTTTGGTGTACTTCAGAAAAGGAATGAATTTAGAATGTGTTAGTAACTGGATATGGATATTAGCCAAACAAACGCATTTCCGTAGGAATTAGGTGACATGCCAGACTTTCGCCTTTTACCTAAGTACGTATACGATAAACTCACCAATGTTAAGCTGGATGGAAAACTTGGATGATTTCTCATTTTCGCTTCGGATAATGCAGTAGAAATGCGATCATTCAGTTAAATTTGTGGAGTTATTTAACCGGACATTGCTGAGAGCATTGTCAATTTTAAAAAGATGTAGGCATTAGAATCGAGTAGGCGGCGAGTTGAGCGGCTCGTAGCCTAGTGGCGCGGGCACTCGCCTAGCATATCAGAGGCCTGGGTTCTATTCCGAAATGCACCACTGTCTTTCTCTTTCCGAGTTCGATAAGTGCATTTCGTCACGAATGCGAGCTGCTCCATGGTTCGGAATCCATGTAAAACTGTAGGTCCCCTTCCCCTACTAGGTGGTAGGGTTTAAGCCCGCCCGGGTTGGTACCATCGCATTGGATGAAAAGATGGTCGAAGCGGCAATGAAAAATTGTCCGTCTTTTCCATCCAGTTCAATGTAGCCACGCTCATAGAGGGAAGGTCCTGGCATGGCACCTAATGCCTTCGGGAATGTGGTGTATTGGGCTAATATCATAACGGTAGTTGTGTGGTATTAGCCAGGTCGCATAAAAAAAAGATGGTTTGGACGATTGATTGTTGTTATCTTAATCTGATATTAAGCTGCATGTGTTAGCATCAACTATATTATAAGTTCGTGAGGTCAGACAAAAAGCCGCCCACCGCGCGCCCACGGACGGGAGCGGGGCGGCGTGTTTGGGCGGACGCCCGCAATATTACAGAAACGTACTTTCATTTGAGCATGGATCTGATGGACTTGTTGCAGAAGAATATTCCTTCCCCAAGCGCCAGCTGTGCGTAATAACCAAATCCGATACAGTTTTGTCTCATAGACACGTCATCTGTAGGACTATTCTTGGAATTCCGTGCTCAGGAATAAAACATCTTTTATTCGAGACAACCGCTTTTATAGCGATTGTCAAATCAATTTTATCCATGCTCCGGAATCTTTCTGAAAAAAACCGGCCAAGTGCGATTCCGACTCGCCATACAAATGTTTTTGTATGGTGGCCCCCTTTAATTTAAATTATTTATCAATTTTACCTATTTGTTGTTATAGCGGCAAAATAAATACACACTCTGTGAAAATTTCAGCTGTCTATCTGTTACTAGTTACTGAGATACAGCCCTGTTACAGACGGACGGACGGACGGACAGCGGAGGCTTAGTAATAGGGTTCCGTTGGCACCCTTTGGGTACGAAACCCTAAAAACCGTCTTAGAAACCACTGCAAAAGCTGTTTTCGTGACTGAAATATTCCTGATTCCTTAGCACGGAATTCCAAGGATATACAGAAGTAGACGTTTGAAACCAATCCCTTGCACATTTTTATATAATCTTCAAGGTACCTACATATTTTTTCCAAAGTAGGTTGCATGATAACGAGAAGCATACGCGTCGCGTGTCGGCCGGTCATTTGGTCACGCACATACATTGCGTGCAGTGTTGTCCGTTCATTTACATAGAACGCAGCGGGTGTCCGGTGTAACACGCAAGTACGTTCGAATTTGTGACTAGGTCCGATGCCATTAATAATCGTAAGCTTACATACCATCCCGACCATCCCTGGAGCGATAGGCAGAAGTGGGCAGAAGCATAGTTACTGTCACAGAAGAGA
Organism: Incurvaria masculella; assembly: GCA_946894095.1. NCBI lineage: Eukaryota > Metazoa > Arthropoda > Insecta > Lepidoptera > Incurvariidae > Incurvaria > Incurvaria masculella. The sequence goes on from OX335643.1 coordinate 11,992,374, forward strand.
AAAGGAGAGTTTATTTTATGCGACCTGACATGGATGGCTAATACTACACAAATACCGTTATGATATTAGCCCAATACACCACATTCCCGAAGGAATTAGGTGCCTTGCCAGGACCTTCCCTTTATGAGCACGGCTACATTGAACTGGATGGAAAACACGGACAATTTTTCATTGCCGCTTAGACCATCTTTTCATCGAATGCGATGGTACCAACCCAGACGGGCTTTAACCCTACCACCTAGTAGGGGAAGGGTCCTACAGATTTACATGGATACCGAACCATGGAGCAGCTCGCACTCGTGACGAAATGCACTTGTCAAACTCGAAAAGAGAAAGACAGTGATGCATGTCGGAATCTAACCCAGACCTCTGGTACGCTAGGCCAGTCACCGCACCACTATGGGGCGTTACCCGCGTCGCTATTTGAATATGTTATTCACAGAATCGTATGGTAAGCCGGCACAAATGCATTCGTCAAGTCAGTTACAGTCATGTATAAGCTCACCAATACGTCTGCTCCTGCTGCTTGGGGTTGGATTGATAGTTTACGGAAATTGGCGACAGCGGATTTTATTGTAGACGAGCTTGATGGCACTGACGACCCTAATACGCGCAATTGCGCATTTTAAATAATACCTAACACCTAAAAAGTTGCAGACCTGACGTATACATATAAGGGTGATTACTGGTGTGTGGGGTGTGAGAGGGTGGGTATAATATAATATTTTATATTAGAGTATAGTTATATCATAGTAAAATATTATATATTACTAGCTTCATACCCGGCTACGCTCGGGGCAATGTCTTTTTGAACATTTTTTTTGATAATCTCACAGGAACCTAATATTTTCCGGGATACCAAGTATCCTATGTTTTAATCCAGGTAATAAACTATATATGTGTGCTAAATTTTGTATCCAACTCTATTCAGCCGTTTTCGCGTGACAGAGTAAAAAACATCAAAACATACAAACTTTCACATTTATAATATTAGTAGGATATTATATTATTTATGGATTACTTGTATAGCCGCTGCGAGATACACCATTATATTATGCCTATTGGATTATTTTTTTGTGGCAAAACTATCATGTTACCTTGTACTCTTACAACTTACTGTTATCAATAGATGATTGCCGTTATTTGTTTTATTCTGATCATTGAAAATCTGTATCGCTTGGCATTGAAAGTTTTTCCTGGATAGAATTTTCCTAGTATTTTATTTTGCATCGTAACAAGAGGTAAAACGTAATTATCTTGAAAAAAGGCTATCGAAGAAACCGTGTTCCTTTTTCAGCACAATATTGGAGAGTGGCACTCAGCTATAATTAGGATAAGAAAGGATTGTGTTCCGACTTGAGAAGGAAGAATAAAGGCATTGTTCGTCGCATCACCTTTATGTAAGATGACTTCTTTAGTGAATCCATCCAATTTTCTTTTGTTACCAGAATTCGATTATCTTAATAAATTCTAGCATAAAGCTTATATCGTTCAATAGTTTTGACATTCTGACATTGATTGAACGGGTTACTTTATGTACATATACCTTTGTATTAATTTAAGTAAAAAAAGGATAATGTAGGTTCCGGCACCAAAAAGCGTGCAATTGGTCCCACTTCATTTATTTCCGTGAATGTTTATGGATACATGTAAATCCGTAATACATTTACGTAGGTTTCGTCGTAAGAGAAGGCTTTGGAGGTTAGAGGTTCGGATTCCACGTAGATCTGTTGATCTCGTTCATTACTTAGGTGGTAGGGTTAATCCCGGGCCGGTAACATCTCATTAAAGAAACGATGGTCGAAGCGACAATGAAAATCATCCGTGTATTCCATCCAGTTCAATGTAGCCGTGCAATATAAATGGGGAAAGTACGCGGCGGCGGCGCGGCGTCGCCAAAGTCCGCAAAACGTTAATATTGTTGACAAACAGGTGACGTACAAAATACTGGGGAAATTATGCTAAAATATTTTAAGCAAACACATATAGAATGACGTTTTTCCATATATGATAAAAAGTATAACGAAACAAATGCGCAATTAAAAGATGTGTCGTACATGTTGGCAATTGGCAAAGGGATCCTGCGATTATGGGATGAAAACATTTCCAACTTTACAGAGAAGTTGAAGAGTTGAATCCAACTAAAATGGCAGTAATGGGCCAGCTGAAACTCGACAACGCCGCTCCGCCCTTTGGACACCTGCCTTCGTCATAAAGTATTTTTTTCTATAATTATTTGTATATAAACATGAATAAGTCCGTCCTCTAGGATACGTTTATCATGTCTGGAACCCGTACTCCAAAAACATAAAGTGGATTTACTAGAGATTGTGCAACGAGGATGTCGTTGGCAATTTCCCATTGGTTTTACAGTGCTAATTTCATGAAAGTAAGTGTGGCATTAGACACCTATTTCCAGTTACATAAAAAAACCTTTCACTGACAATAATGCATTTTTTTAATGTTAATACGAAATATAACTGTATGCTCGTAGTACAGTGAATGTACACTAAGTCCAAATTCACAAAAAAATCTACGCATGATGAGCAACTTTTGCTCATCTACTTTAAAAAAAAAAACCAACCCATCCACTTATACTATCGAATGATGGGAACGAAAGCGTTTTATAATAAGTGTCGGTTACCCTTTAAAGCTTTATGTTTTTATGCATTTTGTTTTATTATTCATATACACGGAGACCGATGTTAAAATATTTATACATTTTAAATAATCAATGTATGGAGTGAAGTGAACTGCTAAATACGGTGATTGTACTGAGTACGGATTGATGGTAAAACATCGGCCGCCACCGCCAGCCAGTCAATGCGCTCTTTATATTCCGCGTAGCACCTGTCTCATTTGAATAAATACACTGGCGTTGCCTTCTATAGCTTTGGTACAGTGGGCCACACGTTGACTTCTTTCACACTGTGCGCCGTTTTTAGGGTTCTGTACCCAAAGGGTGCCAACGGAACCCTTACTAAGTCTGCCCTGTCCGTCCGTCCGTCCGTCCATCCGTCCGACCGTCCGTCCATCGGTCCGTCCGACCGTTCGTCCGTTCGTCCATCTCATGTAGGCAGCTGAAATTTTTACAGAGTGTGTATTTGTTTTGCCGCTACGACAACAAATAGGTAATATTCAAAAATATTAAAACTTAAAGGGCGCCTCATACAAAAAACGTGATATTCTTTTGAATCTTGTATGATGGTACGGAACCCTTCGTGTTCGAGTCCGACTCGCACTTGGCCGGTTTTTTCGTAACTGGACATGGATGGTAAATACTTAGTAATGTAACGGTGACTTTCGGTTAGGCGAACGTTCGGTCAGCTTTATGTGCAACCAACATTTTTAGAACCAAAGAGAATGCCATCGCCCCACATTTTGGGCCCCTCACAAATGTTAGTGTCTATCTGCCAAACCAGTGTTTAATTTAGAAAAGAATGTAACTTTTCGACACATGAATTTTGTAGAACGAATTAATTGCCAATTTTAAAGTTAATGGCGAAATACAGTTTTGAGGTTATGAATTTGTTAGAAAAACCAGAGAGTTTCGTGTGGAGAAAATTGCTACAGTCAAAAACAATAAAAAATGTACCCAGTTTAATGTATCTTTGATATTTCATGATCAACAATGTTTTACATTGGTCCTAGGGATGATTTTTCAAACGAAATGAAATATATTTGGGAATTGTTGCTTACTATTGTATGCAAAGTTAAGCGTTAGTCCATCTGTACAGCCCCGGGTTGCAAGTTTGTGGTCAGGTTTAATTAAAAGTTAGGTTTAATAAAAATTCGAAGTTAAAATAAAGTCAGGTCCAGCAAGCACCCCCTTTAACAGGAAAGCTTTGTGTGGGTTTTCTGAGGGTGAAATCCTCAGATCAAAAAAGGAAGGAGGTGTGCTATCTAACGCGCCTTCTGAGAGGCCTGCTGTCTCCAATTTTCTAAAACTATTATGACGATAAATGAAGTTTCTTAGCGGATCCTTCTTTAGTGAATTAATGGAATCCGCTGATCTTTCAGTTTACCATTAGTTTAGTTTGACTATCAATAGTTTGAATAAATGAAATTTAATTAAATTATCCCAACTTAAACGGCCATGCCACACGCAAACATAGTCGCAGGTGTATAGGAGGGCTTGCGTGGGAACTGGCTTGGTGAAAGCATTTCTAGAACTCATCTCGTGTTAGCGATGATTAGACCTCGTGCATGATTATATATATTTTTTTTATGCGACCTGACATGGATGGCTAATACCACACAACTACCGTTATGATATTAGCCCAGTACATCACATTCCCGAAGGAATTTGGTGCAATGCCAGGACCTTCCCTTTAAATAGCGTACCTTTAAATATCACTGACCTCTTGGCTTACGACGCGCGGCCGGCTTCCTCTGAGATTAAATGTACAATTTGTACATACGTCGGTGATGCGAGTAATTCCCACATGAAAGTTTTGCTGCATTTTCTCTTCTGTGGTAATATCCTTCCGTTAGACAATGGATATCAAAGTTTATTCAGTCTTAAATTGCCTGGATATATATATGTATATTTTTATAATTTGTTGATTGATTTAATACTTGAATACGATCTAAGATGTGGCTAGGAAATCGTATAGACTTAAAAGTATTTTAAAGACTCAAGTTACATAGCGTACGCTTAGACTTTGATTTATCTAATAAATAATATAAAGGGGAAAGTTTGTAATAATGGATGGATGGATGGATGGATGGATGTTTGTTACTCTTTCACGTAAAAACTACTGAATGGATTCTAATGGAACTTTACAATAATATAGCTTATACATCAGAATAACACATAGGCTACAATTTATGTGCCCATGGGCTTTAGAACTTTCACGGGGCTGCGAAAACGATGCCGGTAGCGATACTTCACACCGGGGGGAGCGGGGCCGGGGGCGGCGGCGGGGGGAGGGCAGACGTCGTGACTGTTTGGTGTCCGTTTGGCGAATTTTCAAGGCACTAGCGATTTGTAAAACTTAGTACATGTACATTTAACTACCCGGGAATTAGGATTGGCTAAATAGAATTCAGTTCCGCTTACGCTAAGATGGGGCTGTCATACAAACTGCAATGCTATGCACGGCTCGGCTTTGCGGCGGCAGTGCTTACTTTTACTGAAGTACGGCTTGGTATTTCCTGCAACTTTAGGACTACTTGGCATCACGCTAAATCGCCGGAGGAGCGACCAACAGAATAAAATCCTTGAGAACCAATTACTCGATTTAGATGTGCATTGTATCTACGTCTAGCCTGATTCTACTAAAAACTTATAGATTACATAATATAACGCTTCATTACCAGAAGGGTAAGTAGTGAGTCTTAAAGTCTTATAACATGCGAACCACTTACCTGATTTATATGCGTATTTTATCAATGTATAGCATCTCTGGGAGCAGTCAGGTTCGAGATGGGTTACTGTTTTCGATGTTGAGGCTGGCTGTGGGTTGGAGTGCACGCAAAACTTACCTACGTTACACGTTACTTACTAGGTAAGCAATGTAGCAGTGAAAGTGCAGAAAGGTTCTCGCGGCAAATGTTTTTTTTTTAAATAGCCACCAAACGTCAACGAAGCTCTAAATGGGAATTATTGGATGTTTCTCATTAAATCATGCTATTTCGGCTCGAACGATCTTGATTAAATTTGGTACATGGATACATTGTCCTGGACCAGTTTGACCCTATTTTGGACCAGTCATGTGGGCTACTTTTTATCCATGAGATAATTTAGCTGACACTAACCCGAGCGGAGCCGGGTACGGCAGCTAGTATATTATAATCGAAGATAAAAGCCTCTTTTAGACCAGAATGTATTCAAAGTATTTGGTTGATCGTGAAAGTTACTAAAGTACTATTTTAAATATTCGTATTCCTGGAAACTATAATGCGAATATTGCTATAAAATGTTTTACATTTTTTATTATTATATTTTTATATACATTACACGTATATGAATATAAAAAAACTATAAGGCATTATAAATGATATGAAAATATTTCATATAAATTACATCTCGATAATAATAATAATTGCACCACAAACAGTTTGAAGGCATGAAATTATGCTGGTATAAAGCCTTTGTGGTGTAAATAGGTGAGGTGCGCCTTTCTTTTACACAAATAAGAGCCTCATTGCTTATGCTAAGCCTCCCTTAAAATAATATGAGGCTATAGCGTCACCTGTCGCTCCCTGTGTAAGCTGCCAATAAATACAAAAGTCGGAATACGTCTTGCGGCGGCACGGTGGTTGGCATATTTTTCATTGTGGCGCGGGTTCGATTTTAATTCTTCTCTCACTATAGAATAACTTTGAATACCAAATATATGATAACCAAGCTCAGCAGGCCCATTCCAATAATACCGTAATCAAGAAACAGCAATCCTAAGTACAGAACTTTTATGGCGGTTTTCAAAGCTTTTATTTTTTCGACGGAAAACCTTAATTAAATTGATATACTATGCTCCGGAATCATTTCGGCAAGTAAATTCCTTTGAAAATCGTTATAAAACCGGTTTTCTAGACTCAGGAATCCTGATTACTGATTACGAAATTCCAGGAATAGGCCTGCTGTTTGGGACAATGTGGGGTAGTTTTTTTTTCGGGTGATAAATTACACAATAGAACAACTCAACGAGTCTTTTCTAAATTTTACCGTTATGGAATTAAATAACAAACATTCAAACATTTTGGTAGGAAGCAGGCTAATATACCCTTAATACATCATTATAACAAAATTAATCATCGCCTCATTTACATATAATATATTTGTATGTGTATGTCAAAATATGTTTCTCCGGTCTTTAAGATTAGCTGACGAGAATTCAGGAAAAGGAACAAATATTAAATTATTTGAAAACAAACTTTTCTTACCATCTCGCAATCGATATCAGAACTAGATAATCAGCGCTTTGGTAATAAAAGCCCTTTAAATGTCGATTAAAATAAATCAGCACTTAATAATTTTAATTTGATATGCAACCACATCTACACTGAAGCATTGTTTCAGATTTGGAAAATAATCCTGAATCAGGATTCCAACCTCCGACCTTTGGATAATATGTCTACTGCTACGTCGCTGTGATTTTCGTATAAACTTTTTCAGTTGTGTGTGCCGTGAAGGCAGGGACCGGTTGCGGGACGGCGGAAGGGGCGGAAGGGGCGGAAGGGGCGGAAGGGGCGGAAGGGGCGGAAGGGGCGGAAGGGGCGGAAGGGGTGGGTGGTGGGAAGGGGTCCATCAGGCGCACGTGTCGATTTTCAATATCTTCCGGTGCGCGGGAATAGACAGGAATTTCCGCAGGTGCCAAATTTTCGAGACGAAACTGGGACTTCCCGCTGCGCCGGTGGACAGAACGGATTATTAGGTTTTCGCGTGTAGAATTGTATGTAGGCCGGGGTTTATATGGGGTTCAATATGAAACGAACGCTTTTTTTTAAGCTCTACCTTTTGTACAATTTATGATGCACTTAATGTATTTTATTTATATATATTATTTTATTTTACAGTATATTTATTGATTCATGTGTAAGGTTGCTTACATTCGATGGTAAAATAAAATTGAATAAAACAAATGCTATAAGGCATCTCCGAGCTAATAGATTTCGCGGTAGAGAGTAGAACCGCTTTCCACATCAGGTAACCGGTGCCAAATATCGATATGAATCTCGTCTAAATATTTGGCTAACTGTTTTGGAACATGTTAAAGCTGAACAAATTATTATTATTTGGTTTTGCCTTAGGTGTGTATAAATTATACACATGTCATACAAATAATATAATAAATAAATGGATAACGATGCAGAACTACAGCTTGGCGAAGTAGATTTGTGCTAGTATGCAGCCCATCCCATCCTTATTCAAAACGATGTTCAGAAATCGGCACATATACTTCACTTCAAGAGCGAGAGTGGGAAGTCCTGTTTTGAAACCTCTATCCTATGTGTATCCTCCGTTCTCCTATTCAGATACCCTTTGAATTGAATATCTCTAACGAGAAAACGTAGTATGTTGCGTCTTTAATGGTACTCTTCAAAATGTATGACCTCCTGGTAGCATCGGATGCAAGGCGGTAGATATTGCAGCGGGATTATTTGGTACATTAGTTTACATAGTGTCTTTCAACAAAATATGTTATCAAAGATACTCGCATCGAAAAGTTTTAAATCGTATTGTTAAAAATTAGTAGGATAAATTGATGAAACGAGAAATTAAAGATTGAAGATGAATAATAAGTTAATTTTAGGGTTTTCTGCATATTTATGGCTTTTAACCTTTACCATACACCTGTAAAACTCGTTAACTTTTTTGGAGAGAGAGGGCCTCACGAGTCAAAAAACCTTGATGTGATATCCAAATTCCCAAGTCGTTTTATGTAACCTGAAATGGATGGCTAATACCACACAACTAACGTTATGATATTAGCCCAATACACCACATTCCCGAAGGGATAAGGTGCCAGCAGTTTCTTTCATTTTATGACCTGAATTTTTCATAGCAATTTCTACCATTTTTTTCATCCAATGTGATTGTACCAACCCGGTTTTACATGGATTCCAAACCACGGAACAGCTGGCATTCGTAAATAAATGCACTTATTCAACTCAGAAAGAGCAATAAAGTGGTGCATGAACGGGGCGGGGATCGAACTCATGACCTCTGGCATGGAAAGCAAGTGTGCGCGACCCTGAGCTACAAGCCGATCTGAGACGCTTATGTTTTCCTTGTTATTATTTTGTTATGAATATCTGCATATATGTGTGTACATGTATTTTCTTTCTTTGTTGATTCAATTCGAATTCTATTTTTTTCCAATTTCCTCTAAGTGTGTCTGCTGATACAATATGTGCGTGTGTTGAATATGGATATCTATATTTTTTTAATTAATGATTACCTTATGTTTTATATTATATTATATTCTATTATTAGAAGATTGAATTGTTATTGAATCAATGCGTCAAATCTTACGCCGTCCACACTAGAGTCACCCTAGGTCAAGTTAAAATAGACTAAAGCTCGCAGAGTTACATGGTATGAACGAAAGTTAACGACCCCGGTAATAATATCGCCATATTACATTGTAGAAGAAAACATGTGAATTAAGATAAGCATCTTGTAATATTAAGCAAAAAGTCGGCGCCGATGTGGAGGTAAAGGGAGTATTAGGGGTCTAGTAGTGTTGTTACGGAAATGAATTCGCTATCGATATCGATAAAACGTTTTATATTCACAGTGATGACATTTGGTTGACCAATTATTACCAATAATTTCACCAGCGTGAAAAAATATAGAAATATATGTTTTCATGATCATTCATTTAAGACGAGATGGTATTAACCCTACCTACTTCTCTTGCATGTAAGAAAGGATACCTATATCTTAGAAGGGTTACGATTCATGACATTATCTTATTCCTGAATGTTCAATTAATATGTACATTTATATATCGGATAAGAAAGAAAAAGGTGTGTAACTTGGGTTTCGAAACTGTGATATCAACGAAAGATCAAATCAAAACATATCAAATCGTTGTTGTTTCACAATTCAATATAACATCATATAATGTCAAACATAGGTAATATACATGCATCACAAGTGTACATAGTGTATAAGAAGTGTACGGTTATATAAAGTTAAGAGACCACAGGCTTACTAGTATTATTTATTTATCAGTTATAGCCTTACACTGTACTATGATTTGTCATATTTTATCATTAGCCAGTTCAATAAAACACAGCGAAGAAAAATGGATAGAAACTTGGCTGATTTCTTTTACGTCCACCTAGTCTAAGTTTACGAAAGAATTACTACTTACAGACGTACTAGTTATTATTACCTGTGATTTTAATAACTTGTAACATTTAAATCAAGTACTTACTCGTATTATACTCAAGCATTATACGAGAAAAACACAGGTACGAACACTAAATTAACATACGTAGGCTACGGGTTCCTCTCATGCTTGTTGGCTAAGGGATACACAGACCAATATTATTTATTCAGCGGTTTATGGAAAATAATTAGTGCGTAAACATGTTTCTAGTATATACCCGTATTGGTAAAACATTAAGTAAGTAACATGTTGTGCATGTGCCACAAACATTGTGAAGGACTAAGGTCGCGTGAGCTATGCGGTGACAAACGTGTCGCTGCTTTCATTTTTTCATCCTCGCTGTCAAAAAAAGAAATGCTGCAAGTGTCATAGGAACGATTCAGCGGTCGGCTTCGTAGGAGGATTTTTTTTTTTTCGTTTCTTGTGTGCCGTTCGTTAAATTTTTTGGTCACATAATGCTAACCAGCAAACACGAAAAATGAAACTATTCCATGAAATGTTGTACTCTAAGGTTGAGATAAATAGTCGTAACAGAAACTAAGACTAACGAAAAGTAGTACTTTGTGACGTCACTTTGACACATTTTGTATGGACGAAATCTCAAAGTAATGCAAAGTGACGTCACACAGTACTACTTTTCCTACTATTTATCTCAGCCTAAATGTATTGGTCGACTCACATCTGCAATCGATAAGTGTATTCTATCGATACAACATCCCTATGACGAGAAGGCCGGGTTGTGCCGTGTCAATGAGGCATTAGGCCTAACACCTCACTCGCTTCTTAACACGCGCTCCGTGAAGCTCCGACACCGGGTAATTCGCAGAAGTACCCTGTGGTTCGCTTACTTGCGTTTGCACCGGGCTATTTTACTCGCATTTCGAGTCTGCAAATTTACTCTTGTTTGTTTACTAGTTCTTGTTTGTGCTCACTAATATTGTACATTTGATTGATACGGCAATACCAAAACGGCGGCTCGTACATTTTATTCGAACTCAAAGTTGTGAGTAGGTAGGCCCTGCAGGGCGTGGGTTTTTGGTGTAGCAAGAGGTTCAAATTATCCTTTTGTGTGTGTTTAACTGATGTTGTATGTAACTGGACACAGATGGCGTATATGAAACCTATTGTCATGATATTATGCCGACATAGTATCAGTTTCTGTCTTTTTAGGGTTCCGTACCCAAAGGGTGAAAACGGAACCCTATTACTAAGCCTCCACTGTCCGTCCGTCCGTCCGTCCGTCCGTCTGTCCGTCTGTCACAGGGCTGTATCTCATAAACCGTAATAGATAGGCAGCTGAAATTTTCACAAAGTGTGTATTTATTTTGCCGCTATAACAACAAATAGGTAAAATCAAAATAAAATAAAAAATTAATGGCGCTCCCATACAAAAAACGTGATTTTTGTGTGCTAAATCTTGTGCGACGGTACGGAACCCTTCGTGTGCGAGTCCGACTCGCACTTGGCCGGTTTTTTCCTCCATTAGATGTTTACACATTTGGATTCGATTTTTTTTTGTATTTTTCTGTCGTTTCGATCATCTCTGGTACTCGCTCCCTAGGTTACCTCCGGTACCGTACCTTCCATACAACGTAGGGTGCTTCGAACATCATTCCTTCAATGCGTTGGTACCAACCCGGACAGGATTAACCTTAATACCTAGTAAGTCACAAATCATGAAATAATAAATCAAAAATTTATTCGGTTTTATTATTCTGATCAATGCTAACAACCTGCTACGTACCTGACCTTGATAACCGTAAGATTATTCTGATACGATCAGCTCGAAAAATTTAAATAATCCAAATATACCTTGCAAATCGCCTTTACTCTTCCCTCGAAAAGGAACTTTTTTTACATCTCCTTTTATTTCGAAAGCATTTCAATTAAAATTGACATAAATCTATAATTTTAGTTACAGGTTTATATATAGTTTTTTTTTATGTGACTGGACATGGATGGCTAATACCACAAGTTCTGTCATGGTATTAGCCCAACACACCACATGGGAACTAGGTGCCATGCCAGGACCTTCCTTATATTGCACGGCTACATTGAACTGGATGGAAAACACGGACAATTTTCAATGCCGCTTCGACCATCGTTCATCCAATGCAATGGTACCAACCCGGGGGGATAAACCCTACCACCTAGTAAGTAAGGAAGGGGACCTACAGCTTAACGTGGAATCCGAACCACGGCCAGCCTCTCTCAACGGTCGAATGGTCACCCATCCAAGACCAGACCGGACCCAGCGTTGCTTAACTTCGGAGAGCGATCGCCGAAGTGTCGCGCCACTGGGCCACTGAGGCTGACTGAGTTTGTAATATTAATAAAACAAATGTTTTGGTTTAATCGTACCTTAAGGGTACCAGATTCGGTTCAAATCATCTTGTTTTCGTCGAATCGTATAAATCAACAACGTATTCCGTAAGATACACTTTCGTTCCTTACTACCCTGAGTGTATCCGGTTTTATGATTCGGGGGTATAATGAACTAATGCCCCAATGAAAAGCCTAATTTCCTTTGTCAAAAACAATAGTACAGTGGAAATATCCAGTCTAATTCGTACCGTTTTTTAGCATGAACCGCTTGCTTGATTAATCTCGTAGTATGTATATTTTTACACATTTGTATAGTCACCAACCTTGTTACAAAATATTCGTATCAACTGTAGAAGTGAACGGTTCAATGGTTGTACCCATTATAGAGGGTAATTTAAAAACCCATTTTCCGTAATTATAGCTTTGATTCACAATGAATATAGTTAAGCTAAAAATAGTACCTAGCTAAGTTACCTTTAAATGGTATATTAAATTGACACCTGCAGGCCTATTCCTGAAATTCCGTAACCAGTAATCAGGAATCCTGGGTCTAGTAAACCGATTTTATAGCGGTTTTCAAAGCGATTTTTCGACGGTCAACCTTGATTCAAAATTGAAATACTATGCTCCGGAATCTTTTCATCAAGATAATCGCTTCGGAAACCGCTATAAAAGCGGTTTTCTAGACTCAGGATACCTGAAACCTGATTGCGGAACTCCGGGAATAGGCCTGCAGGTATGATGTTATGCATGAAAATCGTTTAAAAGACATATTTATAGAATGATCCCAATTTTATAGTTTTTAACAGATCGCGAGTTTATTGAAAATCTCAAATACATATTTGAGTCGATAATAATAATAATAATAGTAATATTCTTTATTGCTTCCATACACAATGGTACATGCAAGGGCGGACTTATTGCCTAAAGTCAATATCTTCCAATCAACCCGATAATGGGACAAAATATACAGGTAGCAACAAAAAGAAAAGTAACCTAAGAATTGATATTGTGCACTATTTATTGATACTTCAAAATAATTATGTAGAAGAAGGTGTCAGCAGACAAAAGTCAGCTAGAAAAATATGTATATTGACAGTTAAAAAAAATATATATATACAAAATACATTCATTAAATAGACCAGATACAATTCTTTTATTTTGTATTAAATATATGTTACATTATATTCAAACATAAATATTACAATATAAAACATAACTCATTTTGCAAGGTAGTATGATTTCATGCGTTTTTTGAAAATATCCAGAGAGGCTGAGCTCCTGATTTCAAGTGGTAATTGATTCCATAGTCGGGCTGCATTAACTGCAAATGAATCGGTAAAGCAGGTAGAATTATGTGACGGTATCCGTAAAAGAAGGTTATCAATTGACCTAAGCGGTAAGCCATGGGAGGACAAGAAATTGAATCTATCCTTGAGGTATGCGGGAGCACGTGGGTTGTTGAGGACTGTGTAAAGCAAAGAAAGGACATGTGATTGTCGTCGAAGACGGATGTTGAGCCACTGAAGCTGATCACGGTATACCGAAATGTGGTCGTATTTACGAAGTCCGTAAATAAATCGTATGCTATAGTTAAGGAGGCGATCAAGCTTATTAAGTAGATCCTCATTAAGGTCTAAATTGCATACATCACCGTAATCAAGAATGGGGAGTATGAGGGTCTGTACAAGCGTAATTTTCGTCTCCGTAGGAATGAACCGGTTTAGTCGTTTAAGGTTGTGCATAGCACCATAGGTTTTTCGGCAAATACTGCTGATATGATCAACCCATGACAACGATTCATCCATGATAATACCCAAGTTCTTAACCGTCCTGCTATAGGGGATGACAACACCATTAAATATTACTGCAGGAAGTTCGCGTGTGTTGACTTTAGAAAGTAGCCGATTGCTCCCTACAATGATCAACTGAGATTTATTGGGGTTGACAACAAGACCAAACCTCTGAGACCAATCTTTTATACTGGACAAGTCGATATTGACAAGGTCAATCGTGGAGAGTATGTTAGATAGGGAGAAGTGACGATAGAGTTGCAGGTCATCCGCATACATATGAAATTGGCATCCGATTCTACTAGTGAGGGTGTTTATGAAAACAGAAAAAAGAAGAGGAGAGAGTACGCCACCCTGCGGAACCCCAGCGTGGAGCTCACTCCAGTCAGAGAAAGCATCGTGAAGGCGTACTCTTTGCTGACGACCTCTAAGATATGAGCTGAACCAATCCAGTGCCTGCTGTGAAACAAAAAGAGACTCAAGAACTGCCAGTAAAATGTCGAAGTCCACCGTGTTGAATGCATTACTAAAATCAAGTAGCGTTATTATGGTTAGCTGACGGTTATCGACAGCTTGACGAACATCTTCGGTGACTTTGACAAGAGCTGTCGTTGTGCTATGACACGGGCGAAATCCTGATTGATAGGGGTTTAGTAAGGCATTGTCGCAAAGATATTTATTAAACTGAAAGTGTACAACCCGTTCAAGTACTTTAGATAGAAACGGAAGTATAGAAATGGGACGAAAATTTGAAGGAGTAAGAGGATTATTAATTTTTGGCAGAGGTATGACGAAGGCTTTCTTCCATGAGTCAGGAAAATGCCCCGACGCTAGAGAGCTATTTATAATATGAGAAATTGTAGGTAATATCTCATCTAATATTGGGGTAAGCAGGTCTCTGCTCAGCTCGTCGCAACCAACTGCCTTGCTTTTGATCGAGAGGACAATCTTTTTAATTTCACAGCAGGTAACAATGGAAAAAACAAAGGGTTGAGAAGTGCGGGACTGACTATGTGCTAGATCATTAATTGTCATGGTTTTGAGAGCAGCATCAACTTTAAACGGGACAGATGAAAAGTGTAAATTTAAATCATTGAGATTTAAATGAGGATTTATTTCAATAGCAGGTTTACCTATCCCAAGTGATTCAAGAAACTTCCACATATGTCTAGGATTTGTTTCACGAATAGATTTATGAATGTGACGTCGCTTCGCATCTCTACACATACGATTACAAACGTTTCTGGCAGTCTTAAATTTTAATAGATTTTCATCACTTGGATTTGACTTGTGCTTGCGCTTTAGGTAGTCTCTCAGGGACATTTGAGCCCTTATAGAGTCATCAATCCAAGGAGCAGGTGGATGTTTAATTTTTACAGGACGAACAGGAGCATGTTTGTTATAGAGGTCAACTATCTTACAATTAAAAAATTCAACTTGAACGCTAACATCAGACAGGCTGTGTAACTCCGTCCAGTCTATGGCCCTAGCATCAACCTTCAACGACTCCAGATCCATATCCCTAAAATTCCTTTGCATCAGGACCTTGGGCTTTTGACGTGGAGGCTTAGTATTGTATGAGAGATATATAAGGTCATGATTGACAAAACCACCGGTTGTATATTGACCAAATTTTTTTACCTTGTCAGGGCATGAAGTGAGAATGAGGTCTAGGAGAGAGTGACAATTGTTGACGTGATAAGTAGGATCGAGGGAAAGGGAATGAATATTATGGGATTCCAGAATCGTTAGTAGATTTCGAGAGCGACAGTCATTCTTAAACAAACATGTATTAAAGTCACCGAGCAATATAGTGTGTGTATACTCATGGGAAAAGTCGGCTAGTAGTTGATCAAAACTGTTGAAGTAATTGATGGCGGGAGGGCAGTAGAAAACTCCGAGAAGCAATTTATTATGGTTAATTGTTAATTCCAGAAGAATATACTCAGCAGACGCTGAGTACTGCGAAGGGGATTGAGAAACAATTTTAAATGGTATATTACTGCGGAGATAAATTGCCACTCCGCCAGCGCCCTTGCCTATTCTATCATTTCTGATGAGAATATATCCAGGAAGTGCATAAGCCGACGATGGCAGTGTTGGTTTTAGAAAAGTTTCGGTGAAGAGACATGCGTGTAGGTTATTGCTAGTAAAAGTGGACAGTATTTCGGAGAAATGACCAGGAATGCTTTGGCAGTTTATATGAGATACATTGAAATTATTAGTAACACTTTCAAAAGTTTTATCAAGTATGTCAGCTAGGAGAGGGTGAGAAATCGTAATATTGGTGTCATTTTCGGATTCACTAAAAAAATCTTCGCGCGATGAGGCTGGAGATAAAGAATAAAATTCGTCAGATTGAGATGAGTCTGACATAAATAAATGGGTTCGTAAAATACGTAGGTATAGGTTAAATATCAATAAATAAGTAATAAATAGTGCACTTACAATTAAACTTACTTAACTAATTTACACTTCAACACAATTTAAGATTAAGTAATAGGTAACAGTAGTTATTTAAACCTACAAAAAAAAATACAAAAAAACAGACAGTGGTACTAAACTAGAAGAAAATAAATCAATTACAACTATAGTGGAAAAATATTTCATCCGAATCAACAATGTGTAGCATATCATCATTATGTTAAACTAATCTTATTCTCCGGGGCTATGGTTAGCTAGCTAAAAAAAAAGGACATATAACAGTTATTTTATCTCATTTAAAATACAGTCGATTTGGCCAGATAATATAAACAGCAAACAACATTTATTTTTAAAGATTGAACGCATCCAGTATTTCAATTACCTCTATTGCAAAGACCTGACTGTGGAAAAAAATACAACAATCAAAATGTCTATATAGAATCTACAAAATCACAGTTGATAAAACAACATTTATTTTTAAAGATTGAACGCATCCAGTATTTTAATTACCTCTATTGCAAAGACCTGACTGTGGAAAAAAAAAATATACAACAATCAAAATGTCTATATAGAATCTACAAAACCACAGTCAACATGAGACAGGTATAATAAAACATCCTCGTATGAACATTTGCAACCTAAAGCAATGCATTGTTGCATTTTTGTAAAACAAGAAGTGTACTTTATGAACGCGCCCTACACAGATTATATTATATGTTCTATGACACAGATTATGAAGAAAAAAGTAAATAACAAAGAGTTCGGAGAAGTCGCTGCGGATATTCTCTTTCTACGATAAATAAAAGAGAAAGTTTTTATTATTGATATGTTTGGAGATTACCAGATGAAATTAAGTATTAATTGTAATATGTACTATTGTGTAGTGCGCATAATATTATATTATCTATGGTGCGCATTGAACACTAGATTTACAATTCGCAATAACGAGAGATGGGGACATGTTTACATGTACGGACCAGAGTTAAAAAAATAATAATCAGCTACAAAACATTGAGAAGTGACCATTTACATGAACGTACGTTTTAACGAAGATGTATCGTTTATTTGGGCTTTGATGCCTTCCCCGGGGCGCGCGAGCGTGTAGGCCGTTGCTTGATCTCGCTGCCAACTCCGCTGCCAGATGCGCTGCCGGCGGCCCCTTCCACCACGGTGACAGTGGCCTCGGCCATATCCATCAGCTTTTGGAGCTGCACCTCGGACGACACCAAAACATTATAGGTAGGTGCCACTGTAAATGTAAATTTTCAAAATTTAAAACGCAGTATTTTATAATACAGTCTCGATATTAATGCTATAATTTGACCTATATTTTTATGTGTGTAATGGATTTGACATACCGTTTTCTCAACAATGAAAATGTCGTTGTATAGCCTGAAAATATTATTCTACAAGAGCCTAAAACACGCTCTTGATCGTGGAAGTTTTGTGTGGAGTCTTTTATTAGGTATTACGATCTTGTCATAAAAAGAGACGTTTAATTTTCTGGATTATATGATCCCCTTCCTTGTTTCCATCGTGAATTTCATTAAGTACCATTAGGTTTTGCCCGCGTTCCTCCCTCCGTTGGTCGTGCCTATATTCCTAATCGGCCACTGGGCCCTAAGGCGTCTCCAGCATATTCCACGACGTGGCTAATAACATCCCGGCGAAATCCTCGCTCGGGGGTAGGAGAAATGTGGAAACTTCTACGGTAAACTCCAACTACATCGTTGGCCAAGCAAACACAAAGTTTTATACGTACTTTACCTTGTATCGTAAGACCGATACTAATATGTGTTAAATCGATTATGGTGGTTCCGTAACCATCCGATGAAGCTCCCTGTACAAACGATTAGACATTATTTTAAAACTACATCAGGCGGCACGTAACTCAGGGACGCGCGGACTTTCCTTCTATCCCAGAGGTCATGGGTTCGATTCCCGACCCGTTCATGCACCACTTTATATCTCTTACTAAATTGTATAAGTGCATTTCGTCAGAAATGCGAGCTGTTGCATGTTTCGAAATCCATGAAAAACTTTGGTGCAGTCCGGTAGGTGGTAGTAGGTATTATCGCATTGGTCTTAAAAGATGGTCAAATCGGTGTTTTGGCTATTATGACCGGGGTTGTGGTATTAGCCATCCATATTCAATTACACATGAAACTGTACCAATCAATTTTTTTTTTAATTTAATATCAGTGAATTAATATTTGTGTCTGCAGGCTTTTTTTTAAAAAATCTCCAATCTACAGAAAAAAAATGTTTGCGTGTGAACCTTATTTTTAATCTATTAACTAAGGGATTTAAAAAAAATGTCCAGGCACAAATATGAAATTCAATAGTATTCAAAGTTATTTTCATAACACCTATATGAGGGGAGCATCGCTAACAGGCCTTTTTTAAGAAAAAAATGAGTACTTAATTTTACATCAAACCCCTAGTTTGTTCTAATCTACAGTCTACTAGGAAAATTCGACCAAGACAATAAATACAAAACAAACGTAGGCTAATAGGTAGAAACGTTTGAGTACATTTTGTCAGCATGGCACACAACAATGCATGGTTCGACCATTTATATAATACCTATGATACTTTTGAGGTTACCGCGGTCGTTAGACATGTTTGAAAAATGTTACGGCTTTTCACGCGGCAGGTAGAATATCCCTACCTGCCGCGTGAAAAGCCGTAACATTTTTCAAACATATATAATACCTCTCACGTAGCGGTTTTGGAAAAATGGTTAGTCTTAACCTACTTTAAGTAATTATCACGTTGATAAACCTGTACATAAATGGTCAATGTCTAGCCAATAAATTGAATTTTATGATTTCTATTATTAAATATTGTCAAAATGTACGTTGATAATGCGCATTGTTAGTATTTCCATTAGTAAAATGTGTTTACGTAACATGGTTACGACGTGCGAGCAGACGTCACGGGTCATTTGAGCCAGTTCATTTCACGCAAGAGCGCCGGTAATTATAGTTGTTTTATTTTAAAGTTGCACCCTCAAAAGATTTTGAATAGAAGTGTATTTTTGGATTCCGCATAATTTCTTTATCGTTTTCTTTTAAAATAGCCGCACCCATTCAAGTCTCTTTGTTTCATATTTAGCAAGAGTTTGAAAAGGTGTTTCTTCTCAACTTTTTAGTTCTCAGAGTCTGAGGATGTAATGTATGTATTGCGGTTGTCCGATGTTGGTTGAAGTCCGAAATATTTTTTTCCTTGGATTTTATTTGATTTCGTTTCTTAGGTAATTAAGAGTCGATGCCAAGAAAACAATTTTTAACCTCTAAATGTTTTTTAAATTTTTTGCATGAATAAATAGTACCTACTTCAAGTACTAGTGCATTCGATACGGGTATATCTTCGAAATGTTATTTACCTTTAAGGAAAAAACGATTTCGCACTATATGCATGTTTTGAATTGTAAGTTCAAAAATAAATTGCAAGCATACCTTCTTAAAATGTATGCAGTCGTATTCAGAGTAAACTGTACACATTGAATTCTCAGATTATCACTATACTAACCATAAGAAATGGAGATAATAATGCGTATTAAAGATAGCACGCCCACTCTAAGGACATATTATAATTTATTTTAGCCTTTCACATAATTTATATTTTAAATTAGGTTTGTTGGCGTTAATTATTGGGGGAATTACATATAACTTATCAGTCTGAACAAATCATCTTTATTTCGCTAGCACGACGTATCTCCTTACGGGCTGAATCGGTACAGGGGGGCCCATTCAGGTAAGAGTGTGTTCGAGTTCGCGCGTAAGTTAACCTAAAAATTGCTGGGAAACATATTATTTAAATACCGGAACCGTTATTTATACTTTCAACGTATTTATGAGACAGACCAGATTTTACCTAACTGTAATGATGTTTAGAAAGTGTGAAAACATTAACTATTTAAAAAAGTGAGTTGATATTTAGTGACGAATTCGAACTCACTCTTACCCTGAATGGACCCCCAGGTAAGAGTGATTTCGAGTTCGGGAGTGAGTTAACCTAAACATAGCTGGGAAATATATTATTATTTATATAACAGAACCGCTATTTATACTTCCAGCGTATTTACGGGACAGATCAGATTTTTACCTAACTGTAATGACGGTCAAGAAGTGCGGAAACATTAACTATTAAAAAAAGGGAGTTGATATTTAGTGATGAATTCGAACTCACTGACCTGAATACGAACGAACATACCCTGAATGGACCCCCGATGGGGCATTCCGGGTGAACCACATTCCGAGAACCCACTTCATATAAGCCCCATTCCCCTTTTGACACTCCTCATTAGTCCTACGTACTCCGCATTATTCCGAGATTTTATGAAACATTTCTTATTTTTAGCAGTGATCCTGAAATACTGGACCTTTTTATTACTTGATAGGTATTGTGTTCTAATATTATTTTAATACTCTTCAAGTGAAACGCATGCAAGGAAGCCATCTGGCGGTCGAGATGAAAATATCCGCAACTTTTTGATATTGTTGAACTTTTAGTTAGAAGGCTGGCAAAGTTTTGAAGGAAGAGAAAGAGTAACCGTATAGATGGCGCCACATGTTACTAATTGCAGAATGTGGAAACACTTCTCTTTCATGATTCGGTAAATGAATGAGAATTAATTAAGGGGCCTTTCTTATCATCTTGCAATCAATACCAGTGCTCCATTAACTGAAAAGTTGAAGGAATATAATTTACATCCCCGGAGTCTTTACATCATGGCCTTTATTACCATCTTGCAATAAATACCAGCACAACATAATCAGCACTTCAGTACCAAACGCATGTTGACAATTTTAGCATTTTTTAAAAAGGCAATGTGAAAGAAATCAAACATTTTATACAATTCATTTATTATTAATTATCTTATTGTGGAATATGCGGCTATAATTACGTATTTATCTCATAAAACAATGACTAAAATTATTTGATTATCGTGAGGTGAGTGCAAAATATTGCAATTTGCAATTATATTATCCACGTTTTGCGAATAATCTCACACATTTTAGCATTTTTAGAAATAGCGAGAAACGACTGTGGTGCCATCTACACTTTGATGCAAATATACCTCAATACGATTCCGCACATTCACCTTTTGCAATTGGACAATCCACAGAACAAAGTTTTGTTCTGTGGGACAATCAATCTACCCTGAAAAACTCCTTTTTGTGCTGCATGGACAATTGAAAAGAAGAAAAGTGGCGAAAGAGAACGTTAGCGCTTACTATTTATAAACTTGTTCTATTAGTTAGAATAATCAACCTCATTGGTTATTATTCCCAATACGGAAATTCGGCCATACCTAATCGTTCGTTTTCATAAGAAATCATATCGATGTGTTCGGTACCTGGAGGTCGTACTTGATTTTATCCCAACTAATCGATGGATCTGGAAAGATCTTGAAATCATTAATTAATATTTTCAGGAGTGATGCGAATAAAGTTTACTAATGTACTGGCGGTTACGTCGTTTCTGAATCCTGGTTGTCCATACACGACTCTCCAGATGCCTGCCAAGTTCTATTCCTTAGACCGTTCTACCAAAAATATAAGTTTGACAGTAGCATTTAGGTATTTGTCCATCGTGTATTAATATTATTAATTTGGACAAAAAAAAAAAAAACACAACTTAAAGACCAGTGAAGTTTCTTTGCGGGTTCTTCTTCACTGAGTTGATCGAATCCACGAATCAATCAATCAAAGTATGACATGACAGTGTAGTTTGACTACCAGAAGTTAAATAAATAAATGAAATGAAGTAGTGTTAAGGCGCTAGGACTAGCCAACTACTCGCGCCATACAAATGCACTTTTTAACAAATGTAATAATATGAAGTGAAACGCTTCAGCAAAATTCAAATAGAATTCCAGACTGATAATGGATTGTTAATATTTTTTGATTCCATCATTTATTTAAATAATAATAAAAATAAAAAAGTTGATTTTTCTCATTAGAAATCTGAAAGTAATTCGATTTCTAGATATAAGCAAAAACAGCATATATGCATAAACAAAAAGTTCCATTTGCTTTTAGATTACTACATTTAGTCAAAAAAGTTCGGAAATGGACACCGTTTCCGCAATGTATTTTGTATAGAAAAAGGAAACATACATTAACGAAAATTAGTTGATTTCTAGACAAGGAATCATATATTGTAAGAATGGCACTTATAATCGTCAGGGGTCGAGTGCACGACGCCTCGAAAATGTTATCCGTTACTGATTACATTTGACGATGATGTGACAGCTAATCGCCCATCATATGAATTTGAGTTGCACGTAACATATTTTCGTCAAAGTTAGCTTGCCAGCCGTCAGACCACAAATAGTCCCTCGAAACAATCGGCAAAAAGGTTTGCTGTATGGCAACTCTCAGCACCGCCTGAGCTGACATAGTACTGTCCTTTTTCCACAGTATATTATCAGAAAGAGACAGACACAATTGTAGCACCATCTAGCGTCAATCATTCGTACTAACAAACAAAACAGTTGCTCTTGGAGCCGCGGGGTGGCGCTACTAGCGCCCAATATGTCGGCTTGCTATCAGCTGTTGGTAGCACCATAGATTACATAGATTTGGCGCCGATATTTTTAATCCGTGGAACCGAGTGCCAGGCTAAAAACAAAGCATTGTATTCCATTAATGGCGACGTTTGCCTATTATTTAAGGTCCAATAAAACTGCAAAAATGTAAAAATTAGGACTTTTGACACTTTGAATTATTATTTGATCGTGATTTTGACGGTGATCAATGGGTCCGGAGTGATTACGATTAGCGGTTAACATCAGCGATCAAAGTAATGTTTAAGTTTCGTGCAACGCAAATTTTGACTGATCAGTGTTTAATCTTACGTTGACGGTGATGTTGACGTGCAGGACGGTACGTGCAACCGGGGCTAAGTTACTTAACTTGGGGTGCCTCGTCTAACTTTGCGATTTGGCTAGTACCAGGGCCTTAATGGCACTGTACATGTAGGTCATAGGTGCAGAATAATTTGGGAAAGGCCGGTGGTATTAGCAGTAATACAAGTTGGGACAAACGTCATGAGTCACTGTGTCAGTTTTACAAAATGTTTATTTGTCAGCTTAGATAGCCCGGTGGCGCAAAGTTTCGGTGTTAGATCATCGATGTTAAGCAACACTGGGCAGGGTCATATTTTGGACCATTCGATTGTCGATGCCGGCCGTGGTTAAGATCTACGTACGAACGTGAGGCATATTTTGCATTCATATTTTATATTCAACATACGGTATTTGTGTGATAGACCAAGTGTAACAAAAACAACTGAAGATGTATACTCTATCCCAAGATATATATTGAAGCGTGTGATAACTAATACATGCGTCCGCCAGGCGAGAACGAAAGCATTTTGATGGTGTTACTTTTCCCAATTTGTATATTTTCCTTTTATACCTTATGATACTGTAAGTACAACTAACATTTTTCAATATTTTTTTAAAGTTTAAAATGTGGAGTGAATCACCTGTATTTTGTTCTTATAATACATATGCTACACATTATAATTAATTATATATAATATTATAATAGACATTATTATTTTTATTGTTCAGGAATTATAGGAAACCATCTGGGGGTCAAGGCGAAAATATCCGCACGTTTCTGGTATTGTGGCTTTTGTTTAGAGAGCTTGCAATGTTATGAAAGAAGAGAATAGGTAACGAAATAGATGGCGCCACATTCATCTAATTTCAGAATGTGGAAATGATATCATAAGATCTATACTAACAATAATCTATACTAATAATAAATCTGTAGGGGTTTCATGGAGTAAGTTGCTATGTTTTCTAAGATTTTTCGTTTGTAGACTTTATGTATGATACTAAGACTAAATTGATGATTTTTAAAAATCAGTTCTGTATGTATGAATGTATGTATGTTCCTCCATAACTCTTAAACCGATCATCCGAATTCGATGAAACTTACTTCACGGATATGTAAATACACAGGACACAGGATAGGCTATATATAATTCAGTTCCGCTTCCGAAACGCCCCGAGGCGGCGGCTTGGGGGGTAGTTACTATCTGCCTTTATTTCTTCGTTTACTTCTTCTAAGCCACGAAACGGAATTTTTGATACGGTTTTCATTAATATAAGGAGCGATCAACGAGCAAGGATTGCGTATGTAATTTTTTAATGTTTAGTACAAACCTTAAGAGAAAAATGAAAACTTTGTACTTGAAAATTGTAGGTGTTAAAAAGACCTACAGAAAGTTTCAAGATATCATTTAGAGCGATTACTTCGAACCACTCGCCTGATTTATTTGCGTATTTTATCAACGAATAGCAACTCTGGGCGCAGTCAGATTGCGAATGGGAATATGTCGATGTTTATCATTAAATCATGCCATATAGGTTCAAACGATTTTTATTAAATTTGGTAGATGGATACATAGTCCTGGACCAGCCTTTTGGTGGGCTACTTTTTATTCAGGAAATAATTCAGACCGAAATCAATCCAACATGACATTGACCCAAGCGGAGCCGGGTACCGCAGCTAGTACTACTAAGAAATCTGTAAGGGGTGTTCATGGAGTAAATTGCTTTGATTTCTAAGATACTTCGTTTGTTGACTTTATGTATGATACTAAAACTAAATTGACGATTTTTTATTTAGAAATCAGTTCTGTATGTATGACACCAAACCCAACCTCTACACATATGATGAGAAAATGTGGGAGAAGTAAAAGCCTAGGTTTTGTACATTTTATAAATAAAATACACTTTTTGTCCAAGCATTTTCCAAGTTTCCAAGTCCAAGTTTGTTATTTATTTCAAAATGGTAAAGCCAACTTTCTACTTGTCGTTGGGGTGGACCAACTTCTTGCAGCAGTCTGGGTAGGGTTTGCTGAGGTCCGACGCAGTTTTATACCCCTCAGGTACTACGACCACGCCACATCTGAAAATGGAAAATATATAGGTGCCGTGAAATATAAACTTATTTTTTTCCTTTGAGACCTTTAGCGATTGCCCACAGCCTTGTTTCATTCAATTTGATCTCAGCTTCTACTCCCCCAGTGTACTTTCATCTGGCTTTATCCGGTTTTTCCAGCACATACGTAATTTAGTTTAAAGTGGCTCTTCCCGTCAGGACTAACGCATTCGCGGGCACGGCAAAAAACCGTGGTATTGCGCTCTGGGACCTTCTTTGTTTCAAAGAAAAAGACAGACTCCATGATGAGGAGGATGCAACATGTCCACAAAGCAGACAATGCGCACAGTGTTTGATTTTGTAAGATTTATGAACATTTTTATTACAAAAAGATTTATAGCTAAAAGTTAACCACGACCGCTGTAGCCGAAAATCAAACAAAAGCGAAATTCCTTATAAATCTTCATGAAACAAATTAGGTCTGATGATGAATCCTTTTAAGATGTTTTTACTTCATCGGTGAGTAAATCATCTCCAAAGTTATTGTATAAACACTCGAAAAATTGGAACTTTCGGACCTTATAACTTAGAATCCAAACGCTATTTTACAATTCCAACGATCATCTGACATATAGTTCGATGAAATAAAGCTGTTTTGAGTTTAATTTTAGATCTCTGACAAGAAATATGCGCACGATCTTCTTTCCACATTTGTATGAGTAGTTGAGCTCCTGTTCATCGTTATGTATGATGTTGAAGTTGATTTCAGCGGTTCCTGCGGGGCGCCCTTGCGGGCCCCACTTTATCAAAACCCCTGCGAGTTTCCGTCGCCGGCAGCGACACAGCGAGAGGGCACAGCTCGCTGGCCTGCCAACCGCGCTGCCGCGCCGATGCGCCCCGCGCGCAGCCCGCCGCACGTGCGCACCGCCATACCGTGTATCAAAGTGCTCGTGCGGGCCTCCATTGTGCACTACACCATGGACCACCTTCGCTAAAGCCATGCCATGGCTGGGAATTTCCCACATTTATCGAAGACCTCAATAGAAGTCCTTACATTTTCATTTTCCTAAAGGAACCTAGTGTCAACGAATTTATAACCGTACTACTAACTACTAGTATCTTTTTCCTATTCCTGGCAGCCTTGGCTCGGCTACTCCTTAATTTTCATCTTATTTGGAGTGGTATCTTCATGACCTAGGCGGGTCCTCCGCAAAAGAGCGAGGGTTCCGCGCGAACTTCACAAGGGACAAATTAATGTTAATAAATGTGAATGAATGAATGATCCATGTTTTCAAACCACGAGTGGTCTCGCCGACCACACACACAAATATATATAATTTTTGCGATCTTTACCTACATGGACTAAGTATTATTCTGTTTGCTGACCAAGTCCAATACTGGAAAGGTAATCAATCAACATAATAAGCTTTTTATTACTGTATTAGTTACATTTTGTTTGAAAGGTATGAATTGAGCTATAGGTAGATACAATATATATTCATATATGTATGTAGAGATCCATTGTACATATGTATTGATTAATCGTTCCCAGAAAAAATAATACTCTCGGTCTTTCTATAGATACTTTTGTTATTTTAATTAAAACATTAAAAGGCATGTCACAAGTTAAAAGACAAGTTTAATTTCTCATTGAAACACTCAAACACAAAATATATGCAGAAATTCTAGAGCTAATAAAAACACGATAAAAAATATTTTATTTGGCAAATTAAGTTCAAGTATTATATAATTATAAAATGTACAAGAGATAATGTGTACATAGTTTCTAAGCAACAAATCACATTGTTAAAAACGAAATCCTAATATATCCACATTTTATTATAGCAAACTGGAGATTCGAGACAGTTCCAGCTAGTCCATAAAAACTCCGTCGATATTGTTTGCAGCTGCTACGCTCCTGACGTCAGCGCGCGTTGGCAGACCCTTGTGCAGTAGCAGGATATTATTGTTAAAACGATCGCACAGTTGAATAGTTAAGAAGTCACCCAAGTTATTTAACTGCATAACTCTTCCTAACGCGGAAAATCGACCACTTTCGTTCGTTTCCATAGGAAAATTGACCGATGTGTTCGGTACTTGGAACACGTACTTTACTTTCTCCCAACGGATCGATGTAACTGGAATGATCTTCTTGAAATCTTCAATGTTTTCAGGACTGATGCGAGTGAAGTTCACTATTTTACTGGCGTGCACGTCGTCTCTGAGTCCTGCTGGTCCATAGGTGACTCTCCAGGTGCCGGCCAAGTTGGTATCTTCGAACTTTCCTTGAGATTGGTCACTGCATAGGACTAAGGGCCCAGCGGCGCAGAGCGCAGGCGCCAAAAGTAGAATTACGAGCACTGCTCGAGACGACACTGATACAGTTCTCTCCATCGTTCGCAACAATTTGCTGTGATACTGATACTCTTGGAGTGCAGACGGATTATTTTATAGGCTGAGATAGCGTTAGGTCACGACACAATGTTGGATAGTGTTAATAATGGCACTGTGCATGTAGGTCATAGGTGCAGATTATTTCGGGAAAGGCCGGTGGTTTTATCAGTAAAACATGTGGAGACAAACAGATCAGTTCAGTCCACATACCTAGTATGAGCGCACTGTTCTTAAAAGACGAACTCAGTGTGGGAGTGAGAAGTCATCTCAAGTACAATTACGGCGAGTTGAAGAGAGATCAAACATACCTACCCGATCTGACAACTATTCGAATCGCTATAGGTACACAGTGGCCGGGCTCATTAAATGTGAAATGCGTTTATTGTAAAATCTTTATGATTTTTCCAGTCTTCCTCAAAGAAGCATGTATGCCACAGATTAAAGCCATGTAACCTGTGTGTTTGTAGATTATGAGGTGAACGGGCGCAATATTGCGGACAAATACCCTTTTTCCGATGCATAAGAGGTGACCCACTTCACTTCTTCTTTGTCGATCATACTTTTTATCTTTTCCTAATATCAAAGTATTATTTAAAACAAACTTCAGTCCATTATTTTTAAGCTGTATGGATGCTATTGAGTAAAGTTAGAAAGTTCAGTACATATTGTATGGAAAAATTTCGGTCTCATCCGCCAGTTGAATCTGTGTGTCTTTAAATAATGGTTGAGTCATTATGTAAACTCTACAAAATGTTTATTTGCCAGCCTCAGTAGCTCGGTAGCGCGATATCTCGGTGATAAATCATTGACGTTAATTAACACTGAAGCCGGTCGTGATCTGGATGGGTTACCCTTAGATTGTTAAAGCGGGTCGTGATTTGCGTGGGCGACCCTTAGATTGTTGAAGCCGGTTTTGATCTGGACGGATGAACCTTTGATTGTTAAAGCCGGTCGTGATCTGGATAGGTTACCCTTAGATTGTTAAAGCCGGTCGTGATCTGCGTAGGCGACCCTTAGATTGTTGAAGCCGGTTGGGATCTGGATGTTGACCCTTTGATTGTTGAAGCCGGTCGTGATGTGGAAGGGTGACCCTTAGATTATTGAAGCCGGTCGTGATATGAATAGATGACCCTTAGATTACTGAAGCCGGTCGTGATCTGGATGGATGACCCTTCGATTGTTGAAACCATTTGTGATCTGGATGGTGACCCTTAGATTGTTGAAGCCGGTCGTGATGTGGAAGGGTGACCCTTAGATTATTGAAGCCGGTCGTGATCTGGATGGATGACCCTTTGATTGTTGAAGCCTGTCGTGATCTGGATGGGTGACCCTTAGATTGTTGAGGCCAGTCGTGATGTGGAAGGGTGACCCTTAGATTGTTGAAGCCTGTTGTGATCTGTATGGGAGACCCTTAGATTTCTAAAACTGGTCGTGGTTAGGATTCCACATATTTTTTTTCCTTTATACCCCTCCTCTATATAGAAGAGTTCAACGAGCCCGGGTAAGTAAGTTTAGCTTCGCATTTTTATTTTCGTTTCAATTTCGAATATTTTTCCCTTTTTGCTTTCTTTACTTAGAACAATGGAAACACCACTCAGTGATCAACTACATAGGACTAGCTGAGGTTCCCGCTACGCTCAGGTCTATTTAATTTTAGATATTTTTATTTTAGAACACCGCCACCTACCGGGTCCAATTGTGAATCAAAACCATCCACTCGAACGCACACACAAAATTTAATCAAAATCGGTCCAACCGTTCACATGGAGTTGATTAACATACGCATGCAGCGAGCACGCAGGGACGGGAGTAGCGATTGTATCGAATCACTCGTATGGTGATAACAAGCGTTAAAATAACGCGTTCGCGGCGTGTGCTGAGCACGAAAAATAAACCTTTCCGGCCATTTCATACTTTTGTTTTATGCGAATTGACATGGATGGCTAATACCATACAACTACCGTTATGATATTAGCCCAATACGGAATTAGGTGCCATGCCAGGACCTTCCCTTTTATGAGCACGGCCACATTGAACTGGATGGAAAACACGGACATTTTTTTATTGCCGCTTCGACCATATTTTTCATCCAATGCGATGGCACTAACCCGGCCGGGCTTAAACCCTACCACCTAGTAGAACGATACCTACAGTTTTACATGGCGTAATCCATGGAGCAGCTTGCATTCGTGACGAAATGCACTTATCGAACTCGGAAAGAGAAAGACAGTGGTGCATGTCGGAATTGAACCCAGACCTCTGGTACGCTCAAACTAGGCTACGAGCCGCTCAACTGTTTGATTACTTACTTACTTACTTGCGATACGGTTTGATTACTTACGTATGAATTTGTGTGTTGCCATTGTCGTGGCAAAGAAAGCGGCGGCAGTGGACGCCGTCCACGGGGTTTACGGAGACGTTTGGGAGCAGCACGACATCGAGTATGTCGGAGTAGCAGCCACCTTGAACCCCAGCTGCGACAATATTAGAAAGTGTATGGCTAGAGCTGCGAGCAGCAATTTTCTTCTCGTTTAACATTTTATAAGTGCACGAACAAACACGAATGAATTACGACGAAGCTAGGGTTGACATCTCTAAAATTTGGCAACCAGGACAAGACGTGAAAATACGCGTGAAAACAGAGGAGTTTAGAGCCCAGACCCCGGACATGTCAACAGGTTTTTTTTAAACACATTTCATTAATCACATTTTTATTTATTTTCAGACCTTCAAATTAAATTTAGTGATCTTTTATCATCATTTTAAATGTACTTACTATTATTTCAGTTTGTTACAAATTGTTTTACAAATCAATTTGATTTTTTTTAACCCAGACTACAAATGATGCCCCGCCCGGACGCTCCCCGGATGCCCTCTAAACTAGGACAAATCCGGGGAAACCCGGACAAAACATCCTGAGAAGACCCACGACCTCGGTGATGGTAAGCTACACATAAATGGACGCGCCACTTTAAAACATGAGTCACTTGCTGGGTATACTACTGCTGCTGGTGCCAGAAATTGAACCTGTGATGATGTGTGTATGCGAATAAACCTTGATTGACAAATACAGATGAACATTTAGTTAGCAACTTCTATTATCGGAAATTTGAGCCAACGAAGCACATACATAAATCAAAGATTGACTTATGATAAATTACCCTGAATAACTAACCGACAAGTTAACTCACCATATTTTGCGGGTTTATCCAAGAGCGGCTGCAGCGACACGGCTGACTCACCAACGCGGATGGAGACTGATATGACGAGAAGAGTAGCCAAAGCCACTAATGTCTTGTTGACTGCCATCTTGGTTGTCGATAGTGTTGTGAGCTAACACTGATAATTATTGGTCATTTATACGAAAACATCGAGCCTTGTTTACTCAACTTAATCGGTATTTGTGTATGCCTATTCAAACGACGTGAAGTCGACATTAACACTCTGTTATATTGACATCGCTTCGGTTTCGTTCGTTCGTTTTACGTCGAAATCAACATGAACATGAAACAACTTATTGCCAGTAGTTTGATGACGAAATAAACAAGAGGGCCCTGTATTTTAAGATTTTTGTAGGATGGAGGGAGTGCAGGAAATAACAAGAAGGAATAAGGATTTTAACGGACTGGTTTATACCACCTCTTCAATTATGAGAGCTCAGGCACGTCTTCCACAGCCGTTTCTAACATTGCACGGGCTACATTAAACTGTACGAAAAACACGGAAAATGCTCACTGCCCCTTCGACCATGGAGTTCATTAAATGCTATGGTACCAACCCGGGAAGGATTACCATGGTAAATTAACACAGCGGGTGAACAGGTAAGTGAGTGATTAAATCTGACTTGTGGAAATGTATGGGCGGAATGACTGGGTGTCATAAAATAGTTTTTAAGTAATTTTTAAAGATATAGCCCGTAATCAAATAGCGCTAATGAAAAGACGTAGTAAGAAGCGATATAGATAGGTATACACTTTGATCGAACCGTAATCCGCCCTGTCATCTCTACCTACCCGGCGCCGGCGGCGTGGTGGTATGTTTAAATGCATGATTTAACAAAAACGTATGTAACTGAACATGGTTACACCATGTTAATATGCAATGTAACCAAAAGTTCACTATCGGATTGCAGGTAACTGGAGGAGGTTATTGGAAACTTACCTGGCACTGCGTCAACATAGAGTCGTGACTTGGATCTGGTTCTAAAATACTCCGCCAAAACTTGTGTTTTTTTAAGTAACTGAGCATGGATTTAGCTAGAATAAGAATTAGAATAAGCTCGCCTTTTTATTTCACTTTCGTGGATGGCCTTGATATTAGCCAAACACACAATAATTATGGAAAAAGGTGGCATACCAGAATCTTCCTTAGAAACCCGGTTACATGTAAGTGAATGGAAAAGACAAGCAATTTTATGGATGGATAAAACGCTTATCTTGGTAAATACAGTGTGATGGAACAGTGGATTCGGGAACTCTTCATAAACAATATTAGCAACAATCATTGATTAGTTACAATGACTGTGAAGCATATTTTTGTAACGAATTTACGCCATTTAAACCAACCCCGGTTTTCACTTTTTCTTCGTTGTTAATTTTGTCCAAAACACTAAGGTACACTTCTATGAAGTAACTACATTGTCCATGTTCTATTTTGTCGCAGGAAATTGTAAATATAGATTAATTAAAATTTCTTTTAAAAATGAATCTCGAAAAATGTCCTGATCGGAAACAGGCTATTCATTCACAAAGTAAAAATGTTCGTCAAATCAAATCGGTGATGACAACATTTTTTTTGATGTATGTTCCGACACATAAAAAGATTACAATTGGGCGCACTGCATTTCTTCCTGTGCATGTCGTAAGAGCCGACTAAGGGATTCGTCGTTCGTGGTTCGGATTCCACGTTAAATGTAGGCGGAGACCTATACCTATACTAGGTCTTGGGTTAATCAAAATTTCTTAAGGCCGGCCGTGATAACGATTCCAAATACAAGTGAAATATTGGTATTTACCGAGTGCTGATTTATCTTAATCGACACTGGAAGGGCCTTTATAACTAAAGTGCTGATTATCTTGTACTGGTATTTATTGCAAAATGGACTGTTGTTCGTATCTATTTCTGCTATAACTCATCAAACATAGAAAGTTACAAACTTAACTGTAGTGGTGAGCACATTATTCGGTTATGTATTTATTCTCATTAAACAGTTACAAAAACAATCGGGAATCGCTCAGATTATTCTGAGGATGCGTGCAAAAGTTTCCACTTACAATTAACTCAGTAGTAACTTTTTGCACTTGGTCTCATAGATTATCTCACAAATTCTTCAAGATTAAACATCTCCGAGAGTAAATACATATCTTTGAAGTATTTTTGCTAATAAAGTTTTGGATAGTAACTATTTTTTGGGAGTTATAGCAGAAATAGCGACATAGCACTGTGGTGCCATCTACATGAACGTACATACCCTTAATCTCCAACAAGACTTGTGCACGACCAAAATTAAAAACCTTTTCAGTGAGAGTATGACATCTAGCGGCCGGAGTTGGAATCTTGACATCATAATACCACCTCTGTTTGGGTTTAATTTCAGTGGAATAATCTTCCTAAAGAATAGCGTTCTAAAATATACAGATGGGGTTTTTTATGCAAGAACAGGACTACAGTTCAAATAATATAAAATCTATAATTATGTACGTTATAATATGCATAAATTATATGCGGCAGGAATGAGAGAAATACCATCCCTGCAATTTGTTGTTATCAAGAAAAGTTCTTGTTACGGCATGGATAAAATAGGAAGGAAAGAGGCGAATGTCATCAAATTCTTGAAAAGGGATCATTTTTTCAACAGATGGCGCTACCAGTATTAATTTAAAATGAATTATACGAAACTTGGTGAATACTCGTGATATTTTTTCAACATTGTTATTTTGTTCTATGAAATCCAAAATAAATAATGTGACTCGTTCTTCGAGCCATGTATGTAGGTATGTTTATATTTATTTCTTTCTTTTTCATCCATCCATTTTATTTTAAATTAATATAACTATAAAGTTAGCCATCTATCATTTATCTTTCTGCTACCGTGATCCGCATTTTTGCGAATTGGCCGAACCTATTTAATTTTTTTACGTAGAACATTCAAGCAATGCGAACGTGGGTGCCTGTAAACGTATTCGGTTGAGTAATTCTATAATCAAATTGTTGTTGTTTCTTCATCGTTTCTGCGTGTGTACCTGGCTGTTTTACTCACAATTTCGAGTTCGAGTAAAACGGACGAGAGGCCGTTTCTCCGTCAAATTATAAGTAAATGTGCAAAGTTAGTGAGCGCAAACACAAACTTCGAGTCCACTCGAACTCGCCCCAATGCAAAAAAAGGGAAGTAGCATCATGAAATTAACCTTTATTTATAGTCTAATAACTACTCATTAGTAGACTTTTATACTCTCAGCTATCAGATTAATATAATAATAACAATATGTATTTAATCTCAGATATCAAACTTAGTTATTTATTCTTAAATAATGTTTGGGTTGGTGAATCCTATCATCAATGGTAAATAGTTATCATATATGTTACAAAGAACGCAAATTAATTATTCACACAAACAAGGTTACATGGTAAGTAACTCGCCAAGTAAATAGCAGGTGAACAGGCAAAAGAGATATTTCTGACATTTAGTTGTATTTCGTGCCATGCCAACTGATACATTTCAGTTCACTTGGCCGGCACGACGTTTCATAATTAACATCGTACGAAATTCAACTAAACGACAGTTTAATCACTTTCTTTCCTGTTCACCTGCCATTCACTCGGCGAATTAACTAACATGAGTAACCAATAACTCGTATGTCTGTAAGCAGTGGTAAACACTTTTTTAACTTAGGCTAAACGGACGGTATAAAAAAGTTTCTCGCTGTGATTGTTCAACTGGCTTATGATAAAATATGGCAAATCCGAGTGCCGCCTACAGATGATGATTAAACAATAAAAAAAACGACAGAAAGCTAAATTAAATTATTTGGTTGCTCTCATCGACATACCAAATTGCTCTGAATTGTAGAATAGATAGGAAAAATAATACACTGCCACATTGTTTGATCAACATACGTTTATATGTTTATCACATGTTTACGTTACTTTTATTTTGTCACGTGCAAACAACGTTCTCACTCGCACAGCAACTTGGGTAGGGTTTAGTGAGATTCATTTTGGCCGTACATCCCGGCGGCAATCCGATCACCCCACACCTGTAAACAGAAAATTAACTCTAATGATAAAATAAACACAAATTTTAACCATAAATAAATTTCATTTTCGAAAGTTATTGATGTTAAAATGACGTTAATGATCAAATGTTTACACTGGAAAGAGAAATAACTCCTAAGTACCTTTTACTCAATGGTCAACGTCAATTTGACAGAATAAGAATCAACATGGTTGACATAAAAAAATACTTTCTCTTGACCACGGTTGAGTAAAAACTAGCAATCGTTTCGAGTTTTGTACTTTATCAATCTGTTGTCATTTTTGATACTAGGTAATATCAAATCAAGTATAAGTTAGTAAATAAACAAATTCATACTACAATGTATTACCCATGTCAGATATATATATGTAAAAAATTGTATCAATTGTGAAGTTGTTAGCAGTTATAAAAAGTTAAATCAATATAAATGTAGTGCCTTTAATCGTAGAGCATGTATGAAAAGATGTGAGTTTCTATAGAGGAAGTGAAAGAAGCATGCTGCGACTGAACCGTACCCCACTCTATCATCTCTGCCTACCCCTCCGGAAGAAGTGTGATAATGTGTTAGTACGAGTATCTACATCGACATAACCAAATTGAGTATCTATGATTAAGAAAATTAGTTATATTTAGTCGCGCTATAAATACAATGGTCGACAGCTCAACTCATTCAAGTTGTTGAAAACGATTTCGTTCCTTAGTAACTTATTTTTGCTATGTCATACCGTACTGTATCTTGTAAAAAAAATGTTTTATTGTGTAATATGCATGGAGGTGAAGATGTAACAGGAGAACGGATGGAACTAAAAAAGTGTCGACACCTCAATTGTGCCGCCGGAGGATTTGGCCTTGTTTCGGCATATATTATTTGGTTTCGGCTCTCGCTGAATACATCATTTAACCAATTTGGGAGACTTCGTATTGGATTTTTCTCCGTTTTCATCACTGCGCTACAAATCTGTACGGCGATATAATGTTTTAAGGTGGCCCAACCCGGCGGCCCTAACTCATTCGCGGGCACGGTACAAAACCGTGCTGTTGCGCTCTGGGACCTTCTCTGTTTCAAAGAATAAGACAGGCTCCGTGATGAGGAAGATGCTACATGTCCACAAAAAAGACAATGTGCATAGTGTATGATTTGGTAAGATTTACGAAAATTTTAATTTCAAAACGACTTATAGCTAAAAGTAAACCACGACCGCTGTTGTAAAAAATCGAACAAAACCCAAATAGATTATAAATCTTGATTAAATAAGCTATGTCTGATGACTAATCTTTTTGAGATGTTCTTACTTTATCATTGCGTAATCTGCCTCCAAAGTTATTGTATAAAACGCGCGAAAAATGCGAACTTTCGGACCTTATAACTTAGAAACCAAACACAATTTTACAATGTCAATAGTCATCGGACATCTAGTTCCATCAAATAAAGCTATTTTGAGCAAAATTTTAGATCTCTGACAAGAAATATGGGCGTGATCTTCTTTCCCCTTTTGTATGGGGAGATGAGCGGGATGGGCCACCTTAAGTCGCGTGGCGTCATTTTTTGCACGCTCGTTGTATGGAAATTATTTTTCCATACATCTTCACCTCCATGATGATATATAATTTGTGTAAACACTTGTAATTTAAAAATGTATTGGCCTACGGCGGCGCGGGCCGTTTTTTTATGTTACGGGACATGGATAGCTAATGTCAAACTGACCGTCGTGAGCTGGCGTCCAATGGAACTTGGGGGTACAACATGGTTTTAGGAGTGAAGACCCAGACGGTTTAAGAAGTTCTGATCTGTCCAACGTTGTAAAAACTACCTTATAAAGAAACAGCTTTGGCTCAATATGTTAAATATACAGACAGGTCTTCAGAGAGATATCTCTAATTCCTGAATAAGAAATGTCAAAGTAATTAACGTTTTAAAAAGACATTAGGACAGAAAAAGAAAAATAGTATCGATAAACCTGTCACTGCTCGTCAAATGTATCAAATGTATGACTCTGACACTGAGTAGGCATGCAACGGTGACCACTTAAGGGCCTGGTACTAGCCAAATCGCAAAGTTAGACGAGGCACCCCAAGTAAACTAACTAAGTCTGACGATTATAAGTGTCATCCTTACAATATATGATTCCTTGTCTAGGAATCGAATGATTTTCGTTAATGTATGTTTCCTTTTTCTATACAAAATACATTGCGGAAACGGTGTCCATTTCCGAACTTTTTTGACTAAATGTAGAAATCTAAAAGCAAATGGAATTTTTTGTTTATGCATATATGCTGTTTTTGCTTATATCTAGAAATCGAATGACTTTCAGATTTCTAATGAGAAAAATCAACTTTTTTTATTTTTATTATTATTTAAATAAATGATGGAATAAAAAAATATTAACAATCCATTATCAGTCTGGAGTTCTATTTGGATTTGCTGAAGCGTTTCACTACATATTAATATATTACATTTGTTAAAAAGTGCATTTGTATGGCGCGAGTATTTGGCTAGTCCTAGCGCCTTAAGGTAATATGCTAACATGACAAACATACTTATGAATAATATATTTAAATGTATTTTTAAATGCGTTTCCAGTTAATAAATGAAACATCCTTAACATCTATATGTTTGTGCGTTTGTGCTTGAAACACACCTGCAATGAGCGATAAAGCGCGCAGCACTGATTATCACTGAGGCTTAGCCCCGATTGCACGAAGAGACGACGGAGTTAATCAATGTTCAAGCTTTCTAAGTGTTCAAGCACGTCACTTTCTGTGAACAGCATAGAGCTCCTTCCGTACTGTCCACACAATGTGAGGTGTTTAATCATACTTTGACGTTGATTTTGTTTTTTTGTCCTTTCGTGCACTCGGCCCTTAGTGCCTTCTTGAATTCCGACTGGGTCTTCGCCATGGAGGTGAAGAAACACCTCCATGGTCTTCGCTCTTAAAAACCGATATGTACATAAAAGCGGCTAAGCACAGGCTCAGCTTATAACTTACGTTTCAATTAACGTGTCGCCGTTCTCTTGGCAGATAAATCGCCGGCAGTGGACCCCGTCAACGGGATTCACTTCGACAAGTGTAAGTAGAACTACGTCGAGCACGTCACTGTAGCAGCCGCACTCTCCAGCTGAGAAAGGTTGAAATCGGTTGAAATCTATGTTATCCACAGTGACATGTAAAAGCTAAGGATATAGCCTATCATGCAATTCTGTCGCCTGTTGCGGTATTCCGATGTTCCGTCTTTTTTGAATTTTTTTTTTAATTCTTGCTCCGTTTTAACACACTATTGGGCATTTTTGTGGCCCATTATTAGCCAGAGGGGACGCACATGCGCATGACGACAGCGAGCGGCTGACTGGCGACAATGTGGTGTCCCCGCGACGCTTAGAACACCACGTTTGTTGCTTCATTTATGTTGTATGGAAGGGCCTGTCCTTACGCAGTAATATTTATGTCAATGATTATCCATCGATTTGTGTTATTGTCAAGGTAATTGTACTATTTTATACATGACAGGCTGAGGTTACCGGCTCCGCTCGAGTCAACCTAGAATTGAAGGCACCCAGGTAAACCACTCGAACACTAATTATAAAGAAATCTAAAAATACAAAAAGATAGCTTATACGATATAAACGATAGGTTACGATCATTGTAAGGGTCACAGGAAATCAATGATTTGAAAATGTTATTAAATGCATTCTTTGCCGATTGACCACATTTTCCAATGTAAAGAGTATATAAACAAAATTATATATAACCAAACTATGGTTTGGACCCTCGGCTACTGCTACGGTTACATGGATACTACCTGACGTCGGCCAAGTGCGAGTCGGACTCGCACACGAAGAGTTCCGCACCATCCTACAAGATTTACATTATATACAGATACAGACATAGATTTTTACAATATATTTTAGAATCCAAAATTTCCAAAACCTAGTAAAACATTAAGAGCATGGAAATAGTTATCGCCTGTAGTATGGGAAATTGACAGGGTAACGATCCTCTCAACATAAAAAAAAATATTTTTCCTCTAAGCAAGCATGTGTGGAGACCTATGAATTGGTAGGCTGTGAGGTGAACAGGCGTATAACACGAAAAGAACACCATTTTTCTTGTAAATAAGAGCGAACCCAGTAATCCATTGTCGATCATATTTTTTATTATCTTTTCCTTATTATTTCAAAGTAAAACTTTAAACATAGCTTCAGATTATTATGTTGAAGCTGAATGGCGATTTAGAAATGTTATCGAGTAAAACTAAAAAAAAATCGGTACATTTTGTATGAAACAATTGTGGTGATCTTCATCCGTCAGTTTTCTTTGGGTATTGGTTTTTTTGTAAAATCAATGACTTTTTCAGATAAAATGTATAACTTATACATTTATGTTGCGTATTGTGCTCTAATTATGAACGCCTCAATTATGGGTGGAGTAATGTATTTATTATATAATTCCTGGCATAGAAGATGCGTTGAAGAACATAGGCACTTTGTAAGGTCAATATTTCTATTCGCAAATTACTTTAATTACTTTAAAAGGATCCCTTCTGGGACACGCATACCCACAGACGCGCCGTGCGAGCACCGAAAAAGTAGCAACGATTTTGAGTGAAGTATCTTCACTCAAACTGCGTTTTGACAGCTCAGAATGTATTAAACTGACAGATCATATTGCACATACAATCGGAGCTACAAGCATGCAGGTGTTATTTCTTCATCTCCATGGCTGCTGCAAGTTGTAAAATTTCCGTGTTCTTGCTGCCGGCCTGTGAAACATTATATATGTATACTGTGAAAATAACAACGGTATACATTATTTGCAGGCTCTAAACAACACAATTATTTGCCAGCTAGTTTTTCAAAATGAGATTTCCTTTCCGTGTCAAATAATATAGCAAGAAATGTTATTTCATTAGTCTAATATTTTTTTCACGTATTTTTACGTTTACTAACACAAAATGCATTAAATGAGTTTTTTAAATGTGCACTATCATTTTACAATTTCACCATATATATTGTTATTTGTGTAGATAATGCAGAGTGGGAATTTAAGGTACGTATACTTTAAATTGTCTAATGCCGCTTCCTGCGAAAAATTACTTGACTAGAAAATGTTCCCCTTGCAAACATCTTCCTTCATAAGCGTACGCCTACCATCAGTGCATTGTCACGAATGCTTGGCTACGCTGCCGCTATACGGATGAGAACTGTTCGCCGCTCCTGTCCTTCATTGTTCGATGTCCGTCAACAGGTCCTTTGACTCACCGTATTTGTCAGGTTTTTCTATGGATTTCTGTATCGCCACGGCTGTCTCGCCAACACCAATAAAGGCTGCGATGACTAGAAACGCCCCCACCGCCGCTAGAATCTTGATGCCTGCCATCGTGGATGCGAACAAGGCTCTCGCGACTGTAACCAGCCGGTATATATTCAAGAACAACAATGTCAGGTCATTGTTTACTCAACTGTTCATAGTAATGAATGCTCCAATCAATACTT
Source organism: Incurvaria masculella (assembly GCA_946894095.1). NCBI lineage: Eukaryota > Metazoa > Arthropoda > Insecta > Lepidoptera > Incurvariidae > Incurvaria > Incurvaria masculella. Next base: position 12,032,811 of record OX335643.1, read on the forward strand.
AAGGGGGTTTGTGCGTGAAAATAGACGGTACCACAGTCGTTCGTCGTGATTTCTGCTATAACTCCTTAAAAATACGTAGTTACCTACTAGCCATAAATATATTGGCGAGCACATGTATTTAATCTCTTACAAGACTGTATAAAAGGCATACAGATAATTATGTGACAAAGTGTAAAAAGTTGCTAATTGATCTTAATTGAAATAAGTGTAAAATCAAATTACACACATCCATAGAAGTATCTACGCGATTCCAGCTTATTATTTTTGTATTGTTTTGTGAGATTAAAGAGAGATTGTGAGATTAAGACGAATAATGTGCACGTCATTACAGTTACAACTACAAACGACCGTGTTGAATTATACTTTGACGCACGGCTCTGTCATCATATATGCTAAATCTTTAGAGAAAAGTGGACGAAAAGTATTCGTTGGATGTAATGAGATTAAAGAAGTACGCTGAATAATGTACTCGCCATTACAGTTACAGCTTATATCTTGCTATGTTTGAGGAGTTATATCAGAAATAACTACAAACGACCGTGGTGCATTATACTTTGACGCACGGCTCTGTCATCATATATACTAAGTCTTTAGAGAAAAGTGGACGAAAAGTATTCGTTGGATGTAATGAGATTAAATAGGTACGCTGAATAATGTGCTCGCCATTACAGTTACAGCCTATATCGTCCTATGTTTGAGGAGTTATATCAGAAATAACTACAAACGACCGTGGTGCATTATACCTTGACCCACGGCTCTGCCATCTAAATGCTAAATCTTTAGAGAAAAGTGGACGAAAAGTACTCGTTGGATGTAATGAGATTAAAGAGGTACGCACGTATTTGTTCAATACTATAGATAGACTGCTTTTTTGGGAAATCAGAAAGAGAAAATAATGGGGTAAACAATTATTGCGTTGGAAAGAATACAATACAACAACTAATGTACGTATTTGTCTTTATTTCCATGCTAATTACATAACATTAAACAAATTTGAATAAGCGAGCTCATTTATATGGTCGTAGAAATATTTTTTGAAGCAAAGACACAGTCGCTCACGACCTCAATAAGATATCAACAAAAGATTGTAAATAGTTCTTTAAAACTGCAATCATTAAATGTTATGCTCGTATTCATGCCTAGATATTTATTTATTATTCCGGTTTTGTTGTTTACAACCAACGAGATTACAACCGACGAATAAGTAACGTCTGAAAACACTTTGCTATAAACTAAACATGCCAATACGTGTAGAGAAAACGTTGATAATTTTCATGCCAATAATCTTAGATGAAAGTGGAATCTTCCTTTTTCATCTAAGCCGATAATGACAATAAAGAAGAGGTGGACGAAACGTCGGAAACAAGTAAGCCCTTTCTAACACTGTATATCCGTAAACATTAGGTATTAAATAAAGAAGACATTTTTTACTACTCAAAGTAGTATTCAGAGTGGGGATTATTGCCAGACTAAATAGCACTTTTGTATGGTTAGTCCGGTGCTAGTCCGCGTAGTAAAATTTGACAGTTCACTCTGAATACGACTGTCAATTTGTTTTATGTGTCATTGCCACTTACTATTCTCTCTTAGCCTTATGTAGCTAGCACGCCTTAGTTTTAGTAAATGCATTTAAGATTTGCAAGTAAGTATCGTCCTTTTCTTTTTGAAATAAAAATTAGTGTATGCTACGTTACCCATAGTCTTATGCGCGTTGGTCTCATGGTATTAACTTATACCTACTTTAATATTATATTAACATTATTTGAAATGTATTGAAATACATTGAATAGATGTCCATTTCCACAACCTATTTAGGTTGCGCGTTTTTGCTAATTAGATGCTGTGGAATAATTGACAAAATTGTGTTAATTCTGTTGTGCGTGTGTGAATTGGAAGGTCGGTTTCGATAATTAATTCATACTTCCTCATCTTCAATCATTTTATTTATTCTTAATTAAAAATGAAATTAAATATGTTAAGCATTCACAAAACTGAGAAAGAAAGAATTGCATGCCAGGCTTAGGAACCAATACCGTAGACTCCGACACAGTCCGCAGCCTGCCTGCAATAAACATTCATTGCACATATGCCATTAGGAACACTTACGATCCTATTGTTATCATGGATGTTGTTATTTTATTCGTAGCAACTTATTTGTTTTCTATATTTTACAGCGTGACATCAATCAGGCAATAATTTTACGATCAAAGCTTGATGCTAATATTGGTTTCTTAGAAACAAAGATGTAGCACGCTGGGCAAATAATTTGTCAAAGAACAATAATTTTAGAATCTCTTGATGAGAGAAAAAAATAAAATAATAATTCCAATTGCGTTCAATAAGGTTTTTTATTGCTAAATAATTAAATCACAAATTTCATGTTTTACAAGGTGTCGCTGGCGGAGAGTCACTCATGAATTTTATAAGAATGGCAATGTTTTTTTTTTCAAAGTAGAAAAAATGCGAAACTACGCCGTATGATTTATATTTTCGACCTTTTGCCAGGTATGCTACAGTTTTCAGTTTAAAGTTATGAAATTTTAATAGAAAATATGATATTAAAGATATGATACATTTCCTAAACCAGATCTAACCGGGTCTTATAAAATTATTAAATTATATTTGGTTTATAGAAAGTTGTAACATAATGTCTATATGCAAATCTAATCATACAGAGGTTATCAGAATAATATGTATTTGTGGTTGCATTTCCTAATCGTTAATTTCGATAGTTTATCAAATATTCGTATTCTAATTATTATTGATAGTTGCTAGTAGGAACTAGTATATTTTTAGTACTAGGCAGCAGCAGTACTTTATATTAATTTGGTTTGTGGCTTCGCCATTCCTTATAAATAATATTATTACCAGTCGCGAATCACAGTTTAATTTTATTCCTTCCATAATGTTCTAAATTGAACGTTTCTCTTCCTTCACACAGCACCCAATTTAGGTACGAAAGATTGATCTTCAAATTCGCCAAGATCTCTTTTAACTTTATCAATATTTGAGGTGTTCGTTGTTCTTACTTCAACTGGATCTTTTGTTTCTGATCTATCGTTTGTAGTTACTATAGTTGTGTTTGTTTCAATTATCTCAGGTTTGGTTTCTGCTAATGTCTGATTAGTCTGATTTGAATGTTTCTCTAAACCAGTCTCATTGATTTTCACTTGGTCGTCACACTGAAGAGTGGGGCAGCATGCTGGATAGGTCAGGCTTGTGTTGTAATCCGATAGAGTGCAGCGGTGTGGAACTTCAGGGGCTATACAGCTGAAAAAATACCATGTAGTTTAAAAAAGTGAATAATTGGTTCTGCTGCTATGAAATCAGGTTCTCTTTTTCGAAGTATCAATCTTCATTATTGTTTAGAAAACCATAATTCCAGACATAAAGCTTATTAAAATGTACTTTTTGTAATTTTAAGTTGATTTAATTATTTCGCTGGTAAGTTTGTTGAGATTATTATCTTATTACTTTACGGTTTAAATAGTAATGGCCACATACAAAAACTGGAATGTATTAGTAATACTTAGTTTATTTGGCACACGATAAACTGCTAGACACTTGAAATGTTTGGCTCGTGCCCTAAGCGTGGAAGCCTGTGATATGTTGTATCCATCGTGTCAGGAATGTTAGCTTGGGGTTCATCCTAACTCTAATAGTTCTATCCAGGGTATGCATCAGCTCACATCTTTGTTTCTTATCCGTTATTAAAATATGTATTTTCGTTGAGAATGCGGGTAACTCCATGGTTCAGAACCCATATAAAACTGTATGGCGTAGGATTTAAACCCATCCAGGTTGGTCCCATCGATGTAAGATGGTCGAAACGGAAAATTAAAATGGCCCTTCATTTCATCCATGGGTTACCATAGTAAAATAGGTCGCAGGGTGAACAGACAAATGAGCGATTAAATCTGTCGTTTAGCTGCATTTCGTAGCATGCTGTCAAACGAGTTAGCTTGATACGAAATGCGACTAAACGTCAGAATTATTCACTTACCTGCTTTTAACCGGCGAGTTAATTTACCATGGTAACACCATACTACAATGCAGCCGTGTTCATACAAAGGTATATTTCTTATTGTGTTAGGCTAATATCCATGACAAAAGGTGTGACACATAAGCCAACCATGAACGTTTGAGAACCGTGCCCGACGACACCTATAGGTTTCTAATTTACACGCAGGCTGCCAAAACCACGGCGGCCGGCGAGGTACATCTTCACACCTTATTTAGTTTACTGACCCTGCGTACATACATGATCTACTCTCTCTATCAGGATCAAGATTTTTCTCGTTCGGGAAAAAAATCACACACCATGTTTCTGCTATGTGAAATTTCTTAGCCAAATTCTGTAGGGGTTACATAAAATGATTTTTAAATTCTGACATTTACTTTGTTGCAATCAGAATTTTCGATAAATAAACTGCAATTGAAATAATGACATAATTAAATGGCGAAATGGATCTAGCAATGTGCGTTTTTAGGTTGGGCGGTGTGACCGAACAATATTGAACTGCTTGATTGTTTTATTGAAGACGTAGTGACAAGATATCACTTACTGTTTATACTCGATGGTCCGATCTTCCCGGCAGGTCATCAGGAGGCAGTTGTCCTGCAACGTCAGGGTTTCGTTGAACGCCATCAAGACCTTCGTCGTGGGGACCACGCATCCTTGCAGGTGCTCTGAAAACGGAAACGGAACTGAAGAGTGCGTTCCGTTTACCTATTCTCCTATTGTTCCTTTACTAATGTGAGACAATGTTTGAAAGGCCGTTTGTTGTTATGTTGTGCAATATGGATCAATGTCTATTACGGTTTATAGGTAATGTTCAAAAGCTATTAAATAATAAAAAAATAATGAATGAGACAAGAGGTATGGAAACATGAACTATTTAAAAGAGTGAGTTTATATTTAGCGACATATTCGAACTCACTCTTACCTGAATGGGCCCCCAGAAGTATATGCATTAAGAAGTACAACCTTCCAAAGACGATATATCTTTGATAAACTTAATCACTGCCCAAAACACATTTTATCTTGATTTCTACCCATGCATGTCGTTAGAAGCGACTAAGAGGATCGTTGTCCGTGGTCCGGATTTCACGTAAAAACGGCCCTTTTACTGGGTAGCCGGGTTAATCATAAGTTTTCCATACATTTCATGCATTTCGGCAATGTAGCCTTGCAATACAAGGATAGTCCTATAGTATGGCACCTAGTTCCTAGCAGTTGATTTCTCCTCGATGTTTAGATAAAAGTGACAGTGTTATTGCAAAAAGAAGCTACTCTGACCATGATGGCCGGTATAAAATCTACAAACCTAGCTAGTTATTAAACGAATATATTAAGATATCACTTACTTTCATCTTCTCCAGGAGTAACGATGCCTCCACCTTGGCCTAGTACACTCTGAGGAAAGGCCAAGATTACAATTAAACTTAAAAACACGACAGGCACCAAGTGAACGGCCATGGTGACCACACAAGTCGACAACTAGCTGCGTACTGACCCGAGGATTACAATAACCCATTCATTATGAATCGCGACCGCAGAACATATAAAGAAGGGTGACGCACCGTGGGATCGAAGAGCAGTTAAAGGAACCAGCCGAACAGCGTAACGTGTGAAGAGTATTGTGTAGCTATGAGCGAGCAGACAGACAGACAGCAGACATCGGATTTTATAAATAGTACAGAAGGAGAAAGAGATGATATGTATCATCTGAACCAGGGTAATCGCATGTACGTTTTTTTTTACGGACGTTATGTTAAGCGCGGCATATGGCATACTACAGGACTTCACACAAGAGGTGCCCGACGACGCCCATGGGCTTTCGGACTTTCAGGAGCGAACACTATGCCGGCCCTTCAGGTGCTTCCTCACAGCATATTTAAAGGATCCCAGGGGTCGTATTCTGTACACTCAACATTATGATAGCGTGCTTGCTATACATGACCTTATCATACAAAAACACATCATACCCTATGTATTTACAGAATACGGCCTCTGTTTCTACTTCGAAGCAAATGCCTCGGTTCATTCCATAGTTTACCGACCCCTATAGTATCGGTCGGTTCTATTTTTTTGAATAGCAGCTATTTCAGACTACTATGAAGAAATTGGTCAATGAAAAAATGCATAGCAGTACTTTTTAAGGAATGAACCTGCTTGGTTTAATAACTTTGCGTAGGACATCGTCACGCACAAAAGCTTGCCACCTCCCGTTCCTTTTAACGATCTGCGGTCACATCACGTAATTGTTACGTTCTTTTAGTGATCCGTCAGCCGTTGAGCCATTAAGCATTGGCATTGGTGTTAAGCAAGGATACATAGCTGCGTATAATTCGAAGGATCATTCTGTCGCATCTGCTTATTATACAAATAATTGAGACAATCCACTTTTGATTTTTCTATGATTAGTCTAGTTAATCTTTGATTAGTCTTTTGATTTTTGTGTTTCCTTACCCGAATTACGTGTAAATAAAAGCAATGGAAATAAAATCAAACCTAAGTACTAAATTATTATCTACTATGACTAAAAATCCAGTGCAAGTACAACAACTGAAATTCTAACGCGCAATCTTTGAAAATCAAGCAGTTTTGTTGAGTATTGCGGGTTTTGCGATCAAAACTTTGCCGCCACACCAAATATCGGGAATACAGCCAGAGCATTTAGTAAGTTATTGCGAAAAAAAAGAAATAAAATTACTGTAACCGAACGTTTCAGTTAATCTTGCACTTATTAATATTGTATTAAGTTATTTAGAATTTCTTCGGAATTGACCACTTTTTCTATATTTTAAAATTTTTCTACATCTCACAATTTTTTTCCATAATTTTTGGCATTGTTTTTGTCAATTCGATGTCATGAAATCACAAGTATAATCTTAGAGTGTCAAAAAAGGACTAGAATTTGGGCGCGAGTGAATGGGTCGTGTGAATCGTAAATGTTGGATTCTAATAATTCTTTAGCGAAGAGCATATATGAATAAATTTTAAAAGAAAAGCTTACCTCCGTGGAAAAGTCGTGATGGTATGTATTTATGAATCAGTGCATTCCATACCATGGCTAATGTAAATGCTTTCACATTCAATGGGCAAAGCTAATCTGGAAATATTCAGCTCATAATGAATAATGCCCTTCCAATCCCACCACACACACAGCATCACCTTGTTGCGAGTTAACCCGGGTTTCGCCACAGTCTGTGAAGCTTGACCGGCCTTTGACCACGACCTTTTTCGCACGTTCTTGTCGTACGTGATCCACTTTTCATCACCAGTTATCAGCTTCTTCAAAAATGGTTCGGTTTCATTACGTCGTAATAAAGAATCACAAATGAGTACACGGTTCATTATGTTTCTTTCAGTGAGCTCGTGAGGTACCCAAATATCGAGCTTTTTTGTGTACCCAGTTTTTTTCAAATGCGCCAAAACTGTTTTGTGGTCAATTCCTAGTTCTTCAGCTACGTCGTAACTACTGATATGCCGATCTTGCTCCACTTTTTCAAAAATGGCATCCATTTTATCCGTAATAGGGCGACCAGAGCGACGTGCATCTTTGACATCAAAATTTCCGGATTGAAAACGCTTAAACCAAATTTGTGCTACTCTCACAGACACTGCACTAGGTCCATAAACATCGCAAATTTTTTTCGCGGCTTGCGTTGCATTTTTACCTTTTTTGTAGTAAAATTTTAAAATGTATCGAATTTCTTCATTAGATTCACTCATTTTGACAGTACGAAAAACAAATGAGAATCACACATTTTCCTAATTTGAATTTGGAATTATGTTCTTTAAAATTTAAACTTTCAATGATACCAAAACCAGCCAGATACAAATAGTATAGCCAAAGAGATTTTATTACAAGTTCATACATACTATAATGCGAAAAGACTTTTTCCCCGACCTGATACATGATTCTGATTATTTTTATGATTTTGTAGGCCGTTTTGTTCATATTTTCCTTAAGCACCGAGAAGTTAGAATTACTCTAGCTCTTCAAATAGCAACTGAAGTAATATACAATTTAATAGTATAAGATACTCACGTTTAGTCAAACGGGGAATTCCTCTTCATGTAGTGAGACAAGCAATATAATATATTCAGCGTAGCGAGGTTTGCTAAAAACAAAAATAACAACAACCAATGAATTTCTGTTGATAGCGATTTCCACTAGAAACATAAATGTAACATAAAATTATTCTAAAAAATCCGATCGGTCGTTACGTAAATAATTTGTTTAGTTAGATTGTCTAAATACGCATTTATTTTAATACATTTGTAGCAAACGTAGCGCTCTCTATAGAGAGCTGCTAGTTCATATATTGGTTTGCATTGTCGGATTTGTCATATTTCATACAACGCCAACAAAAACACAACACACAGTTGCGTAGAAGGTAGTCAGCGTGCACAACGATAGGTGGACCACTTGGACGTCGGCAGTCAGACATCCGTGAGATTGAACACCCAAAAACCAATTAAAAACCTATCCATTGCTTCAGGCTGGCGAAATGTAACAACAGTTGTCTGCAACAGTTGTTGACAGTATGAACAGACCTAAAGTGGTCAGAAAGTGGACTCAGTTCGGTCGCTATCGACCGAATTTTTGGCGCCAAAATGCGCCTTATTGCAAAGAAAGAATTTGGCAATCTGGCATGCGGGACAAATACCTACGAAATGCAAAAGGTTGAACAATATAATATAACTTAAGTTGCATGTTACCTCCATGCTTATAATTAACTTTTCATAAAAAAATAATTTGGAATTTACCTTTCTCAAAAAACCATTTGGGGCAGTTTAAACCGTGGTTTTCACAGTCTCGGAAAAAGTGGCCATGTTCGTATTTAAAAATTGTCCGTGATTTCTAAAGATTATGGAAATTTATAATATCTTTCCTTATTCCCGAAGGAAAATTCCTTGCATGCCATCTAAAAGCAGTGCGTTGGCACCTAGTTCCCATGCGGTGTGCTAGGCTAATACCTAACGTTCAGTTTGGTATTAGCAATCCATGTACAGTTACATAAATACAAAAATGAGCCATCTATGACCATTTTTATAAAAAATACATCTGTCGCGCTATACATTAAGTATATTAAAGGTTTAGTGATTGAAATAAAACCTCAATCCGAAGATATGACTGCGCAGATGACCTTAAAAGGTGAAGATACAATGCTTGCATAATTTGCTTGAAAACACGAAGGTCTGCTGAGAATTTCCATCCCGCATACAGATCAGTAAGTCATACAGAGTTCTCAACGTTTTCCTCATGCACCAGCCGTTGCGTTTTAACAGTAACAATAATTGGTTTCCTCAATCCAACTCCGTATTCGTACCTGCGTTTTAGAATGTACAAAATATGCGCACTGGGTTTTAGGTCGTATAGCTCTTTATATAGCTTATGTAGCGATGGCCGACACCCTAAGCTGCTTTAGGAGTGCTGGCAGATACTCGCGTCACCATATTCTAAATGAAATTTTGAAACGTTAATTAATTTCGGCCAACGTGCCGTCTATCCTGGACGGATTTATTTTTATTTATGTTTTAATCTAGTTGGATATTTAAAATGCAAATTGATTGAATGTACTAAATGTAATAAAGTTTTTTAGTAACTAACGAAATATTTGATTGATCTTGTACAAACTTAAGTGTGCACTCAAAAGCCAAAGGGTTTTTTCCCACATGAGAGAAAATGACGTAGAGGTGTTGTTCGAGATGTTGGTGTTACCCGGGTCGCCGGCTTATGGACATATTGTGCATAATGAAATCTTATAGGAAGGCGGCCGGGCATCATGTTCAACCATTCAAGAGAAAGTAAGGAGAAGTGGCATGCGCTCGATATCGCGTTTCCACCATATGGTCAAAGTGACCATATAGTCACCGTCATCAGTCGAAACAGCGTAACCGCGCGCGATTGAAGTCTAATATACGTTCACGAAGTCAGTTCTCACCCACACAAACGCTTCAATACGTCTGCGACTGTGTTTGCATGAGGAGTTTGGAAAATTGAAGAGAGCTAGTCTCAAAGCAAGCGCGCTAGATGGGCGAACCTTACTCTTTATCTATGTGTCCAACCATCGCCACCGAGGGCGAATGTATTTCCGAAATGCGTTCGCCAAGTCAATTCCCACCAACGCAAACCCTCCAATATGCCTACGAATACATTTTTTCTGCAGCAATATGTTAAATTTAGGTTGGTAGTTTCAGAAAATTGGCGAGAACACTTCTCATAATAGACGTGCTAGATGATACATCTCCTTTTTTTTGATCTGGGGTTTTACCACATTGCGTGGGCATCAAATATCAAGCCCCGGTAGTTTGTTATTATTCACAAACAAAGGTAGCTTGCTTGGAGAAGTTCACGACAGGTGCTCTTGTTTTTGGGGGAATCGTATTATGTCAATCATAACATCGGTTCTGTTAAATCGATTCTCCGCCGACAAACAACGCAGGGACGTTGAGGTTCCCTCGCATCACGCCATCCATTGGATGAAAGTTCAATGCATTATAATAATAAGTGACTTCATTTCAATTCCATCAGGCTTTCAATTGGTTTTTTTTTCTGTTACCATTAAATACTTTTATCAAGGGACACAAGGGGGCTGAGAAAACCATGCCGACCGGCCAGGTGCTTCTTCACTCAAAGTTCACCCAGGTTGTACAAAAAAAATATAATTGACAAACACTTTTGTAAGACTAAGTGGACATTGAAAAAAAATAGCCAAACTTGGCAGTTATTCTTCACTGTGTTTTTTTTTGCCGAACTGGCTAATGTTAAAATATGACAACTGCAAGGATAGTGTACTGTCTATGAATGATGAATAAACAATACCTAAAAAAAGTACTTTGGGGGAAATACCTCGGCAGGGCATTCCATAGTTTACCGACCCATGGATAAAGGACCTAGAGGATCGGTTGGTTCTGATTTTTGGAATGTCGAGAGTGAACGGATACGTGTGTAGCGTAGGTATCAAAATCCACTCTCGCCGCGCGCTCTAATCACCGCTTTCGCCAAGACTTTGCCCCCGGTCGTCAGGCTGTGTCGTTGTGGGGCTTGCCAGTTGTTGTCGATCGGCCTTATAGTCACTCGTGGTACCTCGAAAAACTCGACGAATATTAAACACTAGTCCACGGTTCTTTCGCTACCACGCTTTTGCGCATAGCACAAACAGACATTCCCATAACTGCAAGAGGTTCAGATGGAAACTATCTGTCATCGAAAGTACTCAAAGGACCTTGCTGCTTCGGATTACTATTTTTTTATGGATCCGACTTATGAATTTCGATTCGAACACAATGTGTTAGAGTCGGTACAGCAGTTAGCGGCACTGGTTATGTGACCTTTGGCGTTCCCCAGGGGAGTGTGCTTGGACCACTGCTCTTCCTGATCTATATCAATGGACTACGTGGAATGAGATTAAATCGTATTACCACCTATGCTGACGATACAGCACTCATTTTTGTGGGTGACACCTGGGATGAAACGTACCGATTGGCGGAAGGGGGCCTGAGGAATATCAAAGCATGGCTGGACAACAATCTTCTTACTATGAACCTTGAGAAAACAACATACCTATATGTGCTTTGGTATCTCCAGGGCTTCTCAACCACCAAATAGCCGTACACTAAGGTCACATTCGTGAAGACTGGAACTCGGTAGGTGCGACTGCCCCGCGATAGAGAGAGTATGTTCAGTTAGATATCTAGAGGTGACTCTTTATGATAGACTGTCCTGGAATGAAAACCTTACTAACCTCTCGCAGCGTGTCCGACGACTCATTTACGTATTTAAGTCGTTACGTAACGCGGCAAGCAAAAAATTGCTTATAACCACTTACCGCACGCCCTGGTCAAGCCAATCCTAACATATTGCATAGCATCGTGGGGCGGAGCCGCAAAGTAACACTTACTACCGCTTGAACGAGCGCAAAGGGCTTTACTAAGAGTAGCTTTTAACAAACCTTTTCGGTACCCAACCCACGATCTAAACAGCAAACTCGAATTGCTTACTGTGAGACAACTTTACATGTACAATATAGTTTACCGAGCTGGCACTTCATCTGCAGAGCCAAACCCTCTTTTTCGGAGTCAAGGAAAAACACGAACTGGCGACAAGATGCAGGTACCCGCTATGAGGACAATCTTTGGGCAAAGATTCAGCCGATTTCTAGGTCCTTATATATTAAACAAGATGGATCCTTGTGCAAACTTTAAGAATATGACACGAAGACAGTTTCAGAAATCACTACAAAATTGGTTATGCATGAAAAATTATGATGAAACTGAGCAGGTGCTAAAAATACTCTCATAAAATGCATGAAACAGATAACTACACACGTATTCAGCATCACAAATACAACCACACTCTCACAAATAACCTAACACCCTTACACAAAAAACACACAGATATTCTATCTTCTATTATTGTAATAAAACACAACGCTTGGGTATCTACTATTTTTGGGTAGTTTTATCTTATTTTGTTTGTTTGGACTTCATAGTATTAACAGATAGTAGAAAATAAATATAATGTAATAACAATGTAACTGAACTAGTGCATTAAATTCTGCTCTAACTTTACCTGTGTAAAAAATCAACTATCCACTGCTCTCTGCAGCAGTCTACCGACTAGTGCAGGGGACAGTATTTATTTTATTTTATGTATTGTTTATTTATTTATTGTTATTTAAGAGAATTAACAGCGGTAACATAGGTACATACGAACACATTCTAATATAATAAGACATATTATTTATTCACTATGTATGTACATTATTACTCAATAAATGTTTTTTACTTTACTTTTACTTTTAATTTAAGATAACATTTTTTCATTGGGGAAAATTCAGCACTAATTCAGTTCAGTGAAAACCACCTTTAAAGATGTCATCGCCTAACGTCGTCAGAATTTCTTCAGTAAAGGCATTAATTACTTTTCTAATAATTAAAAAAGTGTAGTGACTATTAGTGTCATAACTTTAATCAACTACTTATATTCGGTGGTGCAACCATAAATTGCATTATATTTTTATACAAAAAAGTTTTAAGCAAGCACCTAAACGAGCATAAAACACAATAGAAACAATGACGTCGCCTTAGTATCGACCCATGTGACATACGCCGACGTGGGTGTTGTGGTCACGGGCCTGGGGAAATTTTGTTTTGCGACATCTTTGGTTGACTCAGCTGACTCCCGAATGCGTCATTAGTGCACATTCTTAAAGTCAGAAATATATGTAGACTTTAAGTTATTTTATGTAGTTGTCAATCATGCAAACAATGCTTTAGGAGTAAACGATATTTTTGTTAGCTGCTCTGCTCCCTGCTCCAAGTTAAAATCATGCGTCAAACTTTTTTTTTCTCCTGCTCTAACAACGTTTTTTTATTATTTATTAATTAGGAGAATGAACAGAAATAGACAATTTAACACACAGAATAATACAATTATACAGAAAAAGAGGTAAGAATATTTCCAAAAAGAATTCTCACATTAACATAAACATAGAATTAATACATTGCAGCACAAATACATTACATCTTTAATCTATTGATTTCTGTCTGTCTGAATGTCATCCTTGTACTGTCCACCAAGACCATGAGCCAGATACGTTATTGAGCCAATTTGGCAGTAGCATTTAGATCTAAGTGTCTATTTCATTAGTATGGACGGAAAACATCTATAAACCATTGAATTTTATTGGCGGGTTCTTATTTACCGAATTAATTAATCCGCGGACTTATCAGCTTGTAACGTAATTGCTACTTCCAAAATTATTAATAAATGAAATTATTAAGTTAGCTTCGATCAAAGATCACTCACTCTTGATATTCAAAAGGGGAACTTGCACTTTCCCTTAAAATACGATGCATAAAAGGCTCTGATTCTGTACGTTTTAGCATTCAGATATTTTCAGTTTCGTCCAGCTTAGCAAATGTGAGGACGTTTATGTAAAAAACCATAATTCCACTTGTACTGGGTTACTTGTGGTGATTCAGTCAATCCCGTCCAAGGTGGTGCATGGTAGTATATACAAATGAATAACCTGCCAAGATACCTACATATCGGGGGTGTGATATCATGACAAACATAAAGGTATCCATACATGTCAGTCATTCATTAATAGTATCATAAAAACATTTACAAATATAATAAATGGATCTGCCCACAGGCGGGATTGTTGATCGCAGTGATTTCTTCTAGTGGAACTTAGGGGTCATCATGATGAGAATTTAACATTGATAAGTAATGTATTTTGTTAGTAATCTTACTTAGTTTTTATCGACTTCATACATATGATGTGGGTTTTAGCTATCGATCCAATTGACATACCTCATCTTCGGAGCTGAATAACGGAACAAATAAGGATTCCCAACAATAACTGTCTAGACCTCTTTTAAAACAACCAATTCTCTAGATCATACATCTATAGGGTCGGCAAACTAGCAAATGCGCTTCCTGCCGAGTTATTTCCCCCAAAGTACAACCTGGGGGTCTACTCATGAGATTGATTGAGATGACTCACCGGTAAGTCACAACGCTTTCGTACTCATGAAATGACAGCCTCGAGTCACCACTGGTTGTCCCAATATAATTATTCTAATTAGAGTGCGACAACGCTAACATAACATCTGATGTTTGATTACGTCAGGCGAGAGCGTCTCATTTTCATCTGTGACTAACTCGCTTTCGCTCTTCTCCTGAGTAGATAGGCTGGGGCCTTTCGAACATAGTGTGAAGAAGCACCTGTCCGGCCGGCATGGTTTTTGCTACCCCGTTTTAGTTTTACTTAAGTTAAGTTTTAATTAAGCTTATTGAGACTCAACATACATTTCATTTACTTGTGAAAACAATAAATACAATGTTTCAATTTCGAGCCAAAAAGGCAACACGTGATCGATAACAATGCGTTTTGTCAAACATAACAAAAGCAAAAAAAATGAAGATAGAAATAAATCTCCTGGGTTTTATCCAAGTGAGTGTTCACTTTAAAATGTTTACTAATCTTGTAAATAGTACATGTATTAATAAAATAGTTATATGTTCTATGTATGTGACTATAATGTGGCTAATACCACACCCACTGTCACGATATTAGCCCAAAACACTGTATTCCTCAAGGAATTAGGTGACATACCAGGACTTTCCCTTTATAACAGCGGCTACATTGAACTGGGTGGAAAACACGGACAGTTTTTCAATGCCGCTTCGACCATCTTTTCATCCAACGCAATCGTACTAACCCGGGCGGGATTAACCCTACCACCTGCAATTTTACATCGATTCCGAACCATAGAATAGGTCGCTTTCCTAAAAAAAAGTGGTGGCGGAGATTTGAACCCAGACCTCAGAGATTGAAGGCAAGTCCACTCACCCCTGAGTTACGAACGTTAATCAAGCTTAGCAACAATAGGGTAATACATTTCTACTAATTTTTATTAAATTATATCAGCGAGTCTACGCATTTCTGTGCAAGGCATGAATTCGGAAAACTCTGCCCTCATATTCTCATTGTGTATGCCTGAAGATAAGGCATTGTTTTGTTTATAAATGATTTGTGGAACTGTCACCCACAAACTGGAGCCATCGTACACACTCAAAGTCGCGTCGAACAAACGCTCGTCCGTTTTCGGACAAAGCAAACTGAGCGTCAGGTTGTCTAGAGAAGTATAGTGTATCCGACCACTCCAGAGACGTCACGATCAGCTTCCGAACGAACAGCCTGTTCCTTAGAGCGGGCGGCGCGACGCGGCGATACCGTCCGGATGGAGTAGATTCCCACCCCACGTGCGACCCGCCCCCAGTCGGCGGCGCACGGGACGGAGGGGTGTGGCGCCCCTCAGCCAGTCTCGCGTAAAAGGCCTCCCAGGCCGCACGCCCCGCCGTTTCCGTTATGTTTTCCAGTTCAGTTCCCCCTTTTCTGTGCATGTGAGCAGTTTGGACACCGGCCCGGTCGCCCGTGGTGTAACCACGCAGGAGTCCGCGAGGGAACGATGACAAGGAGGCTGTCGATCGTCCGCCCGCGGCGGTGCCCACACGGAAGGAAGCAAAGGAGCGAAGGAAGCCTAGAATTTCAGGTGATCTTTATTTCCTTTATCCACTTAAACTCCAATTCGTGCAGTCGCTACTATGGCGCTTTGAAATCACTTCTAGAATTGTATCCTGCATGTCCTTATTTATCCTTGAAACGTCATTGCAGGGCTGTCTGCGTGCAAAGGTTGACCCCCTTCGCAGACGCATAAAGGCTGGGTGGCATGAAATAATGTAGTATATTCACTCGACATTTCAGATCTGCTGTCTGCACGACTTAATCTAATTGAGTTTAGAGCTAACATGTCAAGTAAAGCTATTATGTCACCCGTTATTGACGGCAGCTCACGCGTATTCCCCTAGGTAGGTAGACACCGTATTGAACCTACATTTTATGGGCAGGTAGTACGAAAACATAAATTCATAGTTGTGCTCTGCGTTCGTTCCTTTGACTAGATTATTCCTGTCTACCAGGAATATCATCCGTATTTAGTATAGTAAATTATACAGAGTGCTCTTTTGAATGCGCATACCACTGCAAGGTGTTATTTCGGAGAGAAAAATAAGCAGCTCACCACTACAAAAAAAAAATAGAATCTTGAAACAACGCTTTACATTAACATACATTTGGTCACGTCACTTCAAAAAAAATTCGCGTTTTCAAAAGTACAACCTGCATTTAATACTATGTTAAAGTACCAATACAATTTATAAGGAACCTCGTGCAAAGTTCAAATTAATAATATTTTTTAAGTTGAGAAGTGCCACTTATAGTAGTTTTTGGGCTTCTTTGCGTTGATACACATTTAAAACGACGACATTTGTGGACGTTCAATATACCTAAATTTCTAGAAATTGACAGGAGCTTTTCGTACAAAAAGTCCGGTGTTTGAAAATTAGGCATGCATTGCAACATTACTCTTCAATTTTATCTGTGATAATTATTAGGGTTCCGTACCCAAAGGGTGAAAACGGAACCCTATTACTAAGCCTCCGCTGTCCGTCCGTCCGTCCGTCCGTCTGTCACAGGGCTGTATCTCATGAACTGTAATAGGTAGGCAGCGGAAATTTTCACAGAATATGTATTTATTTTGCCGCTATAACAACAAATAGGTAACATTAAAAAATAATAAAAATAAAGGGGGGTCCCCATACAAAAAACGTGATTGTTTTGTGTTAAATCGTGTACGATGGTACGGAACCCTTCGTGTGCGAATCCGACTCGCACTTGGCCGGTTTTATCAATAAAACAAATTATATACTTATTAACAATTTACAATCACCGGACCAGAGACACCAGAGGCAGTCATAGAAATACAGAAAGGAACGGTAGCAGCACAAAATACCAGTGTTAGCCCACTAGACGAAGCATATGCTTAGACATAATAACTAGAAACAACTAAACCATTGTCTTAAATATTCCGCTGAGTCGTCTAGAGGCTCTTACAGGAAACTAAAATCTGAAATATGTAGTTTTTTGCTGCAAAAGAGAGTTAAACATCTTTACGAATTATCTTCAGAAGAGTGGTATGTCCTTCCCAGTGGACCAGAGAAAGCGGCGGTTAAGGAAACTAGGCCTGGAATTGTGCCAAATATTTCTTTGTAGGTTACATTCGGGGTTACATATCGCAGCGTCGGAGATGTTCCCAAACATTTGGGATGATTTTTTTTCTTTTAATTACAATGAAGCGTGCTTAGGAAATCAATTTTTACAAAAAAAGTAGGTATGCGACGATAAATAAATGATAATCTAATCATTTCCATTAATTACATTGTAATAAAACATTGTAAACGTATACATTCATACTTTCTCGCAAAATGATTATTATGTATTAAATTTGTCTTATTTTAGTTTTATATTCATGTTAAATTTTATTAAATGTATGTATTATATAGATGTTTATATTTTTAGTTCTTATAACTTTTATTTAGCTGAGCTTTGTATGCAGATATTTTTTTTATATACAATAATTTTAGAGTAATTATAAATAGTGCACAAGAAACAATCTTAGGTTACTATTCTAGGATAGTTGATATTGACTTTAGGCAATAAATCCTTCTTTGCATGTATCTATGTGTATGGTAGCAATAAAGCATATTATTATTATTATTAACGGTAGTTTTAAATAAGAATATTCGGCGCGTGCATGATAGGTCTATGGGTACAGCACTGTTTTGTCTTGCCTTATCAAAAATCTTACAAATATTTTACGTGGATCTTGTATTTGTGGGTTTGTGGTTTTTAACAAAGACTTCAATTTTATTTGTATGTATCTTTGGATCATGCAACCACTCAACGCATAATGTGGCAATAAGGCAGTATTATTTGTAATAGGCGTTTAATTCTGCCTCAATATTATGTGGTTTTATTAGTAGGTGCCAGTAGGTACTGCTGGACATGCGCCTCTCCAATTTTTCTCCAGTCCTCCCGGCCCTCAGTGGTAAGGAACCACTGCTTTCCGCCGACGCACTTGATTTCGGCGTCCCACCTGGCGGGTGGTCTTCGCATAATCTGTTTTCCTGTCCACGGCCGCCAGTGTAGGACACGGTTCCTCCAACAGTCGTCGTCTCTTCGGCTGACGTGACCAGCCCACTGCCACTTGAGCTGGGTAAGCTCGGTGTCCAATATCGACTACTTTGGTACGTCGGCGGATTTCCTCGTTACGCACCATATCCCGCAGCGATATTCCCAGCATGGCTCGCTCCATTCCTCCCTGGGCAACTTTCAACCTTTGGACTGAGGCCGGAGGACGGAGGAGGACTGAATAAGATAAATGGAGAGGCGTATGTCCAGCAGAGGACGCAAACACGCTGGCTAAATGTCTGACTAGGTACCACATTGTACCAAACAATACTTCAATATATTACTGTTCTGCGCTTTGGTCAACGAGCATTCGTTTTTGCTTGGGCACGGTCCAATTTAATTTCACGGACGGTCGCTACGGACCCACTGTCCGAATCACATCAGCACACAAAATCTGTGCTGTCGATGTACACTGACTGCATCGGTTTAGATCCCTAAATTCAGGAATACATTGTAAATACATTGAATTATGATATTATGACTGACCGTGCGCCCGTAAGCGGCCGTGTCAGGGTTAAATATTGTTTTTAACCGACTTCAAAGAAGGAGGAGGTTACTGCGCTCAAAACTTATGAATAAACTGCTACTGTATTGTGATCTATTTCGGAGGTATGGTCTTTTTTTATGAACACGTATTATTTCTTACATATGGACTAGGATCACGAAGTTATCATGTCCAAAACAAGCACGTCGACAACTTCTAAAATCACATCTCCTCTACAGACGTACATGCTCTACGATTACGTGTGTCGGTCAATACGGCTGTCTTATATTCTAGGCCGCCCAGGTCTTTTTTAACATTTGCTTGCTGCTAAAACAAAAGTTAATTTAATCCTCTAGTGAATTTTTACTTTATGTACAGGACTTCTATAAATTTATGTTTACTATGTATGTATACTAGTTTATTTTAAAAACATTTCTAAATTGTACCTAATAGTTGTTATTGTTGCCAATAAAGAATTTGAATTTCAATAAATATATTTCCCTATAAAATAAAAATTTGCGCAACACATCCACTTGTTAAATTCACGTATAAGAAAATAATGTATTAATACTCTTTGGTTGGTTTTCACCAACCGCCGATTTATTTTAATCAACACTTAAAGTGCCTTTATTACTAAAGTGCTGATTATCTTGTACTGGTATCGATTGCGATGTGTGAGGATTAAGCAAATCAGTACTTGGTGGAAGAGACCCTTTGTGTGAATAAATGTGTAAGTTTCGACCTAAATCATTTCATTGACCTCTTCTTGCGAAGAAGTCCAATAACCTTGTTACATATTTGATGGTTTTTCGATACGGCCAATAAAAACTCTGTCTTGCTATACGACGAACTCCCATTCATAAAGGCGTTTAATTCATCGGAAGAAGCGTAGAAGCGATAAACTGTTTAAATATACCACGTAAATTAGTTCAAATTATCGTAGGATTTGGGAGAAAGGCGCATGGGGAAAGAGGCGAAATGAATACTGGGGGTAGTCGATCGTGGAACATTTTTAGGATTCATACCAATGGAACCCTATTAGTAAGCCTCCGGTGTCCGTCCGTCCATCAGCGGGCTGTATCCAGAGAACCGTTATAGGGTTTTTTCAGAGTGTGTATTTGTATTGCCGCTATTACAACAAATAGTACAAAAATAATATTCCAGGAAACGTGATTTTTTGTCAATGTACGGAACCCTTCATGCGCGAGTCCCTCTCGCACTTGGCCGGTCTTTTTCTACCAATTGTGCCTTCCGTTTGAAACTTACTTCGTTCGGAAAGAATACTCCTCGGTCACAAACACGTCCGCAGCTGGTCGCCATTCTTTGCTGTATAATAACTTTTAATCTACGTAGCGTGCAGCGTTCCCTTTTGTTCTGTCTAAAGTTTTAAAATACTTTTCAATTTCCACACGGAATTGTATGAAGAAAATGAGGTCTCGTTCCCTACTTGCCAGATGGTAGCGGTGATGTCACAACTTCGTTGGATGGAATGGAAGACAATTAGAAATGTGTTTACGATCCTTTTCCGGCATTTTATTAAAATTAAAATTTAAATATGTATGTCTTTATATTTCGCGTGTAGAAGAAAGTAGATTGATCTATGATAACAATAACTATAATACTAAATAGCACAATATCTGTTCATATTGTTGTGTGTGTGTATATCTCCATCCAAACGAATTCTACACAATGTCCCTGTAGCGTGCGGCGCTGTGGCACGAAAGATTGGCGTGACGCGCGCTTCGATACTTGCGCCTTACTATTATCTTAGCCGTAAAACCGATTGCACGAAGACACGGCTGAGTTAATCAATGTTCAAACACGTCACTTTTAGTGAACCTCACCGAGTTCCTTCCATACTGCCCATACAAAGTGACCTGTTTAATCATACGTTGACGTTGATTTGGATTTTTTCTCCTTTCGTGCACTCGGCCCTAAGCAGGAAGAACTGTGATTTATAACGGTAGTGGTTTTTTTACGGATTTTTTTCCCGCATGGTAACATAGATAGCACTGTCAAGTAAGTAATATCAAAGGCATCAAGCTATGTCTTACTAGGTTTTCTATAATGTGCTTTTATCATGGAGGTAAAGAAGCATGTTAATGCACAAATTTTGTGACATTTTTCTGATGTGAATTTAACCATTCCATGTCAGGCTTTTATTGGAAAATACGTCTCAGCTTGGTAGAAGTTTCCCACAGCACGAGCATACTCTTGTCGCCAGCAGTTTACGATTGACATAAAACTAACCGCGGAAGCTCGTGTTGTGTTATAGCTCAATCAGAGGCGTCTTCTCTGCGATTGTAGGGCATTACATTTCTTATTATTTGAAATAGATTTACGAATTTATAGATTTGCGTAGCTTCCGATACCATGTTCAATGTTGTCAATATGTATTTAACCTCGGAGCCAATTGGTTTAAAAAACCAAAAATTATCAAGCGAGATATGGGCGTGGCAGAATAGTCACGACTAAAATCAAGCAGTTTTCGGCAGACAAGTTCAACAACTGAAAACATATGCAGTGGCGAGAATTTGGGGGAGATTAGGTGAAGAAAGAATGATCAAACACATTTACAGAGCAGATGCGAGTGGAATTGTCGATTCCAGGCGGCCTAAACCACGGCCAGGGAAGTTAACCCGGGTGAAAGGCAAGTAAGTCATTCGAACTGGCGCTAAGTTGCATTTCGTCTTCAAAAGACATGTTATTCGCCAAAGTGAACAGAATTTTCTGGTTAGCATAATACAACTCAAAGTTAGATTTAATCACTCACTTGCCTTTTCATCCGGCGAGTTAATTTACCATAGTAACCACCCTGATTGATATACGTGGAGTACAATTACATGTACGTAGGCATACGTGGAGTAAAGGTCAGGTACGTAGCACCCGTAATCGTAGAAAATTTATGAGAGGATGTAGGTATATGGATGGAGTTAGAAATGTATACTGTGATCGTCCGTATTGCGCTCTATCATCTCTGCCTATCCCTTTACCGTAAATTTATGTTTACGTTTCTCCTCATACCTCAACATTACACTTGTACAACTTGTTTCTTATAAGACCTACCCTTGCTGAAAAAGTTATACAAAATCGTTAACAGCTATAAAAACTCGACCGTGATATCCAAGCAACTTGGACAATATGCGTCTCAGTACAGGCATCGACGAATAACTAGAACCCTAACGGGCTGCCTCCGTCTCCGGTGTTTCCCACACCTCGTCACGACCTCTCTTAATTTCGGCCGCCCTACATTCGACCTTTCTCAATGTCTCTGCCTCATTCGCCGTCCATTACTCCAGCACCCGGAAAATGCCGTGATATCACGCGGCATTCCCGATGGAACTAGGTGCCATTCCAGGACCTGTCGTTTATTTTAGGTCAAGGAAAACACGGACAGTTTCATTGTTGCTTCGACCACCTATATCAATACGGTGGTAAGTCCCGGGAGGTATTCACTCTACCAACTAGCAAGCCAAACTATATTACATGGCTAAAACCTTCAAAACCGAACCTTTGTGTGGCCTAGTGGTCAACAACTGTGGTTTCTTATGCTGGAGACCGAGGGTTCGAATTCCAGGGCATGGTTCGGAACCCATGTAAAACTATCAGTTGCATGGGGAAAGGTCCAGGTATGGCACTCTATTTCTTTCGGAAGTATCCATATTATTAGCTCAAACACCTTTGGTATTCATATTGGGGGGGGGGTGTCATATTATAACAGTAAGTGTTTATTAGCCACCCTTATCAAGTTACATAAAAATATAATAGGGGCACATGTTAGCAAATGTCTTGAAGTGGCATGCACGGGCAACCGATAACAACTGTTCCAAAACCCAATAGGGCATTTTCGTCACAAAAATCAGGTTCGTAGCACACGTAATCAATTAGCATGCATGTAAATGTTACCCATGCTCTCTCCACTTCATGGTTTCTCTTAGGATATTGGTGAAAAAGTGTAAGCGACGTTCTAACATGCATAGCAGCTTCTTCCAGTTACCTCCTCCGTGTGACGACGTTTCCGCCCGACGTGCCATGGATGATCTAAAGAATGGCTTAACCGTTCTATCTTTGGGTTAATAATTCTGCGGTTTCCCTTACAAACGGCGAATAAGAGAGGAATCGATTGGGGTAGCTGTAGGATGGCATGACGTATTGGAAGACCGACTTTGGGTAGTGATTGGAAAAAGGGCGAATCGGGATTAACATTCAGGGATCATCTAGACTGGATTCTTCTCTAAATTCATCAAAGTTTATAGAATCTTTAATAAACCCAAAAATATTCTTTAGGACCCATATTTCAGTAAATCTGGCCAGGATACAGAATACCCGAAAGTTGCGATGCCTATACAGGCAAATTGGAAATCCCAAGCGAAATAATCACAGCGCCTGGCGCATAATTACTCTTGCATGTATATTACGTGTACGGTTGCCAAAAACGTATTTCTAAATAACTGAGATCCGGTAAGAACCATCGCACCGTTCAGAAATAAACCGAAGTCGTTATTTTACCACGTGAAGAGCCTCGTAAAGCCTTCACAAGGAACGTGTTCAGCGGAATCTTCAGCAAACTCGTAAACTGCATTTATTTTGACCTCATTTTGTATGCCGATTTTTCTTTACAGCTTTGGTCGCAAGGCGAACCGGCCGTCCGAGAAATCTGTATTCAAAATTTGTTTTTAATATTTCTGAACAGATTTGAATTTGGGTTACATTTCTTACACAAATTAATGTAGTAATTCATGTGAGAAATCTGTATTCAAAGTTTGTTTTTAATATTTCTGAACAGATTTGAATTTGTATTACATTTCTTACACAAATTAATGTAGTAATTATTTTTTCAATGCCGTTTCGATATTACTAAATAAAACTGCGTTTTAAAATTAGTTAGTTTTCTTTAGGTTCATGGCGTATCGGAAATCTAAAATTACGCTCATCATAGTAAAGTAGTTTGGTAATGATTTGAAAGCCGCTGATGCGCTTGAGTTTATTTTACCATCTTATATCAAATTTAACATCGCCCGAACTGCTTTTTTGCTTTTCTAAAAAAAAATTATATCAAAACAATTGAAATAACAAAACCAAACAAAAACAGATATTCATTTTTTTTATTTATTTGCTTTGTCAACAGTGACTCATTTCGCAAATTTCAAAAAAAAATCTTACAAAGAAACGGGAAAAATACTGAAACTATCACTAATAAGAGACACATCACAACATGATATACATTTCTTTTTTAATGGTCTAAGTCTAACGGTGTAACAGAGTTAAGTACATTTCGAAACGATATGTACAAACGCTAACGAGTGTACAAGTAAGCTAAATATGAAATATAATTAAATATAATTACATCTAACTCATCATCATTGACTGATTAAGATCTATGTAATAGGCACAGCAGTTTTGACATTATTTAGTTACTACATTTATGTAAGAAACTTGTACTAAACATAGCTTACGTGGGCACATAACCCCAAGAATTTTCAATATAAAATTCGCCAGGCTCGGGATCTCCAAGTAAGTAAAACTGTTCATCGAATGCCTATACATCTCCTTCCTTCTAAACACTTGGTTCAAGACGTTGCCTATATAAAATCCAAATCAAGCCCACTAATACGAGACCTAGGTCAGCCTGTACCTGTTGCAATTTACTACAAATTCGTTCATAATGTGTCACCCGGAACAATTAAAAAGTCATTAGCTGAGAGAGCAAGTTGTATGTCTCAGCTTGTCTAGTGGTAGCGAGGAGGGATGCAATGAATCAAGCGTAGTTAACACATTTATAAAGCTAATACATGATTCCGAAAAATATGATTCCGTGCAAAACCAGGGCAATTTTCAGTTTTTCAAATTCATTTCTAGCGAAAGCAATTTTGCGTAGTGAAAACCACACGGATACTAAAAAAAGAATATATCAGAAACGTCCTATGTTGCCTTACGTGGAAATAAATATTTGCTTAGGGCGCTTCCGTGAAAGCCGTTAGGGGTGAGTGCAAATTTCTGATAACAGCGTAATTTCTCTTACCTACAAAGATTTCGTAGTTAGGTTCTTACGAAATAATGTCTTGAAGCTCAAAAGGGCGACGCCCAGAATTAAAATCTGTAAGTTGAGTGTTATCTAAACCATCTTGCTGGTTGTAATTTTCATCCATATTTCCAAACTAAAATTATAAATGTGAAAGTAACTCTGTCTGTCTGTTGCATTTTCACGCCTAAGCCGCTGAACAAATTTTAAGGAATTATTATTCCTTAAAATTTATTAAATTAATTTTGGGAATTACCTTTCGTGGCAAAAAATAACCTCGAATTTTGGGAAATTGGGCATGAAAGTTTGCATGGGGAACACATATAATATCCAGACACCCGTCGAAATCGACATTGATCCGAGCGGAGCCGGGTACCTCACCTACCTTTATATACACTATGTTTGGTTATTTAATTTTAAGCTTATTGGATATTAAACATGAAATCAAAGGACAATGCCCGTTTGAAAAGCGGAGCTGAAGATTAAGTAAACTGTTCCTGAAAAAATCTAAATTGTTGGAATTTCAAATTAAAATGGAGATTTATGGTGTGATGCGTGCAAGAACATTGCATAAAAACCGGCCAAATGCGAGTCGGACCCGTGTCAAGCTGTTATTAATATACTCTTTTACATTACTACATATTTCTTAGTAAATCATGGTAAAGTTAAAACAAATAAAGAAAACTTTTTTAATTTGTCACCTATACAGGCAAAGTACATTAGACCAGATATTATTTTCAGAAATTGTATATCTATAGTTTCCCGTCTTCAGGAAAACTAAAATATATCAATTATAATAATTTTAAATGTGTATAAACTCACTACACTTGTTTTATAAAGGAACATTCAATTTGACACTGTTTTTTTCGCTGATACAGAATGGACATTCTCCATTGAATATAATTTTACTTTAGCCAAA
This sequence comes from Incurvaria masculella, assembly GCA_946894095.1. Lineage (NCBI taxonomy): Eukaryota > Metazoa > Arthropoda > Insecta > Lepidoptera > Incurvariidae > Incurvaria > Incurvaria masculella. Next base: position 12,058,854 of record OX335643.1, read on the forward strand.
CCACGCGCATTCACGGACGTAACCTGAACACGGATGATCAGCAACTTATGAAATGCGTCTTTCACTGTTTTTTCTCCTCGACCGTTTTTTTGTTTGTCCGCTTATAACTGGAGAAGCATTTACCCGATTTTAATGCAGTTTGTATCTATGCATGTACGTACAGCGTGGTTCATCACATGAATTATCTGCTTAACACCACATTAAATAACTTGAGGTGCGAGTAGTGGGGTAAAATATGAGATAAGTCGAGAAAAAAGGGACTATTTTCCGTCGGATTTTAACCGCGGGCAGACAGTTATTTATATAGGATTCTTCAATTTCGTACAAAATGTTGATAAAGCAGATTGGGGTCGTCTTTATGGCTCGGGTTTGTCCCCTAACCGACGCGACCGCCGCTGCAGGCGCCACCTATTATTTAGTGTGACAAAATTTCTGTTAAGGCCGTAGTGAAGGCAGCGGAAATCAAAGATTTGAAAATTTTAAGAAATGCATTCTGTATCCATTGGCCAAGGCACAATTTCGTACGGCGACTACTGGCGAAATCTTCTTCCAGGACCGAATGGTTCCCTATACCTCTAAAAGTTGTCAGATTTTAATTAAAATGTTTTAATCACTTGAGAAAGCTTCATTTTGTATCCGTTTTTTTGATCCGTCCACTGGCCACTTTTTTCAATGTTTTCAAGCCAATATTTTCCAATCTAAAATGTTTATAAAAAAACATCAAACATCCAGACGTAGATATTGACAATATATTTTAGAAAAAAAAAACAACAAACAGTTATCACCTGCAGTGTGGGGAATTGATAGGGTAACGACTGTCTTAAAACGATGTCCTCTGTCCATATGTGATGAGATTTTCACATTTTCTGTATGCGGGCTGGCGTAGGTGGCAGGGGACTAAGTGGATTAAACAAACGCTGCCAATTTCACCAAGCGAGAGAAGATCCATGCCAGCGGCTTTGAGGTGGGCAATTATGTCGGAAATTCGTTTATTAACCTCGAGTTTGGAGACAGCCATATTATACGATGTGGTAACACATGCGCCGGTTGTCCGTTTCATCATGTGGCAGTACGACAGAATAAAATCATGGATAATCTTGGGGTCCTCAACACATTTTCTTCTATGGGTGTTTGGCAAAGAACCCCGCACAAATCGTATGGGAATTGGCTCCCGGTCAAATTGGCTGAAATTTGGATATGTTGTTCGTTTCGGCATCCTGAACAAAAGTCTCAATGGGCACAAAGCCCAATTTTGCTTATTTTGGCCGCTACGGGGCTCCAAAGCTCCACGGGTTGACCATTATTTACTACTCAAAACGGCGATCTCCTGGCAGTTTAGTATTTGCTACGCTGAGGAAAAAGTACCCTCTCATGTTTTTAGGGGGGCTAAATTCAAATCCAATGTCAATATGACAATATTGACAGTTGACAGCTGTCAATTAGTTGTCAACTAGCTGTCAAACAGCGAGAAATAAACAAAATCGATAAAATCCACATGTGAATGTAGGTTTTTGAGGTTGCTGAGTTCAAAACTGATGGCCAAAAGACAATAATGACAGTTGACAGCTGTCAACTAACTGTCAAACAGCATTTTACAACCAAAATGGATGCAACCCACATGTCAATATACGTTTTTGAGCTTTCTGAGTTCAAAACTGATGTCCAAAAGATGATATAGACAGTTGACAGTTGTCAACTAACTGTCAAACAGCATTTGACAGCTAAAGTGGATGAAACCCATATGTAAATATATGTTTTTGAGCTTGCTGAGTCGAAAACTGGTGGCCAAAAGACGATATTGACAGTTGACAGCTGTCAACTGTCATTATTGTCTTTTGGCCATCAGTTTTGAACTCAGCAACCTCAAAAACCTACATTCACATGTGGATTTTATCGATTTTGTTTATTTCTCGCTGTTTGACAGCTAGTTGACAACTAATTGACAGCTGGCAACTGTCAATATTGTCATATTGACATTGGATTTGAATTTAGCCCCCCCGAAAACATGAGAGGGTACTTTTTCCTCAGCGTAGCAAATACTAAACTGCCAGGAGATCGCCGTTTTGAGTAGTAAATAATGGTCAACCCGTGGAGCTTTGGAGCCCCGTAGCGGCCAAAATAAGCAAAATTGGGCTTTGTGCCCATTGAGACTTTTGTTCAGGATGCCGAAACGAACAACATATCCAAATTTCAGCCAATTTGACCGGGAGCCAATTCCCATACGATTTGTGCGGGGTTCTTTCTTACGTGTATGTCAGATTAACACTGCCAATTTCAATTATCAGCGTGCAGTGAAAAAGTAATTAAACACAACCATAGATTAGAGTCCTCTTTGGCCTGCAGGTCCTCAGTGTCTATCTCACTCATCTCTTTAACAAACGGTTTATTGAAATCGAATGATTTCCAATGACGCTGAAAAGGGGTGCAGAAATATTTCACTTAAGTTTCGAAAATAAATTGTTCACGATCTAGTTTCGAAAATAAATTGTTAACGATCTAGTTTCGATCCCGTATAGAATATTGGTGTCGATCAATTCAAAGTTATTACTACCGCACAATCCAACAACGTAAAACCAAGGCGACTTCAGAATATTGTTGACTCCCTGAGCGTTCTGTTTCACAGAGCTATTTAATTTCACTTTAACGGCACACTAATCATGGATTGTAACTCCGACTTTTGAGAGCAACTAACAAGTTCGCTCATTCATATCTTATAAAGAAACATTGTGAATGCGCTTGTTGCCTTGGTATTTACACGAAAGTTCCTTAGATCTTTAAATCAAATCAATCAAATAAAATACTTTATCACTATTTTAAAACTTACGCGGAACATAACTATAATATTTAGTTTGACAGATTACCGCACGTATGAGGAGCCGGACGTTCTGTTCGACGTTTCGGAGCCTCACGTCGAAACGTCGTGCAGCACGCCCTGAAGCCTGAGTCCGCTAATAGATAACTCCATTTTCGAGCGTTAGCAATATGAGATAACACATCACGACATCACGTGTTATCTCGTAACGCTAATGCTGACGCTTGCACGATGTAAATGCGTAAATGTGGCGAGTAACGACCACATGATATTTCTCTTCCCTTTTCTCTTCTGTGTTCAATAAAGCAGATATTATTAATAAATCGATGGCCTAACAAGATCTGAGCCCCTAGTCGAACTTCTCACCTAAATTAGTGTTTACAGATCTTCGAAGTGACGTAAAAACGTCAATCCTCATTCAAGTTTTACTAATTATTCTGTAGTTTTACTTCTTCAACCTGTCGAAATCAAACTGAAACGCGGAGTCGGCGTGAACGGCAATGTCAACGTACATACGGCGACAATGAGTAAGCTGTCAAATCAAACTCACACAAGCAAATGTTAGTTCGCTTTATGCCTACGGCGCGCGCTTTTTAATTCTCCGTACATTTGAAAACGCCAGTCGATCGGTTTGGCGTATTCAGTTAACAAGTCGTACTAGGGGCTCCGTTTTCATAAAACTTTAGAGCATCGTGAGGGCAAGAGCTTCTTAAACATATTATATCGTCGTTTATCGTCTGCAACTGTTGTAGGAGCAAGCGGTGCGGTGGGGCCGGCGAACGCTCGCTACGAACGTGAGGTCCGTCGATTAACCCATTCGCGGCGGTGTGGACGCGGCTTAGGGCCCTTTGTTACCGTAAAAGGAGCTGCATCTGGTCCCGACGTTATCTTCCTCTCGGGCAACTCTCGAAAGCCGTTGAAAGGACAGAGGCGAATCTGCTTAACGTCCTCTTTATCGAACTTGACTTTAGGCGGAAACAAGGATCGGGAAGTTGCCATAGTAAGTAAGATTCAGAGTATCGAGGCCGTTTGCATAGAAAATAGCTGTTTTCATTGATTTCCGCGCTCTAGAAACGTACGCTTGTATAGACCAATACAATATATACTTTTACATGAGTATCATATCAAAACGATGAACGGTTCTCTAGACATAAAATTTAGTTTAAAGTTTATGGCGCTTCATGTTTGGATTTTTTAGAACAAAGTGGCAAGCCAGGGTTTAAGGAAATGTCACCAAAGACGCTGCTGAAGGCGGTCGTGTAGTTATATGAAATCTAAGATAAGAAAAATTGACATTAAAATAGCGAAATCGTCTTCCAGGCCCTAACGTTTTCCCTATGCCTTAACTTTGTCCAAATTTAATTAAAAATATATTTCAATTGAGAACGCTTCTTTCTATGTCCGTATGTTTTGATAATTTTGTAAATATCTGTATTTTCACACAAAATCGAAAAGAAACGTAAAAATACAACATTTTCCAATATTCTAATATTTCCAAATCTAAAAGGTAAATTAAGAAAATTAAAACGTACAGACATAGATTTTTATAATATATTTTAGAATACAAAATTTCTAAAACCTAGTAAAACATTAAGAGCATGGAAACAATTATCGCCCTATAGTATGGGCAATTCATAGGCTAACGACTCTCTTAAATATGTTAAATGAAGTAGATGTATGCATATCTTCTATATTTCAGCGACGCTGAAGCGAAGCCTGTCGCATGCTAAGCATACGAGTTACAGTATCATGTATGTATTTTTTCTGCATCGTTTGATCTGTGTGTCGACACACGTTAACTTATATAGTTCATGAACTGATCCGCGCTTTATCTTACCCAAACTGACCTAAATTGATTTAGGTTGAACGTAACCTAACCTAAAACGGCTTAGCTAAACCTACAACAAAATACATCAACATCTACATTGAGGAATTGTATTTCAATAAAAAAAAAAACAGAAAATAGATGAATGTCATTACCGAATACCGAATATTAACAGAACCGAATTAACGTAAGATTTATTTCATTTCAGATGGAGCCAGTGACTGCCCCATATCGACGAGAAAATTAAATAACTTAGTCAATTCCTAAATATAAATAAAATTTATATCCACTCAGCAATAAAGTGGAAAACTCCACGCCCTTAATAAATATCAAATATTTAAATTTTCTACAACAGAACGTGTTATAATATTTATTAACAGTCCAAACGTCATATCTGAAAAACTTGTTGCCACCTGAAAAGTAAAGTACCTTAAAATATTTCAAATTTTTTTCAATGCTGAAGCATAGAAATTAAGGCTGAACGCTTTTATATGAATGTTAATGAGTTTAATTTTTTACTCATTGCATTTTAAATGTATTTAATCTTATAATGAGAGCAAACGGAATTTAAAAAGCTGCAATTGAACCCCATTAAATTTAAAAAGTGGTATAAGTTTCAGTACAATACCTGTAAGTAAAACTATTTACTCAGGAATATATTACCAATAATTTATCAAAATTAATTTATTATCAATGCATCTTATGCTCAAACTTTAGAAAAATAGCGAAAGCTTTATAGATTTAAGATTGGTTAACAAAATATTAGACAAAATTAACAATATATTACACTAAATAAATTTAAATAAGCAACACGTTTACAACGTTATTTAAAACCCATAAAGTGATAGCGACGCGGCGAGGGGTGAGCGGCGATGCCAGCGGCGTGCTGAGCGACTGCCAGCATGCCGGGGGGCCGGCGGGGCCTGGTCGCCCCTCAGAACACCTTCCTAGAGAACATCATACGGCGCTCCTCTTCGCAACGTGAGTATACTCGCACAATTATTTACTTTACCATTGCAGTGAACATCCTAGACTTTTTCGTACTAAGCAAGTACTTCGATTTTTTCAAGGATAATGCGTATATTAATTGCTGAGATTGTTTGAGAGGAGATTGCATCAATTCTAAAGAGCTGTTTTGGAAAATAATGGAAGTTGTTTTTGAAACGATTCCAAGACACCCGGTTAAAGACGACGCATGTTTCTACAAGACACTCTGGAAACATTTTCTGAGTTTTCTAGAGCCTCGTCTAGTTCAGGCTAGCGAGACACCGGCATGTACATTTGCGGACACCGTTCACTGCAGCTCCTATGTAGTTTCAAGGCTTAACAAACTTTGCGTATGTGCGTGGGTGGAGTGCACAATCTCAGGTTAGTAATTTTAAAATGAAAATATATCCGTCCTTATTTTTCACCTGAAGAAGAAAAAGTAGGAGATCTATAATAACCATAACTATAATAGGAACCAGAGATTGTGCACTTCACCCTTAGAGATTAGGTATCAGTTTTGACCTGACATATTACCTGAACTACGGACGCCATACCGAGGATAAAGCTAATCTCGCCTTCGAAAAGCTAAGAGTCCCCCACTCGCATGCACCACTTTCTTTCTCATTCTGAGTTAGATAAGTGCATTTCGTCACGAATGCGAGCTGCTCCATGGCTCGGAATTCATGAACTGTAGGTCCCCTTTAAACTCTACCACCTAGTGGTAGAGTTTAAACAGAAAGCGGCAATGAAAAAATTGTCCGTGTTTTCCATTCAGTCCAATGTAGCCGTGCTCATAAAGAGAAGGTCCTGGCATGGCACCTAATTCTTTCGGGAATATGGTGTATTGGGCTAATGTCATAACGGTAGTTATGTGGTATTAGCTATCCATGTCGGGTTGCATAAAAACAAACGAAGTTCGTCAGTATTTCACGCCGGATCAGAAACTGCTGCTCTACAAAGCAAAGGTAAGGTTTTTCTTGGTATATTTTTCGCTACCGATGATTCGCTTCAGCTAAGTACCTGCTTGGTAGCTTTAACTCGATGCAGCACCGTGAATTCCGTCTCGTCTATGACTCCGAGATATCTCAGAATTTGGAACCTCTAACCCGAAGGGGAATGCTCTTCGGAGCTGCATTACGCCGTACCTTCGTCCCCTTATACTACCGCTCAATGCGCAACAGGCGGGAAATGCACCCATTCATTTTCGAAATTCCTGGAATAACCGATGTTGTAATTGTAATATAACCGATCCTATAAAGTTATATCCCCCAAAGAACAACCTGAGGTTTTTTAAACATGGTGTGAAGAAGGACCTGGCGCTCGGAATTGTTTTCATACTGGTATATAATATATAGCATAACCTTTAAACCCCTTTCTGTTGGGTTATTTCCAGATAGCAGAATAAAATGTCTGTAAGGTTCGAAGCGTAAACGCGAAACGGAGCGTCATGCATGTCGATACTTTCCGAGCCGTAAACCGACATTTTGCTTGGCCCAGTATCCCGAACAATGCGGGAAAGCATCATTACTCTGCGGCGATGCGGCCGGAAGCGCGCGGGGGGGAGGGGGGGGGGGAGATTGCGGCGTGTATGCTGATATTCTGTGTTGCCACAAAAGAACGCGCGCGAAACGTCACCATGTAAAACGCACTGAATGAAGAGTAAAAATACATGTCTCATCGCTCAGTTAGAATGAAGTCGTGCAAAGTTTCACTTTTCTTCGATTGTTTAGAATAGTCTAGTGTTTTAAAGAAACAAATTTGAAGAAACGAGGTCGCCTGTGTCATCTCTTGAGGATTTCGAATATTCTACGTTCTCAGGTTCTACGCTTTGGTGAGCATAATTATATTATGTTCAACAAATCGTAGAACTATTATTTTCCAGTAAAAAAATAATAAGACGGCAAAAAAGACACTTTTTCCTATGTTTATTAGCTAGCATTTTCTAACCTAAGGCGTACATTTAAAAAATTAAAACATTCATACCTACGTAGGTTTTGACAATATATTTTCGAATCCAAAATTTACACAAATCCAAAATATCACATTCGTATCTATGTATTTTTTATGCTATTGTTATTATTTTATCGCAGTTGCCAACAATTATTATTCTGGATCAAAGAACAGGAAATGTGTACAGAATTGTGAATACTTATATTTGATATAAAACTTTTTGAATACCGTACTTTTTTCGGCTGGGTATTTAAGGATAGAATGCAGGAATTTCAGGTATATGTTCAGTTTTAAAAGCAAAAGAATTGATCACAAATAGAAATTCGGAATATTTTTTGTGGTCCGATCCGAAAACATATTAGATAAAACTAGCTTTGTTTGATATCGCTGTTATATCCAATTTTGGTAAGCTCGTATTCCTGAACTTTCCGCAGCCTATACTGAAAGCTCAAGGCGAATGTTGACGTTTCTCATCCATAAAAATCAGTCAAGTTTAACATTTATGGTAAGTCAATCATTATTAATTGCTTGTACAAGAAGCATTTTGTCACCTTGGTAAGATTTGTTGCTCCGCTAAACTGGCCTACAGTCCCTCAGAGGACTATGGCTTCGTGACTTCATTCATATATTTCTTAAAGTTGTCTCATTTCCCAACTGCATATGAAAATTTGCAGATCGGGCAGCCCAAACCAATTCAGTCACAGATTATTGTACGCCCTGCACAAATATTTTAAGACTATAATTTAATTATTTCACGCCCTTCTAAATAATAGAATTGTAACAATTTTTCGCTTAAAACTCAATATGACAGCATTTCTTTTCTTTTAACTATAATATTTGATCGGCATAGCTTTATATTTACCATTTTATGAGTAGCGACACTGAAAGTACCCAATTATGCTGCATACTCGCCAAGTTTCGTTGCCTAAGCGGATCAGTCGGTTATTGATTTCTTCGTTTAAGGAATTATAACACTCCCTTCCAAATTCGAGTTAGCACCCTGGTATTTTTAACCGACTTCGAAAAAAAGGAGGAGGTTCTCAATTCGTCGGAATCTTTTTTTTTTTTTTCTCTTTTTTTTTATGTATGTTCACCGATTACTCGAAGACCCCTGAACCGATTTGAAAAATTCTTTTTTTGTTCGAAAGGGTTTACTTTCTAGTTGGTCCCATTTTTTTTTAATCAAAATCGGTTCAGTAGTTTGGTACTTAAATACAACAAACATCGAATTTCTTAAGCCCGCGAACCCAGAAATGTGATTTTTTAGTTACAGTAGCTTTCTTTAGGGGTGAGATTGCTCAGTATGAGAGGTTTTTTTTTAATTCAACTGTTGGGGGTATTGAAGGGGGTAAAAGAGGGCAAATTGTACACATTTCTATCTCTGGAGCCGCTGAACCAAGAAATGTCAGAGTAGGTTTTGTTTGAGATGGGAATGTTTACGAAGAGAATATTTTTGAAAATTCTACTATTAGGGGGGTAAAACAGGTCAAAATGAACACATTTAAGCAAAAACCACTCATGTTGAGATCTCCGAAACCAATTATCCTAGAAACTTAAAATTTTCAGTGACTTCTTTTTACGACGAAAAGGCGATTTTACAAAATTCAACTGTTAAGGGGATACACGAGACCGATATGTACACATTTTCATACAACACTTACGCAAGAAACAGACTCTCCGGAACAATGGAAGGACGAGAAATTCAGAAGCTCAGCGGTTCTGGACATTCGTTGTTTTGCCTTGTTAGGGTTCCGTACCCAAACCCAACAGATACTATATTACTAAGCTTCCGCTGTCCGTCCGTCCGTCCGTCTGTCACAGCGCTCTATCTCATGAACCGTGAACTCATGAATCCAGATAGGTACCGGTCTACCTTTCGTCAGAAATGAGATTTCTTAATGGTTTCAAATCTCATAATGCTCGGTCATTGTAGGGTTTAGTAACAGTTCAGAGGGTTCGCATGAGATAGTCAGGTGCGCATGATCTTCTTTCCACTTTGTATGTGAAGTTGAGCAGGATGGCTCGCCCACCTTGAGTCAAAAAGTTACGCCACCACTAAAAAGCAAAAAATAAAATATTTTTAAATAAAAAAAGGACCGCCTTCAAAAAAACCGGAACTAAAAAGCAAAAAATAATTGGTTACTTTTAATTAATGTACGACAAGCTATTTTAATACTAACTAATTATGCACAATTTCTTAATTTTTAATCATCTTTTGAAGTCGGTGCTTTGGGTAGACATTCTATAAGCGCTGTAAGTAGTTAGATTAATGGCCTATATATAATTATGGCTATATATATAAATCCTATGGCTAAGAAAGAAATATAAGTAGGTAGCTATTTACATTAACCTATATAAAGAAAAAAAACACAAAATCAAAAATTAAATAAACAAACAGGTCGGAAAAACGTAGGTATTTAGGCAAGTACTTTGTAATTTAAATATTCCTTATAACTTTAACTAAATACCTAACACAGTAAAAACTAAATATTTACAAGAAACCCCTACAAACTAAACAAACAAACCAATATAAAAACAACGACCACTTATGTATATGGTAAATATTTAGGTAGGTGTAGCTTGTACTTCTTATTCTGCCTAAATACCTACATAACACAAAACAAAAAAAATACAAATATAAAAAAGAACAGAAAACTATTGGTAGCGACTTTGAGGTGTCTGCTCTCAACTACGTGTTGTACGTGTGTACTCACCAATTTCGGCAGAAATCGTTTCGTTCAGACAACGATGTCGTAGGAAGCACCAATCCACAGAGCAGCGCCTTCACCAGTACGCGCTGAAAGTACTAATAATCGTAAAAACCCAATTTCAGTACGCTGCACTGTTGTATCGATATCAGCTTGCACGTAAATCAACGCTAAGGTCATCTCCAGGTAGAATGCTCTGTGGACCAATCATTGCTGACTCAGGTTGTTTACGCTCTCGTAGACTTCGGGTGTGTTCGGCTGAAATTGTGTCTGTTCGGTCAACGGCATGCGGAGTGAACTCTACCCAAGGCACCGACTTCAAAAGATGATTAAAAATTAAGAAATTGTACATAATTAGTTAGTATTAAAATAGCTTGTCGTACATTAATTAAAAGTAACCAATTATTTTTTGCTTTTTAGTTCCGGTTTTTTTGAAGGCGGTCCTTTTTTTATTTAAAAATATTTTATTGTAGTCAGTAATAACAAATCGCCAAGTTTAAATGTTTGGGATAATATTTTTCATGATTGCAATCATACGACAGATCACAAAAATAATTAACCTGTGAACCAGAGAAGCGTTCATTGACAACTTAGCCCCGGTTGCACGAAGAGACGGCCCAGTTAATCAATGTTCCAACACGTCACTTTTAGTGATCCGCAAGGAGTTCCTTCCATACTGTCCTTACAAAGTGACGTGTTTAATTATACGTTTACGTTGATTTTGACTTTTTGTCCTTTCGTGCACTCGGCCCTTAGAATCGGAAAGAGTCAGTATCGTATAACGAAATTTCCAGTTGACACACCTACTCAGAATGTTACAAAACACGCACCTTGGCACAAAAAGACTTATGTTCATTCGATCATTTACCTCAAATAAAAAACAGGTATGTTTCATGTACCCATGTATTGGGGAAGCAAAAAAGAGAGAGCAAACATGAAAAGCGTGAAACTGTATTTGAAGGCTGATTGGATACATGAGAACGCGCTATTATTCCTTGCATTAAATACATGAGGTGACGAGAACTTAGCCTTATGGATATAATCAGGGAAGACAAGCTTCTGGATTATGATAATCAACACGTACTTATGCGCCATTCGACAAGCGAGGGTAACACATGCGCATACATTTCGGGTCGTGAAAAAGGTATTTTGCACGACACATGTTGGATAAGTAAATGTATGTCTTGACGCATACATTTGAGTTTGTTTACGTGATAAATATTACTTCAAGACAGTATAGTACACTGACATTGAAAAAGGTGTATTCCTTTCACGAATAGGGATTAAATAACACTTTGACTTTGTATGTAAGAATATTGTAAAAATCTTAAATTTAATAATATTGTTAATGTCACTACAATTGTTTTCAAAAAGTTTTTTTCTAAACCAAAATAAAATTATAAGAAAAAACGAAAAAAATACATTGATGCCGTCAATACAGGCAGTATTTCCGTCATCCTAAACGGTCCATGTCGGTGCCCGCAAGTCGTTTTTAGGGTTCCGTACCCAAAGGGTGAAAACGGAACCCTATTACTAAGCCTCCGCTGTCCGTCCGTCCGTCCGTCCGTCCGTCCGTCTGTCCGTCTGTCACAGGGCTGTATCTCAGTAACCGTAACAGGTAGACCGCTGGAATTTTCACAGAGTGTGTATTTATTTAGCCGCTACAACAACAAATAGGTAAGATTAAAAAAAAATTAAAATTAAAGGGGGCTGCCATACAATAAACGTGTTTTTTTTTACGATGGTACGGAACCCTTCGTGTGCGAGTCCGACTCGCACTTGGCCGGTTTTACAACCAACGTTGGGTTGCGTCAGGTTAGGTTGGGTTAGGTTATTACCTTAAATTGTTGATAAATATTCTGATCACCTAGCAATAACAAAACCGCCAAGGTCAACGCCCCGCCGCGCCGGTCAAAACACTTAAAAAGTGCGCGAATTACGAAATTGTATGCAAAGTTTGACAATTTTTTTTCCTATGAAGAAGTAGTTTTTGCATAAATATTTTTTGCTGTCGAGCTTCTTTATAGTCACTCTTTCGTCCTACCCACCCAGCTAGTTGATAAGAATGCGTCCGTCTTGGAAACCCCACCCTAACATAGTGATATAAATAACAAAAAACATTTAGTTAAAAATAAAATTATTCTGCCTTAGCACGAGTTTGCTTACCTTTCTGATTTCCGTACGGTCGATATCACCCAAGTGTTATTTCAAACGGCAAAGAAAGGTCGAAATTGACAGAGATTTGGGAACGAAATCGCCTTTAGAACATTTAGCCTGATTTTTACCAACTGCTGATTTATTTTAATCGACACTTAAAGGGCCTTTCTTACTAAAGTGCTGATAATCTTGTACTAATATCGATTGCGAGATGATAAGGCCCTTTAATGTGAAGATTAAAAAAACTAGTACTTGGTGGAAGAGGCCCTTATTCAGTAATGTCGATCGCCAGGTTGCCAAATGTTTATTTGCAGAAATTTCCATCCAGCGGTTTATAGTACCCACTATCGCCCACTCGTCTATAAATGCGCAAGCAAACATTTTCCTAACGTCGCCTTTGTATATCTTAAAGAGACTCAGTGAGGAGTCTTCGGAGCCATTCTTCCATTAAGAGTTTTCCAGAGCAGCCAGACCCTCAGCCTCTTGACCCGGGAATAGCACCCTTGGAGTAGATAATGCACTGGGTGGACGATGTCGTATCATGGCTTTGCCACAATAATATGCATTGACAATCTTAAATGAAAATTATTGTTCCTATATATCTGTGTAAATAATCCATAGTGGAAATATAATATGTGCAGGCCTATAATATCTACTTTGATAACATGTATAATTTTAAAATACATTTTCTTTTTTTTATCAAAAAATATATCCGCCTAAATTTCTATATAAAAAAATATTGCACGTTTATTCTCACGTCTTAATACTTATTTGTTTTTGATCTACATTAATATTATATGTGCTTTTGAGACTATTATCACAGTAGTCTTGTTCATGTAATTGTGAGAATTTATGAATATTCTTATCTCTGCTTCTGTATACAATTCTTCTGTGTTGTCTTAAATCTATTTCTGTTTACTCTTATAATAAACAAAAACAAATATAAATAAATCTGAAACGTTGTTAATGAAAAAAAAATATGTGGCGTAAAAACAACCTAAAATTATTTTAGTATCACCCCGGATGATTACGAAAATGCTGTATATCCACAAGGATGAAAGTTCAATCGTCACCCGCGACTTTTCGGTGATTGTTTCATTTATCCTTCTCCCCATTTCTGGCTCTCTTCATTCATTCATTGACATTTCCTTTCGCTGAGCTGAGCTGACTTTAGACAGACTTGTGACAGTCTGCAATGCATAAGCTGAGCGGTGGGGTCACTAAAGGTCATTTGTGATTAGCAGCGGCAGATTTGGATAAAGTTAACTCATTTAAAATCCAATTTTACTTAATTTAGTCTTATTATCAGATTAGTTTCAGTAACTTGGCTCAATTTGTTATTTTGACACCAAAATAACAAATTGAGCCAATTTAAACACATCTATAAATGTATCTCACTAATATACAGATTTATAACAGGGTGTAACAAGACGATAGTAATGGTTTTTGTACGAGACGAAAAAGGCATTGATTATAACAAATTAAAACAGTTCAATGACTTCAAGGATATAATTGAAAAAAAAAAGTTACAAAAAAATATATTTTTTTTATTTGTTTATTTTTAGTGGATCTGAAGTACACTAACTAATTTGTACACGTCCTTTCCATTAAAAAACATACAGACGAATTGATAACCTCCTCCTTTTTTTGAAGTCGGTTAAAAAAGAATCATCGAAATCGGTTGGCTTTGTATTGAGTTATTCGTCCATTTGTCGCGCACATTCTTAATACAAATTTAAGACTTATATGATTTTCTCATGGGTATCATTGTCAGAACTAAACCAAATTGAAATGGGACTAAATGGGAAGCACCAGCTTTTAAATAAAAAAATAATCATCCAAATCTGTTCACCCAGGCGAAAGTTCTGAGGTAACAAACTTAAAAAAAAAAACATACAGACGAATTGAGAACCTTTTTTGAAGTTGGTTAAAAAAGGGGAGTAACTGCTGAGAACGGAAAACAAGGTTTATTTTTAATTTCAAATTAAATTTGCATGAGCTCATTTTATGTTGGTGCATATGTTTATTATGATGATAAGTTTTCAGTAATTTTTTAGTCGTAGTTGATTTTTGATAATTACAATAAAAAAACGCGTTTTATTGTGATCGGCGATTTTTTCAAGATTTGGAATGACAGAGCAGAACGTTTGCTACCTCTATTGAAATTTGCAAAACACGTTATTCTAAATTATTAGACGGGTGATCAGTGCTGACCTAAAAAACATAATTTTGATTTCCTTACTTAAAAAAAACTTTTTCTACGTTTTTTTTCATAATGCCTTGTTTTCTTGCCCTTCACTTTAGTTTCGGGGGTCCGTCATATTTTTGAAATTTCACAAGAGTTATGGAGACCACAAGGGTCTGTCATGACACCGAATTTATTCCAAAATGTGGTTATTGTGCTAATAGCATGATTGCAGGTGTAGTATATTAGCCATGCGTGTCCAGTCCCATAAAAAGGGTACGTGCCGCTTGAAACCCATTGCTCTTTGCTTCGATCGCTTTCACCAAAGCGTGACATAATGCCTGTATCGTTGACGATATGTATGTTCGTACACGTGTGTGCTAAGTGACACAGCTGATATTCCGGCGGGGTTCGCACACGGGCGTAATCCGATTTGAGTGTCGCCGTGCAGACGCGTGGGGTGTAGAACCCTCTCGAAGGGCGTGTGATGCTTTATGAATGGGAGTCCTAAAGCTAGCTACGAATTTGCATGGATGTATGTTCTCTCCGTTTTGGTATGCAGAAGTGAGAATTCTGCGGTGAAGTCGTAAGCCTGGATTTTTTAGGTAGCTATTTCCCGATTTGCCTTACTTCTCCCTTTGCAATAAGTCAAATTTCGAGCCCTAATTCCACCTTCCTTCGCCCTTTAAGAGGGAGGGACTGAACGGAAGCAAAAAAGGGCCGAGAGAGTAAATATAGAGTAACATTTTGAAGAAGTCATACACAACATTTTTTTCCAATAAAAACATGGCAGGCTATCCGTATATTTTTTATTACTTTATAGGGAGGCAAAAGTCACCAGCCAGCTTAATTTCCTTTAAGATTTACGAGCCTACATCTCGTTCACGGCATATACTTCTTTCTTTAATTTCAATTTTTTTTCATTGAATTTCAACATAGCCTAAGTACATTTTTTTTACATTCCTTACTCATACTACGTATAAAGGCCATTTGAGCTACTGGAATCCTCACACATTAACGATGGACGAGACAAATTAGTGAAAATATTTAAAAATATATATAAAAGTATCCTTGTGTTTAAAAAAGTGAATGTGAATAAAAACATGTACGGGTATAGATACATGGGCCAAATCAGAGTAATCTTAGGAATGAGGAATGAAACCACATTGGGTTGATACGATCGGTGGCGTTTTTGTAGCACATAATAAAACTGGAATTGTCCTTTGACGCAGATTATGAAAATGGTATGGCGATTTTTGTCCGCAATAGGAACACTCCCAAGGTCGGAGATTTAAGAATCAAAATAATCATACGGAGAGGTAATTTAGGAAGATTACAGCAGTTAATAGGTTATCAAGTGCAGCTAAGAGTCTGAAGCGAAGGACGATTGGAGACAGTCGCGGTACCACTAGACTTATTACGGCTGTGTAGATTACTTAAAAAGATGTCCTCAGATGCATCTCACTCCGTTCCTTCATTCCTTAGTCTGAGTGGTCAGTCTGAGTTCTCACCTAAATTGGCGTTTACCGATCGACTGGCGTTTTCTCCAAACTCCATACAAGTTTTTACTAGATATTCTGTGGTTTTACTTCTTCAAGCTGTCAAAGTCAAACGCGGACTTCCGATTTGTATGAAAACGCGGAGTGGACGTAAACCGCAAAGTCGACGTATTTACGGCAACGTTGAGTAAGCTGTCAAATCAAGCTCGGACTCGCAAATGTTAGTTCGCTTAACGCCCGCTGCGCGCGCTCTTCAATTTCTCCATACATTTAAAAACGCCAGTCGATCGTTTTGCCGTAACGCCAATTTAGGTGACAACTTAGACTACCGGCTCTGTAATCCCAGTTGTCACCTAAATTGGCGTTTACGCCAAATCGATCGACTGGCGTTTTCAAATGTATGGAGAAATTGAGGAGCGCGCGCAGTGAGCGTTAAGCGAACTAACATTCGTCCGAGTTTCATTTGACAGCTTACCCACCGTTGGCGTGAATAAGTCGACGTTGCCGTTTACGCCGACTCCGAGTTTTTACACAAATCCGAGTTTGACTTTGACTGCTTGAAGATTTAAACCACAGAATAAGTAGTGCAAATGGGTTTGACGTTTTTACGTAACTTCGAAGTTCCGTAAACGCCAATTTTAGGTGAGAACTCAGACTGACCACTCTGAACCAACAAAAATCCAAATCGATCACAACAAAACCGATAAATGCACTAAGAGTAAGACATTCTTTAACATAGCTATATTGATCAATACCAATACTTACATTCACGTGGTCAGTCTCTTGTCCGCTCACCACACAACCCAACCATGCAACAGTATGCCCGCGTTCACATGAAACATGCACATACACTGCGGTGAAGGCGCCTTCTTATTTCTAACTACATATGTATATTGAAACTGGCCAACTGACCGCAACATGTCGCCGCCATGTTTTTAGGGTTTTAAATTTCCGTACCCAAAGGGTGAAAACGGAACCCTATTACTAAGCCTCCGCTGTCCGTCCGTCCGTCCGTCTGTCACAGGGCTGTATCTCATGAAATGTAGGCAGCTGAAATTTTCACAGAGTGTGTCTTTATTTTGCCGCTATAACAACAAATAGGTAAAATAAACAATTAAAAAATAAAAAACATAAAAAAACGTGATTTTTTGGTGTTGATGGTACGGAACCCTTCGTGTGCGAGTCCGACTCGCACTTGGCCGGTTTTCTATCGCCGCCTTCCCTTCGAATGAATGTGCAATGTGTTCCAATATTCTGGTGCAATATTCAATCTGCTGTTCTAATAATTTGGTCCTTCTATTTCGGTCATCAATTGGTGTGTTCTTTCAAACGTCATCAATAAAAAAATTAAGATAGTTGACTTTTCAATGAAACAATATGTAACGGCGCGGCGGCGTAAGATTATAAGATCTTATGTTGACTACTTGTTGAATCTTACCAATAAATTGGTCTTCGCGGAACTCATCAGGGTATTCCGTGGAAATAGACTCGAGCAAAAGGTAGTTATTATATGAATAATATATGTTTTCTTTTGTTCAGTGCGGTATGTGGGATACACCAGGCCTTCACATAAGTAGTGCCCGACGATTCCCATGGGCAAATTTACACATTGGGTGCCAAAACCATGCCGGCAGGCCAGGTGCTCCTTCGCGGTTTTACTTTGGGATAAATACCTCGGCTATGCATTCCATAGTTTAACGACCCTATAGATAAAAGATCTAGAGGATCGGTTGGTATTTATTTTGGGAATATCGAAGGTGAATAGATTTATTCTCAGCTTGCTTGGTGTTGAGCGATGGTAGAAAGGGGACAGAAAGCCGAATTTTCTACCCCATCATAACAATCGCGTTCGTATATTCAATAGAATATAGGGGAAAGAAATCACGCGCGAAGGTGCCTTACGTAACTTAACCGCATAATAAATAACACTTAACGTCCAAGTGAACGCTCACCTTGCCCAAAAGCTCTGATATGTAGATGAAAATACACGAACCAACAGGTAATAAATACCAAAGCAATGACCAGGAAATTCTGAAAAAGGACTCCACCTATGTACGCGGGGTAGAAGTAATTTTCCTAAGAGAGGTGAACGTAATATTTAGTCCTAATCACTGCTCTTTCTTCGGCTTGGCTTCAGGTGTAGGGGGGGAGAGGTGAGAGGGAAGGACGTGACCTTTCGAGTTAATCGCGTGAGCTTTTGCAGGCACGCCAACCTCGCGGACGAAACATGCTAGCGCTACCTCCTCTGTTCCGTCCGGAACCCGCTTTAAGCGTGCCGCCATAACGAGGTTCTCCTCACTTCAGAGTGGTCAGTCCAAGTTCTCACCTATATTGACGTTTACGGAACTTCGAAGTTACGTAAAATCCTCAAATCCTATACAAGATTATATTAGATATTCTGTGGAATGACCTCGGACTTCCGATTTGTATGAAAACGGGAAGTCGGCGTATACTTCCGTTTACGCCGACTTTCCGTCAACGGCGACGGTGAGTGAGCTTCCAAATCAAACTCGGACTCGCAAATGAAAGTTCGCTTAACGCCCACTGCGCGCGCTATTCAATTTATCTATACATTTGAAAACGCCAGGCGATTGGTTTGGCGTAAACGGCAATTTAGGTTACAACTGAGACTAAGGGTAGGTATAATAAGGCTCGGGTTGGTACCATCACTTTCACTGAAATATGGCTAAAGCGGCAATAAAAATTGTCCGTGTTTTCCATCCGGCTCAATGTAAGTTCATCATCAGGTCTTAGTTCCCATGTCGAGTGTTACGATAACCTATTGACCACAGATTAAGTGACAGTGATAAAACTGTGGTATGTATGTCCATGTTCTCACATCATCTAACCTTGCAGTAGCTAAGTTGCTTACTTTGTGCGTTTGTGTACCTTTTTATCCCTTTATCCTTTAGAAAAAGGATGTTACTTTTTCTCTACCTAACCCATTCATCATCCTTAATGGCGTGACCGTAAAAATAAATCAATAAATAATTGGTACGGGTAGCTGAATAATTTGAAAATATACCAGGTTAATACAAGAACAACTCGTTTTCACTAATAATTTCAATTTTCTCCAAGGTTTCCTGTGCACAATACGCCTATTAACCTTGAGCCACAAGTTCTGCGTAACGGCTCGAATATTTTTTCCAGTTATTCAGACATTACTTACACGGGTCACGATTCTAGACCGTGAAATGTGTCCATTGAATAATAATAGAGAAAGGAGAACTGGCATTGACGACTGCAGGGTTGATAGATGAATCGATACTGTGTTAAGTGCATTTGCATGAATTCTTATTGTTCGTTTAATATATCCCTTTCACGATCATTCTAAGCCTGATTCTCACCAAGTGCTGATTTACTTTAGTCGATACTTAAAGGGCTTTTATTGCTAAAGTGGTGATTATCTTGTACTGGTATTGATTGCAAGCTGCTAAGAAATGCCCTTAATATGTGAATATATGCGATTAAGCTAATCAGCGGACAGGGAAGGCTTGGTAATAGGGTTCCGTTGGCATACTTTGGGTATGGAAAGGTACCCTTATTCTTAGAGAAGTATTCTTAGAACTTGAAGAGGTATTAAGTAGAAATGGATATCAATTTCTTATGTCAACCTCCCTTAAATCTGTAAAAAAATAAACTAAGTCTACGCGATTTCTGCCGCGCCGCATATTATAACACTTGCGATTAAATCAGTAACTAGGGCAATTCTTGTTAACCTAGTATCGTAAAAGGCAAGAAGCAAGGTCTCACAACACTGAAGATTATTTTTCAGTTGACATGGATCTCGTACTTGAACAATAACAGTAACAAAAAAAAACAAGCCAAGTGAGTACCGAGGGAAATTTTATTTATTTATCTACTTGTTTATCATGTAACTCTCCGTGCTCTCAGTAAAGAGTGACTTGTATGTTATGTTACACAAACCACAGTGTACCCGTTACTATGACATGAAAATACTTTTATGTTTCCTAACGGGTGGCTGAAACAGCGTACAACTAACACTCGTGCAATGTAAAGAAAATAAAGCAATAGATATTTTAAAAACATTTACGCTTTTAGTCACAATGAGGCCATACGTTATATCTTTAAATCAACATTTTTTACAATTTACATAAATAAAAAAATAATAAATGATACATTTACCTCTATATTTCCGCTTGGAATATTTCTATGTATAACACCTTATAAAACCACCCTCTCATACATAGCAGGAAAATTATATTTGAACACCGCTTATTTTCACTTTAAACTGGATCTGATTGATAGGACAACAATACACTGCACAATTGTATTGGTAAATATTGTAATGCTTAAGGTTAATATAATATTTGTATTAATATCGTTGCACGAAGAGACGGCTGAGTTAATCAATGTTTAAACACGTCACTTTTAGTGACCCGCATAGAGTTCCTTCCATACTGCCCACACAAAGTGACGTGTTTGATCAGACGTTGACATTGATTTTAATTTTTGTCCTTTCGTGCACTCGGCCCTGAGTCTAGAAAACCATTTTTAGAGCGGTTTTCGAAGCGATTTTCTTGAAGAAAAGATCTCGGAGCATAGCATTTTAATTTAAAACGAGGTTTCCCTTTGAAAAAACCTCTATAAAAGTTGTTTTCTAGAATCAGGATTCCTGATTCCTAATTACAGAATTACAGAAATAGGCCTGGCCTGGCTGTTTCCCATACAGTTATTTACACACTTTGTCCATATGGCAAAGTTGCCGCTTCTCCGTACTTTTCTCTCCAGTGACTTAAATAATGTTAAAATGAAAATATTGGTTGGGGAAAAAGTTTCTTCGCATTTTTTAAGAAAATTCAAAACATTTTTTAATATGGTTTATTTACATTTAACTAAAGTATGTAGGTACCATTTTGTTCGATAACTTTTTGCCATCTTGTAGGTAGGGACATGATCCCATTGCTATAGAAATATTGGGACTTCTGATCAATATACCGCGACAAGTGGTTTTGGCAGTCCTCTCGTGATGTTAACCTGACACTGCCTAAAGAATTCTGAAGAGACCTAAACAGGTGGAAATCTGAAGGTGCAAGGTCAGGACTATACGGCGGATGCATTAACACCTCCCAGCCAAACTCTCTCAGTTTTTGCTGAGTGGCTAAAGATGTGTGAGGTCTAGCGTTATCATGATGAAAAACCACACCCCTTCTGTTGATTAATTCCGGCCGCTTTCTCTCAACTTCTTGCTTTAATCTCATCAGTTGTTCGCAGTAGAGTTCAGAATCGATGGTCCTGCCTGGTGGTAACAGCTCATAATGAATAATGCCCTTCCAATCCCACCACACACACAGCATCACCTTGTTGCGAGTTAACCCGGGTTTCGCCACAGTCTGTGAAGCTTGACCGGCCTTTGACCACGACCTTTTTCGCACGTTCTTGTCGTACGTGATCCACTTTTCATCACCAGTTATCAGCTTCTTCAAAAATGGTTCGGTTTCATTACGTCGTAATAAAGAATCACAAATGAGTACACGGTTCATTAGGTTTCTTTCAGTGAGCTCGTGAGGTACCCAAATATCGAGCTTTTTTGTGTACCCAGTTTTTTTCAAATGCGCCAAAACTGTTTTGTGGTCAATTCCTAGTTCTTCAGCTACGTCGTAACTACTGATATGCCGATCTTGCTCCACTTTTTCAAAAATGGCATCCATTTTATCCGTAATAGAGCGACCAGAGCGACGTGCATCTTTGACATCAAAATTTCCGGATTGAAAACGCTTAAACCAAATTTGTGCTACTCTCACAGACACTGCACTAGGTCCATAAACATCGCAAATTTTTTTCGCGGCTTGCGTTGCATTTTTAACCGACTTCAAAAAAGGAGGAGGTTATTACCTTTTTTGTAGTAAAATTTTAAAATGTATCGAATTTCTTCATTAGATTCACTCGTTTTGACAGTACGAAAAACAAATGAGAATCACACATTTTTCTAATTTGAATTTGGAATTATGTTCTTTAAAATTTAAACTTTCAATGATACCAAAACCAGCCAGATACAAATAGTATAGCCAAAGATATTTTATTACAAGTTCATACATACTATAATGCGAAAAGACTTTTTCCCCGACCTATTATTTATTTAAAGGTCTCAGCGGAAATTTGCAACAATTAAATGTATTGTCCACAAGATCATAAATAATTATGCAGCCTCATATTTTACCGTATTATCAGAGGAAGATATTGTAAGCAAACATTAATTATAAAAGTAGAGAGAACACAAAATATTACTTTCGTTGAATGAAAAATGGCTACAAACTTTGACTCCCGACATTTGTAAAGACGCTGTAGCCCTAAAATGTTCGTTTCACATTGCAACCAAATGCTGATGCTTGGCAAGTTAAATGATCGCTTCAGTAAAAGGAAAAGATATATCGCAAAAAAGATGTTCCAAGAGCATTCAGAGGACTAAAATGATATAATTCTGATTTCTATAGGATTATAATTAAGGGTAGATATTTACCCCTTTCAGAGCTACCCTTTTGGCGATTGCACATACATATTTGGTTCAGTATCTGGCCATTTGTCATATCGAGACGTCTGTTGTAATATCGTTTTATTTTATGAGATAGGCTTTGAAATGCATTGACTAAAAATAAATATTTTTTTACGTTAGATAAGCTACTTTATTCTTCATGTATTGATGCTGGCTTGAAATTCTTCCTTTCTTTTAAGTCCTTTGATTAGTAAATGCCTTAATGAAATAAATTAATTTTCAATACGCCGGAAGTTCATGGGGCCATGAGTCCTGGAAGGAAGCGTCACCTGCGAAATAAAGCGCGTTGGTTAGCTTACCAAATCAAGTCGTGATGATGTCAAATACCAATTACTAACTCATTCAAATGATTTACTGCTCTGGAGCTCACAGACAGGACATGCCATCCCATATTCCATCAACATGAAGTAATTCGACAGACTCAGAGCCTATTGTGCCAGCCCTGTAGCCCAGTGGTGCGAAGGTTTTCCGTTCGACAATGGTGAAGCAACTCTGTGCGCGGTCGGATTCTAGATAGACTGGTGTCGACCGTTGAGGCTGGCCGTGGCGTGGTTCGGAATAATTGTGTAACTGTAGAGGGAACCTTACATACAAGTTTAATTCCGCCCGGGTTACCATCGCATTGGCAGTCATTCATTTAGACAAAGCGGCTATGAAAATTGTCCGTGATTTCCATTAGTTTAATTTTACCGAGCGATTAAGGAAGTTTTGGCATGGCACCTAGCTGAGACTGACTTGACGAACGCAATTCGGGGGCATACTCGCTCGATGTGGCTATGTTTGGATTGTGTGCCATACGACGCACGTCCAGCAGGCCTACTCCTGCAATTCCGTAAAGAGTCCAAAAAACCGCGGTTTTATAGCGGTTTTCAAAGCGATTTTCTTGAAGAAAATATTTCGCAGCATAGCATTTTAATTCAAACGAGGTTTCCCTTCGAAAAAATCGCTTTGAAAACCTCAATAAAAGCTATGGGGACTGCAAAAAAAATTAGTTTCTTGTAGTTTCTTATCACAGTTTAACTTTATTAGATCTTAATACGTTAGGTCAAGTAAACATTTTAATTCTACTGCATCGGCTGAGCCATGTTTGCTAAACGCACATTACGTATGAGCGAAATAAGGCCCGTAACCACGCTAGCATTCGCACAATTTCGCCGAGGGTGAACGAGACCACAGATGAGTTAATAGGTACGACCTCTTTGGTTATTAAAGCTCATTATCTGGGATATATGAATGGAAAATGAAGAAATTTGTAGTTTTCGTAGGTCTGTTGTTTGCTGTATGTATGTTTTCAGTAAAAAGTGTTTATTAAGTTTGATTTATAACTAGTTTACTTACACCCGGTTACACCACCACAAGTTATCTTTTGGTTACACCAGATAAATATGCAATGTAACCGAAAGATAACTACCGGATTTCAGGTAGCTTGAGGTGGTGAAAACAGGGGATAGTCGCTTATAACTATTCTAATTACTTGTAAATTTCATTGTAAGAACTTTTACACAGTGGAAGTTGGAAAATTAAAATGTAATAGTAGCAACACGAGATCTTCTGGGAATAATTGGTAAAGAGGAGATTTTATGTAGAAATTTTTTGCCTTTAATAAATCGATGGTTACATGACAAATATTTATCTGCTTTCGCACACAGGTCTTTATTACTAAGGTAACATTTCGCGGATGCAAGTAGGGTTCAAATATATTCATATCGAATTTAATTAACCACTGTTGGCCGATAAGCGGTTGTGGCACGATAATGATGTAGCGGTCTGGCCGAGCTGACCACGTAGGGTGGGGGTGAGTCGACGTGTAATAAAGGGCAGAAGTGGCGACCCAAGTCATTTGTATAGGGGGAGCGTATTCTTTTTTTAAGCAACCTGACATGAATGGAAAATACTACATAACTACCCATATGATATTAGCCCGATACACCAAATTACCGAAGGAATTAGGTGCTATGCCAGGACCCTTCGTTATGAGCACGGCTACTGGATGGAAAACACGGACAATTTTTCATTGCCGCTTGAACCATATTTTCATCCAATGCGGCGCACCAACCCGGGCGAGCTTATTCCTCCCACCTAGTAGGGGAAGGGGACCTACAGTTTTACATGGGTTCCGAACCATGGGACAGCTCTCATTCGTAACTAAATGCACTTATCCAATTCAGAAAGAGTAAGAAAGTGGTGCATAGCCGCGGCGAGGTTTTGGATCCACAGCCTCTTGCTTGAAAGGCAGGTCCTCTAGCCCTTAGACCTCGAGCTGGGAGTTACCAACGTAAGTGAACTCGCCGAGTGAATAGCAGGTGAACAGGCAAAAGAATGATTAAATCTAACGTTTACTAGAATTTTGTTTCCATAATTAGTCAAACGACGTCTTATTCGGCCAAATAAACTGAAATTTACCAGTTGGCATGGTACGAAAGTCAACTAAACGTCAAATTTAAACACTCTTTTTCCTGTTGACCTACTATTCACTTGGCGAGTTATTTACCATGATACCCCCTGTACGTATTAGTGAAAATGGAAGGTATGGTATGGTAAGTATTTAGTTCGCTGACGAATTCGGGAAGATCAACATCGAATGTTCGCCTGTGAAGTTCTTACGTTTTCTTACGTTGGAAATCGAGAACAATCAGTATTGGGCGAATTCGTAAGCGAACTGACTGGCCGGCGCTACCGTCAATTTGCACTAGAAAGTGTCTAGGTTGCCGCTATACGAATGAGTTTTGGTCGCCACGTGAGTGAACGAGTGGCATTGGAAAAGGTTCAACGGGATGAAATAATGTAGCGAATTTGAAAATCCCTACGGCAGCGCAGATAATGGAAAGAAAGTCGAATTGTGTCGAAATTAGTTTCGTGGAAAAAATAAAACGAACACAGAGCGATGCAGCAAAACGTATTCGCAATCTTGTAGTTATACATATAAATGACCGTGGAAGCGTGGCTGAGGCCACAATAGCGCATGACTTACATACCGCGGCTTCGGCCAATCGATACAACCGATGTCTGCCTCTGCCTGAGATCGACTTTGCGTCTCTGATAGTGCAAAATAACAAGTTTTGCTGTCGAAACGTAACGACGAGGGGTAGTCAAAGACGATAGAGCGCCATACGGTTCTACTTTTTATGTTTTGGCGCGTCATATACCATATGCCAGGCCCCCACGACGCCCATGGGCTTTTGAATTTCAAAGGGCTGTACAAAAACCAACTCGGCTGGTCAGGTTCTGCTCCACACCATGTTTAGAGGGCCCGAGGTTGTACTTTGGGGAAAATACCTCGGCAGGGAGTCGATTCCATAGTTTACCGACCCTATACTTCAGGGATCCAGAGGATCGTCTGGTTCTTATTTTAGAAATATCGTCAGTGAGTGAGTGCATACCCTGCCTCCGTGTAGCACCGGATGTGTTTAAGAATAAAACATATAACAAAAGAGTAAAGGAGCCAACCTTTTTTTTTTTCAAAAGATAGACGTGTGATATCCAGCCTATCTTTTGTCTTGAGTGATTTTTTGCGTTTATCGCGGTAAATGGCGTACGCCAGGACCACACATAAGAGGTACCCGAAGTTGCCCATCACCTTTCGAACGTAACGCGAAAAAACAATGCCGGCCGGCCAGGTGCTCCTTCACACCGTGTTTAAGGAGTCCCTGAGCCACACAGCGTTTGTACGATCGCTTAGTTTGTTCTACGGTTTGCTCTGCGTAACTTGCATCCCTTATTCTTTTGATCCCTTTCTACCCTTATGGCTTTTGAGATCAAACCGTTTTTCAAAATCATTTCTCTGCTGTACCGCCAGGATATGAAACTGTCTGCCGGCGGGTGTCTTTCCTCAAATATATAGCCTGGGCGTTTTCTAACGTAATTTATACGAGCTCGATAGCTCAGCGATAGTCCGCTATCCGCTAGTTGGGTGCCTCGCTGAGCGTGGTTTCGCAAGGTGAGCTCGATTTAGTTTTCTGAGTACTTTTGGTCTCTCAGAGACCATCGGTTTTGCATTTAAAAAATCAAGTATGTACTTTGGGGGAAATACACACACACTCTACAACACAATTTACTGCAAATGATACAGGAAATGGGTGCATTATAGTATGGTAATATTGTAAACATTGGAGAAATTAATCTTATTTTAAATTTTGATACTTAAATATTTAAAAAAAGCAAACCTGTCAAAACTTAGTACGGGATTAGCTTACCATACAAAAACCGGTTTAGTCCGACCTTAATACGCGTACTAAAGTTATTCCGCCCACTCTGAATACGACAATATGACTTTCCACCCCAGCCTGTGAGTAGCTTCGATAATAAGGGAGGTATATAGATGTTTTTAGTCGAGGCATTTCTTTATTTTTTTACAAAATTTTGAAAAATTTCATTCAATATTGAGAGTGAAGTGAGAAAAATTACAAGAAAAATAATTGAACGAGCGAGCGCGTGGTGCTAACGATCTCCATTTTAACTTGGAAAAAGATGCTTTCGTATGTCTGTCTGGCTGTTCTCTACAGGTCGCAAACATGGATGTGTAAATTCTTCACCTCCATGGTCGCAAAACCAGTAACTATTTGAAATATTTCAAAATTGCGGAGCATGACCCGAGGTACGTCACTATTTGCGCCCTTTCATAAAAAAAGTATGGAAATTGGATTTCGATGACAGCTGGCACAGGACCCAAGCTATATTTTACGAACCTTAGGTCTGTGGTTTTGCCCATAGAAATAGCGCATGCTAGGTCTATGCTTTTGCCAGACTTTATGTTCGAACATCATTTTAGAGCCAACCTTCTTTTTGGCGCACGCTTCGCTAGCCCATCGCCATCGACCGGCCACTTATGTAAATCGCGCGCGCCTACGATCCAGGGCTGCACAGCGACGGCGTCAAGGTCGCGGGGCAGTGCGGGAAGGGGGCTGACTGATGGTTTCCGTTTCCGCGGTGGGCTATGAGTGCACGACGCTTGCCTATTGGAGACGATTGTATCGGCTACATACCTACTGAAATTAGGTAAGGTAGGCCGTAAGCATCAGGCATTACCCTCCCCATGCCTCCCCATGCATACAAAGGAGTTAGGCAAGCTGATATTATTGACCTCGGTTTCCATATTTTCTATTTATATATTTATAGTTTCGAGTGCAGTTTCCAGTTTTTAGTTTCCTCTTTCGAATGGCATAAGCCTTAACAAACGTATTCTCGGGATATTATTATTACCTTTATTGTTCATCACAACTTTTGAGGCAACAAATGTCTGAGGGAACATAGCTTACGGGCCATTCTTGAGTTCAAAATGGCGGCAAGAAACCGGCTAAATCCGGGCGAAATTTTGAATTTGAAACTCTAAATGTTAGAACAATACAATTTCTAAAGGGAGTTTCTGTAGATTGAAATGCTTACCCGGCTGGGCCATAAATAATGTTCCCAGTTACTTTTACTTAGTTCAAACGCACAGAGTTGTGAATCACTTTCGAATGTAACCAACCCTTCCGACCTTCAACGGACTTGCTAGCTTTCTAACAATGTGCCTCCGTGTTCACCTTCGAATAAACCAATCATTCTTCGGGAGGCCTAATGGAACTTCTTTCGGTCTTATTCCTACTTTTAGGTTCTGTGTGGGCTCCTGCATAAAACAATATTAAGTGCCACTTACTTGATGTTAATGCAGAAGTAATTCTACCTACCCGAGAGGTGATTTTGAAAGCAAGCATAAGCATAGTTTTAGGAAATACTAAATAAATCATTGTCATCATTATCCCCACGAAAATCGACGATCTCCATGATTATTTAATTATTTATTCATTAGGAGAAATCACAGAGACAGGTCCAAATAACAATTGCAGAAAAAAGACACAAAAGCAAACAAAAGCTTCCACTACAAATTATCACAGAAGCACATTGGAATATTAACAACATATAGGAGTTAAACACAAAATAAAAATAATAAGCAATAGTATTTGAGAATATAAAAGGTTACAAAAAAGGACAAAATATATGACACAGAAAACAAACCAGCATTTTCAATGCAACTTACGCTTCCTACAATATTTGCATATGCAATGATTCTGGGAAAGTATAATTGTGTAAATTTTCAGGTCATCAGCAAAAAGGAGAATTTGACAATGTTTAAAGCACTTAATGATATCGTTAATAAATATTATAAATAATAAACGCCCCAATATGGACCCCCGTGTACATCTGAAGTGATTGATACATTTTTAGAATAATAACCATTTACGACCACAGATTGGATTCGATTTTTGAGGTAAGATGTTGATGCCGTTAAAGGACAGTTTTCTGAGAAGTAAGATGTGGTCAACTTTATAAAATGCTTTCCTAAAATCAGTACAGATTGCATCAATTTGTTATTCTTTGTACATATTATAACATAAATAGTTAATTATTGTATAATCTTAAACACTGTGTTAGTAGCAGGCATTGATTACGGGAGGAGGGACCGTAGGAGAATTACAAATTATGGGTACCAAATTATCGCTGCTGGTTTGGGTCCAGCCTTGCAGTATATTCGTAAAGTAGTTATTTTGACTGTGCTCTTTCTTTAATTAATGTGTCCTTGCTTCGCGCTCTATTATACATAAATATATGTCACATTACTTGGAATAAGCGACGTACCTGCTTAGTACGAAAAAGTATATTTACTTGGTTTAAATCTGTTTGTGTGCTGGAATTACAGCGGTTGGACGATATTTGTAGACTATGGCATTTTGATTGCTTATCAACGTCCACATTTGGATTCTAAGCGTCGACCTGATGCGTGATCGGACGCCACATCGAGCATAAAGCCAAGTTCGCCTCCAAAAAGCTTGAAGACCTAAACAGGGTCAGCACTCCACGCCGGACCAAAAATGTATTAATGATATTTTTAAATTCAGTACATTTTATTGACAAATTGAAGTTTACGTCACAACACATAGGTTTGGGAAAGGAAAATATCAATGTATGTAGTTAGACTTAAAGTTCACATAGTTGTCGGATGCTGCCTGGTCGGATGTGCTGTGCTGCGCGCGCATGCTAGGTCTATGGTGCTGCCGGAATAGGCTCCGCCCGTATCCTGGTTAGTTGAGTCATTCAGGGACAGTGACTGTATTATGTCATCTTACGTTACCTATCTTAAAAATCCTGAACTACAACGTGCATCGAACGGATCAACTAAGTTCTTAATCTTGGCTCCTTGAATTCCTAGAACTTGGAGAGCTTGTCAACCCCAAACGCAATAAGGTCAATTTATGTGTATTTTGTGTGCGTAACCATATTCCTTCTGTCCTCTCTCTACCGTCACTCAACACGCAACAGACAAAGAATTCACCCGTACACTATCCATGGCTCCTAGGAAAACCAACCGATTATGTAGATCTTTTATCTATAGGGTCGGTAAACTATGGAACGAACTATCAATTCCTCCAAATTAAAGGGTCCTTCAAATGTAATGTAACGAAGCCCCCGACTAGCCGACATGGTTTTCGAAGGTCCCGAAAAAGGTGGAATATATTCGAAAATTCGTCGTTAAGCCTTTTGAGCCTGGGTCACTTACATTAAAATACCTAACAGCGACAGGATATTTAAATTTCTGAGCAGAAACTCAACATTAACGAATATTCGTAATGTCATTATTATGTTCTCGTGCGATGTGCTTACATCACATTTTATAACCAACACTTACGGCAGGTAATCTGACAATGTGCCGCAAACAAAGCATTTTTCGCCGCGGACCGACAGACACGTTTTCAAAATAACCACATCTTCATTAAGCGCACCGCATTAACCTGCACATTTCCTCGCAACAACACGGAACAATAACCCGACTCAGCCAACGAGCGTTTGCTGGCATTAACATTCAACATGGCGCATTTACACTTCCGAAAATAACTACCGACGCGCGACCCGCCCGAAAGCGGCCATTTTAGGGAGCGCTATTTTTTTGCTCACATTCTAAATTCAAAATGTCGCATGAAAACAAAACAGTCGCTACACGCGCAATTTTACGTTCGACTTTTATTAGAACAGCGGTCGGGTGATGTTTGCTAGACGTAGGTAATTTGAAACGTACACATTTTGGTGAATGTATTTTTTTGCACAATGGGGAAGGAAACTCGAAGCTTATTGTAGATGTCGCATGAGCGACTTCATCTGAAAAACGTCAAAACTGTCATTTCTGTCAAGTTTGATTTAAGAGATTTTCAATAAAAGATGTGCTTCATGATGTAGTTAGAATAAAGTTTAGAGAAAAAGAAGAGCTTTTGTTTGTCTTCAAACAAATTTAAATGTCATTGATCAGCCCAAGTATGAAGCAAAATATTATAGGTTATGTTTTTGAGTTATTCTCTTTCCCAAGACTTTTTTTGATTAGCATAATCAAGAACAATTTATTTTCGGAATAACATGGAGAAAATTCAGTCACTTCTATTACATAGTCATTGTACTTTTACTGGTTATAGGTTCCTCACCTCCATGGTTCGGTTAGGTCAAAGATGAGTAGAAGTGATAAAAATAATCAGTTATTTTACAATATTGCTTATAAAATGCTTAAAATAAATAAAATAAAATGCTTATTGCAATATTGCCTCTTGATTTTAAAATTACGCCTTCGACAATGCCACGGTTGACAGAAACAAATATGATTACACTATTCTAATTAGTTTCCAACGCCTAAGGTCAATCTTTGTTCGTCGCTCTCAATAGAAACGAAACAAAGAAACCGTATAGACAACATTATTTCCCAACACAACTCCCTGGGGGACGCCACCACATTGTTCCGAGTTTTGCTCTCGCTCCAGACGGTCATTTCGATAGGAATATATCCCAACTAAATAAAGGAGTTTATGCATCCACACGATAGCGAGTAAGAGAAAATCCCAACCCGTCGTATCCGAGGTCAAAGGCTTCTTTCTGCGCAGTCGATGAAATACCACCACAATGGAAGCGATATTTTAGTCAGTATAGCTCAGAGTTAGAAATGGGCTAGAATCCGGTAAAATCTGGAATGAACTGCCACCAACAATACATTCAATAAATAAAAACATTGCATTGAAATATCCTTACTTGAAAATTATACAGGGTCTAATATACCCAAGCATTTAACTATATTCAAAACTTGGATTGGAAAACTCTTACACACACACACGCCCCACTTACACTTCCACATCCCCTCGTTACCTTACACATTATTTTCACTATCTTTTTGCATTGTCAAGTTTAGTGTTTACATTATTATATCCATAAAATATCCATAATATATCCATAAACCATGAAGTATTTGTATTCATCCCCATGTTTCCTCACCTCCATGTTCATCCCTGACAGTTTTGACATTGATAGTCTTGGGCTCTCTGAGCTGTACACCTCGCGAGTCTGTCTTTGCATAGCTTAAAACTAAAATTTTTTTCACCAGAAGCCTTATTCTGCTAATTGATAACTGCGCGCGTTGTGTTTGTGTTTTCTAAAAACCGCATGTTTCGCGCGAAATGGTATTCTACTATCGCAGTTTGCAAAACGCATGCGTTGTGTTTGTGTTTTGTTCGCAAACTCGTAACGCGCGCTCCATGTTCTCGTAGGCCGTGTGTTTTGCCGAAGACTTGCGGTTTTGAGAATTGTAATTGTCAAATTCGGAGCATCGCATCGCCGAACTTCGAATATCACTTTTCTACATTACGTTGGCATATCGCTGTCTCTTTCTTTTCGTATGTCATATTTGAGTAAGAAAATAAATGTCAAAAGCGTGACAGGTTATTTTACCCTGTAGGCGGCACGCAAGACAAACCACTCCATAGACAATAACAAAACGCGTGTGTGAATTAGCTGAATACCGATTTTTGGAAACCGCACTCGAAACTTAGCGTGTTATGTTTGTCGGAAACATAACTAATACGGAATGGTTTGAAATTGGACAAATAGCAGAATCGGGCTTCAGGCACGTTAAAACAAAATCTCATTATTGTTCGTGATTTTTCCTCATTTGGTACTTAATTGGTACGAATTGGACTCGCACACGAAGGGTTCC
Organism: Incurvaria masculella; assembly: GCA_946894095.1. Classification (NCBI taxonomy): domain Eukaryota; kingdom Metazoa; phylum Arthropoda; class Insecta; order Lepidoptera; family Incurvariidae; genus Incurvaria; species Incurvaria masculella. The sequence goes on from OX335643.1 coordinate 12,091,491, forward strand.
GTCGTACCGTTTCGTGTATGGGATCCCCCTTGAATTTTTTCTATTTGTTATAGCGGCAAAATAAATACACAACCTACCTATTACGGTTCATAAGATACGGTTCATGTTACAAAACAAAAAAAAAATACATTTCGGAACATAATAAGCCAAAAACGGAATCCATAAAAAAAATCTATATAAGCGCATCGCTCGGTCTATGGAGGTCTTCACCTCCATGGCTCGCTCAATAAATGGGTAATTTAACGTTACAGTACCAAGTGTAAGGCGTTAGTTGATACTTTTTCATTATGTAACTTACCAATGCACCATTATGTACGTTAGGTCTAAACATATTAAGGGAATGTCCCTCCTCATTTCCTATGAACAATTAAATTTACAGGGGTAACATCGAACCATTTTAAAAAAAAAGTGGGCTGTCAGGTTGAAGGCGATTGGGAAACAGCTGAGAATTTGATTTTGTATAGTTGGTTTTGTGAGGTTTTGTGTACGGACAGCGGTGATCGTCGCAAGGAAAATATGTTACCTTTAGAAACTGGAAACCTGCGTTCTACCTACCTAGTTTACTGTTGTAACGAAGAACATATAATTTATTTAAATATTATAATGTTGTAGATGGTGTAGATGTACAATAATCGCTCATGTTTCTCTTCGCTTCAGTGCTACACTGCTGCTACTATTCTGGCTGTTGTTGAAGGTTTCAGCGCGTGCATGCAGTTTGGGTGGATTTGAAATGAAAATGAAATGAAAAAATACTTTATTTGCAGCCATACGGTACAAAAAGGCGGAAATTAATGCCATAAGGCATTCTCTACCATTCAACCTTAGAGATGTAGGAGAGGTGCAGTGAGGCGGGCAAAAAAAAAAGTAAACGTAAAACAAAATGAATTAGCGAAAATATTAACTAACCTAAAAATAAGGATTTATATATTATAATAAATTACATACAAATATGTACATACACTTAAACATATTAATAGGTACAAGATACAAATAACAAATATTATTTTAGATCATATGAACAGATTTACACATTAAAAAAATACATATATATATATATATATATATATATATATATATATATATATATATATATATATATATATATATATATTTGACTTCACTTTCACTTCACTGACTTGTTTACTCCATGATAGAGTTTCATCAATCCAGAGTCCCAGGTTTTTGACATGTTTGCTGTAAGGGACAGCAATTCCGTCAAAAACAATTGGAGGCAGACTTTGACGATCCAACTTAGCCAACATCATGTGAGAGCCTATTATGATAGCCTGTGTTTTTGATGGATTGACTAATAATCCAAACCGACTAGCCCAATCGAGAGCAGTATCTAAGTCAATGTTCATGAGAGAGATAGCAGATATTACATCATCGAGTCGAAAGTGCCTATACAACTGCAAGTCATCGGCGTACAAATGGAAGCGGGAAAGAAAGAGTCCAACAATGGAGTTAATAAAGACTGAGAATAAAAGAGGAGAAAGCACACCGCCTTGAGGCACACCAGCAGTGATGTCACACCAAAGTGAAGTGACATTGTCCACCCGGACGCACTGCCGACGACCCCGAAGGTAAGAAGAAAACCAATCAAGTCCTGACTGTGAAATATTCAGAGAATGCAAGGTAGCAATGAGGATATCAGCATCAACTGAATTAAAGGCACTACTGAAATCTAGCAGAACCAAAAGAGTCAGCTGACGATCATCCATGGCAAAGCGAATATCATCTGTGATTTTGACAAGGGCTGTGGTTGTACTATGACATGGACGAAAGCCAGATTGGTATGGGCTTAAAAGATCATTAAGTGTTAAAAATTGTGTGAGTTGAGTGTGAGCAGCACGCTCCAGGACCTTGGAGAGAAATGGGAGAATAGATATGGGGCGGTAGTCTTTGAACTCAACAGGTGAGTAAATTTTGGGGAGGGGAATGACATATGCTTGTTTCCAGGAAGCAGGAAAATTACCTGACGATAGAGAAAAATTAACTATGTGTGAGATTATAGGTAAAATATTATCCAATAGTGGGACAAGTAGTTGACGACTCATACCATCAGGACCTACAGCTTTGCTTTTTAAAGAAAGTATGATCTTTTTAATTTCACAGTCAGAAACTTGGGTGAAAACGAAAGGATCTGTATCAGCAAGCCGAGAAGAATGTAGTTGCCGTAATGTATTGGCTTTTAATATGGGGTCTATTGAAACAGGAGATGATGAGAAGTGTTGGTTCAGCCCATCAAGGTCAATCGAGTGATTTGCCGTAGATGAAGACTTACCAACACCTAATGTGCGTAAAAATTTCCACATGTCTTTAGGAGAACAGTCACTAATGGAGTTGTTAATGTGGCGGCGTTTAGCATTTCTACACATCTGTGTACACCGATTCCTTGCAGATTTATACAAAGCCCAATTATGTTCGGTAGGATCACGTTTATGTTTGCGCTTCAGGGCATCACGCTTTGCCATCATGCGGCGAATGTCGGTATTCAGCCAAGGAGCGGGCATATGCTTAACACGCACAGGATGAACAGGAGCATGTTTGTCATAGAGCTGTGTGAGCACAGTAGACAGAATAGTGACCTTTTCATCAATGCTATCAGAACTTAGTAGATACGACCAATCAATGTTACTTGCATCCTCTCTCAAGGCGTCTGCATCCATCTTGTTAAAGTTACGCTGTAGAAGAATACGGGCTTTTTGTTTAGGAGGTTTTATATTGTAAGAAAGAAAAATTAGATCATGGTTAGAGAAACCGGGTGCAATTTTTTGGCCAAAAGCACTTACTAAATCTGGCTCAGAAACTATGATCAAATCGAGAAGTGAGTGGGAGTCATGAATGTGATAAGTAGGTTGAAGTGGGAGAATCTCTATATTTACAGATCTAGTTAGGGCTTGAAGCTTACGGGACCGATAATCATCTTTAATTAAACATGTATTAAAATCACCTAATATAACTACATGTTGATATTCCGAGACATATTTTTCAAGGATAATTTCAAACTGAGAGAAATAATTAATTTGAGGAGGACAATAAAAAACACAGAGAAGAAGTTTGGACAGATTGAGTGAAAGTTCCAGCAATATATATTCTGCAGAGCCAGAATATTCGGAAGGAGATTTATCAATAATTTTAAAAGAGATGTTAGCTCTAAGGTAGATGGCAACACCACCCCAGCCTTTATTAGTTCTATCATTACGTATCAATTGGAAACCTGGTAGTGAGTAACAGGTTGAAGGCAGCGTTGGTTTCAGCACAGTCTCAGAGACAAGACATGCATGTATATGCTGGCTGGTAAAGGTCGCAAGGAGATCTGCAGCGGGAGCACAAATGAAAGTGGACACTTGTCGAGCTAGAGGGATAAGAAATTTTGTCGAGGATTTTTGTCCACTGTGATATCACAAATGGGGAGCTCGATTAATTTATCGAGATCGAGTGTTAACTAGATAGAGAGTGGCAACACCCACCGTTTTGTCCACAAGAACTGTCACTTTAAACCTCCCGACCCTGGCTGTGTTCGCGCAGACTGCTCCATGATATTCAGTGCAAGGAGCAAGAAATAGCGTTTTACAGAATAGCGGCGAACAAAATGCCATTTCCTACAAATCGCCTACACCTAAGTTATTTTGAATTGAATTTCGTATAGATGCACAATTAAGTACGTTTTAATGAATTTAGATAAACATTGGTTGGTTTAGCGCATTTGCGTTGTTAGATTAGAAGGATTGTAGTTTATCTAATGTCAATGTGACGTTAATCTCTGTACTTTTTTCGTTTTCCCGTTCAGCTGGAGCGTTGCTCTAAGCCGTTCCGCCTGATTACTTCCTACAACGGAAAGTAAAGGATGGAATGGAAACGTCTTTGCCCAAACAAACCCATCCATCTTTCGCTCTTATTACCGCTTTTCCCATGTCTTTGAACCATGAAAACGTTAAGAAACGCCTGTGCCATCGCCACTACATACGCACATATTCGTAACACGAACAAACACATCCTTCTAGGATTTAACACACCCTCCCGGTGGTGGTGACAAAATCATCCTCAACAAACGTCAAATTAGTAGGATTAAATTTATTTGGGCTTCAACAAATGGACAAAATTTATTCTTTGTCGAGATTTGTCTATGGTGTGGGTTTATTTTGACAACCTCACTCGACATAACATTGTTTATGCTATCAGTTGGCGACAAGTGTCGCGCACACAAGATAAAGACTATGTACGTAAGTTTGTCGGCCAGATAAAATTATTTGTGCTCCCGCTGCTGGATGATGAGCCGGAATGCTTTCAGCATTTATGTGACATACATTAAAATTGTTGGCATGTTGGGAGAAAATATTATTAAGTGTGCACCGAGATGAGGTTGGGAATCCAGAGCATCATCACTGTCAGAAATAGATGAGTTAGCAGAGTAGTAACATTCAGAATCAGAGTCATCATTGGACATAAGTACTATAAGATTAAGACTAAAATATAAGATAAATACAAAATAATAAATATAAATCTAATTAATAATAATAAATAATGATAAAAAATATCTGCAGAAAGCGCTTAAATCCAATTAATTATTGCGCCTTTCCGCACCTGTCACTGCATCCCGCTGGTTGATTGACAAGTAAGAAACTCATAAGTAATGAAATAATACAGTCGATTTCACAATACATTTGAGCAGAGTAAACATGGTGAAACTTAAACAAAGACAACGACATAACTGCAGTCACAAAACATAACGTGTAGCAGCATAAAACAAAATAATCTAAGTAGCCAAAAGAAATAAATAAGAGACATAAAACATATGTAAAATATAACATTATTAGGTTCGCACATATTGAACATGTTCGCCAAGCACCAAAATAGAAAAATAAAATATAGTACAGATCACACTGAAAACAGTCAGTAAAAAAATGAGAAACAAATAAGTAGCTAAGTCGCTTTCCATTCAGGGATAATCCGACAGAAATATGTACAGCAGGCAACAGTGAAGATGAGCAATTCATATCAAAAGGTGTCTAACAATTCGGTAATTTATGTGACAAACACACTTCTTTCAGTATAATTAGTAGAGACACATCTTTCTTTCAATCAGCAATAGGTCAAAACGCGTTCAATTATCTTTTCGTTGTGGAAATCTAACTTTATATGGCGAGGTCGAGGGACTGGAGGCCATATTTGAGACGTCTTCAATGTGATAATAATAGTGATGTCATCATGCATGGCTGTTGAATTCGATTTGGACCTCGATGTGGACACCGTAAAAATATCTACGTTTCTACACTCGAAAAGATAGATACATAGATAGATATCGACAAACTTGACAATTTCTAAAATTTACCCCTGAGCTCACTGACGACCTTGAGACCAAATACTGGCGTTAATTAGTTTATATACGGAATACCAGGATTCTAAATGAACCAGTAAATAACTTCCGAACTTTTCTGGTGAATTTACGGATCGGGTATGGATATGGATTCGGACATACATGGGTTTGTGGAAATTTCGTGCCACTCATTCCGGGTGGCGCTACTATCGATTACCATAATACCAAAGTAATGTCAAAGTGAGTTCTTCTACTGAGAACACTCCCGATTAATCAACTCGGAATTTCCAGAATTGGCCTCCTGATGGAGCTGAGTGACAACAACTATTCACTGCTGTCTTACATGTTTATGCTGATGGGACTCAGACACTAAACGCGATAAAAGTGAACGAGAGGCAAATACAAAGAGAGATGTCACATCGTTTCTTTATTGGCACGGGTTATACCATGTTTGCATAAATTAAGCCATTAAGCTGCTGAAGGACGAATAATTTGCCTTAGAGGCCTAATGTGTGGTTTCACGTACAGCTTATAGCACCTCCAATGTCGACTGCCCTCACGGCGACGGCGAGGCCTTTTGACAAAGGGTCTAATTAAATGGATATTTGCGCTGACATGTTTAATTCTCGTTGAAAATATTCGGTTAACCTTCGACCCTGCTCTGTTTATTTTTGTAGGCGACACACGTCGAGCAAAACATGGATCATTCGATCCAATTGGTCACAGGGTATTCCAATTAAATGTCACGTTCTTGGTCACATCTCCTACATACATACCGAATATTATGCTTACATAACAAAATCTCGAAAATATTTTCACAAATATGCTTTTTACGTTCTTCAGCAACATGATATGAACATATATTCACAACTACAAAGAGTTCCAAGGTATAATATATTTGACACAACCTAGGAACCTTCAAAAATCGTGTGAAGAAATATGCTTTATGATGAGATGAGATTACGGGCTTGTTTGATTTTAGGTACTGTACACAATTGAATAAGAATATAAACCTCGATCATCGACAATGTGATGTGTTGGGCTAATATCATGAAATGTGTGGTATTCGCTTATCATGGCCAGTTACAAAAAAAGCCGCACAACCTACGGTGAAACATGGCTGGTATCTGCCACCGAGGGATTTAGTAGAGCTAGGAACAAATTGTTCCATAGCTCCCTGGATCACACCGGAAACGGTGTTGGTACAGCTCGACGGATTCATAGCGCTGAAATAGAACTGTCTACGAGGGGACGAGAAATGTTTTCGCATTCTGCCCCAATCTGCCGACTCGTAATGCTACACCAGACGCGTGCCAGACGCATGTTACCATGTTAGATAGAGGGCCAATTTTAGTGGAATTTACATCTCGACCACGGGTGAAAAAAGCGGCCCCATATACCATGTTAAACCATGGCTAGCATTTACCACCGAGAGTTTTATTAGAGCTAGGAATAAATTGTTCCACAGTTCCCTGGTTCATATTGATAACGGCACTAGCACAGCTCTACGGATCCATAGCGCTGAAACAGAGCTTTGGAGAAAGCACTGTCTCCAAATGTCTGAGAAGTGTTCACGCATTCCGCTCCTGCCAGACGCACGTTTCTCGCTAGATTGAGCGCCCTTACATATGGATTATGTGAACCATGCACGGAGAGCGGAACAATTAGCCGCAATTACCACGTTGAACCATGGCCGGCACTTACCACCTAGAGATTTAATAGAGCTAGGAATAAATAGTTCAATTTTAAACTATTTACTCCGTTTCGGTCAACAACCTACTGCCTACCCCCTGTTCCCTCTTCACTCCAAATCTTGCGTAGGTGTCCAATCTGAACTCCCTAGTTCCGCGGCCCAAAAGCCATCGGGCCGAGTTAATCTGTCAGAACATTAATTATTCGCGAAGTTTGCGTCAAGTCTCAACACTCCACAGGTAGACTGCGGCGGGGTTCAGTCTCGTCGGATCATGAATAGTCGAGCGCGGGGATTGTTGGACGGGAGGACTCAAATAGACTTCCTAGGGAAGTGCTTGGTGAGAATGTTTTGAATTTATGGAACCGTTTTAAGGTGATTCGAAAGGGCGCTATATCTTCGACGAAATCTGGCTGACGCCACTTGGATAGGTTAACCGAATTTTACAAATTTACATTGTGGAATCTTCACATGTGATAATCACTGAGTTATTTACTATTCGGTGAAATATAATATTATTGTCAAAACACTTTTATAATTCCGACTGGATTAGCCAATTGATGGCGTTCAAGTTCTTCTTTCCAAAGATTTTGACCATGCGTTTCATATTGTGGGGTATTTTGGTAATATATTATATTTTACACTAGCTGCGGTACCCGGCTCCGCTCGGGTTAATGTCGTTTTGTACTGATGTCAGGCTGAATTATTTTCTGAATAAAAGGTAGCCCAAAGGCCTGGTCCAAAATCAATATCTTTTGAGACGATATGGTATGATTGAATGAGAAACATCTGGTGGCTATTTTTCGAAATAAAATTAAATGCATGTGCCGCCAAAACCTTTCTGCACTATCACTGTACATTGCATACCTAGTAAGTAAGTAACGAAGGAGACCTTAAGTCACACGTGGACTCAAAACACAGTCAGCCTCATCATCAAACGTTACCCAACCCGAACCTGACTGCTCCCAGAGAAATGCGTTCCTTGAGGAAAGTTTGCGGAGTTAATCTATAACGGATACATTTCAAAATGACTGGGTTGGAGAGCAGTATCAATTGAAAAAATATGTTGTGACTAGAATTGAGAAAGAAGTTTGGACATGAAATGAAATGAAAATATCATTTATTTGCTCGTTTTACATAAAACAATGGCAAAAAGGAACACTTAATACCAAATGGCATTCTCTACCAGTACTCTAGACATATGGAACGAATGGATGAAGAAAACATTACAAAACAAATTTACAGAGCATAAGTGAGGGAAAGTGTCGTGCAAGGGCGGCCTAAGAGAATGTACCGCGATCAAATCGATGTAATACTTCGTAAAGGCCTGGTTTTTTTTTTATGTGACTGGACATGGATGGCTAATACCACACCTTCTGTCATGGTATTAGCCCAACACACCACATGGGAACTAGGTGCCATGCCAGGACCTTCCTTATATTGCACGGCTACATTGAACTAGATGGAAAACACGGACAATTTTCATTGCCGCTTCGACCATCGTTCATCCAATGCGATGGTACCAACCCGGGCGGGATAAACCCTACCACCTAGTAAGTAAGGAAGAGACCTACAGCTTAACGTGGAATCCGAACCACGGCCAGCCTCTCTCAACGGTCGAATGGTCACCCATCCAAGACCAGACCGGACCCAGCGTTGCTTAACTTCGGAGAGCGATCGCCGAAGTGTCACGCCACTGGGCCGCTGAGGCTGACAACAATTACGGGTACGTAGTAGCCGTAATCGTAGATCATGTATATAAAAGATGTATGTCTGTAGATGAAGCGAAAGAGGTGTACTGTGATCGTACCGTATGGCGCTCTTTCATCTCTGCCTACCCCTCCGGGAAAGCGGCATGAAGGTTTATACGTATGTTGCATTGGTTCACAGATTTCAATCTATAAAATTAAGTTGATTCCTATAGCAAAAATTTTCTTTGTCTTTCCAGATAGTACGCCATCTCAATTTCATTGAACATATTACGAGCGTTTCATTCGACGTTACTATGTGGACAGGAAAACGGAGTGTGGAAAGAACACCGGCCAGGTGGGACGACGACATCAAGTGCGTCGGCGGAAAGCAGTGGTTCCGTACCGCTGAGGGCCGGGAGGACTGGAGAAAAATTGGAGAGGCGCAGCAGTGGACGCAAACACCCTGACTGACTGACTGACATGTGATATTTATGTATAGGGACAAATTTATTTACAACACTGGACTTAAATTATTTTCCACGTCACTCCAAAATCTAGAAGTAACTAGGGACCTTCCTTTTATTCTCTGCATACATTTACAGAGTCGTTTCGTTACTCTATCAATTTCCCATGCTACAGGCGATAACTGTTTCCATGCTCTTAAAGTTTTACTAGGTTTTGAAATTTTGGATTCTCAAATATATTGTAGAAATCTATGTATGTATGTTTAATTTTTTTAATATACCTTTTAGATTGGAAAACATTGATTAATAAACATTGTAAATAAGTTGTCTTTATTGAATTTTTTTACTGAAAAAAGGATATTTACAAAAACACAAAGCATACGGACATAAAATGAACTTTTTTAAGTGATACAAATATTTGCTTAAAATCTGACTACGTTTTACGTAGCGACCGCCATGCAAAAATGTGGCCTGGCCAATGGGCAAAGAATGCATTTCTTAAAATTTAACAAAACAATTCAAAATATGAACAATTAAGGTGGCCCATCCCGGCGGAACTAACTCATTCGCGGGCACGTTACAAAACGTGCAGGGGTCCATTCAGAGTAAGAGTGAGTTCGAATTCGCCACTAAATATCAACTCACTTTTTTAAATAGTTAATGTTTCCACACTTCTAGAACATCATTACAGTTAGGTAAAAATCTGGTTTGTCCCGTAAATCCGTTGGAAGTATAAATAACGGTTCCGTTATTTAAATAATAATATATTTCCCAGCTATTTTTAGGTTAACTCACTCCCGAACTCGAACTCACTCTTGCTCTGAATGGACCCCCTGTTGCGCTCTTGGACCTTCTCCATTTCAAAGAAAATGACAGGCTCCGTTATGGGGAAGATGCAACATGTCCACAAAAAAGCAAGTGCATGATTTGGTAAGATTTGCGAAAATTTTAATAGCAAAACGGCTTATAGCTAAAAGTAAATCATGACCGCTATATTCAAAAATCAAACAAAAACCAAATAGATTATAAATTTTGATTCAAAAACTATGTCTGAGGACTAATCTTTTTAAGATGCTCTTAATTTATCATTGAGTAATCCACCCCAAAGTTATTGCATAAAACAGGCGAAAAATTCAAACTTTCGGACCGTATAATTTAGAAAACAAATACATTTTTACAATTCCGACGGTCATCAGACATCTAGTTCGATCGAATTAAGCTATTTTTGAGCAAAATTTGAAATCTCTGACAAGAAACGTGGACATGATCTTCTTTCCACGTTTGTATGGGGAGTTGAGCGGGGAGGTCCAGCTTAAATGCGATTTAAAAAAACGCTTTCTTTTTTTTAGGTTTTTGTTTAGTAAGCTTGGATTTTATTATCATCTGGCAGTCATATTCAGAGTAAATCTGTCAACTTTCAGTACGGGATTAGCACCGGACTAACCATACAAAACCCGGTTTAGTGTGGCGGATTAAAGATAGTCCGCCGATTATGAATACGGCTGTAGGTGTTTCTTTCTACTTTTAGTAACGAGGTTTGGTATTTAATTAATGGTTTTATATATTTTTTTATTATTACTTTTCAAATTTATTATTAATATAAGATTCAACAGTGTTATCTACATTGAGAAATATTGTATTTATATTATGTAAGTGAGAACAAAACATTTTATTATTCTACAAAAGTCTAATACTAACATTTCGTTTTGGAGCCTTTAACATTTTCTTTTATTTCACCAAATTTGCATCTCGGTGGCTTATGCCACTGACGTAAAGTCAAGCTCGTTCATTGTTTAACAAATGTTTACAAAGAATCCAATTTACCCGGCCCTCTGCCCTGTAGGGATTTCTTCCGCTTCTCCTGCGTCAAAGTCTAAATTTTTAAATAGCACTGCGGGAAAGTCTGCAACGCTGCGATTCCAAAAAAAAGGTGTTTCCCCAGTTCTTTAACAAGCTTGGGTGCGGGCGATTCCGTTTGAACTTTATAAACACGTAGGTCAACTACATACATACTTTGAAATATACATATATTTACTCGTGATATCAGTTGCTCGGCTAATAGAGCGAGTATATATTTTTTCATGTTACTGGAAATTGATGGCAACACACCCACCGTCATAATATTGGCCCAATGCACCCGCATTCCACGAGGAATGTTTTGCCATGCCAGGACTTTATCCCTTTATGAGCATCGCTACATTGAACTGGATGGAAAACATTTTTATTGCCGCTTCAACCTTTTCATCCAATGTGATGGTACCAACCCGGGCGAGCTTAAACCCTGCCATCTCGTAGGAAAACAAAGTAACAGTTTTGGATTCCCAACCAACTAAAAGCTCGCATTCGATGCACTAAGTGCACTTATCCAATTCAGAAAGAGAAATGAAGCGGTGCATGAATGGGGTGCCACTGAGATACGAGCCGATATTTTGTTATTTTATTTATTTAAACTTTGAACTACACTAAGCTACGTCACAAATTGATAGATCTGCGATCACCACAATAATTATATGATATACTTTGGATCTAAATGAAAAATATTTTATTGACCATGACATATATTCAGGTATACATTTTTCAAGCGTACCTTTATGGCCATATCCGAAACTACAAGAAAAAAAACTCAAAGGCTCCTTTGAGTATTTTTCGTCATTCTATTTGATATCTGAGACAATATCTTTTACATCTTGGTTGTGTCTGTGGAACGGTTACAACTTGCGAAATAACATTTTTGTTTATCTTGTTTCAGCCGACAGCAGCTTCCTTCTCGCCAACGCTCAAATCGTTGAATACCCCATCGTCTACTGCAACGAATCCTTTTGCAAGATCAGCGGTTACAATCGCGCTGAAGTCATGCAGAAGTCTTGCAGGTGACGACACTTACAGAACTATTCTTCATTTACTTCTAAATCCCTATTATTTTTCATGTTTGTCCCCCTCTTAAAGTCTTATTCGTTATTTCATAATTTTTTCCAATTTGTTTTACTTAATTTGCGGATTTTTTTATGTTTATCATGCTTTTTAAATTTATATTCTGTCCATAATTATGGGTTTCATTATTTGTTATCTTCTATATGGTTTCCTTAATTTTAGATGCCATTACTATCTATAAGATGTTTCAAATCTTCAATATTCTGATTGTGGAAAATATGTTTTTACATTTATGTTCTTTTTACTATAGACGATTTTCGACGAACTTTCGTCGATCTACGTGTTCTTGGATTTTGCTTTACTTTACTTTCTCCTCAGGTCACGAGTAAATAAAGCACTCGTCTTTTTTATACTTCATTTCTCTCTATTATGGAAGTATCCGTTTGAAATTGTTTATGATTTTTCTGATTCAAAGTAAATATTTTCTTAAAATGTAATTAAACTGTATTCATTGTTAAAATTTTAATTGATGGTTGACTTCACAATGGCCCCTAGATGCACGTTCATGTACGGTGAACTTACGGACAAGGATACTATAGACCGAATAGACCATGCGCTAGAGTCGCACTTACACGACCAATTTGAAATTCTACTCTACAAGAAAAATAGTAAGTACACGCCATTTTACATATTTGGTTAGATCATTCCTCAACCTTCGAAACGGAGCCTACAATATTCTTAGTAAAATACTTGGCGATCATCATTACATGTCACAATATTGCAGGCTTTGTGATTGTCATTCAAAGTGTTTTGTTCAAAGGTTGTACCATGTTGATGGAGAGGGAAATAGTGGATTCCTTAGTCTAGGTTTGGTCGTTGTAAGCCCATCCTTGTTTTTGCACTGTGTGTCTGTGTTAGTACATACATTTGCCAATATAGATGTAAAGTCAAATTCGTTGTGTTCTTATGTTTAAAGTTTTGACTTGAACAGGTATTGTGATATTAAAAGTAATGTCATTGTGTTTCAAGAGATGTTTGCATAAAGTTGGCCAAATACATTAATTTCAGTCATGATTAAATTCTCTTTATTCATTCATTCATTCATTCTCTTTATTTTACTATAAATTATTCGTCAGATTTTTTTTATTAAATATATGATTGGCCAATTTTTGTAAACTCCTTGGATTTAGACCCCTTTTAATTTTAAACGTAATTATTCCTGTGAGTCATTAGAAAACATCTAACTAACGAAATAGATTTAAGAAATCATATTATCTGAATTAAAACGTAAGAGCTAATAAAAATATATATTAAAAACTTGTAGAGATTGAATATTTCATATACTAGCACTTTATTACGGTTTTTTAAAACAGAATTTGGAATAAGCTAGAAGTGCCTATCCCCTCGCTTCATTACCGCGCACTTGTCGCCATCTTAAATAAAACCTTCGTACAAATAGAGTTGCTATAGTGTTGTATTGTGTTCCTAGTAAATATTGATATATCGGACGGACGCATATCTAAATAAGTTGGATAAATTGGCGACTAATTCTAGTAGAAATCGTTCTTGTTACAAACATATCCCTCAAGAGATCCATAGCCCATAAAGCGTGTATCACGCATAAAGCGTGAGCAGCAACCAAACCTCATCCGTCCAACGGCAGCGGAGCCACGTATTAGTGATACCACACTGACGGTGATGGTTCGCTTACGAATTCGTGACGGGCAACATCGAATGTTCATTGCACTAAATGGCGTCTTGTGCAGTTTTTACTTGTCGTTGGAACTCGAGAACATCAGGAGTGAGCGAATTCGTAAGCGATCTGAATGGCTGGCGCTATCGTCAGTGTATGTTTGTACTAAAGAGTGGCTACGCTGCCGCTACACATTAATGAGTTTCGGTCGCTACTCACGTGAATCCTTACTCTATGGCCCATGCGTATAAATATACGACGATGGCGACAAACAGCGTACGGTAGTAAAGCGAGAAGAAAGGTGTTTCTAGCACTTCATTCACAATTCTGTGGTTTTTATTAATATATTTGATATAATTATATTAGTTATCAATACTACTTTTTTTATGGGTATTTAAAATTTCGGTGCTTTCAGCTGCTTAAATTTGTAAATTTTTCGCATAATAATCTTTAGTAATTGCTTATGATAAGTACTGCCGATTAATGTAAATGATTTGTAACTATAAAGTGTTTATATATAAAATATTTATTATTGGCGCATGATATTAACCTATTGCTTTTCTTCTTTCTCCCTCTTCTACTCTATCTCCCACACTGTGCCCTGTTCACACTCACAAAACGATAATAATCCACCTTAACACTAACACGAAAGAAAATAAAGGTACGTAAAATATGTGTCTAGTTAATACATAGTAGTAGATCGTCGTTTATTCTGTTGCAAATAGGAGTCAATTACTCAATGTACTTGCTTTCGGTGTTATCTTAATTCATAAAACTTTTGGAATTTATGTCTACATATTTTTTTCTTTCAAAACATCAATTCACGTCATTTTCAAAATGTTTATCCAAATTTATAGTTTTATTTCCAAAGTCAAAATTTAAGTGGACAGCACTTCTAGTTGCAATGATACAATTTTACGTTTTCATAATTATATTTTCAACGGTAGGTCCACATAGTAATATGAATAAATTGTATTTTAATACTGTAGTGCATTATTATTTGGCAATTTACATTAAAACGTAATTAATTAAATATAATTAAAACCCACTGGTCTGAAACTTGCGTTCTTAACACCGGTTCATAAAATAGGCAATATAATATGTACACACAACGTATGCGTTTCGCTCATGATAACACATCATAACCTTTTCCCAAAACATGAAAAATGTGAACAGGCTCAAACACTTTCGCCAGTTATCTTCCAATATCTTCAACATCGCAAGCACTTCGCTTCAAATTATGCCAGCATGTCGCTGCATGGAGCTGGTGTAGAAAGTCAACGCTCCTGAAAATGATACATGGTTGAGGCAGCTAAGAAAATAACAGATAAATGATCGAGGCAGCCATGAAAATCACACCACGTGTTCTCAAAATTCTCAAAATTACGCTATTTCTAAAACTCGTAAGGCTAATGTAAACTACATAGACATTGCTTAGACTTATCTTAGCCAAAGTATAGGTTCATACTGTCTACTTAGAAATCTTTCGCCTTTATGTCACGACATCTTTGTTAGTTGGAAGTTAGGTAATTATGCAGGTTGAGGGCTTTTGCGAAAAACGATGTGATTTTTTTATTCGGAAACTTGTTACTCTGATTGCAACAAGTGATATTCCATGGGGGGAGGAAACAATTTATTCATCGCGATTCATTAATTAATTCATTCATTCAAACATTAATTCATCGCGATAAAAAAAACCTACTAAAGGCTTTTCATGCTCTATGAAAAAATAACCAAAGTTAATTTAAAAAAGACACGTCGCTTACGCTCCTAATTAACCTTAACCTAACTGGTCCATGTCGGGATGGCTCATGTCGGTTGCAAACGCTCATGGAAATTTATGGGAAAATTTTGCCTCCCCCCATGAAATATCATTTGTTATGATACAATAAACAGCTTCATGAGGGAAAAAAAATCCCATAATTTTTCGCAGAAGCCCTCAAACTTCATAATAACCGGAAGTTATACTCAAGGCAAGCCAAGTACAAGCAATGTTTATATATTTACGCTTTGGTAAGATTTAAGGGTATCCAGCGAAAAGTTGATTTAATCAACCAAACAGATGATGCTGATTTCGCGTATCCATTCTTAGGAAAGGCAATTTGACTGCAATGATGAAATTATCAACCATATTCACATCAACATCAAAGAAGATGTTTGTCTTTAACACAGAGTCAGTCCTGGTTTTTGAGTGTATGCTGTAACTGCTTTTCCATTATTATTTTAGATTGTCATTTCAATATTTTGGTTTTCAACCAAATAATATTTTACACTTTAGCCTTTACACAAAAATAAATAATTGCGGTTCAATTCTAATTAATCAAAATTGAGAAATATGCGAGTAAGCTTCCTGGAAAGTTTTTAAACAACATTGAATTGTACTTGCCGGACAATTTCAGACTATTTCACCGCAATGTTTTGAAAGCCAACTATGTAAAATCATACTCAAATGTTATAAATAAAAAAAATCGAATACCTAAGTGTACGAGCTATATGTGTACCACACTGCACACGTGTGCAGTAGTACACGTATGTAAGACTAAAAAATCGTGGATATGAGATTTTTTACAAGGCTGCCTCAATTATTATCTTTTTAATCTTTTTCAAGAAACTTGACTTTTCTCACCGACTCCGGTGTTCATAGTAGATTGTTAGCTGAGGTAACCAAGGTATATTCATAAACATTTGGAAATGATGGACCCACCTTTTATTTATATTAAGTTATAGTAACAACTTAACCTGATCTGATTATAAGCTTACCTAAACTAAGCTAACCTAACCTCACTTCACCTAGTGTAACCTCAGCTCGAATCAATGCTATGAATATCGGTATAACTCCTATAACCTTCGCTTATATTTTACGGATTTCATCTACTTCCAGACAGGCCAAAATATAGCCATGCTAGATTTATGCCCGAATGTTTTTTTACAAATCTATGTACCCATATAGACATGGCATATTATATCAATCGCTATGATACAAGAGTGACTGTTCTGTCCTTATTAAATCCATATTTCTCTGGTTATATAAATATATGTTTATATAGGTAGGCTCCTATATGTCCATAGATACATAGCCTCACATAATTTTCTCTCTTGTTATTAAAACATTCTCTTTAAGTAGTCTTTTTAGTTAGTTTTATCACCTTTAATGTAGATTTAAATTATTTTAGATTTTTTGTACAGAACACAATTATCGTCTAATTTATGAATGATTTCATAAAATATCCAAAGACATTCAACGGTTTTGAAATTAATGAATCGTACGTTTTTGTTTGGGCTATACAGGCACACCCCGAGGTACGTAGAATTCCTTATTTCAATGTTTTTTATTTCTTTTATTTAATTATTTTCAGGTACCTTTTTTATTTTATTTCCAGATACGGTGACGTCAGATTCGAACTGCATGAAAGAGAATTTGAGTTTTTTCGCGCTAAATAATTTAGGTAGGTAGTTTCCGATTATGTGTGTATTTTGTTGCTCAGGAATAATTTGGGCACACAAAGAACTTATTTGTGCCATTAAAATGACACATTTATTAATTTAAGTGATATTTTTCCATTATTAAAAAACAATAATTACTTCATTACTTTTAAAAATAATTATTTTCCATCCATTCTTGTAATGATGACGTTTTTCAAAGATATATTACGCTGAACGTTTAAATATGTATTATTATTTCTTTATTCTATTTACAATTTGTCTTATATTTGTAAATGGTGGCAATGTGGTTTTATTTTTAGGTTATCCATTCAAAATCCATACCAGTCGGAAAATGCATGAACCTGATATCAGATTTCTAAAAAGTAGCCGCAATTTTGCACTGGTCCCTGTCGATCGGAAATTCTGTGGAAAATTCCTTTCAATAAAATTGAAATTCTAATAGGTTAAGTTGGAATGACATCAATATTTCTTCCTATTTTACCCTTTAAGGTTTTTGCCCCCATATCAAGTCAACATTTTACAGTAAATTAAATGTTATAGGCTACAAAATTTATCTTCAAAAAGTTAAAATCAAATATGTGGTTTAAAATCTGACAAAAATAATAAATGTTTTTAAACGAAACACTGGAGATAATGAGCCACGAAGCCGCTGAATGGAGACTAATGTAGCCAAGATCGAGATCATTTTTTTTTTACCCTGCCAGAACATATCCTGTAAATTCTAATATTATTACATTAACCCAGCTCATACCAGGAATTAGCAGTGGTTAAGATTCAAAATATTTTTTATTTCACGCGCTTTATAACTCGGTCTATAAAGTTTCATTGGTATTTGTGGGATAAAATATAAACATCTTGGTCACTTGAAAATTAAACGTATGGGGAATTGATTTCATGATTAATGTTCATCCATTTAAGTTTTGAAAACTCACTGTCTCCTATAAGCCTTCGAAACATCATGAACAGCGACGTTGTTATTCTTAAAATATTAAAATAACAAAAAAATATGTCACTTTTCATATTCGCAGGCCCTAAGGACCAGAGCCGGACCCGTTCATGCACCACTTTCTTTCTCTTTTTGATTTGGACAAGTGCATTTAATTACGAATTCTGTTCATGGTTCCAAATCCATGTTAAACTGTAGGTTTCCTTCCTCTATTAGGTGGTAGGGTTGGCCTGCCCGGGTTGGTACAGTCCCATTAGATGAAAAGATGGTCGAAACGGCAATTAAAAATTGTTTGCGTTTTTCATGCAGGTCAATGTTGTCGTGCTAATAAAGGAAAGAACCTGGCATTCCACTCAACACTGGGAGTCTAAATTAAATAATAATGTTATTTTTCTAAAATATCATTTTATTAATTTTAATTTTTCATTTAATTTATTTGACAAATAAACACAATGGTAATTAAATAAATCATTCTTTATTCATCTGACTCCGTAACATTAATGATATTTAAACCCAGTTCAAAATTCAAATTCTAACTAAATAATCATGGCGATGAAAGTAATATTTTGCCATTCATGTCCAGTAACATAAAAAAAGGAAGTTGTAAAAATTTATAACTTTCAGAAATGAATTAATCGATGTATCATTTTAATTAAACTGTCGTACGCTTATCCAACTTGTCCAATTATGGGAACGTTGTTACCAATATTCAGCTATTAGGGGTGCGATCACCTTTCGCTGCGGGCGGCAAAACTTTTTATTCGTATAATTTTAGTGTTTCTATCAGTCGTTATACATTAAAGCCATGTATAAACCTATTTATAAACCGCTCTCCAGACTACAGTCGTTGAGACTCTGCAAAGTTCGTTGGCCAAATCGATGTCAATGACTCCAGTTCAAAATTCAAATTCTAACTAAATAATCATGGCGATGAAAGTAATATTTTGCCATTCATGTCCAGTAACATAAAAAAAGGAAGTTGTACAAATTTATAACTTTCAGAAATGAATTAATCGATGTATCATTTTAATTAAACTGTCGTACGCTTATCCAACTTGTCCAATTATGGGAACGTTGTTACCAATATTCAGCTATTAGGGGTGCGATCACCTTTCGCTGCGGGCGGCAAAACTTTTTATTCGTATAATTTTAGTGTTTCTATCAGTCGTTATACATTAAAGCCATGTATAAACCTATTTATAAACCGCTCTCCAGACTACAGTCGTTGAGACTCTGCAAAGTTCGTTGGCCAAATCGATGTCAATGACTCATCCATTAATACCTTATTTAACTTCAGTGGACTTTAAGCTAAGTTATCCTAATTGATCTTCCACGACTGTGGGTCTATTCGCTCGAAATACCAAGTTTATTAAAATAATTTAGTGATTAGAGTAGATAGTGGGACGCAATTTTAATGAATTCAAATGCTCGTTAGTTCTGAAACGGAAAGTGATATTATAGTGTTACGGTAAAAGTCCGTATATTAGTAAATCCTAGGTTTTACTTGTGAATCTTAGGATTAACCAAAATTTGTTGGTTTTAGGCTTTTACCAATACAGGTTGGTAAATACTAGGTTAGGTTATTTTAGGCTAGGCTACATTAGGTTAGGTTAGGTTTTAGGTTTCTGAGGTAAATCTTAAGATTTACTTTTACGGTAGAATATCTACCAAATGAGATAAAAAAAATCTGGGAAATTCTTATACCTGCACTATTTCTTGAAACATAATATTATCGCTTAAATAATAACAAATTAATAGTAATAATGGTAGTAATGTGCACGTAATTGCAAATTACGTGCACATTACCTTGCGAAATATATTTGTCATGTGTTTTGATATTGAGAAGTGGCAAGTATAATTTTTTTTTTCGGGATAGAAATGAGCCTACGTTATACGTAATGTTAATTAACTTCGAAAATGATGTGAGATTTTTGAAAAACTCGTTTTAAGTACCTATTCATGTTCTCAAACTTTCCTCAAAATTCGTTATGCTTTTCTTTCCGCTACAAAATGGCTGCGATTATAATGTACGTCATTGTTAGACAACCCAGATACAATGTTTATGCAAATATAGCCTTTTTCGCTACTTCACTTCCCTACGCGTAGGCTCTCGACCAGCGGCGTAGCTAGGCAGTTAAAGGTCACGGGTTAAAATGAATTTCATTCTCTTACTAGCTGAGGTACCCATAATATGAGTTCCTCACACATAGTTTATCACCTGTTTTACGCCACTAAGGTAGCCTATGTCCTTTTCCATGGTCCAGACTTTTTCTATACTAAAATTTATCAAAATGGGTTAAGCTGTTTAGGCATTAAAACGTAACAGACGAATTACTTTCACAATTTATTATATTAGTATAGATTAAGAAAAAATATCACTATACAAACAATAACATTACAACACACCAGTTTAATATTTTTAAGATTGTTACACAGTCAAGTCACGTTTCTTTTGTTTGGTGTACGTCACGCAATTAAAAAAATACTTTTTCTTAGACGTATGAATTAATATGCCCTAACAGACTTGAGACAAGAATATTATAATCAGCGGGTGGTAGCTCAGGGTAGTACATCATCTGTTATCCAAGTGGACTTAGGTTCCATTCCGCATCGTTCAAGGAAAACTTTTTTGTTGGATAACCGCATTTCGTCACGAATGCTAGTTTGGTCCATGGTTCGGTATCCATGCTACACTGTAGGTCCCTTACCCCTACTTCTTGGTAGGGTTGGGCCCGAATTGGTTCCATCGCACTGTATGAAAAAAAATTCCAATCGTTAATAAAGTCAATTTTTCACCCAGTTCAATATGGCCGTGCTCATAAAGAGAAGGTCCTGACATGGCACCTGATTCCTTTGAGAATTCAGTACGTTTGGCTTATATCATGACCGTGGTTGTGGTATTACGCCTCCATGTCTAGTTACTTAAAAAATATATGTAGGAAAGAATATTTTATCTTGCTGTTATCTTAAGGATTTTATATTGATGATGAAATAAATTATTACTTGCGGGCGCTGATAAAATCGAGAGAAAAGGCACAGTGATGGTACCTAGCGGCGTTCTGTCAGTGCGGCTTACACATACGTGGAATCTGCATGGTGATTTACATGTTGTGTTTAAAATCTTATTTATTTTAGGGGTTCAAGAAGGTTATTTCAGGCCAAGCTAGGAATATCCCGCGTGATTGGCCCCTGCCCCACCCCTCCCCATCACCATGCTTAATACGCCTCTGGACACAACAGACAAGGAATCTAGCCTTTCCCGTCATCCGTCTCTGGCGCAGTAAAGTGAATGGCACACTCCGAGTTAACGATGCGATAAAAATACCCTTCAGTATTCGCTCTCGGAACGGGTGTGCTTCCTTCCAGAGTGGTGTACTCCGTTGTTCTCACG
The DNA here is from genome assembly GCA_946894095.1 of Incurvaria masculella. NCBI lineage: Eukaryota > Metazoa > Arthropoda > Insecta > Lepidoptera > Incurvariidae > Incurvaria > Incurvaria masculella. The sequence continues at coordinate 12,113,001 of OX335643.1, forward strand.
GCGCAGAATGTATGCACATTATTCAACCCTGTACCTGTTTAGAGTACTGACAGAGCTATTATTTCCAAAATAATATTGTCATTAATGTAGATGAAATCGTGTGATGCCTTTTTTATGTAACTGGACATGGGTGGCTTATACCAACCGTCACAATATTAGCCCATCATACCGAATTCCTGAAGGGATCATTAGGTGCAGGGATTGTACCAAATATATTTTATATATATCTATGGATTGGACCTTCCCTTTATGAGCACCGCTACATTGTTTATTAACGGGTTATTCTTTACTGAGCAAATGACGCAACTTGTGCAGTTTATCTACCAAAAGTTCAAAAATGATTACATGAAAACATTTTCATTGACACTTCGACCATATTTTTATTTAATACGGTCGGTAAACGTATCACCTAGTAGGAGTACGAGACCCACAATTGTTTATGGATTTCGAAACATGGAATCGCTCGCCTTCGTGACGAAATGCACTTATCCAACTGAGCAAAAAGTAACGCTTGAACGGGGCGGGGATCGAACCCATGACATCGGGCATAGAAGGGAAGTCATCCCACTGAGCTTCGAGCCGGTCGAAAATGGTTAGATGAACTCAGATAAACGGTGATATTTGATGTATATGTAACCTAGATGTAATTGGACAACTCTCTTCAGAAAATTGTTAATTAATTGAAATATTTTGTTTTTATCAATTCTTCTATATTAAGATATTATTATTATCTCAGGCATTTATTGTTCATTAGTTTGTGTCGTTATAAAAACAAAGCAAGACATTATTCTTATTGAAAGGAATGGGGTTTTCCCAAAGTATTTAGCTTGTCACTGTCAATCAATTTGTCCTTGAATGTTAAGATTTATAACATACCTGTACAGGGTGTTAACGGAGATATAGTCCAAACATCAACCAGGTATTTCTAGGCATATTTGGAGCAAAAAAGGTAAAATATAATATGCCTAAGAATACCTGGTTGTCATTAGGACCATACCTCCGTGAATGCCCTGTAGATATGGAGGTAAGTCAAAACAATCTGGCCTCCTTCATTTGGTATTTTTTTAGGGCAAGACGTAGCTCAAAAGTTCATTGCAACAATGAATGTATCGCGTGAATAATTTTAAAGTTTACTCACTCACTTGCCGGTTCACGCGGCCATTTCATTTACTATGGTAACCCCCCTGGTTATCTAAGGAGCGGAATTATTTTTCGCGAACGCTCTTGCTCATATCGATTTTTCTTTTGTTACTACAGGCATTCATTCACTCCTTCTACCCTGGTTTTTTACACAAAAAGCTAAGGGTTGATTTAATGGGAATATTTGGAACAATTATCCCATCCACACGGTTCAATTTTACTAAATGCAGCCTAATGTCGTCACGATAGAAACTGGCCATTTTTTTAAATCTGCTAGGATTGGATAGAATGAAATAATTATGTTTCTACACAAACATCGCTTATAATTATTTGAAAACCTCTTTTCCAATTAACTAGATTTTTAATATTGAGTTAATAAGAAAGCTGCCAAAGTGACAAGAATTTGTAATTTTTGGAAAAATATAAATTTTAACATTTTAATCATTATTTAACAATTTGAGTATCTTTATTGAGCTTGCTTTGGTGATTCACCCCTAAAAATAAGTAAATGATGAGATACATTAATTAAATAGGTACTCTCAGTATGCAAAGTGTACCTCAAGCATCACCACATCAACCAAAGTCAGCTTCGCAGACAGCACCAACCTTGCTGACCTGCCCTTACTGCCCGAAAATCTGTAAGGGAAACAAAGCACTAAGCACACATCATGCCAGAATTCATAGTAACAATCAGTCTTTCTATTTGCAAAACACAACCATCCTCTACTGATTCAGTCATTGAAGGAAAAATAGTAATACAAATAAAAAATGAGAATTCTTAAGATAATAACAAAGTGCGCACGGATAGTAGCAGCGTAGAAGTTAACACAAGTAATAGAAAATTGTATTGCCCAAAACGATACAGACTGTTGGCAAGTAATAATTTTACTTTCATATATCCCCTTCAGAGTACCAGATGGAACCAGAGCTCCTAGTCCCAGTTGACACCTTAATTGGTGTTTACGGAACTTCGAAGTTACGTAAAAACGTCAAACTCCATGCAAGTTTTTACTAGATATTCTGTGGTTTTACTTCTTTAATCTGTCATAGTTAAACTCCGACAAATCAAATCAAAGTCGGACTCGCAAATGTTAGTTCGCTTAAGGCTGTTCCGACCCATATATAGTTGTTTGCACACGTAACGCAAAAAGTATGGCACTTTGAGCCACGAATTAATAATAAAAGTTTATTAAAGTCATATTACTTGCAGCGAAAACAATTTAAAAATTTCAGGATTATTGGTTTTGTTAGGTACAATTTATTTAAATACGATATTTATTTAACAACGCCATCTAACGGTGTAAAACTTCTAATCGGCAATGACAACGAAACCATTAAACCTGAAATTGTGAATATGTTTTCGCTGCAACTACTATGGCTATATTTAATATTTTTGACGAATTCGTGCCTTAAAGTGCAATACTTTTTGCGTTCTGTGTAAAAAAAACATTGTATGGGTCGGAACATCCTTAACGCCCACTGCGCGCGCTCTTCGAATTCTCCATACATTTCAAAACGCCAATCGATAGGTTTGCGGTAAACGTTAATTTAGGCGACAGCTGGGACTAGGGCCTCAGAGAAACTGTTGTAACCTTGTAACGTTGTAAAATAACTACTTTATAAATATATTGCAACCAGCAAAATACCTTTCGCGTTTTGTGCGTATACCACTTGCCCTTAGTTAATGCACACAGTGATTAAGATTATACATACATTAATCCAACCCTTTACTTGCGAATGAAGATTAAAAAATATTGGCATAGTTACCAAATCGTATCTTCGGACTGGCTTAGTCCTGGGTTGACTTAAGGTGGCCCAACCCGACGGGCCTAACTCATTCGCGGGCACTGTACAAAACCGTGCTGTTGCGCTCTGGGACCTTCTCTGTTTCAAAGAATAAGACAGGCTCCGTGATGAGGAAGATGCAACATGTCCACAAAAAAGACAATGTTCATAGTGTATGATTTGGTAAGATTTACGAAAAATTTTATTTCAAAACGACTTATAGCTAAAAGTAAACCACGACCGCTGTAGTCAAAAATCTAACAAAAACCAAATAGATCATATATCTTGATTGAATAAGCTATGTCTGATGACTAATCTTTTTACGATATTCTTACTTTATCATTGCGTAATCCACCTCCAAAGTTATTGTATAAATCGCGCTAAAAATTCGAACTTTCGGACCTTATAACTTAGAAACCAAACACAATTTTACAATGCCAATTTCTAAGTTATAAGGTCCGAAAGTTCGAATTTTTCGCGCGTTTTATACAATAACTTTGGAGGTGGAAAACGCAATGATAAAGTAAGAACATCTTAAAAAGAATAGTCATCAGACATAGCTTATTTAATCAAGATGTATAATCTATTTGGTTTTTGTTAAATTTTTGACTACAGCGGTCGTGGTTTACTTTTAGCTATAAGTCGTTTTAAAATTAAAATTTTCGTAAATCTTACCAAATCATACTGGATAATATTCATAAGGTTTGTTTGTGCACACAGCCACAAATGCAATATTATTTCTTAATGGTATCACTAAATTTCACATGGCAATGGGGGTAGAAAGAAAATTATTCAAATCTTTTTAATACAAGAGAGAAATTCCAATCCTACCTACCTACTCCCAAAACTGTTACTTTTCGAACCAACCTCGGTGCAGCAACATCAAATTCAACATAAAAGTGGTTATTGTTGCAATCAAGAAGAATTATACAAGCATTCAATCATCAAAGATCAAGAGAGTAGCTGCAGTGCCATTCAGTGCTCAGTGCTCCACTTTTCAAGCAAGGGTCGACCCTGGACCTGTGCACAAGGTTTGTCAAGGAAAACCAGAATCAAGAAGCCGACAGGAGAACCAGCACCTGGATTATTTGGAGGTACCGATTCAAGAAATTGTATACAGTCCACTCCCTTTTCTAAACCTCCAAACGAAACACATACACTATGCACATTGTCTTTTTAGGGTTCCGTACCCAAAGGGTGAAAACGGAACCCTATTACTAAGCCTCCGCTGTCCGTCCGTCCGTCCGTCCGTCCGTCCGTCCGTCCGTCTGTCCGTCTGTCACAGGGCTGTATCTCATAAACCGTAATAGATAGGCAGCTGAAATTTTCACAGAGTGTGTATATTGCCGCTACAACAACAAATAGGTAAAACAAAAAAATAAATAAAATTAAAGGGGGGGTTCCATACAACAAAACGTGATTTTTTGTGTTAAATCTTGTACGATGGTACGGAACCCTTCGTGTGCGAGTCCGACTTGCACTTGTTTGTGGATATGTTGCATCTTCCTCATCACGGAGCCTGTCTTATTCTTTGTAACAGAGAAGGTCCCAGAGCGCAACAGCACGGTTTTGTACCGTGCCCGCGAATGAGTTAGGCCCGCCGGGTTGGGCCACCTTAAGGTGGGCCATCCCCCATAAAAACAGGGAAAGAAGATCACGCCCATATTTCTTGTCAGAGATTCAACATTTTGCTCAAAATAGCTTTATTTGATCGAACTAGATGTCTGATGACCGTTGTTGGCATTGTACAATTTTGTTTGGGTTCGAATTTTTCGCGTGTTTTATACAATTATTACTCAACGATAAAATCTACATCAGACATCTTGTTTCACGAAAATTTATAATCAATTTAGTTTTTGTTCGATTTTTGACTACAGCGGTCGTGGTTTACTTTAAGCTAGAAGTTATTTTGTAATTAAAATTTTCGTAAATCTTCCAAATCAAACACTATGCACATTGTCTGCTTTGTGGACATGTTGCATCCGCCTCATCGTGGAGCCTGTTTTTTTTAACATAGAAGGTCCAAGAGCGCAATAGCACGGTTTTGTACCGTGCCCGCGAATGAGTTAGTCCTGCCGGGAAGGGACACCTTAAGTAGAAAAATGACTCTTTTTTTCAACGAACGTGATATCTAACGTGATATCTAACCGAAATTATTCAGGTGTCATTGCTCGACTCACATTGTAAATTAATAATAGCATTGAGTAAGACACATACGAATGGTTAAGGATGTTCCGACCCATACAATGTTTTTTTTACACAGAACGCAAAAAGTATTGCACTTTAAGGCACGAATTTGTCAAAAATATTAAATATAGCCATAGTAGTTGGAGCGAAAACATATTCACAATTTCAGGTTTAATGGTTTCGCTGTAATTGCCGATTAGAATTTTTACACCGTTAGATGGCGCTGTTAAATAAAAATCGTATTTAAATAAATTGTAACAAAATTGTGAAATTGTTTTCGCTGCAAGTAATATGACTATATTAAACTTCTATTATTAATTCGTAGCTTAAAGTGCAATACTTTTTGCGTTATGTGTGCAAACAACTTTATATGGGTCGGAACAGCCTTAACGTACATAGATATCTCTGTTTTACCTAAAATTCATAACATCAAACTTTTTCGTCAAGATTATCATTTCTCGCACTATACACTCATAAGTAACATCAATTGAGTTCGCATGTTACAGCCGGTAGCAGTAAAGTGCTATTTTACATGGCACCTGCCCATCCCGTGAATAATATGCCCGCATTCGGGCTGTTAGATGCTCTCTGGGGGCTGCCGCTGCATTTTTCATTTGCGAGTGAATTTGCAAATAAAAAGAAACGGCCCAGCCTACACGTCCAATCAAGTTGCAGGCTGAAAAACTTTGTATTCACGGCGCCATAACAGTTGTTTAAGGTTCTGTAAAAATACTTTGGCGATTATAAAACATTTCAATGCGCAAATATATGTTGGTAAGTATGTTGTACCAATATTTAAAATATTTAGAATTCAGTGTTTAGAATCAATGTAAACATTGAAATGAAATTCTATACACTGAACATGGATTGCTAATATACAATAAACTTCAACTGCAGTCATTTTAGCCGCATTCCTGAAGGAATAAATTGTCATGCCATGCCCTTGCCTCTATGAGCAAGGTTCCATTAAACTGGATAAAAGCGCGGGCAATTTTTCAGTAGCGTTGTGACAATGCTTTCATCTAATACGCCGGTACCAACCCAGGCGGGCTGTCGCAACTAGCAAGTACAACTTCTGAAATACACATGTATAACTCAGGAAGAAAAATAAAGTCGTGCATTAAAAGGGCGGGATTTGAACCACAGATTACTTGTTCAACGGACGGTCTCACCGGCCGTGTACGCCGTCGCGTCGGAAGGAAAACCATTCCTAAACAGGTACCAGAGAATTGGTGGTAGGTTTCACACGACTCTTGACGTTCCTAGGTGATTGAGGGCTGGCTGCTGGCGCTCTCCGTGTTCACATCCTATCGCCGACACTCCACGAGTAGCACCACACTTACGCCTACACGGCCGACACTGTGTTAAGTTAAGAGGATCGTTACGCTATCAATTCCCCACTCTGCAGGGATAACTGTTTACATGCTTGCCATGTTTTACCAGGTATTTAAATTTTGGATTCTAATCATTGACTTATATATTACTTATTCTAATATATTGTCGAAATCTACGTCCGTATGTTTTTCCTTTCCTCTTTGAATACGAGTGTATTTTGGAAGAGGACGGAATTTCTAGGTGAAGCTGATTCCAAAGACGAGATGCGTTTACGGAAACGGAGTCACTATAATACGCGATGTGATGTGTGGGAATGGATAACAGTAAGGTATCAGTAGACCTAAGTGGAACGCCATGTGAACAAAGCAATTTGAAGCGATCCTGCAGGTAACTCGGAGCAGCAGGGTTATTCAGTGTGCAGTAAAGAAGTGATAGGGTGTGAACATTTCTGCGTTTTATAATGTCAAGCCACTGGAGTCGATTACGAAATTCGGATACATAATTAGTACATGCATAGCTGCGGTACCCGGCTAACACTGAAAACGTTTTCGGAGCGTAGCGTCTACGAACACAGTGACACGTGATTTTTTATGTATTAAGATATGCATCCATAACATAACTGTTAATGGGATGGGGTAGAAAAAAAGATGAATAGGTCTCAAAGCACAATTACGGGATGCCTCTCTCTACTATAGGAATTCGTCTCTCGTACATGGCTTCCATATATGTAAGTTATGTTTGATCGTCCGAGCATGCCAGATAAATATATGGTGCAGCTACAGAACGTAGGCCGAGCCCGTTAGGTAACAATCTGTCATGTTATATCCACTTTGGTTCTGTAAGTGAAGTTATAAAATAAATTAAGGGTGTAAATGCTAAGGTTATATTTTTCTTAAATACATTGCACTGTAATTGTTTTGTTTCGTGTTTTAATATAACTTTGTATTTTCTTTCTCAAGCATTGCGAAACCTACTCGTATATCTAGGTAACATTTCCAAACAGAGTTAGACATTGTACCATTATGTTCATGTTGTAGAATGCACTAAAATATATTTGCAATAAAATATTTTGAATAAAAAAAAGTGTTTTTCTTCATTATGTCTTCTTTTGTTTAACATGTTAGTCTTCTTATCTCTCATCACTTTTTCTTCTTTTACTCTCATATACCTATGTATAATACCTTAAGATGTTTCTTCAACAAACCATCAAATGGTATCAATTCTGATTTATTATCATTTACAAGAACGGATGGAAATATATGATGTGCTAAACATTGTTTTTTACTTACCTTTTCTTTAAAACATTATTTTCTCAAATAGCTGATGTTATTTCATCAAACATGTATTGATTTATTTTCAATTATTGCCAAGTTTCAGACCAGTACAGCTTTATCAGCTGCAACACAAAAGCTATATTTTAAAATGCTTCTTATTAGTGGCAACGCAAAATTAATTTAATCTCGATGGGATCTTTAGATGAAAACTCAAATTATATCTCGCTAAACATGGAAAAAACTCGGCCCGAATTTCAACTAAAGATCCTATGCTTACGAAGCCGATATCCTCTATGCCCGGAAACTTAAAGCCGGTTTGTTCTGAACTAGAAACCCCATTATGGCTGCTGCTTCAAATTGCCCCGATCAAGAACGAGAGAGACCTGGTGGTATTGTTCCTGCTGACCTTCAGAGACATTACAGCCCTGAAACAGCCTATCGAGACCGACGATACGAAGGGAGGTAAGAACTTCTAGAACCATGCATGTGTCAGGAGCAGAATATTTCAGAAGACAGCTTTATGTGAGAATGTATTTGGCGTAATTGTGGCAGTTTCAAAAGTATATTTTTTAAATAATGTGTACATACTATCTTCGATTCAAAACTTATGCAAAATTTGAAATAACTACTTTATTTTATACTCTCGTTAATTTTGTACAGAAGATATTTTGGAGTTGTATAGAAAGAGAGGGCTCTTACCCTCGTGCGGCGCTGTGTTAGCCATCCCATTCTGTTGTTACATTTTATTAAATTGTCTAGTAATAATATAGCGAAGTATAGATTTACAGTACAGTTTTTGGTAAAGTTTAATTTGAAAATAAACAATGTAGAAGGTACAACTTTCAACAGAGAACTTTGACGTTAGTCGCTCTAATCTATCGTCAAAAAGTCGTTATACTTTGGCTAAGCCAAGTAAAGCCAATTTTTATATTTCAAAATCCCCGCTTTGTAGAGCGATTATATATCGGGTGCATTTTTAGAAACTTTCTATCGCTGTTAGCTAACACAACGTCAGTGGCTATCGAAACTCGACTATTAGCGGGAGCGTAGCCACGTTTTAGTCTTAATTCACTGGCGGTAGCGCCGGCCAGTCAGTTTGCTCATGAATTAAGGACGTCCGACATCGATTGTTCCTTGCAATAAATTGCGTTCTGTCTTACGTGTTCTATCGTGTCTTCAAAATTGAGAACATCAGGAGTGTGCGAATTCGTAATCGAACTGACTGCCCGGCGCTACCGTCAGTGTACATGTATAATCGCACTAAAAAGTGGCTACGCTACAGCTATACCGATGAGTATTGGTCGCTACTCCTGTTCTTCCTTACTCAATGACAGCAAAGTATCGGATAGTACAATGCGATTCAAATAAGAATAGGATAGGATCACAGTCATTTTCAACGTCAATCTGCTAAAACCATCACTTCACTTCACAAACTTCAGTACTTTGCCGCGGTGTTGCCGCGTACTTTCTTTCGCGAATTCGAGTGAAGTTAGTTACGAACCCCGTCCTATTCTTGTTTTATTTGAATCGCGATGTAATTATCAATTATTTAAATGTGACTTTGATTGCTTTCAGGGTTGTCGAAATTCGCAAAACTGGCCCGGTCCGTGACCCGAAGTCGGTCCGTGCTGGTGTCGGCCCTGCCTGCCTTGAAGGACCCGGGCCGACAGAGCCACCTGGCGCATGTCAGTACAGCCAATTTAAATGTAAACATCGCACCATTCTATACTTATATATTGTATTTTAGTATATATTATAGCAGCGACGGCATGGAGATGGGTATAATTTGATCGTTCCTCGCTTCATCTATCAGAACTTATTCGAACAAAAATTTGTTGAACACAAAAATTCTGAGTTGTAATATCATTAATCAGGTTTTGTTTTAGTATGAAGTTTTGATGGGCACATGTGCTCATTAATCATTGTGTATACAGGGTGTAGCAGCAGTCACTGCCGTACATTAGCTATCGAAGTATTTGAATAATTTTGTAACGAAAAACTTATGATATTTTTCTTTGTCACATAATTATTTCGGATTATTAAGTATTTCGTCACATAATTGAGAACGGTTCGTAGCTCAACGGCGCGGGGATTTGCTTTCCGTGCCAGTGGTCCTGAGTACAATCCTCGCCTTGTTCACGCACCACTTGTATTCTATTTGTTATTTGGAAGCTCATTTCGTCACAAATTCGAGCGTTTTCATGGTTTGGAATCCATGTAAAACTGTAGGTCGTCTTTCCCTACTAGGTGGTAGGGTTTACAGCGAGTATGGACGGTCCTTCTATGCTCACTGAGGGTTACGCCCGCCCGCGTTGTTACCATCGCATTGGGTGAAAAGTTGGTCGAAGCGGCAATGAACAATTGTCCGTGGTTTCCATCCAGTTCAATAAGCCGTGCTTATAAAAGGGAAGGCTTTTATATGCAGCTGAATATGTATGGGTAACGTCTTTTTTGCAAACTTTGCCACCCCTTATGGGCTCAATTTTAGAAAATTCTGAAATAGCTGTTAGATTAATTATATTGGAGAGCATTAAGACACGGTTTCGAGTAAATTTTAACGCAAACAAATAAGTTCTATACTAAGGTTTTCACCCCTTTTCACCCCTTAATGGGTTGAATTTCGAAATATCCTTGCTTATAGAAATCGAACAGGGAATATCTGTGCCAAATTTGAACTTTCTAGGTCCAAGGGTTTAGCCCGTGCGTTGATGTGTCAGTGAGTCAAGACGCTTTTATACATATAGATAGAAGATTAATTTGGCGTTAGTCGAGACATTTTTTTTTCAAAGATACGGTAGTGATTAGGTGTTACACCTTACACAGTAAAACCTTATTCGTTTCTGACTGCCTGTACTTACCTCTCTACATGCTATCCCTCCAATGAATATGTATGCGCATGAAGCAATTGAACTTTGAGAGTAATTTTTTCCTGCTATTTTCAATCAACTTCACCAACAGTTATTTGCTTCTTCCAATGTCGCATATATTTTTGCCAATCGTTTGACATATCTGCTCCTTCACGGCTTGTAAATAATTGTTTAGCAAAAGTTAAAATTAACGCCATTATGAGTGCCATTTCTGGCTCCCGCCCACCGAATATTTTGCCTCAGGATTCGCAGTTGACTAAGATTAATCTCGTTTCGCTAATGATGTTTTCGGTTAAGATTTGAGTGGTGAGCCTAATACGTGGAGCGAATTGAAGAGGCAACGACTCAAATTGAGGCAATTACGAAATCAAATTTAAAGATGTTACTGTAAAAACTAATGCATTAAATGCAAGCTCGTTTCCCATAATTGCACACCACTGCGCTTTTAAAATGCATAATCGCACTTACGGATGGCCTTTTTGCAAGATTCCAAAAAAGCTTTGATAGTGCAACATTCTTTATCACTACGCGCACTTTACTTGTGTTAAAATATTCTGAAATTTAACGAAATATTTATATTCGTTAGCAAAACGAGTGGTATTAATGTTTCCAAAAAAATTTTGTTAATGTTTGTAGTTAATGCTACCACATTTCAAAGTCACAATCACAATAAAGACTATCTTATGGTGTTATCAATAATTTCATACCAACCTACGAATTGCTAACAATTTCCAAGTTACTCTGTGGATTGCCTCACGGACGCTGCCACGCCTGGATGGTGACCCCTAGATGATGAGCCTCAACTCGGACGTACTGCCACAATATCGACAAGAAGCACCCAAAACCCCTCCTCACATCCTTCTTCACTACTGCGCCTTCAAAGCCATTTGGGACTGGATCATCCTCTGCCTTACCTTTTACACCGCCATCATGGTCCCCTATAATGTCGCCTTCAAAAACAAGACCAGCGAGGACGTTTCCCTCCTGGTGGTCGACTCCATCGTCGATGTCATATTCTTCATCGACATTGTCCTCAATTTTCACACGACCTTCGTCGGCCCTGGAGGCGAAGTCGTCAGCGATCCCAAGGTCATTAGGAAGAACTACTTCAAGTCGTGGTTTATTATCGACCTTCTCTCCTGTTTGCCTTATGACGTCTTCAACGCTTTCGACCACGACGAGGATGTGAGTATTTACATATGACGCTGGATAGTAGTCAATAATTTCCTGTTACCCAAGCTTATTCCATTCTAAGTGTAAGGTTAGCCAGTGAATTGAAATTTATGAAATAAATGAAAAAGGCTATGACCATTTGTCTATGGAACAGAAAATCTGTGCTGACTTGAATGTTTGCAGTTAAAAAAACTATACAAATAGGCAACAAACGTTACTCAGAGATTTTTTAAATTTTCATTTTTTTATCGAGCTGTTTTCATTTCACCATTACCTTAATGTTTTTGCAATGAAATAAACTCACGTAATTTGCTGTTTAGTCTAGTTATTTTAACCATGTTTGCACGCTTCAGGGTATCGGCAGCCTGTTCAGCGCCTTGAAGGTAGTCCGGCTCCTCCGTCTTGGACGCGTGGTCCGCAAGCTCGACCGCTACCTCGAGTATGGCGCAGCGATGCTCATTCTGCTCCTCTGCTTCTACATGCTTGTCGCTCACTGGCTCGCCTGCGTCTGGTACAGCATCGGCCGCAGCGACGCCGACAACGGCCTCCAGTACTCCTGGCTCTGGAAGCTGGCCAACGTCACCCAGAGCCCCTACTCGTACGTCTGGTCCAACGAGTCGGACGGGCCCGAACTAGTGAACGGCCCTTCCAGGAAGACTATGTACGTGACGGCCCTGTACTTCACGATGACGTGCATGACCTCCGTGGGCTTTGGAAACGTGGCCGCCGAGACGGACAATGAGAAGATCTTCACCATCTGCATGATGATCATAGCAGGTGCGATGACACTTCCGTTGTTTGTCCGTGACCACCATGTCCCGCTGCCAGCCGGCTGGTGCTGACGAGTCCGATTTACGAGACATCGGATTTGAAGGCAGCAGTCGGAGGAAACCTGAACCGTGGCCCTTGTCACAGAGCATGATATTAGAGTTTTTGAGTTACATTTCATATGGTTATAAAATGGCAATGAAGAACGTGGTTAAATATTTGAAATTATTAAAGTCGATTTTAACGTTATGGTCAATATCTTAAAATTACCTAAAATAAAATTCAATCGAAACGTTGACTCCTAAAAGTTATGTACTATAACTCTTTTTATAGGTGCTAAGATGATGGTCTCATATTTATTACTAAAAACTGAAGAAACCAATCCTATTCTGAATTAGTTATGTAATATTCATATATGATTTTCTGAACTTAGTAAATACAGGCATATAATATAGATCAAAGAGAAACCCAATTCAATATTGATATTAGCATATATAATATGCCTTACGCGTTAACCCGTTGGCAAATTAATCCAAGTAAATTAATTCTCAGTACGTTCAATTATCCATTGATCCGTTTTGTAATGAAGGATTGATCTGATTACGTCATATGGAGTTGATTATACAACATGTAGGTTAGATTAGTGTGTGACATAAAAGTAAACAGTATGTAATTTGAAATGAAACTCAATATAAGCAGAACAATATTACACATCACTTACATTCAGGCATCTGTGTCTTGGGGCCACGGCAATTTAATTTGTTTGGATATTTTGTGTTGTGTTGTATAAGTTTGTTTGTTTTTTATGTGTTTCCTCATGTTTTATGGTACGCTTGATGAGTTTGTGTTTCCAGATCTTTGCACTTTCTTTTGTGTTTTACAATTTAAAAAAAATATTAAAATTGTGTTAAAATTAAATTATTTTTGGACGAATGTTAACTTTCTCATCGAGTTAGACGTGCCGATGTAATCCGAGCGTAGGCGGAGTTCAGCCAGCCGTGCCGCAGATAGTAATTAAGATTGATTTAATTATGCCGGAGTGAATCGAGTAGAAAAAACGCGGTTAATAAAATTAATGGACAAGTAAAATCAATAGCTTGATGGCGATATGCCCCTTCATATTATGGCATTTTACCTTGACACACTTTTGTCTTCACGAAGGTCTGATATTTGTCTATCGCGATGGGGTTGTTTCAACACATTTGATTGATGTATTCACATGTGTGTTTTCTACCATTGGACATATTTTATCGCTGTTACATATAATGTGTCAAATAACGAACAATGTGCGGGCTTTACTTCAAACTACAAAACAATTTGTTACGGTCGTTTTTGATCATTAAAGATATGATTTCTATTTTTTACCTGCATAACAGCTAACAGTGGATGATATGTATGCAGAATCGACCGTGAAGCAAGACTAATGTGATCTTGCTTATCGAGCTTATAAGAGCCTTGTTAAAAGAGTTACTTTATGAGTATATACTTTGAAAAAAGGCCACGTATTTGTTTAGTACGAAGAAGTTTACACTTATGACAGTTTTTTAGTACACATTAAAAAATTGTTTTTGAATCTTTTATTTTTTTATTTTTGCTAATATTTATTTCATCCTATCCCTTCCCACTCCTACCACGGGCCCACGAAGTGTTGGCGTCATGTTACAAGTCGTCACATGTATAGTCAACCGGTGCCCGCAACTTCTGTGCGTGTATGTCCACACGTGTACTGCACCCTATGTAGGCTTTGAGTGTGTGCATTTTTATGGTGAGTAACCTACGTGTTTTATTATGTTTTGATACTTTAACAGATTTAAAATGGTTTTGGTAAAGCCGTGCAGGGTTGAAAGCCCACAAAATGAATACTATTACACATTACTTATTATTGTAGAAGCCGTTTATTTCACGATATCCGATGGAATTTCTGAGAAAATTTAAATTTCCCTTCACGTTTGGGATGATTTAGGGAATGTGGACACAAAATCAGTAACCAATAACAATTAAATTAGAGTGAATAGTACAAGCTTTAACCGCAAAGATGTGAAGACGTTCAAAGGTACGCTTCAGCATAATTCTTTGACAAATGACTTTCCCTCCATAATTCGGTATACCTATACGGATTCTAGTATGGTATAATCAGACTCTGACTTTGACTGCCAACTTTAAGCATTTCTTCACATGTTTTAGAGATTGGTCATATTAGTGCATTTTTTCAGATTATGAAATGAAATGTAATGAAAAAATACTTTATTTGCAGCCATACGGTAAAAAAAGGTGGAAATTAATGCCATAAGGCATTCTCTAACATTCAACCTTAGAGATGTAGGAGAGGTGCAGTTTAAACGGCAAAACGGAAAAAATTAAACGAAAAACAAAGTGAATTTGAGAAGATATTAATTACCCTAAAAATATGGAAATATATATATTAAAATAAATTAGAAACAAATACGTACATACATTTAAACATATTAATAGATGTACACATATTTTATTATAGAACATATAAACGGATACAAACGGATAGATGTAAAAAATCTCTTGATTTTTTGAGAACAATGTGACAAGAAACAATCAGGAAGCAAGGAAATGACATTTAAGACGCTTTAATATATTAAATGACTGTGTGATTATGCGGTTTACTTAAAATAAATAAAAAAGTAAACCATATTACGATAAAGTACCATTCTTCTATGAGAAAAAAGGTTCTGATTTTAATATCCACAATGAACTACCACCTAACCCTGCTGCTGCCTGTCGAAAGACGACAACGTCATTGGAACGACAACTTGTACTCACAGTACCCTACCTCCAAACCGTGTGCACTGTGTTTGAGTGGCGTAACATTGATATCATATCGTTCACGGTACACCATTTTGAGAGTCGTAATCGCGAATCGACGTTGGCGTAAGCTTAAATCGGATAGTGCTGTGGGTACCTAAACTCGCCAAATTGACGCCGAATTGACATGATCGCGTGAGGCGCTTTACCTCTACCTTCTACGGTTAAACTTGCCAGGGTTCCTACGTTCGCATTGAATGAACGATGGTCGAAGCAACAACGAAAATTAGCAGTGCTTTCCGTCCAGTTCAATGTGGACGCGAAAAATTAAGTGTTTTGGGCTAATATCATTACAATCTTATCATTGTACCGCAACTGGTATTAGCCATTTATATCCAGTAATAAAAAACATAACTAAAAGGAAATGGTATTTCAGGAATAAGGGTCTAAGGCTATCGAAGCAAAATCGGATTTCTCTAGAAACCCAGAAAGATTTTATCTTATTTTCGATTCAGGCGCTGGTAGAATCCTGAAAAAAATGTGAGCGGTCCTGGGCGTAAGTTCTGAAGCGATATGTGGCGCCTCAGGCATTACTTTTCTTCATATACATTTACCCTTAACCGACGAGAAAAATCCTGTTTTAATAATATTTGGTCTGTCGGTGACATGAACTAACGTGGAGCATAATTGGCATATTTGGAAGTCTACAAAAGTACTTACCTCGATATTTAATACGTAATATACTCAAATGTATATAACCACACAAATATTATATACATGAATTTGTAATCCCATCAACCTATACACTTTGTGTTATCCCCGAAAACGGCAACCGGCAGGCAGCGCCTCTTATTTTGGGAATTGCCATTTAGTTCGTAATCTATAATTAAACAGACGTGGTCTTGCTACACTCGACAAAAGTGCCACCTACTAAAATCAAATATAAGGTGACCCCATAAGTATAAACATCATCAAAATCAGTCAAGCCGTTTAGGAGGAGAATGAATAATTGAATATCGGAAAAGATTTGTTTACGGCTGTCGTGAAGGCAACGGAAATCTAAGATTTTAAAATTTCAAGAATGCATTCTTTGTCCATTGGCTAAGGCATAATTTTGCACGGCGCCTCCCATTAAACTACTAAACCAATAAACCCAAATAATCCATAAAACTAGCGAAATCGCCAGGCCCAAATGATTCCCTAGCCCTAAAAGTTGTCAGATTTTGATGAAAATGAATCACTTGAGAAAGCCTAATTCTATGTTCGCATGTTATTTTTTTGTAAATATCTATATTTTTCAGTATAACATTTTTAAAATTAAGATAAAAAAAGAAAACTTTCCTATTGGTTTTTAGCTAATATTGTCCGATCTAAAAAGTATATCAAAACATACAGACGTACATTTTGAACATATATTTTAGAATCCAAAACTTAAAAAACCTAGTAAACAATTAAGAGCATGTAGTATGGGAATTGATAGCGTAACGAATCTCTTAACACGAGATGGTCCACGGCCTCCTCTGACAGTAAACACTTTATCCTAAAGAGCAACCACTCTATCTAAGCTTGGCACGAAAAAGAATATTTTACAAGCGAAGGCGGGTCGCGAATTTTAAACAGTTGTAATCGTAGACAAGCGAGAACGACATACTCAATCTGTGGTTGAATTTTTTTGCCTTTGGAAAAACGACTAACAAATTTTTAGGGATCCAGGAACGGAACCCTAAAAATCTCTCATGTATCTCATTTTTTTTTTATGTGACCTGACATGGATGGCTAATACCACACAACTACCGTTATGATATTAGCCCAATACACCTCAGTCCCGAAGGAATTTGGTGCCATGCCAGGACCTTCCCTTTATGAGCACGGCTACATTGAACTGGATGGAAAACACGGACAATTTTTCATTGCCGCTTCGACCATCTTTTCATCCAATGCGATGGTACCAACCCGGGCAGGCATAAACCCTACCACCTAGTAGGGGAAGGGGACCTACAGTTTTACATGGATTCCGAACGATGGAGCAGCTCGCATTCGTAACGAAATACACTTGTCGAACTCGGAAAGAGAAAGACAGTGGTGCAGTCGGTATTGAACCCAGGTCTCTGGTACGTTAGGCCAGTCCCCGCGCCACTAGGCTACGATAGGTACGAGCCGTATAGGTAGGCAGCTAAAATTCTCACAGAGTGTGTATTTTTATTGCCGTTACAGCGGCATTATTTTATTATTATTTTATATATTATTTTAAAAAAGACATGATAATTTTTAAACTTGTACGATGATACGGAACCCTTCGTGTGCGAATCCGACTCAGACTTAGCCGGTTTTTAAATTAATTAGTTGATATTGATTTCATATTTTGTGTCTTACCAAAACTTTAAGTAAAGGATTTATTTTTGTAATATTTAATAAAAAATTACATTTAATAATGGTCCAATGCACATATAAGTAAATCTACGTAGTCTTAATTAATCTAATTTAAATAATGAAGGCAGTTTATCATTTAAAAGAACAACATTTATTATATTGTCGACCGTTTTTAGAAATTAAAAATGAAAACTACTTGATCGATTCGTAATCTTATTCCACTACTTAAATGAATGCATTTAAAATAATTTTAGGAGGCACAAATCTAGAGTGTTTTCATCGGCAAATCCTATTTTCCTTTTCCTCTCGCCAGAAAATAAGATTATTTTACAGCGTTTTGATTCAAATTAGGGCCAATCCAAATAGAGTTAAGGAGTGCTACATATTTTCATCAGAATAAGTTTCGAATTAAAATCCTTACAAACACTTTTACCGGACCCCATCCGGTTCCTAGCCAGTTGACACAAAGCACAATGTTCCTAAATCCACAAAGCCTGACCTAAAAGTGCACTCGTGCGGAATTAACAACAAAACAAACGCAACCTAATTGCCTTAAGCCTACTAAAAAGCCTCTCTCGAGCACGAGGGTTGTAGAGCCTCTGAAACTTTTTGTTTCTCATCGGGGGTAAAAAAATATTTGCAGAACCTTATATTCAGGACGGTATTTACTATTAGGAGTTGATAAAAGTTACGTGAATTTCCACACTATATTATAATTTTAATCCCACGAAAATATTGTCTACAAATGAAAATGAAGACGTTTCTTAGGATAGAAACTAATAGTGTCCGTGATGTTATAATATCAGTGGACGCGATAATATTAGTTACCTAGCTAGATTACTCTGTCGGCGCCAAATAATTAAATAATAAGGTATTAGTCGAATAAAGCCAAATTTGATTTTTAAGAACCTCCTTCAACCTATGAAATTGAAACAAGTTAAGGTATTTTTTATATTGACGTTTATCAGTGACCATACCTATGGTCTTGTGTTCAATGATAGTGTCCCGTTAAATTTAAATATCACTGAAATTAGTCCGCAATATTGCAAGAAAAGTAGCCACGATTTTCTATTAAATTAGGAAATTATAAAATCAGGGTTTTGATAATATCAGAGTGACAGACACACTTTAAAAATACTATTTTTTAAACAGATTACAAGCAGATATTTTCAACGTACCATGAAGGATCTGTTTACTTATTTCAATGTTGCTCGTGTTCCATGGGAATGTGTTCCACTGGAATTTTATTTTATTTTATTTATTTGGTATGCCAACAACATTATACACAAAACAGTTTCATAGTTTCACTACTAAAAATAACAAATTAGTGTGTACATGTTAATTATAGGTTTCCTTACAAGTAAATATAACCAATCAATTTAATTTAATTTACTTGAAGAAGAACTATAAAATGTGCAAAACAATTAATAATAATAAAAGAGAAAACAATAACCAATAAGTAAAATAATAAGATTTCCAAAAAGTGTTTTTTTTTTTTTTTTATGTGACTGGTCATGGATGGCTAATACCACAAGTTCTGTCATGGTATTAGCCCAACACACCACATGGGAACTAGGTGCCATGCCAGGACCTTCCTTATATTGCACGGCTACATTGAACTGGATGGAAAACACGGACAATTTTCATTGCTGCTTCGACCATCGTTCATCCAATGCGGTGGTACCAACCCGGGCGGGATAAACCCTACCACCTAGTAAGTAAGGAAGGGGACCTACAGCTTAACGTGGAATCCGAACCACGGCCAGCCTCACTCAACGGTCGAATGGTCACCCATCCAAGACCAGACCGGACCCAGCGTTGCTTAACTTCGGAGAGCGATCGCCGAAGTGTCGCGCCACTGGGCCACTGAGGCTGATACAGGTACTACTGTTCCTTGATTTTTGTACTCACTG
Organism: Incurvaria masculella; assembly: GCA_946894095.1. Classification (NCBI taxonomy): domain Eukaryota; kingdom Metazoa; phylum Arthropoda; class Insecta; order Lepidoptera; family Incurvariidae; genus Incurvaria; species Incurvaria masculella. The sequence continues at coordinate 12,132,588 of OX335643.1, forward strand.
TAACTGTATTTATGGTTTAAAAAAAATTAATGAATGGCATTAATAAATAATTTAATGATGTCTAAAACGAAATTGCTGCGTACTTTTTTCAAAGTTAGCAATTAATACTTTTACCAATAGAATTAGCCTTGTGATTTCTATATTCCCAAGGATTCCTAAAGGACTACCAAACATTCTGGGAATTCGTAATATTACTAAGGACTACAAGATTGCTAGTAAATCCAAAACATATTTAAATAAGTTTCGTACGAGCGGGGATTTGGAATGAGCAAAAACCGGCCAAGTGCGAGTCGGACTCGCACACGAAGTTCCATCGTACAAGATTTAACACAAAAAAATCACGTTTTTTTGATGCTTTAATTTTTAACATTTTTTAATGTTACCTATTTGTTGTTATAGCGGCAAAATGAAACTGAAACACTGTGTAAATTTCAGCTGCCTACCTATTACGGTTCATCAGATACAGCCCTGTGACAGACGGACGGACAGCGAAGGCTTGGTAATAGGGTTCCGTTTTCACCCTTTGGGTACGGAACTCTAAAAAAGGTCATGCAGGACGATGCTCTTCGTAAATGAAATGTATCCTCCCAATTTCAATAGAATACTAAAAATAATTTCTAATGAGGAAAAATCTCTTGCGGAGGCTCGCATTACAAAATTAAATGTATGCTCCCAATTCAAGTGAAATACTGCAAAATAAATTACCTGCGATTCTGAGATTACCAAACAATTGCAGGTACACCAGATTCCCTGAGTGACTGCACCCCTCGCATAAATCTTCCCGACGGGATTAACATATTGGCGGGTGTACAATAAAATAGTGCTATTGCACTCAGCCACCTTCTTTGGTTCGAAGAAAAATACAGTCTCGGTTATGAGAAGGATGCAAAATGTCTACGGCACCTGAGCCGGTAGTCTAAGTTGTCACCTAAATTGGCGTTACGGCAAACCGATCGACTGGCGTTTTCAAATGTATGGAGAAATTGATGAGCGCGCGCAGCGGGCGTTAAGCGAACTAACATTTGCGAGTCCGAGCTTGATTTGACAGCTTACTCAACGTTGCCGTAAATACGTCGACGTTGCCGTTTACGTCCACTCCGCGTTTTCATACAAATCGGAAGTCTGCGTTTGACTTTGACAGCGTGAAGAAGTAAAACCACAGAATATCTAGTAAAAACTTGTATGGAGTTTGGAGAAAACGCCAGTCGATCGGTTTGCCGTAAACGCCAATTTCGGTGAGAACTCAGACTGCCCACTCTGGCTTGAGATGCGATTATTTCGATAAAAAGCCGTATCGCCGAAATTACATGACGACGAATAGTTAAAATTAAATTACGAACGCTCTAGTCGAAAATCAAACTAAATCCAAATGAATATGAATTTCTCGTGGTAAAAGCTAGGCTAGACGACTAACATTTTTATAATCGATCGGTTGTATCGTTCCACGTCCAAAGTTATTGCATATAAAATAAAAATGGGACCAACGAGAAAGTATACCCTTTCGAACAAAAAAAGAATTTTCCAAATCGGTCCAGGGGTCTTCGAGTAATCGGTGAACATACATAAAAAAAAAAGATTCCGACGAATTGATAACCTCCTCCTTTTTTTAAGTCGGTTAAAAACGTCCAAAAATTTAGATCTTTCAGACCTTATAACTTAGAAACCAAACAAATATAAATTTTATAATGCGAATGATCATTTTTTAGGGTTCCGTAACCAAAGGGTGAAAACGGAACTCTATTACTAAGCCTCCGCTGTCCGTCTGTCCGTCCGTCCGTCCATCTGTCACATGGCTGTATCTCATGAACCGTAATAGTTAGGCAGCTGAAATTTTCACATAGTGTGTATTTATTTTGCCGCTATAACCCAAATAGGTAAAAGAAATATATAATTAAAAGGGGGGTCCCGTACAAAAAACGTGATTTTTTTGCATTAAATCTTGTACGATGGTACGGAACCCTTCATGTGCGAGTCCGTCTGGCACTTGGCCGGTTTTTTAGTATAATTTTAGTTCTCCGACATGAAATGTGCGCATAATCTTATTTCCACGTCTGGTGAGATGTGTTGGAAGCCCCACCATGATAGCACGAAATAGATACGACAACGAGTTCGATCGACCTCCGATGCCTTTCTGTGGTGCCCCATGCATCCTTTCCATCGGCAGTCGTATGACAGCCTGAAAGCGGAACTCGGCCGGTCGATAGGGGGGCATTGCACCCGGGCGCGGCGCGGCGGCGGCGTGCGGTCCCGATAGGAAAGGGGCTAACTCTGCCATAATTACGTCGGTGGGATCATCGAATTAAGATTATTATACTAGCCAATGCGTATGGGTTGATTGTGTTAAGTTCCTGAACGTTATGGAATGAGAACTTCAAAAAAACTTGTGTTATTTCAGCTAACGTTGTACTTATATAGTAAAAAAATATAGTTTGCATGGAAAAAATGCTGAAGTCAGGGCTCAAACGAATTCTTTTATAAGTTTGCTGCTGATATTGACAGTAGCTGATATTGATTTAAATATCATTTTAAAGAGCGTAACATTATCTACCAATTTAGTTAAGGTCATGTATAACTTTTTGAAAATTATTTAACGAAACAATTAAAAAACTGATGTCTCGCGTTATGCGGGTTGGTCAAATTTCGAAAGTTTATTCCGAGCCGGTTTCAATTGCAAAAATTGCTCGAAAATGTTTAGGTGTTCTGATGCTCTTAATAGTTTTTTGGGATTGCTCGAAATCGCCGTCAACTGTGTTTGACGCTTGATGACCGTTGAAGTAATGAGTTCGTTAAAGTACTAACACATGCATGTCAAAAGTAACGTAGTTCGGGAAAATTATCAAAATTGCCCGGATTCTTAACCCCAATTGACGGTATCGATTATATCGGCATGACATGGAACTTGACAGAGTGGGGACATGGAACCAACATATCTCTGACTATTGTATAGCTCCCTCCAAAACGTCTGCGGCATAAGGCGAGAAAATATGTGAGGGAATTTGATCAATTCTGCACCAATCAGAAATGGATGCCAAATATTCTACCCAATAAGAGCGCAGGTATGACATTAATGCTTCTGATTGGTTCAGAATTAATCGAATTCCCTTAGCATATTTTCTCACATCTTACGCCGGTCACCCCCCAGGTTCATATAACGTGGGGTCGTTGGCGTTCGCTCCCGCCGTAGGGTTGATGACGCAGGATACGCTAAGCTGCCTACGTCAGCGCTGCCGGCCGGAAGCGGAACGAGGCTGTCGGCTGCCGTTGCGCTAAATGCGGTTTATAATGTATTTACAAATCGAATGCGGAATGAGCGTCGAGAGGTGGAAAAAGACCACAATTTTGTTCCTTTCGGCCTCGATCTTTTCTTCCGTGACTGCAACCGTGTTTAACCATTTTTAGGGTTCCGTACCCAAAGGGCGCCAACGGAACCCGATTACTAAGCCTCCGCTGTCCGTCCTTCCATCCGTCCGCCCGTCCCTCCGTCCGTCCGCCCGTCCGTCCGTCCGTCCGTCCGTCCGTCCGTCTGTCACAGGGCTGTATCTCATGAACCGTAATAGTAAGAAGCTGAAATTTTGACAGAGTATGTATTTATTTTGCCGCTATAAAAACAAATGGGTAAAATTTCAAAATAATAAAAATTGTATGAAAATAATAATAAAAAAAAATAACGTGATTATTTGTGTTAAATCTTGCTTAATTACGGCCAGGTACTACTCCTTATTGACTGTTTGACGATTTTCGAGTACGATTTCTTGAACTTTTTCGACGTTATCATCGGTAGTTGATGTTGAAGGGCGTCCACGACGAGGTGCATCGTCAACTTCTTTGAGACCATTTTTGTACGACGAATACTCTTGTTTTTGAGAGAGCAGAGTCCCCGTAGGCTTTTTGTAGCATTTTTAATGCATCAGCACAAGAGATTTCATTGGAAACACAAAACTTCAAACAAATTCTTTGTTCAATATTTTTTTCCATTTCGAAATGCGACGAACTTCAAAAACTTGATTGATATAAACAGACGCCAAACAATTACTAATGACATTTGGCAGGAGTGTCAGGGAAAGGTGTACCGACCTGAGAAAAAAAAATTCGAATCGGTAAAGCGTTTTAAATTCAAACTACAAATTCCCGGAACTTATTAATCATAGTTCATATGTTTAAATCTGTAACTGACTCCAAAAATAAACATAACTGCGCAATGACCGAGACAACGATCGTATGAAAAGCGGCAAACCCATATGCTCAAAAATTCATCTTTATTATCATGCTTGAAATAAATTGATTTTAACATCACATAACATCCATAAGCGCATTGCAATAAAAACAAAAAAAAACTTTAAAAATATTTGCAATCATGAAAAAAATCCATCCAGGATATCCCTAACAAGTAAAATGTTTAATAAGAGTAGCATATTCGAATAAGCAATCGCCATGTGTTGAGTTTCAGAAACTATAAATCCACTAACGAAGTTTCTGACACAGCTCTTCTCTACGCCACCATATTCGGTCACGTGACCACCATCATCCAGCAAATGACATCGGCGACTGCCAAGTATCACGACATGCTCAACAACGTGAGGGAGTTTATGAAGCTCCACGAGGTGCCCAAGGCGCTGAGTGAAAGGGTAATGGACTATGTGGTCTCAACATGGGCAATGACCAAAGGACTGGATACTGATAAGGTAAATACAGATGTTCTGTTTAACACCGTCATTGAAGTTTGAGCAGCGGCGACGTCTGCAGTATCGGATCGTAATGTTTGACAAATGATCTTTCTTCAGCTTAGCAGATAATTCCAAAGTTTACCAAGTTGGTAAAGCGGCGAACATGTAAACCGAAGTGCGAAGATTCATAGACCTGCTAAAAATACTATTTGTATTTATCTTGTTACAATAGCTTTACTGAAAACGTCGCCGTTTAACCGCTAATTGCTTGCTGGTAATAATGTAGTAGCCATTAAAAACACAAAAATATTCAATAATTCTAAACGGGCTGGAGATTTTCTAAGGCTGGAGATCTGAATTTTTACGTATAAACGGAGTACAGAGCCCGTAGTCCCAGTTGTCACCTAAATTGGCGTTTAAGGCAAACCGATCGACTGGCGTTTTCAATTGTTTGGAGAAATTGAAGAGAACTAACATTTGCGAGTCCGAGTTGGATTTGACAGCTTACACAACGTTGCCGTAAATACGTCGACCTTGCCGTTTACCCCGACTCCGCGTTTTCAAATAAATCGGAAGTTCGAGTTTGACTGTGACAGCTTGAAGAAGTAAAACCACAGAATATCTAGTAAAAACTTGCATGGAGTTTGACGTTTTCACGGAAAACGCCAGTCGATCGGTTTGCCGTAAACGCCAATTTAGGTGAGAACTCAGACTGATCAATCTGACAACAACGTGTGTAGTTAGGTGATATAATGTTTACCGTTGATGACTTTTAGCGAAAAAAAAATTACCAACACTTCCAAGCACTGTTTCATTACTGTGTTGCATATGCGCACCATCAGAAACATGTATTGTTATCGATAAAATATTAATTTTGAAGAATTCCCGCCGCTTAGCCACTTGTACTTTTACATTTTCTCTTTAAAATCAATGAGTTTATTGTTCTTTTATTTTTATAATTACATGAATTTAATTATTATTAAAAAGATTAACAATAACGGATAACAAAAAAAAAATTTATAATAATTTTATTTACAAATTTACAGATACTGTGTACTTTTTATAATAAATTTTCTAACTGTAGTTTCCTGTATTATCCGTGCTAAAATGATACTATTTCTTTTCTATCCTCTTCGATTACCTGGACTTCCCAACGGGAATATAGTTGGAGTCTGAGGTTGGTTCTTAGTCAACAAGTTCTGCTATATCTAACGAACATCTTCAATAAACTTTGCGAGATCCTTGTGCCGTTTTTAACACGTTTCTTGCTCAGCACTTTCTCCAAATTTAGATTCTCATTGGTTCGATAGTTGCATTTTTAACTTCCTCTCATTTGTATTTTCTCATATCGTTCTGAAGGCTTTTTGTGCTTCGTTCGTTTTGGGTTCGACTCCTAAAGTTTTTGATGTGCTCCATAATTTCACTTTGCGATATCAGTGTCAATTCAATGGTTTCTCGTCGTGTAAGCTAGTATAATGTGACGTTTTAGTAAATGTTTTGAACATATATGTCGTTATTGTGTTGTTTACAGTTATTTAGGGGTGAGAGTCCCATAATGTATTGTTTTCATTTTAGATATCTTAAAGACGGATCTCTCAGAGTTTCCAATTAATTACAGATAGTTACGCAATAAAAATATTGTTCTAGAACAATCTCATCTCCAAATATAATCCACTGCCATTTCAATTATTTTGTCCTGTTTGCATTAAGCTTTCAAAGGGATCCTGCATCGAATGCTCCATTTATTATATTTTACCTACGATTTCAGATAGTTCACCTTACATATTTTAGAAATTGTTTCACTTAATGCACGACGCATTTGACACGTTGATTTTAATACGTACTACTCTCAGGTAGCAGATAAGACATCTGTTAAATACTTTCAAATAAATTAAATGACAAATACCTAAATAAAGGCTTGCACATCAACCACTAAACTTTTTTAAATCTCTTATTTTTTTATGAATTAGGATAGTATCGATTGTAAATGTTTTGGTGTGCATGCATACGTTTTGTAGATTACCTGCTTAAATGTTTAAGTAATGGATACTAACCCATGATATGCAACGACTAAAGTGGAAGCATAATTAAATTTATAACTTGCTTGGTTCCGTGTGCATGTTCGATTAAATTCCATTTAATTTTAATTCTCAAAATTTTTTGTCCAGGAATTATCTTCTTAGTGTCAGTTAGCTACTAGCATGGTTTTGTTAAAATGTACATGATCAAATAAAAATATTATGTTCTAATAGAAAAACATAATCAAAATTTTTAGCCCCTACATGATAAGTGAAATAATTACTAAACAGAAAGGCAATTATATGATGTTTCTGTTCAATGTTTTAAAGTCACCTTTTCTCCAAGGAAGTTCTTCCTTACCCACTCCACTAATTTATTGGTTTCGCGTTTAGGTATTGAACTACTGCCCAAAGGACATGAAGGCGGATATTTGTGTCCACCTCAACCGGAAGGTCTTTAATGAACACCCGGCGTTCCGGTTGGCTTCTGACGGGTGCCTCCGAGCGTTGGCCATGCATTTCGCCATGTCCCACTCGGCCCCGGGGGACCTGCTGTACCACACGGGGGAATCTATAGACTCTCTCTGCTTCATTGTGACGGGGAGTCTGGAGGTCATACAGGACGACGAAGTGGTCGCAATATTGGGTGGGTATTCAGGATTGCCGAACTGTGCCACTGTTGTGTGTGTGTAAGATATTGTGTAAGAAAGAATTTTTAACAGGAACAATGCATGTATTAGTATGAGAATTAAGAAGCGTATACTGTAAGGGTTAATTAGAGTGTGTGAGTGAAGAGACAAAATTGAGAACACAAATTGAGGAACATTGAGGAGACAAAAAGAGTGAGGAATAGCAAAATTATGCCTAGTTATTACACCCAAGTGACCAAAAGATTAGGCACTTATCGGTCCGATAAAAACACGTTTAAAGAAAGTTTAGCTCTGTTTTCTCCGGGAAATTGTTTTTTTTTGTATGTAACTGGACATGGATGGCTAATACCAAACTGACCGTCAGATATTAGCCTAATACACTACATGGGAACTAGGTGCCATGCCTGGACCTTCCGTCGATCTAAGATTGCTTCAGCATTAAAGCAAACTGTATGGAGTGTATTCGTAATAGTGGAATGTCGTTGGCTATAAAACGAAAGTCTAAATTAGACTGGAAGGAAGGTTATTTTATTTATTTTTTATTTATTTATTTATAAAGGTTTGCCAACAGGTTGACACATTTACATTTACGTTTATACATCACATATTAAATATAACAGTGTGCAGACCCAATAACAGGCAAACACAACCTGCATGTAAAGAACGGACATATTGCAACACTAGCTAGGGTGCAGACGAGCGGGGCGACAACACGAACTTATTGAAGCGGAAAGTTATGTTAAGTTAATTAGGTACTGCGCTGAAGTATTGAATGCTGGAAGTTCAGTTTTTATTTATCCTCGCTTGATGGAGCCGGAAAAAAACTCGCGGCGCTTGCGTGTCAGGTGTTAAGGTGGCCCAACCCGCTCATCTCCCTATACAAAAGGGGAAAGAAGATCACGCCTATATTTCTTGTCAGAGATCCAAAATTTTGCTCAAAATAGCTCTATTTGATTGAACTAGATGTCTGATGACCATTGGCATTGTAAAATTGTGTTTGGTTTCCAAGTTATAACGTCCGAAAGTTCGGATTTTTCGCGCGTTTTATACAATAACTTTGGAGGTGGATTACGCAATGATAAAGTAAGAACATCTTAATAAGATTAGTCATCAGACATAGCTTATTTAATCAAGATTTATAATCTATTTGGTTTTTCTTAGATTTTTGACTACAGCGGTCGTGGTTTACTTTTAGCTATAAGTCGTTTTGAAATTAAAATTTTCGTAAATCTTACCAAATCATACACTATGCACATTGTCTTTTTTGTGGACATGTTGCATCTTCCTCATCACGGAGCCTGTCTTAATCTTGGAAACAGAGAAGGTCCCAGAGCGCAACAGCACGGTTTTGTACCGTGCCCGCAAATGAGTTGAGGCCGCCGGGTTGGGCCACCTTAAGGAGTCCCAATCCAGATGTTATTTCGGGTGTTTGAGCTTTAACCTTCAGTTTTGTACGGAAGGGTCTTATTATGGTTAGATCAAATTAAAGGGAAAGTAGGCGAGGGAAAGACTGTATCTGTGCAAACAAACGAATTTACAGCTGCCACCGACTGATTTTGTGTTATCTTATGGTTCTCAGGTAAAGGTGACGTGTTCGGCGATTCTTTTTGGAAAGACAACGCCGTCGGCCAGTCGGCAGCCAACGTGCGAGCTCTCACCTACTGCGACCTGCACACCATCAAGAGGGACAAGCTGCTGGAGGTCCTCGACTTCTACCAGGCCTTCGCGAACTCGTTCGCCAGGAACCTCATCCTCACCTACAACCTGCGGCACCGGCTCATCTTCAGGAAGGTCGCAGACGTCCGTCGCGAGAGGGAGCTCGCCGAGCGGCGGAAGCGCGAGCCTCAACTGGAACAGGCGCAGGATCATCTCGTGAGGAAGCTTTTCTCCAAGTTCCGGCGCGAGCGCAGCGCGACGACCACCGCCCCCGCGGCGCCCACGTCCGCCACTCCCACCGTCACGGTCGCACCCACCAGGGACCCCGAGAAGGGCGAGCCGGAGCCGGAGCGGCCGCGCGCCAAGTGGGGTCGCCTCCTCTCCGGGGGCTCGCTCGACTCGGGCGAGGCGCCGCGTGCGCCCTTCGCGCGCAGCCTGAGCGCGCGGGACCGGCCCGCCGCCGCCGCGCCGCCCGCCGGCCACAAGGTGTTCCCGAAGCCGGCCAAGCCGGCGCCGCCGCCCGCGCGCCAGGACACCATCGAGGAGACGATCGAGCCCGAGGAGCGGCGGCCGGCGGCGGCCGCTCCCCCCGCCCCCTCGCCCGCCGCCGACTGCGCCATGCTCGAACTCAAGCGGGACGTGCGCATGGAGGTGCAGCGCATGCAGCACAAGCTGAGCCGCGTCGAGGAGCTGCTGCTGTCGATGGCGTCGCGGCTCGGCGTCGACCCGCGCGACCGCAACTCGTCGCACTCGTCGCCGCCGAGCGAGGGCGCGGCCGCGTCGCCTGCGGAGCGGCCGGAGCGGCCGCGCGACCTGCCCGCCGGCGGCGGCGACGCGGCGAGGAAGCGGCGCGGGAAGGCGCGCGGCAAGGGCGCGGCGCCGCTCGCGCCGACGCCGACGACGCCGGTCGAGGCGCCCGCGCCGGCGGGGGCGTCCACCTCGGCGGCGGCGCGGCGCCGGGAGTTCCTTTAGCGGCTGGGGGCGCCCGGCGCGACGCCCGACTGAAGCGGGACCGCCGGACGCTCCGACGATATCGAATGCAATAAGTGAGACGTTAATATAGGTGATGTGCATTTAGTGTAAGCTTGATCTATTGGCCTCGTGTCGGGCCAGCGTCCCCCGGGGGTGGTGCTTCAGAGTGACGTGGAACTCTCGACTCGATACGATCCCTTGGGGCGATCGCCGCACTACCTAGCTTATATTTACTAACGGACTACATCATCTTAATTAGTGCCTAGTGCCTGTCTAATGAACCCACAAATAGTGCCCAGGGAATTTATTGCCTCTATTGCGTTTCTTGGACTTGTCCAGGTAGGATCACGGTATGCTTTTATACAGAGTTAAGTAGATCGACCTAACCCGTAGGAATAGACTAGGAACTACTTATACTATCCACGTTGTTAAAGCTTCGTGAGTTGCAATAACGAAGTAGACCATAATTTTTCGTCCATCGACACGGAGCGTCTTAGTGTAGGAATATGTTGAGGGCGCTTGGCTTGAAGCGGCACTGATTCCGAAATTATCGTTATAAATTTCGCCACGGCGCCATTAGTATTTAAGCTATGCGTTTGATTCACTGACAACATTTTTAAAGTTTTGATTATTTCTACAAACTCATCCACGTTTCGAATAAAATTTGTATCATTGCTCTCAAAATTGTATTTATTTCATTTTTGGTTTAGATGTAAGTCCAATATTTCCATGAAAAACTATTTCGAAAATGCTTGGTGAAAAAACGTTTCTTTCATATTTTAATGAAATTAAATAAGCGAAAACGGATCGAAGATTTTAAGTAATGATAAATTCTAGGACCTGCACTATAAATACCATTGGAATTGAGTTTTTAAGGCCAAGATAATAACATAAGTGTCGCAAATTACATATTAACAATGTACCTAACATACTTATCTGAGACAGATTTGTTAAAATTTTCAAAGTCTATCCTTTCGTTTTTCTATACATTAATTATATAAAATAAAAAAAACTTAAATATGTACGGATAAGGAAACAAACAATGTTCAAAATGTTGTTTTAGGTATCTTTGCACGGAAACAAGTTTCTATGGACTATGGGAATCTTGTTCTTCGCTAAGCCATGCTACTTATGATCTTTTTTATTGAAATATACAAAATACATATGCATAAGAGTGTTTTTACTTTAGAAACCCCTTTTTTCCTGTAAAGGCAATCGAGCTATAAGTAAATGAAGATAGGTAAACATTCAACAAGTTGACAGGACAACAGAACTGAAGACCTATATAAAGATATGTGCACTGGAATTGTTTGGTCAATTGGTCAAATTGTTTGGAAAGTTCATGAATATTTGTCTAATTTAAGAATACAAGACGCCAGAGTCTTACGGTTTTTTCTTTAAATCATAGCTAGACCATGAAACTACACATTAACTTTTTTATTATAGAAATTCTGTGTAGTTAATTTTAAATATAGTGAAATGCTGTTTTACTTACTTCCTTATCAAACTGAGCGCAATCGGCTCTTGTCACGCCCTTAAGTGAAGTATTTAGCCTCGTTATACGTTCAAATGAAAGGTCTCATTTAGATTTGACATCCTGTCATGCTCTAATTGTTTTGTGTCATATCTATGGAACTTCTAGTCCTGCCTAGACCCACATGAAATACTCAAATGAAAGGTCTCATCGAGATATGGCATCCTGCCATGCTCAGATTATTTTGTATCATATCTATGAAACTTCTAGTCCTGCCTGGACCCAACATGAAATATTCAAATATTAAAAAAAATATTACGACGAATTGAATTCCCTTTTTTTTTATTCGGTTAAAAGTCGCGCCGAGATCTGGCGCCCTGTCATGCTCAAATTGTTTTCTTCTGTCATATATTGGAACGCCTAGTCTTGCCTAGATCCATCATGAAATACTTATATAAATTAAAGATCTCACCGAGACCTGGCTTCCCGTCATGTTAAAATTGTATTTTGTCATATCTATGGAACGTCTAGTCCTGCCTAGACTCATCATGAAATGGTTTGTTATCACATTTTTTATAATTCTGTTGCATATGCGACCCATTTTGCGCACGTAATCGACATCACTATGGGCTCGTTGCATGGAAGTTGCCTCTTTAGGCAAAGACTCGGTACGCGGTTGGGTTGGTCCATTACTTTTCTATCGTTCTCGAGGTTGTTACACTATTATCATAAATTATTGAAGTATATAAACCCTGATTTTTCAGTTAACTTGTTTATTTATTAATTCTATTAATTCGTTATGATGTTGTCTCTGCAATAAACAAAAAACGATAACAATTATTGTTAGTGAACACTTATATCTACTAATCGAAAGGCTGTATTTTACGTCTCGGAAAGGAAGCGATCATACTTATTTATTTGATGGTTGTAGACTGGCTTCCGAATTTGAAGACGGAAAAGGTCGAAATATTACTGTTTTCCATATCTGTTTACGTGTGGTTTAGGACTCTATCTTCCCGACCCATTCCTGCCATCCGAACCCGTTCCACAGACATCCTCGTGGATTCCTTCGTGGAATACAAAAGGAGGTCTGTCCTTCCATGCTCGCTGGGTAGGAACGCCCAAGCATCGCAATTCTAGCTTGTTTATGTTCTGAGCAACAGACCTAGTCTCGGACCTAACTCGAAGACGACAGCCCGTCGACCCTGTCTCTGGTGATCAGCGTCTGGGTCTACTCCTGGAGCTGCAGCGCCGCCTGCAGGGGCAACTTCTCCAGCTGGATCGCCACGTGCTTCCCGAACACGACGAACTCGTTCGCGCCGACGAACTCCTCCGACGTCTGGTAGATGGCGCTGTCGTGACGTTTCATCATTAAAGTGGTTACGTCGCCCCCATAAAAACGAGTTTCAGTTGCTACATCCGTCCTTCCATGCTCGCTGGGTAGGAACGCCCAAGCATCACACGTCTAGCTTGTTACTGTTCTGAGCAACAGACCTAGCCTCGGACCTAACTCGAAGACTCCTCCGACGATATGGGATCCTGTGTCTTCTCCGCGAACTGCTGGTCGTATCCGCCGCCCCTCCGCAGCCCGTCGACCCTGGCCCTGGTGATCAGCGTCTGGATCTGCTCCTGAAGCTGCAGCGCCGCCTGCAGGGGCAACTTCTCCAGCTGGATCGCCACGTGCTGCCCGAACACGACGAACTCGTTCGCGCCGACGAGCTCCTCCGACGTCTGGTAGGTGGCGCTGTTGTGACGTTTCAGCTTGCGTTTGACGCCGCTCTTGTCGCGTCTCTTGAGGCGCTTGCGGCTAGGGAGCTCGCTCTTTATCGGCAGGGTGTCGGAGGCCTCGGCTAGCTCGTCGTAGTCCCGCCCACCCGTCTCCAACCAGACCTGGAGCAAGTTAAAGATAAACATGGTAGGTGGGTATTTTTCCAACAACGTATTTTTTATGGAATGTGGAAGAGAACACAAAACTTATTGTAGATGTCGCATGAGCGACTCAACCTTAGCAACGTCAAAACTGTCATTCCTGTAAAGTTTTATTTACGAGTAGGTACTACCCTTAGATGAAAAATAAAATTTCTTTTTCATCTAAGGTACTACCTGACACATGATTTAGTTCGAATATTTCTTCACCTCCATGGTTCGAATGAGGTTCAATTTGGAGGAAAAGAAGAGCTTTTGTTTGTTTTAAAACAAATTTTGTGATAAAAGAAAAAGTGTGATATTTTCTTTCCCACGACTTCATTTAATTAGCAAAATTTAGAGCAATTTATTTTCAGAATAATATTGATGAAATTTAGTGATTTCAATTACATAGATTGAATAAATAACATTTTTATATAATTATAATATATTTTATAGGGTTGACAGGTAGGTCGCCTAGACCATAGAAATAGGATGTACCGCTGCGCGCGCATGCTAGGTCTATGGCCTAGACGCCACCTGTCGTGATAAATAAGCAGTTTTCATCACAATTGGTGGGTAATACCACTGTCATGATATTAGCCCTACATAACACAAGGGAACTAGGTGCCATGCAAGGACCTTCATAATATTGCACGGCTATATTGAACTGGATGAAAAACAGGGACAATTTTCTTTAGCCCTTCAACTAACCCTTTTTTAATGCGAGTTTCCCAAACCGGCCGGAATTGACCCTAACACCTAGAAACAAAAGGAAACTACAGTTTTACGTGAAATTCGCACCACAAACGACAAAGTCACCACTTTCGAACATGCACGGGAACACATGCAGTAGGACCACCAGTATTATGTTTAAGTGCCGGAACCCACTCAGCACAGTAAGTATAATTTAAAGAGTAATGTCGTTTCAGGCATGTTTAGGTCAAACTATTTTTGGGCTTTTCTGTGATGGTATCTGATGACACCTTCATGAAACCTACAGACGTAAATATGCCACTGTGGTAAAATAACATTCTGTTGTATTTAGATTTTGCTCTGAACATTTTAGAAGTGGGGACCGCCTCAGCTTTTACCATACAAATGGCGATTTAATCCGCAGATAAACTTTGGATACGACGTTAGTTTTAATGAATGTAAAATGACCGTTAATAATTGAATAATTAAAAAAAAATCTTACCTCCGCCGATTCGTCCATATTCTTTCCCAGAAATGAGTCCGCCAGACTAAACCAGACCAGCTTCGGCGTATAGGCATCGTCAGGGTCCGCACCGGCCTTAATAGAGGCGTGAATCCTCTGCAACTCTAAATTGTACGTGTTTCGGAGGCTGCGGATCTTGTTCCGGAGTTCCCGCGCACAATCAAAGTCAAACACTTCCAACATTTTCGCTTCCGCCTCGTCCCGCGCTTTTCTATTCTTGTAATCCGGGTTGTTCCTGTCCCACAGCACGGGAAGGTCCCGGTATAGCTCAAGGAACGATATGTTGTCGAAATGTTTACGCATCTTATCAAAATGGCGCATGAACCGCGTCGTGCCGCGAAAGTTCGACTGGCACACAAGGAATTCGGGCGACGCCAACACAAAAGAACACGCGCCAGCTGAAACGTTATCCCTGTCCCTCTCTCACTCGGAGCAGAGTCAATGCGAGTAAGTAAGAAAGGTGTTTGGATTGAGCTACGTCAGTAGAATGTTTGTTCTCGCACGACACGTTCTGTGTGCAGCGGAACCAAGTGAGATGGCGAGTGTCGCGTCGGCTGCGCGCGGCCAACGATTTGACTGGCGTGACGCGAGGTCGATGCCGCGAAGGCCGTCTGGCTGGCTCGCATCTGTGCAATGCAATGCACAGTATCGATGTGTGTGTTTGATACCGGCGGCGGGGCGCAGGGCGATAACATCACCGGCGCGCGGCGTGGTTTGATGCTGCTGTTTTTGAAGCAATCTACCAAGGTCATGACGTGACCTTATGATTTTGAAAAGAAGAATGTTACGTATAGGTACTAACATTATTAGGGCCAAGTGCACATAAGTACAAAAAATCAAAATCAACGTAAGAGTCATTCGTATCAAACTTGATGAGGGCTTTATACACGGAGTGGCTTTATACACCTAACATCATTGACTCCTGACATAGTAAGTTGACGAAGGCTTTTACACCAGAGAATACTTTTAATGCTATAAATTTTATTAATTTATATGATTGCATTGGTAACTTAACTTAATTAATTAAATTTAATTAATTTAAATTTAACTTAACTTAATTAAGGCTGATCGTTGCTGTTTCTATTATTCTTTGTTCTTTGCAGGTATTGTTTGGCAGTAGCAATTAGATCTAAGTGTGTATTTCATAATTGTGGATGGAAAAATATGTTATGTAAACCCGTGAAATTTCTTTGCACGTTCTTCTTTACTGGGTTGATCGAATCCGCGCATATTTGTGACGTAACTACCAAAAAGTTTAAATAGGTACATAAATGAAATGGAATGAAAAGTGAATTTAGTCAAGAACCCCGTCCTATTCTTATTTGAATCGCATTGTACTTAAAATTTTTCGTCTTATCCTTAGACCTTTAGATTTTGGTAATATTCCACAATCTTGGTAAGTTATGATATTAGCCCAACTGGGAATTGAACACGCTGCTATGACCTTCGTTTTATTGCACGGCTACATTGAACTGGTTGGAAAACATGAACAATCTTCATTGTCGCTACGACAATAGTTTTTTTCAATGCAATGGTATCTATTTATAAATTTAGGTGGAGAAAAAAGTGTCCTACACTTTTACGTCGAATCTGAATATTTACTAGTCTAAACGGTCTTTAATTTTATTACCTATCAAAGTAGACTACAGACTCACGTTCAGACAAAAACACACTTAGCCCCGATTGCACGAAAAGACGGCTGAGTTAATCAATGTTCAAACACGTAACTTCTAGTGAACCGCATGGAGTTCCTTTCATACTGTTCATACAAATTGACGTGTTTAATCATACGTTGACGTTCATTTTGATTGTTTTTCCTTCGTGCACTCGGCCCTTAGGTACCTATGATGAGATATTTCGGCGGCAAGAGTGCGAACGATTAAAATTCAGTTAACGCATTGTGACACAGGACTGACACATAACCTAACTTTTTTTGCAAATAAATAATTCCTCGATGGCATGTCCTTCCTGGGACAAACTCAAAAGAATTTTAGTTAATCCCTTCTCTAAAAATACAGTTAATCCATGATTCGAAGGTTGTTCAATAAAGTCTGGGCTGGCCCCAGCGGCGGCTGTGGCAGCGGTTTTCACACAAGCGCCTGCCTCAACGAAGTTCGCATTCTGAGCCGTCTACGGGTGGTGGATAACTCGGATATCGGAAAGCGCGCTATGGCCGAAGGAAAACCGCCGAAAATCATTGGCGTTTACAACAAGACACGTAAGTTATTACAGATAAATAGTTTATATCCAATCTGGTGACCGGCAAATGGTCTATCGTTACGCACCGTGGAAGTGAAATGGTCAACCTTATTTAAAATTTAAACGAGAAAACTCCACGCAAATTGCGTTACAACAAACAAATTTTCCACAAAAGATTGTTTAGTAAAATTGCCATTTATACAAATTTTTTTCTGGTAAGCGTGGCATATAGCGTACGCCAGGATCTATCAAGGTGCCCGACGACGCCCCTGGGCTTTTGAACTTTCGGGAAGGCTGCAAAAACCATGCCGGTCGGCCAGGTGCTTCTTCACACCATGTTTGAAGGACACCAGGTTGTACATTTGGGGAATTACCTAACTAGGCAGGGAGTTGATTCCATTGTTTACCGATCCTATAGATAAAGGATCTAGAGGATCTTTGGGTTCTTATTTTTGGAATGTCAGCTGAGAATTTGTGCTTTTTCTCAAAATTGTTCGGGAGTTGAGCGAAGGTAGAAAGGGGACGGAGGGACAGCTTTATGCAACTCCGAAGAGCATTCCCCATGGTTTAGACGATAGAACGCAGAGAGAGACACTACATTTCTCATTTGGAGGGACTCCAAATTCAGGGATACCTCTGGGTCCATCGATGAGATGCATGGCCCCAGGTTGCCGTCCCACGAATGTGGTGCAAGACTTTATTTTCATTGTTATTATTTGGTTTGTAACACTAGCACCTATAAGCTGATGTGTGCATATCAGGTTTTAGAATTACTGAGTGCAGTTGTTTTTTTAAAAAAAAAATTGGTTTTTTATTTATGTTTTCTACAATTATATTTATCTAGTAAATGTTTGAACCCATTAACGGTTTTGGCACTTATGACTTCCTGTGCTAGTTGATTCCACGAGTGTACAACTCTGTTGGCAAGAAAATGTTTTCTGGGATTGAACCTGAAAGTTTAACTACTTCAGAACATTCAACCCTGGACGCGTTGTAAACTGTGCGGTACTCCAACATTCACGGACATGGCTTTGGAGCAGCAACTTTCAACCAAGACTTTTATGCTGCAGCCATGCAGATAGTGGGCAATTCATTCCCAAAGCTATCTTAAAAAAAGAATAAAAAAAAAAATTTTTTTAATATGGAGGATAATCCCTTACCACATACCTTAAATGTTTTTTGACATTCATTTTTGAAGCCAATAAAGAAAATACTTTTTTAGTCAATTTGATTGCCAAGTAGGGTTAGAAGGTTCCATACATTTTTGCCCAGCCATTTGCCTGAAAGTGTTGTCAGGAAAGTAAAAATCGCATTGCAATAAATAAACCCTTTTATAACCCTTAGGTGTTGGCCGCATAGGAGATCGCGTCATCGTCGCTATCAAGGGGCAGAAGAAAAAGGGTATTCTGGTAGGTCTTAAACAGATCCAAAACCCTAAAGTGCCAAAATTTGACAGCAACAATGTTGTTCTTATAGATGACAATGGAACACCCCTCGGTACTAGAATCCACGTTCCCATACCGACGATTCTACGCACAATTCTCAAAGAGAAGACTCACTCGAAAGGTGCAGATTATACTAAGCTTTTAGCTATTACTAGTAAGTTTGTGTAATTAATTTAATTTTAACTTAAATGTAGTGAATAAATATTTGAAGTATAAATTTGTTTTTTTTTTTTTTTAATTCAACTTGCACCACGTTCATAGCAGTGTGGAGACTGCTGATAGGCAGTTTAGTAGTTCTGTTTGTTATGGGAGGGCTTTCCGAGGGGTCGGCCTGACAAAAAATCGAATTTAATCAAAACTATGGATTTTTTGGTGGAAGGGGGCACCGGGTATTCTTTAGAATTAGAAATTAGAAATGTTTATTAGATGCAACATATATACACAAATTATGCGATCTCTCTCCGCTAGGGGGATTCTAGGGGGGCCGTGACAAAATCTCCCTCTACCTGGCAACACGGTCGCATGAATTGCTGCTTGATGATTCTCCTCCTTCAGGCTCGCAGTCTGGTCGAATCTCCAGCCACATTTTTAATATATATTCCAAGAATATTTTGATGCATATGTAAGTATGCAGATATATGCTTATTATTTATTCATTGGGTGTCCGATTAATTTTGATAGCTGAGCGAGCTGTTCCTGGGTTTGGAATCCACGTAAAACTGTCCAAACCCCTACTAAGTGGTAGGATGTAGACTTTAAGGGTAGTACCATGTAATTGGATAAAAAGATGGTCGAAGCGGCAATGAATTTTTTTCCGTCTTCTCCATCCAGTTCAATGTATCCGTGCTCGGCTGAAGGTCCTGGCATGGTATCGATTTTTTTTGTGAATGTGGTGTATTGGGCTAATATCACAACGGTAGTTGTGTGGTATTAGGCATCCATGTCAGGTTCCACAAAAATAAAAATATAAAAAACCACAGACCGACCGAAAAGGAATAGTGCAACCACCATCTATCTTATTGAAATGTTATTCCATCCATATTTTTTTTCATTGACCATAACATCAATATGGTAGCATGCCACTGCCGTTGATCCACCAAATAAAATCATGCATGTATTTATTCTTCAAACTCTACAAAATGTACATCCGACCTCTTATCGAATACTCTTACCAAGTGTGGGATCCCTACTTTATCAAGGACATTGACTTACTTGAGAAGGTCCAGAGGCGGGCAACCAAGATGGTTCTATTCCTGAGGAACAAGTCATGTGAAAGCCGCTTGGACGCACTGGGTTCACACTTGAACGAAGAAGACAGAGTGGAGACCTCATCGAAACTTTTAAAATTCTAAATGGTCATTACGACGTAGCCAACTTTCGCCCTCCTTAGGCAGTCCTTGTCTGCCAAGCTGCAGAATTTGACCAAGATATAAGTACTCTTCAACCTGTTCGATCAACCTATACGCTGAGGGCCGGGAGGACTGGAGGTAAATTGGAGAGGCGTGTGTCAGCGTGTTTGCGTCCACCAGCAGTCGCAAACGCAAACACCACGCTTACTGACTGACTTACTGATCCTATACCTACCAACCTTTGGTGTTTTCGCTGGCCAAACAATTTGTTCGGAACTGCTCTTTGATGCTTGATCTAAAGAGCCGTTTTGCCCAAGCAACCTTTGGATTGCATGATGGTCGAAGCAGCAACTATAATTGTCTTTTTTTTATACAGTTAAATGTAGTCAATATAAGAAAGGTCCTGGCATGGCACCTACTTTCAATGCAGTATGTTGGGTACTATAATGCCATTAGGTGGTATGAGTCATCCACATATAAACAAAGATGTTGAGTTTAGACTATCACAAATGGATTAACAACCTTAGCTATAATATTTAATGGTTAGCTATAATGAAAGAAATCTGTGTTTTGGCACTCCTCCGACTGTAAACATATCCACTTTCCAAAGGGTAAATACCTATATGTAGAGCCTGTATGTATGTTTCAAACGAAAAATATAAAATACAATATTTTGTTAGAAAATACAAGGTGGTGACGTTAACTTTTTGTACCAAACAAGTAAACTAGTTTTACAAAGGCCACATCAGCATAACAAAGTTTATGACAAACTCAAAATGTTAATAATAACAAGTATTTAATTTTGGTCCATGTGAGATTCATACTTTACTTTAACCATCGATACAGAACTGCACCTTCTCTTCAATAGCAAACAGCTTCTTTCTTGTTATTGCCATCTAGCCAAACTAAAAATGTGCGATGGTTGGAGTAAACTAAACAATGGGCCAAAAATTTAAAATCCCTGCCTCACTACAATAATTATTGCAGATATTTTTTAATTTAAAAAACAGACTGTTTCTCTCAATTTGTTTATTCATAAATCTTTAAAATGTTGCTTACACATTTGATGGGCATATCACCCTAAAACGGCACGTATATGAAAGTTTTTATCACCCACAAAGACAGCGGACGATATGTTACACCGAATACATGAATGCCAGAGTTTTATCATCTAAGGCTAGTGTTTTGTGCACTCCAGAGTAGTTTAGGCGAGTTAAGATTACAAAGAGGTGATAGTGCATATAAAATTTTTACTAAGTATTTGTATGGCCATAATTTGCTAACTTATCCTGCGATAAAATATTGAAAACTTCAATAACAACTCTTTAAACAAAATGATTTGATAAATAAAGTCCGTGGACTTGACTTAAAAATGTCTTAAAATTTAATCATTTAGACATTCACCTCATGGATTTGCAAAATTGGATGTTTCAAGGACTAACACAATATCCATTCCGCAAAAGTGTAAAAATGTGTGGTTTTCTAAAGACACCACAGCAGTCTTGACTAGATTAAAGATTCAATCATTTACCTTCCCTAACTTCCTAATCTCCCCGCGGGACCGGGCGAGTCAAGTCGATACTGTCTTAAGAGATAATCACAGAATACAGGACGAAGAAGTAACGTTGCAAGAGCTTCAACAATAATCACCGATTATACTAGATTATTGAGATTTGGGAAACATACCGCTTGTCCCATTAACTATGCCGTAGGAAAAAAATAAGCTAAAAGAGCGAGCGACATCAATGTGATCGAGCAAACTCGCCCGGCTTAGTAATAAACACACAAAATATAAAAAGACAAACATAGTATTATAGTAGACACATTTTACTATGGATGTAGTAGTTTCGAACTGAGCGTACACATGACCTATGCATTGAGAATGTTATGTTTTATTTAAATTAATAATAACAAAAACTATGCCTAAACCATTGAATATACTACAACTACATGGGTGTGTAACTTGCATCTACATTTTGCTATGATTAGATGTGAAAAGAGACCCGTAAAAAGTGTTTCACACTTACATTATAATGGCTATAACAAGTGAATATGTCTAATTTAATTGAATTTTACTCAAATTAGCGAGACACAGCTTTTTTGTAGAAAATATTGATTTCACAACATTTTAACTGGTGATCGTCTCCCACTTCGAATGCAAGACGTAACGCAAAATATCATTCACACATTCAAAATAAGATCATCAATTTGGCACAATCTGTGATTTGAATATACTGATTTTTAACAATCCTTTAAATTAAATTCATTTACGTAAAATATGTATTTAAATCTAATAACAAAAAAAGTTGCAAACATCTACACTTCTATAATAAAGTGTGTCTAAAATAGTTTAAGTACATTAATATTATTTTAACTATATTTATACATACAAACATAGTAAATAGATGATAAAATTTAAAAACAAAGAAATGTAATTTTATTATGGAAGAGTATGATAAAACATTGTTTGTACTTAAACTTATAATTATAAGGAAAAACTTTTATAATTCAATCGTAATTCTTTCGTTATAAAAAAATTCCTGGTTGCAGGAAATGTATTGTTTATTTTGTTTATCAATTTTGAAAACCAACATCCGCATTAGTTACAATGTAAACCAAAAACCTTAAAATACGTTAAAACTGGAAAAACCACACCCAAAAATGTTTTCATTTCCATTGCTTTCAAGAGATGGTGATCAGTACGCTGCACATATTGATTTTCAAAACGGAAAATGAACTAGCATAAAAACTATAGCAAAATCCCAAACACGACACGACTACAATAATTTTTAAACCCGCCCAGTAGCCATTAATCTTAAAATTTGAAAAAGAACGCAGACCTGCCAAACCTTCCAATTCTACCGTACACGATGTTCCCAAATCGATATGTTGGTTCCAGACCCAAAACAATTATGCAACGAAACGAATAATGATTGAAGAAAACTGCAATTCTTCCATAATAAAATTGTAACAACAGATCCGACTTTGGAAAGTAAACTCCACAAGAATGGGTTGCGGATGATGTGTCTAGACGTCGACAACCATCTTCTTGTGTATATCAGTGTTGCCTACGACGTTACAGAATTCCTCGAATGAGATTTTGCCATCCTCATCTTTGTCCGCGAAGAGGATTGTTTTGTCCACAATCTGCTGTAGCTGCGTATCCTTCAGGTTATTGCCAACCATCATTTTGAGTACCTGCAACCAAACCATACTATTGTTTCACAGTAGGATAAATAAAAGTCTAACAATTGCCTTTTTAGGGGCAGGCAGAGATGTATGTAGCATGATACGGGTCGACCACAGCATACTTCTTGCTTCCTCTATAGTCATAATACACCTTTAATGCATGCTCTAGGATTACACGCGCTCCGTATCTTCCTTTACGAATTACTTCGTCAGTCCGCTCATGGTGTGTTCTAGGCCAACCCGGCACAACATTTCCACTGAATTCCGCTCTGTAATTCTGTTTTGTCATTTTTTCGTCGCTCGTAGCTCTATCACCTCAACTCAACACTCAACACTGCTCTCGACCCCAACTATTCTGGAACTTGACCTGTAGTCACTTTGCAAACTTTCAAGAACCGATTTCTGCAGCATCTAGCATTCAGCAGCATCAGTCAATTCATATATTTAAAGAGTCATAAATGTTGTTTCCTTAGTTTCTGATTGTTTCTTGTCACATTGTGCTTAAAAAATCAAGCGTTTTTTTTTTCCTTTATAATTATATATTATGTATTTACGTGTGTTTACCTCTGTTTATATGTTCTATAAGCATATATGTGTATGTGTATCTTACGTCTATTAATGTATGTATTTTAATATTTTAATCTATACTTTTAGGTAAATTAAAATTTTCTCTTATTAATTTTGTTTTACATTTACTTTTGCCCGCCTCACTGCACCCCTCCTACATCTCTAAGGTTGAATGTTAGAGAATGCCTTATGGCATTAATTTCCGCCTTTTTGTACTGTATGTCTGCAAATAAAGTATTTTTTCATTTCATATCATATTCTACGTCCGTGTCTCTGTGAAGGTAGACACAAGCACACCGCTATCCAAATAATACATCCCAATTTTGCAATAAAAACATTTGTAGAATATATTTCTTGGTGACAAAAAGCAGAAAACTTTCCGATGTTAGAGAACAGGAGAATAACAAAAAATATCAAATTTTTGGATCCATGGACCCTGGTGTACAAGATAATTTTGTAGCACTAAAAATACACAGCACGCGCCAAACTTATATGCGCCTCGCACATACAAAAAACGCCCTTGAGACAAGGCCATAGAGTACATGCACGAGCTTTAGAGGCACATTTAAGTTTGGAGCGAACTATACGGTAACAAATATTATCAATAATCCTTTTCCTCAGTGGACAAATATCCTAAGCATTAATATGATTTCCTCTCTTATACATCCTCAACAATTTTGTCCTACATGAGTCGGAGTGGGTGTTCATTGAAATGGCAGGAAATCGTGTTAAGGTAACAACTTGTTTTGTTAGTCGCACATGCTAGCAGCGGCAGCGGGACTTGCTCATTAACATAATTAGAATGCGAACGATTTTTCTGAACGCAGTACATTATAACACTATTTGCATAATAACTTTGCAGTGCATTTAACTACGAGGATGGTTTGCGAGAATAAAATTAGAGTTAGCAGTAACAAGCAGAAACATTTCAACAGCTTGCAACCAGCAATCACATGTGGGTGGGTACCGCCCAGTGAGCATGGAAGGAGGCCAGTGGTGATTGAAACTAATTTTTATGGCGACAGCGTAGCTACGAGTAAGTGGAAAAGCACTGACTGTAGTTAGTTCGCTTACGAATTCTGGATAGGCAAAATACAATTATTGTTGCACTAAATAGCGTCCTGTGAAGTTCTTATGTGTTGTTTGAATTCGATAACATCAGTGGTGAGCTAATTCGTAAGCGAACTGTCTCGCAGGCGCTACCGCCATTGTATCCTCTGTGGTCCTCAGCACAGCCACCCATACCGGTTTGTCATGAACAAAAAAAATACCATAAAAAAAGTGTTAAGTCGACCCAATTGCAACTGATCAGTGAGCCAATGTGAACTATTTCACGAATAAGATTAAATGCAAAGAGAAATGATTCTGATTGTTCAAGAATGAATCGAGATGACTCCTTTCTATTGTGGGAATATCACTAAATCCCACCCCAGATAAGCTATTTTTACTTCTGAAACTTCTCGGGACCACAATTTATTTTCACACTGGGCCACCTGTTAGGTACTTATCAGAATTAAGTATCTGCATAATGATGGTAAAAAAGACAAACGCTAATTTAAAATTCACAGCTCAGCTATTTATACAAAGCTATTATTTCAGTTAACAATAGCTCAAAAAGAAATATTCGGTACCTTGCGGACAGGCTTCCACGAAGGTTATCGTAATTTTGGAGGGCAAGTTGATTTTTACAGTTTCCGCAGACATCTTGCTACAGTTGATGCTTTTTCCACAACCAAGTTACGATTACGCATTCCATCAACGACATTTCTTTTTCAACAGCAAAAGGAGGATGGACACTTTGGTACACCCCTCCAATCGCAATGAGTATTACATGGTTGAATTGGGTTTTTAAAGTAGATTAATACGTTTGGCGTTACTATTGGCGTTTCGGCCAAATCATTGTCCGTTCGGAGATATAGTGATCTAAAAATGGCTGATTTTTGTTATTTAAATGATATTATTGTTTTATATTTATTTATTTAAAGTAACGTGAGCTTGATCTTGTACACTGGTAATAAGTCTATACCGGGCCTTAAAGGGGGCTATGGTCCAAACTTTAACCAGGTATGTAAATGACATTTTGTTTAACGACGTAAAAATTGTGAAAATGATGACAAATAAAGAACTAAGACAGATTATAATTTAAAAATTCTCACCTGAAATAACTCCCCGTTGGAGATGAAGCCGTCGTTATCCATATCGTAGATACGGAAAGCGAACCTCAGCTTGGAGAGCTTGTCCCCTTTGACGCTGAACTGGGAGACACCCTGGATGAACTCCTTGAAGTCCACCTCTCCGTTGCCGTCCGCATCGAAAATATCTATTACGCGCTGCACCAGGGGGTTCTGCTGCAGCTCGGGCAGCGACATGAACTCGTCTATAGATAGCGCACCGGAATTATCCAGGTCCAACTTCCGGAACCTCTTTCCGAGACGACGGATCTCATCTGCGTCGACTGTAACCACAAAGTTGTTACGTCAAGACATTTTGATTTCATTGTATGTAATTTTTTTTTCTGTATAATTTGTGTCATTTCATCTAGTCACATGGACCTTACTTAGTTATATGTAACCACACGCGAAACTACAATCATAGCTCATGTGACAAGACGAGTTCAAACAACGGTAACTGAATGTGGCATGGGTTTGAAAATGTTTGATATTTTTAAACCAATATCAATTTGAAAATGTATTATGGAGGTGGCTTGTATGCATAGAATATATTATATCATTATTATAAAATTATTTTATGATGGTTTTGACTCTGATGATATAAGGGTTATCCATCAAATTGTGAGTTATATTTTACATGTGTTGAAATCTCCAGCCAAGGTAACAACACCTTTGCACAGCTCTAAAATGGTCTATCATGCATACCATGAAGTGATGTTATCTTGGCTTCACGATTAATTGAATGGTTCCAGGTAACAAACTGCTTAACCATTTTGAAGAATAGCAACTCTTAAGCACGCTACACACGAGGGACATAAATTGAAATGGTATTCCGGAAAATAACAGTTTACTTATAACTCGTACCGACACATAGAGTCGGTGTTGATAGATAGCTGGCATGCTGCAACCCCAAGGACAGTTTAATACAGTGTGTGATGCAGGGCTTTCCACCCCATTAACTACCTACGAGTTACAGGTATGTAGGGTATGCGAGGGATTTGCTCATGGTAAGCTCCGTACAAGGGAGTTACACTCCCGTCCTCACTCTACGCACATTATCGATTCTCTACATAATATTTAGTATTTAGCACAGACTATCATCAATATTGAATACCCGTCACAGAATTTACAAAGAGATATTTAAATCTGTATCGCTGCATGTACGTCCCTCGAGTGTAGCGTGCTTTACTCTAAAAGTCTAATCTAAGACTAATGCTTACCAAAATCAAAGTATACGACAAAGACCTATACTTAAGGTGGGACCCTAAGCATCCGAAAGTTACGCTCTCCATACAAATTTACTTTAGAAATTATTTAAAAGCCACTATGCTGGTTTACTTAAGTTTTGGTATACGGTATCAGTCAATAATTATCTGGGTCTGCACTTTTTTTTTTTTTTCGAAAAATCAGCCACAAAATGAAAAGTTTCATATTATTTACATTCTAAGTCTGTATGGGCAGCATCAGTCACTAATGTTGGCAACAAAAAAATTCAACAACTGTGTATATTTATCAAATGTGACATTATTTAATTAGCATCATTATTAGTTTTGACTATCACTAGTCCACAGACGAGACGACATTCTTCTTGGGCCCTATGTCCCAGCCGAACAATTTTACTTGGAAGGCAATAATAAATATGTCTCGTAATAATATGGATTGTTATTTTAGTCGCATTACCAAGCACCGCTTTTTCAAAAGCTGGTCAACCCTTAGCTAGATTGTAGTAACATCACAATATTCAATGTGGTTGGTCAGATTTCGCCGCATTGTAAAATGCTATGGACATTGGCAACAGCTAACAGTGTTCCGACCTATGCAAAGATTTTTGTACACAGAACGCAAAAAATATTGCACTTTGAGCCACGAATTAATTGTATGTTAAGATAATGAGGTGATGGAGTATCATACAATGGCTCGTGCCTGTGTCCTCAGTCAAATTAAGAAATATTTTTCTGAAATGTTGCACATTAAATAAACCAACTGTAAGCTACATCTGTACGTTTTGATCTGTTTGATAACTTATCTTATATCCATGATATACGCCCTTGTATTGGATTGATATTGGACACCGGGTGGCTAAGCGCTAATGGCAATAAACTGGTCACGTCAGCCGAAGAGAAGACGACCATTGGAGTAACCGTGTTCTATCAGTATCAAGTGCGTCGGCGGAAAGCAGTGGCTCCTGTACGGCTGAGGGCCGGAGGACTGGAGAAAAATTGGAGAGGCATATGTCCAGCAGTGGACGCAAACACGCTGACTGACTGACTGACGCCCTTAAACATTTTGATACAAATCTTTAGAGACTTGTTGCATTGATTAACTAGGCTATTTTTGACATTTATAGCTGTGATTTGAATACTCTTTGTGTTCTGTGTCCGAAACATTTTTTATGGGTCAGAACACCTTTTAGTGCAGAAACTGAACCCAACCAGCTGTACATATCAGTCGTCAATGTAAATGGTATAGGTTATCTTTTGGAATAATGAACTAACTGGTCATGAAAATGTTGTAAAGATAGCTTTAGTTGAGGCCATCACACCACGGCCACCAATACATTTCTCAAATATATAATGCTTTTTTATAGAAATAGGTAATAAGTATTTCGAAAGCACATTCAATAGTCGTCAAGTATCATCATTATCACCATGCTAGAACACGCTGGCTACCATCGGCTGATCCAGGATATCAAATTGGGGGGAACCCAGCCCAGTGTTTATAAAAGGGTGCCATTTTGCTCTTATGCAAGAAAATATATAATCCGGCAGTGACATAAAGGGCATCTATTACTAATACCCAAGGTGCTGATTAGACCTTTCTGACCTAAAATGTAGTCAAGTTTTTTTTTATATCTGCACACAGTGAACATACAAATGTAATACATGGTTCTACAGCTTTCAGTGATGTGAGACATCAAGGTAACAATATAATATTGTTGATTCAGCTGTTTAAAAATGTATTTGTTTAATCCTAACAATACAAACGTACTTTGTATGAACTTTTATCATCTCTACAACGACGACATGTCAATTACCAGGGTTGGATGTTTCATGGAATGTTATGAAATTATTTTCATACCAAATTGTTATATATAAATGAAATGATACTATTTATACATTGTCTGTATTATTCGAAGTTGATTTCCTTCACCGCTATTCATCCAAAAAAGTCTCGTGTGTGTGAGCTCGTAATTGGTGTTATTTTCATTTATATTACTTTTCTATTGTTATGTAAATGCACTGTGAGCTCGCCTTAATAAATAAATAAATAAATAAAAGATTGAACAATTTATAACGAAAAACAGTCAATGACGAACAAGTTTTAAATGGTAAGTAAGGCACTTTAATGTGAGGATTAAGGTAATCAGTAGTTGTTGTAAAAGTAAGTTTGCTGTCTTTTTGAGGAGCCAGAGCTAGTACATCGGTATATGTTCGGTGAAGCCATTATAAGCTGAGTTCAACACGCTTTATGTTTCTACAAGAAAAAGTAAAATACAAACAGGAAAATTTAAACTAAACATTTTTGTAAAATTATTATTAGGTTAATAAGATAAAAGGCATCTTATAATCAATTCAGGATTTATTCGTCAATTATGTGTGTAACTAACCAAATACATTTACTATATCAAAATGATGTGTATGGAAATAATACTATATGTAAATACTTATTGAAATAAGGCATACTTTAGTATACATATATATACGACTGTACTTACTTTCATGTAACTATATAATTTCTGTAAATCATTTGCATGGTTTAATTGTAAAAAAAGTAATAGAATTAAATTTTAATAGAAGTTAATAAAAAAGAAACAGATACTGGAAATATATAGGAATCTGATGTGAATGCCTTACCCGTACACCCGACATAGCTGATAAGTTGACGAAGGCGTTTACACCCGAAATAAATACTCAATATGTATAATTATTAGGTTATTAAGTTAAGTAATTTATTTATTATTTAAGACTTTTCACATTGTGGGTTGTTGTTTCCTCGTAGTTCTTAGTTCTTTGCTTTAGACCGTTCTACCAATGTAAGTTTGGCAGTAGCATTTAGATATGGAATCATAATTGTGTTGTATCATTTATGTGGACGAAAAAAAAGACAAAAAAAAACATAATTTATAGACCAGTGAAGTTTCTTTGCGGGTTCTTCTTCACTGGTTGATCGAATCCGCGGATCAATCAAATTGTGACATGACTTACCCCTGAATCCCATAGTTACCTTTCAGTTACATTGCATTTTTGTATGATGTAACCTAAAGATAACTTTGGGATTTTTGTAACTGGAGGTGGTGGAACCGGGCGTTAGTGTAGTTTGACTACCAGAAGTTGAATAAATAAATGAAATGAAATGAATGAAAATGAAATGGCACTAGATGTGATATAAGCCCCTATGCCCATTCGCATAAAAACAAGGTTGATTCAGCATTAATTGAGCAGGTACCAAGTAGCTATATCATAAAATGTAACTGATAAACCAAATTGTTTGGTTATCTCAGATCACCACACACAATGGATCTTTGAGATAGGATATGTTTCTATTTCATCATCAAGTCTTATCTTAACATATTTACGTCATCAGTCATGATATCATCGACGCCTAAATATTTGTTTACAAAATACAGAAACAAAAATCTAGATATATTTATATGTACTATACTACATTAAAACAGCTTAAGCACGAAAGCAATTGATCAGCCAATGTGAGAAGCTACTACAAACATAATCACATACAGAAAGTAAAAAATAAATACATCTAACACAAATGCGCAAACAGTCTTACATTAGGTATGTGCGCTTACATACATTCTTGACAAAACTATATATATATTTCTTAGGTTGGTTTAAAAGGTGAAGTGATACATGTAACCAAAATAAGCCCCAAAAAAATTAAACTTGGAACAACTGTTCACAGTTCGTAGCGGACTGGCCTGGCGCTAGGTTATGATAAGTTATGCCAATAAAAATATATACAGGGCGCCATGCCTTCTGTTTCACAGCAAGTGAAACTACTTTTTTTAAACAAAGACAACTATTTACAAAAGTTGAAAAATAGATAGAGACCCAAATTTCAACATTTATGGAGGAATCCCTGGAGTTCTTATTTTGAAAATTCATATTATGAATTATCTTTTGCAAAAGTATTATATAATAGCGTAGGCAGCATATAAGAAAGAGATCATGAAGATGAAAAGAGAAAGAAAGGGCAGAAGAAAATTATATAATAAATAAATAATAACATGTATTGCTATTATGTAATTAAATTTTTAGTTACGATATATATAAAATAATAGTAAGTACTTACTATAAATGCAAAAAAACACACTAGTGTGGCTGCCACAACATTTTAGCTCTATTTGTGAATATCATTCAGGTAAAGATTGTTCTGGTTCTAAACACTAAGAGGACACATCATAATATATTTTCTCTAACATCAAATAACATTTTAGCTCTTGCAACAAAACTTACAGTTTTCCGCCTTTAAATCAATGCAGTTAAGTCTGGCTGAAAAATAAATTGAAAAACTCTTATATTCGTTTTCCAAATGCATATCTCTAAATCCAATCCTGAAAACGGATCAGCCTCTATATGCGTCTACCGTAAAGTACCTCTTTTTCATCACAGATATTTAAGAAAATAATAGATAACCCACCTGTGATCAACACAATTAAAAATAGAAAAAATCCTTAAATAAGTGCATTGAAAAAATATATCCAAAGGAATATACAGAGACTCTTTGGTATGTTGTATTCGACACTAATGAGGAATTTTGAATCAAAGGAAATTTTAGTCAATGAAATGTGTGGCCAATTCATTTTTTACCCAGTGTACAAAACTGAATAATTAAGCATTATTTGCAACTATATATTAAAGGTAATCAAGTCATAGGAGGCACTTACAATAATAAAGGCAAATGTGCGCTAGTTTAATTGTAAAGGCAATTCTACTTCAGAGTCAATAAGTTATAAAATATTGAGATAGAAAAATATCAGAATTAATATCTGAAAAGCAGTTGGCCAAAGTGTAAGTGTAAAGAAACATAACGTGATCAATAGGTCATTAGTTAAGCTTATAAGACACAGAATGTTTTGTTAGTAAGAAAATGTGTTAGAAGGTAGTAAAATCTATTTGAGTCAATCCTAATGTACGGCATGCAGTGTGCTCGCACATACACATTCAAAGTACACGGACGAACGTTTGGTTTGCGTCACTGCCAATATTTGACTTTTAGGGTAGATATGAGGCTCAGAGCATTCGAGAATCTTATGCGAAGACGTGCCCAATAAGCCAGATTACTTTCTTTAATTCTACATGAAGGTTAAGCAACCACTTCAAATGTAGGATATAAAAGTTTGCAGAGTAATTGTAAAATTTAAAGGGATACTTGTATGTGTAAACCCGATTGTGACAGACCATTAAATTAATAAATTGCCTTTTCAGAAAATTATCAAACCATCATATCTTTATCTCCATATACTGTGAAAGAAGATCTTTAAATTGTGATAAAACTTAAAAAAGTACTTCTAATTGTACACAGACATGTACCTCGACGAAATGAAACTGTCCGTTTTTTGGCACTCCGGAAATTTTTTCATGAAGGCGGTGGAAAGAATTTTCACAGCCCTAAATATTCAAAGAACTCAATGATCTTGTGACTCAATAATAATGTTTTAAGTATGTACCTATTCCTTGCATCTCATTTTCCAAACCCCAGTTAGGTTCACTTTATGGAATATTTGCTACTTGATTATCAAGACGCTGCAATTCTTAACAAGTTTTCAAACTGCCTACTGAAAATATGATGTCCATTAGCTTCGTGGAAATTTCATGTTAAAAGATTGAACAGATCCGATGTATACATTTGATATTGTTAACAATATCACAATATACAAGGCAAGTACTACTTGTTCAAATAATTTTAGAGGGAGTATGTTTTGTTTAACTGCAGACACTTGTTATTTTTAACCACACAAGCATGCACGCATGTTTGTAAATCAAACTTGAATATTATTTTTAATTTGCAATTGTAGTTTTAATTTAAAATTTTCATTAAATTGTATAGTTAATGTATTTGCTGTATATCTTGGCAACCTCAACATGTGGTCTACATCAACATGTGGATAAACCAGTATTGTTCATTAAATATTTTTTCCCCTTCAATGTAAGCATAGACCTCTAGAGGCGAAAGTAAGGTCTCTTTTGAGGACCCTTATTTAGAAAACATTACTCTATGATATTAGGTATTGTGTGTTTTTAAAAGGGTGACATATATTTGTCTTTATAACAGTAATTTGACAAAAAACATGATAGGGTATATTCAGAATATACCGAGGAAATTTTAAATAAAAAAAATCACTAGTAAAATATGGCTAAAATATCGTCATCAATGATCATCATTCAATGATGTAGGATGAGCAAGTATTTGAAAAAAATACTTCCAAAGTCTAATGCTGAGATTAATAAAGATTACTCGTACTTGGCTAAGCCGACTGTCAGTTTTGACATGACATGTATGGAACAAATGTTAAATTTGACAGTCGGAAGCTATACTTTGGCTAAGCCAAGCACGAGAACGTCTATGAATCTCAGCATTAATATCATCCCGAGGTAGCATCCCAACAAACATAACAATGTATTTAGTATGTTAAAACCTACTTACAGTACCTACTGACATCAATTTTTAAAAAGATAAACACGACGGGAAATCAGTTTGATATTGAAGATTAACACGACGGGAAGTCAGTTTGATATTGGATTCTCATCAGAATATTGATCCATGGAGACAAAGGCATACTTACAATTTGAGCATAGCTCCATGGGGATGGAAGTCTCGTTTCCCTGAAAAGGTGGACAACAATTTAGTAACCAATTTCTATTTTATCGTTGCTATCGGACGTTTAGGCTCAACATTTTACCAACCCAGCATTATGCCAAAATAATAAAGAGTAGAAACCATTGCTCTACGAAAAGACGAATTAATGCCCAGTATTTGTCAACGGTACAACAGCTGATTGTTGGCAGGAAAAATCACGACGAAAACTATATTTACACACAGAAGGCGCCTGGTACCTTTCGTCAGATTTATGGCGAGGCAGTAAATGTGATAGACGAGTTACCATGGTTGGAGTGCGGGTGGCGAGACAAAACTAGCAGGGCATATAGCACGGCCGGAGCCGTGGCAATCCAAAATTTCCGAGGATTCTGGTGAGGTAGGTGCAGGCCTATAATCTTGCGTTTTGGTGCACTTTTGCTTCCGCTGCGAACGAACAAGATCGATCGAAAGCACGGTATTGCCAGTTTAAGGCTATGGTCCGAATTGCGCTTAAACGCTGACAGCGTGAATACAGCTGGTCCGAAACGCGCTTACAGTGCTCACAAATGCAAGATTTTTAGGTATGACGTCACGATGACGTCATCGTTCAAGTGCTTACGGTGCTCAGGGCAAAACCGTGAGCGCTGTCAGCGGTAGCCATAGATCGCGCGGCAAATTTGATTTTGATACTGCAAGAATATAAAATAAAACGCGTCACCGCTTTCGCTCGCGCTTTAGCTGCAGTAACTACGTAACCGTGTGCAATACTGCAGAAATGCGCACTCTCTCCATTGCCGTTCTACTAATATTTCTCCTGTTTGCCAAATTCTATGTATATCAACATTTCAAAATCACCTCATCATGACTCTAATTGTCACATAATGTTAGTAAATAGTTATCCGCTTGCAAATTGTTCATTGTTGAACATTAAATACTCTTTTTTGTTGAAGAAACTTAAAACAATAGTTAGAGGTTATTTTGTGAGCACCGAAAATCGGTCCGATTTGATATCGCAAATATTGCAGTATTCGTGAATACTGATTCGGACCAGGTGTTTGCACGAATATTTATGTGAGCACTGTCAACCCAATTCGGACAAAGGGGTAATTCATACAGATTTTGGGTGACAAGTAAAATGTTGGTGTTGTCAAAATGAATACACTGCTAGAAATATCAATACGAACTTGGATGGGGTTGATTAATTGTTTCCCACTTACACATCATGCCAAAAAACTACCATTTAAAGATTAAAATAGAAATATGTATATATTAAGTATTTAGGTACCTATGAAATTAGAGATATGTATGAAAATTATAAAATATAATATATTTTTTTATTTATCTAATCAAATTACTGGACTGAAATGTCTATTGAATTTTTCTCTTTTGATGGCAAATTGTTTAGCCCTGTACTGTAGAAGTCTGCCTGACGATGAAGTCAGCGAAAGCGTTTTGTACTCAAACAATCGTACTTAGTACGAGATTAGCACCGGACTAACCATACAAAAACCAGTTTAGTCCGGCGTATTAAAGTCCGCCCACTCTGAATACGTCTGAATTAGTTCAAAAAAGTTTCTCTTTCTATTGGCATATTACCTCCATGCCTATCGCGTATTGCTTTTTTTCCTGCTTAAATGTTTTTCTTAATTTTGAAAAAAGTAAAAATCTGTTAGGGCAAGGCCCAGCAAGTACGGTGGGTGACGAAGACTTTATTTATTTGCGATATGTCGTGAAGTTGGGAGCTCGCGCGTTGTCGTGGAGAATTGTTGTAACAGAGATTCGAGTTGATTGTTGCATTCAGAGAGCACCTGTCAAAAATTCGTATGAGATTAGCACCGGACTAACCATACAAAAATCGGTTTAGTTCAGCGGATTAAAATTAGTCCGCCCACTCTGAATACAGCTGTAAGACTATAATATATTATTGTCTACGCAAAATTGGTTAGTTAAGTAAGTTCTATTGTAATTAATTTGCTCTGAGGGTTGCTGTTTCTTTTGTTCTTGTTCTTTGCCTTAAGCTGTTCTACCAAGAATTATTTAGCAATAGCATTTAGATCTAAGTATAGAAAGTGGACGGAAAACCAGTATAGTGTATTTGCGGATTATTCTTTACCGTTTGATAGAATACGCGGATCCATAAGTTTTTGACGTAACTTAATGTAGTTTGCCTACCAAAAAAGTTTAATTAAATGAAAGGAATAAATGAACGCACTCCGCCTACACATTTTGTATTAGAGCGCGCACACTATCACAATTTTCCCAAGGCGTACCTTCTGGTGCTGATGCACGCCTGATTCAGGCTCGCCGGACGGTGGGCGTGGTGAGAATTTTTCGGATGTCCGACGTCGGATGTCGCGCTCCCCATTCATTTTGTACCATAGCGAGCACATTATCAGAAATATTCTTCAGTATAAAAGATGATTCAGTATTAACCGGACGCCGAGCACTGCGCACGCGATCACATTGGATGTTAAAGATAAAAGTTATCTAGCTAATTAACATATCGTTAACGGAGGGATAGTGCTCCGTAGATTGAACCGTATCAAATCAAAACCGTAGATTGCCCGGCCTCCACCGCGCGCGCGCGTCCGTTACGTACGAGCGATCCACTTTGAACGCCATTTACGCCTATAACTTATGGGTATTCACGTTTTATGTGTTCTGAGACTTTGTTTTCATTATTCTCAAGAAGGGTCTGGTATACTTTTTTTGTTATAGGTTGAATGGTTGGTTATTTTTACGGAGGAGGTAGAGAGGAGATGGTCTAAGCAAACGGGGTCTGTGTCCACGAACTGGTCTTTACGTCACAGCCCTCGTGATAAAAAAGCGTAGCTTAGCGTCTTTCGCGACATGGCGGTGTTAGGTTATATATTATATATATAGGCGTTAGGACAATATTGTAGTCTGCGGCACAATTTTCGGCGAACAGTCGATTACACGATAAGATTATGTGTAAAATGTTGCAAACATTACACAGGAAAACATAATCTAAAGTCTGTAGGTGGAATTATGTTTTTTTTGTCAGTAAAACACCTCATATTTTAAATATTTGAACATTGTATCTATGTACGATATTTGCCGATGGATGACGCGCAATCATTTTCTTTGTACGTAATAAATGTTGATGTCATGATGCATTTTTTTATGACTTTTTAAATTAAAATTATTTGAATACGCGCGAAGGCATATGATTTAAATTTTGAAGGTTTTTTATTGAAAAATCGAATAGTAAAATGTAATAGGTGCCATCTAGTTGTAATCTTGTAACCATTAAGAATAGCTCTCGGAATAGCTGCTACAAGAATACCATTTCTTCCGGTAGATGGATTTAGCAAAAACAGGCGGTGCGTGACCCACCATGAAGTGTTTTCCCCCCGCTGCCCCCCGCACATGCGACACTGCGTTGTCAAGTAATATGAGTTAACAACACCTCCTCTCTGACTCTCTCCTCCGTGGTTATTTTAGAGCAGTTAAATCATTGATTGATGATTACTATATGTTTTAAGTCTCATATTTGTTATCCTTTTCTTGTGCCTTTGCAGTTTGTTTATGTTTCCTGTATTATGTGTTTTTTTTTTCTTACTTTCCACAATGCTGGCGGGTGATGAGGTACTGCCTGCGGTTCGGCAGCTATATATATCTTTTATTGATTTAAATATATATATATATATAAATTTTTAATTATATTATAGTAAATATTTATTTATGTCCACAATATCTGACAATTCAGATAATTATTTTTCTATTACCTCTTCTGACGAGTTTTTCAGTGACAATACTTCTGACAGTGAATGTGTTCTTCCTATAGATGAACAACTTGACTTCACATTTTCCAAATATCCCAAAAACTTCAACTTTGTGCATATCAATGCTCAAAGCATACCCTCCCACTACCCCGACCTTCTCAGGACATTTCCAAGTAAGCACATTCATGCGTTATTTGTTTCGGAAACTTTTCTCAAGCCTACATTACCATCCACTTCTTTTTCACTTCCCGGGTTCCACCTGGTCCGTAATGACAGAACGGGGAAAGGTTGCGGTGGTGTTGCTATCTACCTCCGAAGCAATATTCCTTTTACGATAGTTGCCCAGTCTCCTACTCAGTATTCGGAATCACCCGAATACCTTTTCCTGGAAATCATCGTCAATCATACGAAAATCCTCATTGGTGTTTATTACAGCCCTAATCTAAATATCAATTATTTTTCATCATTTGAGTCTTTTCTTGAAGAACGCTGCCCTCAGTACAACCATACTATTATCATGGGAGATTTCAACACCTGCTTGATCAAAGATGATCACCGCGCTAGAAAACTTAAGTCCCTCGTGTCTTCAGTCAATATGAACATTCTTCCCCTGGATGCGACACATCATTTTCCTAATTGTGAACCTTCTTTGCTTGATTTGATTATTACTTCTTCACCTAACCATGTAAGTGAACATGGTCAGCTCCCAGCGCCTGGTTTCTCCCATCATGACCTAATCTATCTATCCTATAAGGTCCGTCCTCCTAAAAACAGACGGAAGGTTCTCTTGCAACGTAACTTCAAGGACATCAATCTCGAACGCTTAAGGGAGGACGCGCGTGGCTTGGATTGGTCTGTTATACTCAATTCCTCTTCCACGGATGAGATGGTCGAGGACTTCACCTCCAAACTCACTGCACTCTTCGATGTTCACGCACCTCTTCGTCCCACACGAGTAAAACATTTTCCAGCTCCGTGGTTGACGGACAATATTCGGATAATGATGGTGAAAAGGGACAAAGCCAAAATTAAACTAAGACATACATCCACGGACGAAAATCGCACCAAGTACAAGCTGCTCAGGAATCGGTGTAACAGGATGTGTAGAGATGCCCAAAGACACCACATTCACAATACCCTCGAAAATTGCTCTCCCGTGAATGCTTGGAAGTTTCTTAAAACTCTTGGAGTCGGTAAGAAATCATCTTGTAGTAAAAATAACATCGATATCAACTCCCTTAATAGACATTTTTCCTCTCCTCCTGTCACCATCGATCAAGTGGTAAAGTTTCAAACTCTTTTTCAGCTTTCAGCTTTACCGACTCCGGAGCACAATTCACTCACTTTTCGCCCAGTCACTGACCGTGAAGTTAAGATGATCCTGAATTCCATTTCTACAAAAGCTGTTGGTGCTGACTGCATTAGCCTTGACATGCTGTTACCACTGCTGGATGAACTGTTACCAATAATAACTTATATTTTAAACCATTCCCTCTCCAGTGGATCTTTTCCAAGTACCTGGAAAAGGGCTTACGTTATTCCTCTCCCAAAAATTTCAAATCCCTCCTCTTTCAGCCAATATCGCCCTATTTCAATTTTACTGGTTTTGTCAAAAATCTTGGAACGCATTGTTCACCAGCAGTTGGCCGACTTTCTTACAGATAACCACATACTGAACCTAATGCAGTCAGGTTTCCGACCTGGTCACAGCACTGTCACTGCCCTTGTCAAAGTCACTGAAGATGTCCGTACAAATATGGAAAATAAGAATGTTACAGTTTTAACGTTGCTGGACTTCAGCAATGCATTCAATACAGTTGACTTTGACATTATGCTAGGTATTCTAAGGACACTTAACTTATCTCCGGTAGTGCTTGACTGGTTTGATTCATACCTTCGTGGTCGTCATCAGTGTATCAGGATTGACAATGAGTATTCTGACTGGGCTGATTTGACTGCTGGCGTTCCACAAGATGGCGTGTTATCTCCTTTGCTGTTTTCCATCTTTATAAATCTGATCACGAATCTGCTTACTTCTCTCTACCACCTTTACGCCGATGACTTACAGTTGTATTTGCATTGCTCCTTAGATAACCTGGCAGATACCGTATCTGAAATGAACGTGAACCTGGAACATATACTTACTTGGACAAAATCATTTGGCCTGCTGGTAAATCCTACCAAATCACAAGCCATAATAATAGGCAGCCCTAGACTTCTGTCGAAGGTTGATTACAGCACATTGCCAGCAGTGATCTACAATGGAGTTGTCATACCATACTCCAAAACAGTCAAGAATTTAGGAATTTTCATTGACGAAACTTTATCGTGGGTGCCCCAGGTAAACGAGGTCAGCAGAAAAATCTTTGCCGCCGCCCACTCCTTAAAGCGCTTGCAGAATTTCCTCCCAGTCCGAACCAAAATTACTTTGGTGCAAACTCTCCTCTTTCCGATTTTGGACTACGCAGATGTTTGCTACTTGGATCTAACTGAAGTTCTCCTAGACAAGCTGGATCGTTTGCAGAATCTCTGCATTCGCTTCATATATGGTCTGCGTAAATATGACCATGTATCGC
This sequence comes from Incurvaria masculella, assembly GCA_946894095.1. Taxonomy (NCBI): domain Eukaryota; kingdom Metazoa; phylum Arthropoda; class Insecta; order Lepidoptera; family Incurvariidae; genus Incurvaria; species Incurvaria masculella. The sequence goes on from OX335643.1 coordinate 12,172,203, forward strand.
AGTACCGTCGAGAGCTTAAATGGCTACCCATCCGTTTCCGAAGGAACTGTCATTTACTAATTCTTCTTTACGGAATTCTAAATAACCCTAACTCTCCTGAATATCTTCGTTCCCGGTTTATGAACCTCTCTTCACACGGTCTCCCTTTGCGATCTAGCAATGACAGTATCCTTGCGATTCCTCGCCATACGACGTGTTTTTTCTCTAACTCCTTTACTGTTCATGCCGCACGTCTGTGGAACTCGTTGCCCATCACAGTCCGCTCCTGTCAAACTATCAGCTCTTTCAAACTTAAAGTCAAGGAGTTTTACTTAAATGAAATGTAAAGATGATAATTTGTTCTCACTGTATATATATATATTTAATTTTATTGTCCTTCTAATAGTACTGATTTTAGAATCAATGGTAATAGTTATTATAGGTTTTTTTTTCCCTGGTTTGTGGATATAATAATATGTTTTAGTGTATTGTATCATATATATTAGTATATTCAATTATATGTATAAATATGTATATATTATGGTATATGTATGTTTATGGAGTTAATTTTTTTTTCTTTTCAAATTCTGGTGTGTCACCTACCTACAGATATTTCTATTGCCTTTCCTCATCACCCCAAGGGTTGACTGGAAGAAATCACTCTTAGTGATAAGTCCGCCTTTGTGCAGTATTGTTGTTTTGCTGTATGTTTTCTCTGAAATTGTATTTTTGTTTATGCACAATAAAGAATTTATTCATTCATTCATTCATTCATCATTGGTGGAAAAAATGCGATTATAACAACCTGTAAATGTTTTATATTATTTGGAATTTCGAAAAGTTGCTAATTGATATAAACGGTTTATTTAACAGATCAAATGGCTGTCATCGCGCTGTCATTAAGCGCGTTTATCTGTTGTTCTCTGATCGTATGGACTTGTATTTTGAAATAACGAAGGCCTTTCGCCGTTTGTTAGTCCAGTTAGACAATTCTAGTGATGAAATAACCACTCTCGAGACTTACAAGACATTTTCGAGTTAGTTAGGTTAGGCTCTGACACATATGTCTGCTCGAATTCGTTCCGATTTGATATCGTGCGATTGTGGCTATGAGCGGTGATATCAATTCGGAACACAAGTATTCACTGTATTCGCTTCATCTGCGACATTTCCAATGTACGCACTTCGGAATGTAGGGAAGCTATGCTAGTTCTCCTTGGATTATTGCCTTCCCTATCCTAAGCGATTGAGCGAAAAAAATATGTTTTGACAGCTCCGCCGCCAGCTGTCATCTGCCTTTCTCCGAAAATATCCACCATGGCGTCCGGGGTAGGTGTCGATAAAATTTGTAAAAATCGTCGGCATCTCGGCGTAAAATTACGAATGGTGTATTGGAAAATGTGTACAAGAGTGCGGTTGCTGAATTGTGCGTGTTATTCCGGCAGGTGCTGTATACGTACGGCGAGAACTTCCGCGCATACAAGGCACTGATCGCAGCCCAGTACTCTGGTGCGGATGTGAAAATCGCGCCCGGCTTCGTCTTCGGCGAGACCAACAAGACCGAGGCATTCACCAGCAAGTTTCCCACTGGCAAGGTGAGCTTACTTCATCTAGGATCAGAGGCCGGTAACAGCCGGCTGACGTGTCTGCGCATACGTGTCTTGGATGCCTACATACATCTGCTTGGTTATTTATGATATCGCCGGCATTTTAATCTGCTAACGTCTCAGAACGCCAGGGAGAAGGTTGATTAAATCAAGCTGTAAAAAATCAGCTGTAATTTTAGCTATCATCAATATTCTTGACATAGGGATTTAACCTCAAACGTATTGTAGTTCGTGATTTTTCACCTGACTTCACAATCATCGACAGATGATGTGGGCATTGTTGTGTACCCATAGTACTATAATATACTACGACAGGTTCGGTGTACTCTGGAGTGAATTGCATTAATTTTCCTACTCTTTCATTTCTTATTAATTTGTGGCTAAGCCGCCACCATAACAATGAGTTTCGATCGCCACTCCCGTCCTTCCCCGTTGCTTTATTAGAGTGTGGGGAGGAGCGGCAAAATAGATCTAATATTATTAGAGAGAACACAATACTTAAAAAGCCCCTTTGCTATAGTACGTCCAGGCTCCTGAATGATAATGGAAAGTTATCAGTGCGACAGCTCTACATAAGTTGTTTTGTTGAATTATGAAAAAAAACCTGTCCACCTGAACTAGAGCAGAGGTCGTGACTAACTGAAGCCTTCACACTGCAGAACGCTTTCTGCCCAAAATGTTAGCTCCTGTCTCTGAATGAACTATGCCCTTTCTAGCAAACAGCTGGTTATTAAGAATGAGAGATCTATATTTAGGTGAACAAATGTCTTTTCAAAATTGTTTTAAATGATTTAATATCAGCTCCACTTATCTATTCCGACGCGAACATACCTTGTCGTTTTAAAGTTTCCAGCTACAAAATGAACAACTTTATCTAGTTATTTATTTTTCTACTATATTGCATCATCTGTTACTGTCCATCATCACTTAAGGTGGGCCTTCCCGCTCAACTCCCCATATATACGTGGAAAGAAGATCAGTGCATACTTCTTGTCAGAGATCAAAAATTATACTTAAAACAGCTTTACTTGATCGAACTAGATGTCTGATGACCATTGGCATTCTAAAATAGTGTTTGGTTTCTAATTTATAAGGTCCGAAAGTTCGAATTTTTCACACGTGTTATACCTACAATAAATTTGGAGGTGGATTACTCAACGATAAAATAAAAACATCTTAAAAGTAGTCATCAGACCTAGCTTGATTCATGAATATGTATAATCAATTTTGCTTTTGTTTGATTTTTGACTACAGCGCTCGTGATTTACTTTTAGCTGTAAGTCGTTTTGTAACTAAAATTTTCGTAAATCTTACCAAATCAAACACTAACCGCATTGTCTGATTTGTGAACATGGTGCATCCTCCTCATCACGGAGCCTGTCTTTTTCTTTGAAATAGAGCGCAATAGCACGGTTTTGTACCGTGCCCGCGAATGAGTTAGTCCGGCCGGGGAAGGGCCACCTTAATGTATCTAAATGGCTGTGGAACTGTCAGGGACCTACCATGCCGACTGCATAAAAGGCAGCTTCTTTCTAGGTATGTCTGTCTGCACTGCTATCCCTGCATCGCCACCACAATATCATAAATTGCATGATATTGTGTAAATATTCTGGATTGCCGTCTCGTTGTAGGTCAGTTTGATCTCCTTATTTGTCATCTGTCTCAGTATAATATCTGCTCATCCATTATGACTGATTTTTGTTGCAGGTTCCGGCATTCGAAAGCTCAGATGGCAAAGTTCTGCTGACCGAGAGCAATGCCATTGCCTATTATGGTAAGTTAATATAAATAAGCATAATATATTATATGTGTAATTAAATATGTTCTTAAAAAATATATCACATACCTAGATTGATGCTCTTGATTAATCAAAAACATTGAGTTTTTTTTTTTAAATGACTCAAAACATAGATACTACTAAATGCAAAATGAAAGCTATTCTAGGAAGGTTTTAGAATGGCTTATATTGCATGGTGGCATTAAACTGGATGTAAAACCTGGACAAATTTCTAATTTTCCTCCGCGTCGACCATCTTTCAGTGGGATTAACACTTAACAGGACCTACATTTTTGAGGGAGCTTGTTCCATATATCTACAACACTCTATTTGTGAATGAATGTTTGGGGGTCTTGGTGTTATATTCCGTGCAGTTAAGTCTTAAGCTGTGTCGTCTTAAATAGCAGCTCCTGTCATTTTAATTTAATTTATTAACTTCTGGTGTAGTCAACGTACACTAAGTCATGTCATCATTTGATTAATCTGTCAATGATCTGAAATGCATTGGTCTATAGGTTAAGATTTTTTCCTTTACATTTATGCTACAATACACTCATGAATGAATACTTTAATGCTGCCGCCAAACTTACATTTCTGTAGAATGGTCTAACCCAGGAAAAGGACTAAGAACTATGAAGAAACAACAACCCGTTGTAAGACAGTCTTAGAATAGAAATGACTTAACCGAATAGTTTTGTTAGACTTTACTTTAATTGTTATGTTAATTTAACTTAGTTCGTTTTTATTGTTGGTTTATTATTAATTAGCTGCGGTACGCGGCTCTGCTCAAAACTTTTTTCTGGCATAAAAGTAGGCTATGTCCCTTTTTGGCCCTTAAACTATGTCTGTGGTAAATGTCACATGGATACGTTCCCCAGCCTTTTCCACCTTTTCTCTCCATGGGTTTCGTCTTCAGTTCTTTACATATTATGCATGAATAATGGGACTAAAAATGTGGAAGATACCCCTCGACTTGATACCGTCAACTATCGTTGAGCGTGCGTGGTGTATTGTTGCAGTGGCGAACGCAGCGTTGCGCGGCGCTGACGCGACATCGCAGGCGTCCGTGCTGCAGTGGGTGTGCTGGGCAGACAGTGAGCTCCTGCCGGCGTCGTGCGCATGGGTTTTCCCGCTTCTCGGCATCATGCAGTACAACAAGCAGAATGTTGGTAAGTGACGCACAACTCCCTAAATCTCTGTAGGGGCCGGTTATTAGCTAAATATAGTATATAATATTATGGTATTAATTTGAAACATCAAGTTTCAGTGCTGTGTGGGCTCCGGCACATAAAAATAATACAATTGCCCTTAAAACACTGCATAGATCCCTTTTATTACTTTCTAGGTGGTAGGAAATAAAAGAGAGAAAATAAATGCAATCAATGAAATGAAATGAAAAGTGGGTGTTGTATTAGCCATCCAAGTCCAGTCAAAAAAAGACATGCGCTTTATGGAGATAATATGCATAATGCATAAATATAATATGTGGGTTTAAGTTGAGTAAGGGGTTACGTGCTGTAAGGGGAGTGTCAACTGAAACCCACTTAAATAGGGGCAACATAGACAAGTTTTTTTTTATGTAACTGGACATGGATGGCTAATACCGAAAGATATAAGCCTAACACACCATATGGGAAGTAAGCAACAGTACTAATACACTAATGGTAGTAAGATTGCTTACGAATTTGAGGCAGGTAACGTCTAATATTCCTTGCACTAAATAGCGTCCCGTGAAGTTATTACGTGTAGTTGGAACTCAAGAACGTCAGTAGTCAGCGAATTTGTAAGCAAATGGACTGGCCGGCGCTACCGTTGTTGTATTTTCACCAAAAAGTGGCTATGCCGAGTATACAAGCGAGGATCAGTCACCATTCCCGTCTGTCCTTACATATCCTTACGGAACTACAGTCGCATACCCCTATGTGGCAATGTTGTAAGTGGGGATATGTTGTAAGTGGGTTGCCTTTGAAGATATCATAAATAAAAAAATCTGATGTGGCAACAGTATTATTATAATCAATAGTATTAATTATAAGGAATATGCAATTGTTGAGTGGGCCACCTTTTGGATCCGTTTTACCGGGTCGTGTAGTATTATGGCACTAAAAAATAAGTAAATATTTTTGATGAAAATGCAGGCTCGTTTTTTTTTTTTCTGTGCGCCAAATACGAGACAATCATAATAATAATATTCTTTATTACTTCCATACACATGGTACATACACTAATTGCCGGTGGACTCATTCCCTATCTTTTCCAATCGTAAATGGGACAAAAATATACAGGTTATAAATATACAAGAAAAGTTACCTAAGAATTGATGTTTTGCACTGTTTTATTAATATTCGAAAAAAGAAACTAAAAAAATTAAAAACTAACTATGGACATAAATATGTCAGTTTAAAAATGCATATAAACAATTTATTCAATACAAACGCACACATAATTAAACATTACATATGTTTATTTAGATTTTCACTGTTGTTCGACATATAATTTTACGTTTACGGACATGGAGAATGTGGTGGACGAAACGTGGAGCCAAATAAGTAAACTGAACATCCGTAAACGTAAAATAATAAACATTACATATTTTATTTCAAAGTAAAAATATTTTAACTTCAACGGAACATCTCAAACTCATTTGGAGAGAAGGTTTTCATAAAGAATATTCGTTCATCGCAAGCCCGAAGTGTTAGCCGTGCTGACGTTTATTTTCGAACTGTTTCAGAGCGTGCGAAGGCCGACCTGCAGGGCTCGCTAGCGCTGCTCAACGCGCACCTCCTCTCGCGCACGTACCTCGTGGGCGAGCGCGTCTCCCTCGCGGACATCGTTGTGTTCTGCACGCTGCTCCACTCCTTCCAGGTACCGACTCTTGCTGTCATCGATGACTGCCGCTACGCTTACCTTGTCGAATTGGAGGACTGTTCGCAACCAATTCTAATGGGGAAAAAAACTGCTGATTTATTACGACAGGTGGCATCTAGGCGATCTGACTTAAAAGAGCTGTCAAAGCTGTCAGATTCAGAATTTTATTTAGTCAATCTATGTAATTGAAATTATTTCGAATTCCGAAAACAAATTGTTCCAAAATATGCTACTCCAACGAAGTTGTGAGAAAGAAAATATTACAATAACATAACCTAAAAATTTCGTTTCAAGCTTAAACTTCTAAAAACTCGTAAATAAAACTTAATGCCTGTCATGAAAGTTTTGACGATTTTAAGGTGATGTCACTCATTGGACATCTACAGTAAGATTTGAGTTTTCGTCCCCATTCATTTGTGCTCACTTCACTTGTGTGTGGGTTCAGGCATTAAAATAATACAATTGGGCCCACTGTATTTCTACCCGCGCATATCGTAAGAGCCGTTCAAAGGATTCATAATTCGTGGTTCGTATTCCACGTAAAACTGTAGGACTTCCTTCTGTGCAATTACCAACCCAGGCTGGATTAACCCTACACCTAGTAAGTAACATAGGGTGGACTTAAATTTTTATGACAGACTCCTCATAAAAATTTAAGTCCACCCTATGTTACTACCATAAATCTCCTTGTCGCCTTTTACGACATGCATGGTAATAAATGCAGCGGGACTGCATTTTTTATTTTTAAGTGCTAATGTACAAAATAGTCTTACTTAGGTAAAGCTGTTCTTATTTAGATGCTCAATCAACTAGGGAAATTCCCAAATATCCAAACTTATTTTGAAAAACGCCTTATATGATTCGCTGACATTCCAGAACGTCGTGGAGCCATCTAAGCGTGCCGAACTTGTGAACCTGACACGTTGGTTCGACACGCTCGCACACCAGAAGCAGTTCGCGTCGGTCGTTGGCGAGGTGAAGCTGTGCGCGGCCGCGCCTGTCTACGACCCCAAGAAGTTCCAGGAGAACACCGGGAAGAAGGTCAGCTTCGCCAGCGTACGTAGAGACACGTCACCTTTGCACGTGGCTTGGGGAAGTTCATTGGACGTAGATGCTGGGCTGTGTTTCATTGGTCTACTCTGGGATTTCATTATGAGCATTATTTTGTTGATTATGAAAACAATAAAATGTCACTACTTTATATTTTTGGCTTGGAAAATCGCATTGATCGGAAATGCTGGGTGTATTTCGTTGGTGTACTCTGGGACTTATTATGAGCATTATTTTGTAGGTTATGAAACAATAGAATGTCGGTACATTGTATTTTCATTGCTTTGGGTTCCTGGCTTGCAAGCATTGTTTGGAGATGTACTTGTCTTGATTCATTGGCCAGCTCTGCATTTTCATACTTTTTCCCTATGAGCACTTTCCTTGAGGTGCCTTTGAGATCACCTTTTCACTTTCAAATATATGTGGGGCAGTGAGCATGGAAAGACGGGAGTAGCAACCGAAACTCGTTGGTATGGGGTGAAGTCGCCACTTTTACATGCATTGGCGGCATCGCCGGCGAATGAGTTCCCTTCGAATTCGCTTGCTGCTGATTTTCTCGACTTCCAATGACACAAAAGAATTTCGCAGGATGCTATTTAGTGCAATGAACATTCAATGCGTTGCGTCCCAAATTCGTAAGCGAGCTGACTAAAGGTTGAACTTTTCCACTAACTCTTTTTTTATGTTTTTGTTTATTTTTCAAATGACGTCAATAGGATTCAACACTCGCTAGTCCATTTGTCAACACAAGTGAGCAGATTACTTACAGTCGAGCGTTTCAGTACAAAGCCGTGCTGTTCCTCGATTATGACGCTTTCTTAGGTTAGAAATGATGTCACTTGGTCATTCATGGTTTTGCACACAATACTTGTCAGGCTTATTGGTCCGTGGTTGGCTGCGGAAAGATTATCTCCTTTTTTGTAGATCGGTGTGATGGTTGCTTCCTTTCAATCCTGTGGCAACTTCCCACTATCAAATGATAGGGTCATAATGTGCGAGAGCTGCTCGCATATCACTGTAGAACAGATTTTCAGAAAAATTGTGGGGATTTCATCTGGTCCTAGAGGTAGCATCCTTAAAAGATTGTAATGTCCTGAAGATTGTTTGCGGCTCAAAATCTATTGTGTCTATTGAGTCGATAACTTGTGGTAGAGTTATTTGTGGCCGTGAATGATCACACTCTCAAACGTAAGATTTAGCAAACTGTTTTGCATAAATGTTGACCACTTCCCGGTGATCAGTAACTGTTGTGTTTCGGCTTTTAAAGCAGGAGGCACACATACTTTTGATGACAGCTGTCTCCGCACATAGGCATAAAGTTGCCTTTGGCCCAGTTTCTACGACATTTGCTTCGAATTCTTGTCTTTGCAAACGTGCAGTTACCAGAATTTCATTGTTCAGTTTTCGATATTTGTTATAACTCTCATTTCATTTATTAAGTCGGTAGAGGGCCCATAGTTGTTTGAATGGGCCCATAGTTGAAGAAATGCCCATAGTAATTTCGCTCATATGTTTATTAATCCATGGTTTATTTTTATTATTATACTTTCTAGTGGTAGAAGGTTACCAAAATTTTAAAAAATGCCTTTATACAACTTGTACAATGGGTGATCGTTTGCAGGAAACGAAGAAAGAGAAGAAGCCGCAGCCCGAAAAGAAGGAAGCGCCCAAGAAGGAGGTGGAGCCTGAAGAAGAGTTTGAGAAAAAGGAAGACTCCAAAGACCCCTTCGACTCCTTGCCTAAAGGGTGAGTGTGGTGTCGTGATAAGATGAGCGCCTTACCATATTCAACTGCTAGGTCACATGAGTCTGCTTAGAGCCCAGTCACTTTGTAACACTATGGCTAAAGTGCACCATCTCTGGATATGGTTAATGTTTTGTTAAATATTGCTTGTCTTCTTTCTTCTAATATCTTAAGACATAAGAAGGAAGAAGACAGACACTATTTAATAATGCCATGAACCAGATGTCTGATGATTACCAGACATAAGAAGAAAGAAGAAAGATTTAACAATATCACTAACCATAACCAGAGACAGTGCACTTTAGTCTAAGGGAGTGTTTGTAATTAATTATGGATTTTCGACCACTTTTAGACATCCACTAATGTGCAGAAGTTTTAAGGCAAGGACCAAAGTACACTTTGCGAGAAATACCTCGGAAGAGAATGCCTTCTGCATTCTCCGTGGTCCATGAGTCGGTGCATTCCTGGCCTCAGCATTTTGTAACATCCCTCCCTGTAAACTGTAACGTTTGTACCCAATTCTAGTACGTTCAACATGGACGACTTCAAGCGTTTCTACTCCAATGAGTCTGAGGAGAAGTCGGTGCCCTACTTCTGGGAGAAGTTTGACCCGGAGCACTACTCGATCTGGTACGGCGAATACAAGTACCCCGAGGAGCTCGCCAAGGTGTTCATGAGCTGCAATCTCATCACAGGTGCGTCTCCCGCCTTACCTCACCGCCTTTGAGGTTTAATAATTTGGGTAAATTTATGAAATGTGTAACGGAGAGCACTATAGGGTGGCCGTTTGCCAATTTACTGCTTGCATACTCTCCTTGCCTGCATTGGGCCTGGAACCGTTGATAACTCAGATCATTGTGATCGTTGTGTAATGTCTCCCTAGAGAAGTCGGACACGCACTCGAAGGATTCCAAACCGTTGTACATGATTTAACACAAAAAAAAACATAATTCTTGTATGGGGGTCCGTTTATGTTATTATTAATTTTTTATATTTGTTATATTGGCAATAGAAATACACATTCCGTGTAAATTTGAGCTATGTACGTATTACGGTTCATGAGATGCGGCCTGCTGATAGCTGGACAGCGGAGGCTTAGTAATAGGGCTCCGTTGGTACCCTTTGGGTATGGAACCCTAAAAAAGAAATGAGACTATGTTGTTTCGATGGTGACGACTGGGAGCAAACTTCATAATATGAAGTTTGAAGTTGATATTCTAAATATGAATCTTTGACTTTTGAAATTACTTACTCTAGCTCTATTAGATAATACTAGTGTAGCAGTGCTAATACTGCCATATCATACCCGTGCCTGCTTCAGGCCAGCCTTGTGCAATAAATACAATGTTTTTAGCGGGTATTATATTCCTCAAAGTTTTGACAGCCCCTGATGCCCTCGTCTCTCTCCTCAGGTATGTTCCAAAGGTTGGATAAAATGCGAAAGCAGGCCTTCGCGTCCTCCGTCCTCTTCGGCGAGGACAACAACAGCACAATCTCCGCCATCTGGGTGTGGCGGGGTCAGGAGCTCGCCTTCAAGCTGAGCCCCGACTGGCAGATCGACTACGAGTCCTACGATTGGAAGAAACTGGACCCCGCCGCGCCGGAGACCAAGGAGCTCGTCAAGAACTACTTCTCGTGGACCGGCACCGACAAGGACGGCAGGAAGTTCAACCAGGGCAAGATCTTCAAGTAACGCCGTTCCTACCATTGTGTGCGTTTCGGCTGCGGAGTGAACGACCTGCGTTTTGTCGCTTAATATGGAACTTTGCGGAATGTGCGAGCCTTTGGATTATTTATGTAAAGTTATGTTTGCGTTTCGATTTCGAAAGCATTGTTTCAAGTCAAGGATTGACATGTTCGGGCCGTTTGGTCTGCAGTGTTTACCGTAAGTTTTGAAATCCAAACTAATTTATATTTGTTCACTGCCAAATAGGCGTAGAGAGGTGTAACGTCGTCGACTTATCTTCTCTGATGTGCCTTTCCATACTTATGTGAATATTGTCAATAATAATTTGCAGAAAGTGTGCCGCACAAAACAATAGCAAAATGGTAATTGAAAAACTAACATGGAACAGCGCAAGTGCTATGTGAATGTAAATCTATTTTTACTTGTGAAGACGCGGGTTGCCAGTAAGTGGAATGGCCAGTTTTCTGGTTCAGCTGAAATAAAATATTTTTACAAGTCCAGTGTTATCAATAAAGAACAAACTTATAAAAAAAGTGTTTCTTTTCCCTTTTTCCTTTCGGATGAACATAACATTCTAGGAATGGCAGTAAAATAGTCACTATTGAATCGAAAATATCTGTAAGAGAGCACGATAGTTTAACAAGAACCTTTTACTATTTTGACTTTATAAGGGTACAAGTTCGCTCACGCAGTTGGTAATACGGGATTTGGGTTAACCTCTAGCCTCGTTTACATACAGCTCATTTCTACGGCATTCAGCAGGAATGCGTGTAAACGTGTAACTTGCTAGTGCTTGTTTTGTAATATTAATTAACTACTTAAATCTCAATTAAGTTTTAAACTTATTTTGTAACTGGCAAAGTATGTTTGCCAGTTTTTATATGCATGGAAATGTAGCATGCAACATTTATATTTTGACATAGACCTAGCATAATGATTCTTGACATGTTCAAGTGTAGGTTACCTACCTATGAATGCAATAAAACAATACCACCACGTAAAGATGCCAATTTCTGCCGTGAGGGTTATAAAATCAAAACACAGTCTAAGATTGTTGCAATAGTGATTTTATTTTGTAGTTCATCTTATATTCATTGTTACATAATCTCTTTATCTTGAACAACGAAGGCAAATACATTTTAAATGTTGCATACTTCCCTTACACATTGAATACATTCTCACGAAATAACTGCATACCTACTTTTTCAAATCACTCGAGAAGAAAATCGTTACCTATACAAGCTTAATTCTTATGCATTAAAGGAATTGCGAAGCGATAATCACATGGGTACAAGAATTTAATACAAATAAATCCTTATGCGACATTTGCGTAAGACCCACTTACTGATATGATCGCAGTGAGAAAATTACACACGCAAACTTTTGTCGCCTGAGCCGGTAGTCTAAGTTGTCACCTAAATTGGCGTTACGGCAAACCGATCGACTGGCGTTTTCAAATGTATGGAGAAATTGGAGAGCGCGCGCAGCGGGCGTTTAGCGAACTAACATTTGCGAGTCCGAGCTTGATTTGACAGCTTACTCAACGTTGCCGTAAATACGTCGACGTTGCCGTTTACGTCCACTCCGCGTTTTCATACAAATCGGAAGTCCGCGTTTGACTTTGACAGATTGAAGAAGTAAAACCACAGAATATCTAGTAAAAACTTGTATGGAGTTTGGAGAAAACGCCAGTCGATCGGTTTGCCGTAAACGCCAATTTCGGTGAAAACTCAGACTGCCCACTCTGATATCAATGTTGAAACCTTTTTATTCTCGAATATTGCGAACGATACTTGTGAATACTGTTTGTATTTGTTAATTTTTGTGTTGCAAAACGCAAGTTTAACGAAACCTAGATGGTGCCATTAACTTTGCAGTTTTTTTTATGTTTCTGAACATGGATTGCTGATAATCCTCAAGTCGAGCCCAATACACCTCATGGGAACTAGGTGCCATGCCAGGATCTTTTACATCTGCGGATCACACAACGAGACTTAGAAAGTTGCCGTTTTATGCATGGAAAATAACTGTTATTACTTCCTGCGCTGTAGAAAATTGAAAAGTCCCGGCATTAGAACTATGCTTTTCAGCTATAATCCAAGTATTTTCACTAAAATATTATGAAAAAATTTGGCCCGTGTATGCATCGTGCATTTTACAATTTTATAAAAAAATGGTACCACCTAGCGTCCCTTGAAAAACTAGCGAGTTACAGCGAGACGGATTTACACATTAGCATTTTGACATAGGGACGCGAATATGCCTTACGATTTCGCAATAAAGTTAATTTTGATCATTTTATTCAGTTACAGTGATTGAAAAGTAAAGATGGATGAAAACTTACCAAAACCGATTCAGATATGTACTCAATATTTTAAAGAGCATTATTATTATTCCACTTCAGTCACTTCAAAAGAAAGTGAAAAAAAAAATCCAAAACTACTAATAAAAATAAAATAATCATAAAATTCAAAGAATTTCATCAGGTTATTCATAAATTAGCATCAGGCGCAATGTTATAATTAAAAATATATTAGGTTCATAAAAATATTGACCACAGTCAATTCCAATAGGTCCTAAAAGGGTCAGGAATGTCAATATATCAAGGCTTACCGTTGTCTAGAGCATTGTTGGTTTAGCTAGGGGAACTAAGTATCTACTGCAACATTAATTTAAATGCAAGTTGTTTGATTAGTACAGTAAAAAATACTTTGGAAGCTAAGGGTGAATCAGGTGAGACGAAATTCCCGAATGTCTTGATAATATTTTGACCATTCTGATGATGGGAGAATAAGCTCTGATTGCATGAAGCGACGGCCGAGTTGATCAATGTTCAAACACGTCACTTTCAGTGAACCGCACGGAGTGGCTTCCATACTGTCCATACAAAGTGACTTGTTTGATCATACGTTGATGTTGATTTTGATTTTTTGTGCTTTCGTGCACTCAGCCCTTAATGATGCTCCCCGTTTAAGAAGACAATGAGGTGATTAAGTTTCATACAATGTTAAATGAGCAAATAAAAAAAAAATACTTCTTAATTATTTTTGGGAAATAGGCACTAGCCGTTATATGGAACTTGATAACCTTATTATCCTCTTAATGGCGTATATCTAAGTTTTATTTGCACATTGTTCTAAATCGTTGAAGGTTGAATTTAAAATATTGCTCATGCACCTTACAGCATTAGGTTTTTATGAAAAATAAAGCAGCAAAAAGTCAGAACGTTGAACTATTTTTGTATTGCAAGACTTGCTCACTGCTCCGACCGTATGCTGCTAGGTGACACACAGTTGTTCGTTAATTTCTCAAAAAGCACTAAACTTATCAAACTTAAATTTTATTACTTCAGGTGTATCTGCACGAAATGAATGATTTTGGTTTCCATAGCACAAACTTTGCTCCATAGGAAAAAAATCGCCAAAATTTTAACATTTTGTTCGCATAGAATGGAACTAGTTCACATATGAAAGAGCACTATGCGCAAATATGTTCATTTTACAAGCATTTATTTAACTTGCCATGTATGTATGTAATGTAGGTGTTTAGGTCAAATCTTGCAAGCTGAAAAAACTACTTCCTGTTATCCTACGGATTTGATTTTTTGCATGTTGGTTTAGTTCCGATGACAATGCATTTTTACGGTAAGCATCACCTTAATCGACATCGAGGGTTAGCTCCAGACAAAGGAACTCCTCAACGGTCAACAGCACGGACACGAAATTTTATCTACGCATTCCATTTTGATAACCCGTTCTAAGAGTCACCATGACATGGCTATTGCACTGAAGGTTGGCTCCTAACTAGGGAACTGTTCAACGGTTAACAGCATAGACACAAAATGTTGTTTACGTATTTAAGTGAGAATAGCCATTCAAAGTTTCACCATGACATGGCTACTGCCCTCAGTGTTTGATTCCGAGTGCGGAAGGAACCGTTCAACGATGAACAACACAGGCACGATATATTGTACATGCATTTAGTAATGATAGCCGGTTCCAATGTAAAGGCATTTGTGATATGTTTGTATGTATTTTATACCGTAAAGCAAGGATACAAGAGCCTAAGAACTAATTTATGAATATACTGCAATATGTTTGAATGTTCAATCTTTGCAGTCAATGTCCGCAACGCAAATGAAGCGTTAAATAAATGTATGTAGGTATAATCTTAAACACTGTGTTAGTAGTAGGTATTGATTACGGAATGAGGGACTGTAGGAGAATTCTAAATGATGGGTGGTAATTTGGATGACGCAATATCCGTGAAAGGTATGTTTTGCTGGTCTGGGTCCAGCCTTAGCTCCAGCCAAGTAGTTATTTTTACTGGGCCCTTTCTTTGATTAATGTTTCCTTGCTTCACGGTATATTTTACATACATTCATATCACATTTCTTGGAATAAACGACGTATCTGCTTAGTACGAAAAACTATTATTTACTTTACTTAAGAAATTTGTCCAGCGAAAACTAAAAATGTTCAAATAAATGATTAGTTATAAAAACCTTTTTAAAAACAAAATTTTATTTAAATGGTCTACAAAGAATAAAATAAACTTTTAATTAAATCAAACCCAACAACTTATAACATTGTGTATACTTTTTATGTATATTATATAAAAGCTTGTCGCGATTTTACCTGTAAGAAGTAGTTCTAAGAAAATAAAATATGCATGGATTCCATAAAATTCATTCATATAGGTTAAGGTCGGCCCGTAAGCATCAGAAAATTTCCCATACAAAGTAGTTTACTAATAATTTAAAAAGCACTGTTCCAACTTACTTGATATTTGGTATCTAATTTTAGGCTACAAATATCTGTGTCTGCATGTCTTTGTTTTTTCGGTAAATGTATTCTGGGTCAAACCACAGAGAAAACAAATTTCGTATGAAGATTTTATTTTTGCTTTCATTTCATTCGGTTTGGATTTTTCAAAAAAACAAAAGCATGCAGACACAGATATTTGTTACCTGATATTAGATATTAAATATCAATTTAATTGGAATAGCGGTTTCCAAATGATAAGTAAACTATGTTTGTATGGGGAGCATACGTTACGGGCCGTTCTTAAGATCGCGACAAGCTTTTATATAATATACATAAAAATTATAGATATTGTTAAAAGTGGATGGGTTTGATTTAATTAAAAGTTTATTTTATTCTTTCTTAGAGCATTTAAATAAAAGCTTGGAAGAAATTACGAAACATGTGAAAAATTAGGACCATTTTGACGATGTTTTTCTATCAAGCCAAGTTTGTGCTATGGAAATGAAAATTCGTCATCTCATTCGTTCCATCATTTGTCGTAATCATCATCATTCGTGCGGATACACCTGCAGTTATTTATTAATAAATTTGAGATGTAAAAGTTAAGTATTATCTGAGAAATTAACGAATAACTGAGTGTCACCTAGAAGAATACGCAGCCTTAACGTTATGTAAAATATGGAATTAACGAAATAACCAGACCAAGATTGAATCATTTCATCAAACTGTTTTCATCAGAGTGACGAAGTTAACGTGAACGAGAAGCAATATGGCAGCTACGAATGGTATAAAAATGATATTTTCGAATTACCACAATTTTATTTACATGCTCCAAACTATTCATAAGTTAAATGTATAATGAATTAAATCTATGCTTATCTCTCACTGCGCACAAGCAAGCCGGTGCGATTAGCTCGTTATGTACAAGACAATTTTGCTAGAAAATTAATTTATGCAGGAAGTAAAAAAAAAATAGAATTACAAAACATAGCTTATTCTTGAATGTCGGCGCTATAAAGTAGCATGCAAAAGTGGACACAGTCCAAACCTATGTTTTTAAGATTACCCAGTTTTTTCATTCAATCTTTTAGGGTTACTTATGCACCGTCGTTTACTTTCAAATGTATACACTGGAAAGAGAAAGAATTCCTAAATCGTTTTTACTTACAGAAAGAGTCTCGCATTTGTCTATTTCCGGTGTATGAGTTTGAGAGTAATGACTACCTGTAATGATATAAGCCGAACACACCGGCCGCGCCAGAATTGCATGACTACAATTGAACTGGATGTAGTGGAAGAAATATAAATATATATATCAAAACTCACTGCATTCTATGCAAATAGCATTGCAAATGCCACATCACAGGGTTCATTTAGCACACTAGGCGAAAAAGTAATAGGTATTGCATGCAAGGTACTCGTTAAAAGTATTTATTATTCATATGTTCTATGATACATAGGACATGTATATTACAGAATAACAATTTTATTCGTACCCGTTTATGTTTAGCTGGAGTAAACTGACGTTCACTTTGTGGTTCGGTGGGTTTGTGGCAAAAATATTTAATTCAGTGATTGACTCAATCGAGTCAATTGAATATTTAATAGGAATATACACTTTGACAGGAGGTCTGTGGAGAGGGGAATTTGGTACAAAATTGAAATCATTACTATTGACTTAAGGCCCCTATAAACCATAGCGTAAAGTCAAGAATGCGCGGGGCGGAATCTAGCCGGTGCCATCATGTCAGTGGGAGAGTACGCACGTTTCGCGCGCTCCGGCACCCGTTCGGCAAGGTACGACTAGTCTGATTTTCTCAAAAAAATAAAGAAAAGAAGATTTTTTAACCGCAAGGGGAATGTGTACTTCGTTATGGCTGAAAGGTATAAGTTTTTTTTTATTTCATTCTTCTAAATAGAGAGATAACAGAAAAAATTGCTTTCGATGGTAAAAAAGGTCCTTTTTATTTCGATGATTATACAAGTGTTTTGGACAAAATGGGGATGTGTACCTTCGCAAACGCACATTCTATAAGCTCAGTATTTTTTCAATGTTTAACAACAAAAGGCTTTATTGTAATCGACTTCAGAAAAAGGTTCATATTTAGGTATTTATTCCCCTTAAGACTCAGATCAGGACACACTCCTCTAAATATAATGGGACATATGATGAAGAAACTGAACTCTCCAAATTGTTTTGCCTGTGAAAAACCAAAAGATCAATTTCACCTATTTACCCAGTGTGTCCTGAACGAAGAACGAAGTCTGAAGCGTTTGTCTGAAGCGGGAACCTCATATCATCCAAATTGTAAAAAAAACAACTCTCTTATATACCTAATTAAAAAAACGTTTCATATCCAGACTCTAGAAGTTATACTCAAAATCTATAAAACTTTTGTACATCCCTTCTGGAATATGGATTCCACATCGGACAACCCTACTTTGCCAAAGACATAAAGCAGTTAGAACGGGTACAACGAAGATTGACCACGTAACCTGAGCTACGAAGAGAGACTATCTAAACCTGCCTACTCTGGTCACGCCGTCAACAAAATTATTTTCCGAAGTCAATCAGCTTACTCCAGTTAATTAGAAAAATGTACTTAGGTACTTTAGTTTTAACAAAACTACTGGACACAAACTGTTGTATATTGGTTTGTAGGTCATTTGCGGGGTAGTCATTTGCCATTTCTATATTTCTTATACAATCAGGTTGTTCAAATTCAGAAATAATTAATAAAAATATTTTGTTATTGGTCAAATGTATTAATATTTGCGGAATATCGACTTTTATACCTTCTTATCCAGATCTTCATGGCCAAGGAAGACCATTGCAGCTTCTATTCTAACTGTGGATAAATTGATTACAATGAGGAATACTAATATTCAAAACGGGTTGTAAATATTACAAATAGATGAGGAGTAAATACTAAAAGATATATTCTCTAAAACGATTCATATTTCGCTTTTTTTTCTTAAGTAGTTCCTTTCACAAATCTATTCAGTTCGAAATTTGAACCGCATAGTCTCATGACGAATATTCCAAAACGACCCAATTCGCCATGGCAGCGAATCGAAGTAAAAAAGTATTTCTTGGAGTTAACTACGAAACATTATTTAAAAATACTATTAACGAAATTAAAGGCAATAACATTTGTAAAAAGTTACAACATTTTCATAATATCTCCTTGGGACTAGGTAGGCTTGCGGTATTTACTCAGGGGCTCCGACGCGAAAGCCGTGATGCGCTGGAGGCTGGCGCCGATGCACCATCCTGATACGTACAATCGTCCAGTTACATTGTTAACTTAATTATACAATTTCCTACTAAGCGTGTAATTTAGTGGCGCGGGGACTAGCCTAGCGTACCAGAGGCCAGGGCTCAATTCCGACGTGCACCACTGTCTTTCTCTTTCCGAGTTTGATAATTGCATTTAGTCACGAATGCGAGCTGCTCCATGCTTCGGAATCCATGTAAAACTATAGGTCCCCTTCCCCTACTAGGTGGTAGGGTTTAATCCTGCCCGGGTTGGTACCATCGCATTGGATGAAAAGATGGTCGAAGCGGCAATGAAAAATTGTCCGTATTTTCCATCCAGTTTAATGTAGCCGTCCTCATAAACGGAAGGTCCTCGCATGGCACCTAATTCCTTCGGGAATGTGGTGTATTGGGCTAATATCATAACGGTAGTTGTGTGGTATTAGCCATCCATGTCAGGTCGCATAAAAAAAAGCAACTAGGTAAGTACGTCGTTTTTAGGGTTCCGTACCCAAAGGGTACGTAACCCTATTACTAAGCCTCCGCTGTCCGTCCGTCCGTCCGTCCGTCCGTCACAGGACCGTATATCATGAACCGTAATATGTAGGCAGCTGAAATGTTCACAAAGTGTGTATTTATTTTGCTTCTAGAACAACAAATAGGTAAAATTAAAAAAAATATTTTATTTTATTTTATTTTATTTATTTGGTATGCCAACAACATTATACAACAATTAAAATTAACAAAACAACAACAACAAAAATTTTAGGGAGGTCCATACAAAAAACGTGATTTTTTTGTGTTAGATTCCTGTAGGATGATGTCTTTTATCAAGTGCATTCGTCGACCTGTCCGGGAAAGCGGCGTGATAATAGGTATGTATGTGCATAATGATATATGTAATAGGTTCTAAACCTCACAATGTTGGATATCTTACCTGTGAAGCAATGCTTGAGCGGTTACTTCTCACATCCAGATCCATTGTGAAAGGATGTCCAATCTGTTGGCTCGGATGTCCATCTTCTCCAGCATGGCTGCAGCCGTACTCTAAAGATGAATCGCTGTAAAATTATAATTTGCCTATTTATCATTTCGTTTTTTTAGCCGGTAAGTACTGAACATTGATGGCAAATATTACACCTACGTGTGACTACTACCCTTCACACAACATTTTCAAGTGATTAAGTGCCGTCCCTATACATATGTCGTAGGAAACTTGTGCAAGTAAGCCTTAAACAATCCTAAGAAACTCATTCAAATAACATCTTTATGATAGATTTTTAGGAAACTCGTAATGGTCGACCAAGTAGACCATCTTTCATTATGTCCGATGGTACTAGTATAGTCAGAGCGTCTGAAAGACACTTTCAATCACAGTTCAATCATTACAATGGGGAAGAAAACTGCTCATTTATCACGACAGGTGGCGTCTAAGCGAGCTCACCTAAAAGATTTGTCACGCTGTCAGATACCACACAAAATAAAACAGAATAGATTTGAAAACTTATTTTTTCAATCTATCTAATTAAAATGACTGAATTTTCTCCAAGGTATTCCGAAAAGTAAGTGTTCTTAATTATACTAATCAAAAGAAATCGTGGGAAAGAAAATATCACAAAAACATAACCCATAATATTTTGTTTCAAACTTTGTTCAACAAACATTTCAATTTGTTTGAAGACAAATATAAACTCTTCTTTTCCTCTAAACCTTATTCTAACTGCATCGTGGAGTATAATCTGCATCTTTCGTCTAAAGAGTACATCAAGCTTGACAGGAATGACAGTTTTGACGATTTTAAGGTTAGGTCACATCTACAATAAACTTTGAGTTTTCTTCCTCATTATTGTTTCCCCGATTTTTGAGACTCAGAACGACAGGAAACTGTTCAAAAATATTTTTTTGTGCTTCGTCATAAAATAACACATTTTTTAAAAGAAAGTTCGACTTTCTGGCCCATATTTTTTTAGTTGTTAAGTTTTAGTGGTTTCGAATCTTTTCGTCCCTTCTTGTAAACTTCACTCAGAAAGTAATGGCAATGTCAAATCATATATAAATAGGACACAATAAATAAATAGTAAATAAAATATTGTGACCAAATTATATTCAGAATTTCAGCCTTAATGCTTTTGTTATAATAGCCATAAGACATAATGTTTTGAAAACTTACGGTTCTCCGGTGTGCAATGCCGTGCTTGGCCGACATGTTTCTTTTTTGTGGCAGCGTAACTACTACATCCAACTCGACGGAGTTGCTATGGGGTCGCCAGTCGCGTCAGTGGTGGCAAATATT
This sequence comes from Incurvaria masculella, assembly GCA_946894095.1. NCBI lineage: Eukaryota > Metazoa > Arthropoda > Insecta > Lepidoptera > Incurvariidae > Incurvaria > Incurvaria masculella. The sequence continues at coordinate 12,193,232 of OX335643.1, forward strand.
CTTCATGGACGACTTCGAGGAACGGGCGCTCAGAACTGCTGCACACCCTCCGATCATATGTTTCCGCTATGTAGACGACACCTTTGCCATCATGAAGAATGGACGGACCCATCTGGATTCTTTTCTTCAGCACATTAATGGTATGCACCCACAGATCAAGTTCACCACAGAAACAGAGAAGGAAAATAGATTGGCATTTCTGGATGTATTCGTTATACGGAAGCCGGATGGCACGCTAGGTCACACTGTGTACCGAAAGCCGACACATACAGACAGATATCTGAATGCCAACTCCCATCATCATCCTGCCCAGCTGAGGTCCGTGGTGAGCTCGTTAATGAATCGGGCATATAAAATATGTGATCAAGATCATGTGCAAGAAGAACTTTCACACGTAAGGAGAGCGTTGCAACACAATGGTTACTTATACGGTACGGGACTGGAGCAGGAAGCCGACGAACCGCATCCTCTTAGGTATGTTGTGACACGACAAAATGCATATCTTCCAGATGTAAAAGGCGTAACGGACCAGATCGGCAACCTATTACGCAAGTTTGATATCAAGACATTTTTCAAACCCATGCCTAAGATTGCTTCAATGCTGAGGTCAGTCAAGGACAAGATACCACTCCAGTCTCCAGGTGTGTACAAGATTCCTTGTAGTTGCGGCAAGAGCTACATCGGGCAAACCAAGCGGAGTATCCAAACAAAGGTAACGGAGCAAATCAAGGCGGTGAAGAATAATTAACGTTACAAGTCAGCCATATGTGAGCATGTCCTCGAGAGCGGGAGTAATCACTGGATTAGATTCGACCAAGTAACCACACTAGCAGCAGAAAAGTACTATATGCCACGCTTGGTTCGAGAACCCATTGAAATATCCAGACATGCAAACTTCAACAGGAACGACAGTATCAGACTCTCTCCGTCTTGGACTCCACTTCTTGCTCGACATAGACCGAAGGGCACACACGTCACAGTGGCACCAGCTGACACCGTTAGCTATTGTGCCCTATATGTCTATGGTGCAGCAAATTGACAACCTACCCGCATCCACGAGGCAACCCATACCTACAATCTTCGCAGCCGACGCCCGCCAGTTACCGTTTGACGAGCCGGGCTGTCAGACGTAACTCCGGGGCAACGAAGTGGCCCTGACGATGCTTCCGTCGTGGGAGGCGAAACATGTCGGCCAAGCACGGCATTGCACACCGGAAAACCGTAAGTTTTCAAAACATTATGTACAGCGACGGTGTGAATGTAAGAACATAGCCATAAGACGTTTCTTACCGTTATAAAAATATGCACCTTACAATTCCTTCCTTAGGACAACAAAGTCCTAACCTAACATTTAAAAAAACATTCTCCACCATTGATATCTCCATGGCTGTATTTAATATTTATATTTTTAGCATATACCCCGTTATCGAGAAATGTTACAAGCATCACTTGAATCGTAAAAATTAATAATAATAATCTTAATTATAAAAAAGTTAAGGTAGGTACGCACCTTATCAGACTTCTCCTGTCGCCAACCACCTGTATTCCTTCAGCTACCGGCATACTCAGCCCATCTTGTTCATTGCTGTCGTCAAGCAATGGCTCCTCGTCATCCTGTTGCTCCACACCAGCCCTGGCAGACTCATGGCACTCACATTTGCAGTCCTCAGGATTCACATAGTTATACACCACGCCATCGGCTTCATCGCTGCTGTGCCTGGGTATGGTTTGAATGCGTTTTGGCATCTTTCTCCGCTCGGGAACATCTTCGAAGTTAATCCACTGGGGCTTTGGCACTGGTGCCCGCGGGGGAAGCTCTGGCTGCTTCTCCGGATCACACTGCCCGGAAGATTTCCTCGCTGGAGTACTAGGAACACCCTTCTCTGCGAATTCACCCCACGGCTTTGGACTGCTGCCGTAAGAAACTCTGCGAAGGGGAACATTTTTGTGCTTTTCAGTTGTGTCCTTAGGTAAAGATATTTTTAATTTGTCCCCCTTTACGTTGTCTGGAGTTTTGGGTTCTTCAGAACAATATTCTTCTAAGCAGCTAGGGTGTATCGGAGTAGTCGAGCGAGGTCTGTCAATTGGGTACATCCTTATGCCTGTGCTCTGTCTTTCTTTTATGGGAACTATGGGCAATGCTACCGATCTCTCTTGGGGCAATGTGGTGGGAACGTAAGGCAATTCGTCTTCGAATGAATCTTGAGTCATTACCAATCCTTTCTTTTCTACCTCTTTGACTCCTAAACTCTGCGCTATTATATCTTGCAAAGCACTTTTCTTTAGAGCCCCCATTTCCGAACTGAGTTCAGATTCTGATGAGTCTGGAATGTCTTCAATTGATCGTGATTCTTGAATTGGTAAGGGTTCTGTCGCCTTTCTTTCCAGCTCTTCCGGTTTGCAAGAGAGGCTTTGCTCTTTAACATCTTGAATAAATGTTTGCTCCATATCGCTAACTGACTTAGGTAAACTCGGGGTGGACTCTATGCTAAGTTGTTGCTCTACTGTTGTTATACGAGTTTCTGGTAGCAGAGGTTCATGTCTTCTTGAATCTTCCTTGGCTTCTTGAAAGCTCTCGAGCGAAGGAGGAAACATATCGGAATACTCACTAGTGAGACTAGGAGTTTTTGTTAAGCTGAATTGTGTGGAGAATATCTGCTCTTTACTTCCAACACTTGTTGTAAATAACACATGTTCCTTTTTCCTCATAGGCTCGTCAGCACTTGTGACAATAATTTTAGTAACCGGTATGCCTTGGACCGCATTTGAAGTCACGGGAACTACTTGATCACTGGCAGCTTCTGTTGATTTTTTTTTTATTTTGTAAGTTTCTATGCTGACTGATATTTCTTTTTTCGTTTGTATCTTTGGTTTTATATCATCAGATTTTTTTTCAGTCGGAGAATGTAGAGGTATTATAATGCTGCCATCTGGTAACACAGTTCGCTTTGTCAATTTCGTCGGAACATTTGATGTACTTGCAACCGTTCGCTTTTTCATTGCTTCTTCATGCGTGATTATTTCGTCCAAATCCTGAGATTTTGCACCAGAACTTTGGCTAGTACTAGGTTCCTCATCGGGAGGTGTGTGAAGTGGAATGTGGATTATTCCGTCTTTGGAATCAGCATAATATTTAAGATTCTCGGCATTTTTTGGGATAGCGGTAGGTTGTGGGATGTATGTTTTTGGTGGCAAATTTTGAATAACTGGTGAACTTGCTCTTGAGTTAGGTGATGAGCCCTTCTTTGGGGTTTTAAATAGTGATAGGACAGATCCTTTAATTTTAGTTGATGATGTTGGAGTCGTAGATCTATCCCTACTTTTGCTTCTAGACCGTGAACTACTTTCGGCTTCACTCTTTCTTTTGAGCATTGAAGTAGAGGGTGAATCGGGACTGGTAATAGTCTCCTTAGACTTAAATAAAGAACAAAAAGATGATTTTCTTGATACATTAGCACCTGCAGGTGAGGGTGTTCTGCTATCATGATCTTTATGTTGTAATTTCTTTGATGGGGTCGGACTAGCATTAGGAGTTAATGTGGCAGGTCCTGATAAGCCCTTCTTTTTAAGAGAATGTTTTCTATCTAACGCTATACTAGGTTTAGCGGCGATTTCATCCCTATTTACTAGCTCGCTAAAATTATGTGCTGTTTTCTTGTTCTTGTCATTTAAATTTAATGTATTTGGTTTTTGAACAATTTCCTGGTTTATTAGCGTCTTTTCGCTCTCTTCGTCGTCTTCCTCCTCGGAATCGGGTTTTAACTTTATCCGTATGATATTTTTGTTTCTATTTTTACTGCTATAAACTTCAGGTTTTTTAGATTCTCTAGATTTGTGAGTTGCTGTGTTAGTTTTATGATTGTTTCCATTAGATTTGATTTTATTTTGAGCGGCTTGAACTTTTAACTGATTGCTTTTTTCTTTTAATAATTTAATTTCAGCTTGTGGAATTTCCTCTTTGGGCACGTTTTGTTGATTTTTTGCAGATTCTTGCTCAGTATGTTCTGATCTCTCAACTTTCAGTGATATTTCAGGTTCCGCATTTATTTCTTGACCTGGTTTTTCGGTCTTCTCAGCTGGTATCCCAGCCATTTCTAGTAACCTTTCTTCTGAAACTCCCGCACTTACATCAGGCTCGTTCTCTATTGGTTTTGGTCCACAAAAAGAAGTTTCTAAAAGCATTTTATGAGGAGACGGTGATCTGGACACACCTGAGATAACCGACAACCTACTTTGAGCAGATACATGACTATGTATGGAGATGTGACTGATGTTTGATTGGGCAGATATGTTAGAATGAGCTGAGCCCTGACTTCCAATACTAGAAAGTCGACTTGTTCGACCTGATATCGAAAGGAGCACAATATCTGACGTCTGGCTATCCTTCCGAGAGTGCCTTTGCTTTTCATCAATTTTGCTTCCAAACATTAATGGTGACCGTCTGGAGGGAGGTCTCGGTACCTCTTTTTCAGTGGCCGCTGTGTTAGGTTCCATGAAGTACAGTTCCTCCGTGGATGATCTAAGATCTAGGGCCCCATCTTCCCGGAACCCTAGCTCCAATTTGGATTGGTCCTTTTCTTTTCCGGTGAACAGAGCCATTTCTGGTGAGCTGTCTCTAGAGTCATGGTGACTGGAGCTAGATGCTCTGGAGATGTCTATGCGGGGAGTGGAAGGTGTTTGTAGATTGTGACCAGGCTGGGCCGCTGGTGTGGACAATGATCTGCCCCGCTCCATGCTGGGTCCGGCTGACTCGTTATCTTCACTTGCAGGGACCTCAACCGTCTTGCCTGAGTCCTCTTGAATGTCAGGAAGTTGAAAGGTCAGCTTTGATTCCGGACTCGAAGACTGAAATAAAAAATGTTTTTTCTTCATTGAAGGTTTGCTTGAGTTTTTTATTTATTTATCTCCAACAGTATTATGCATTCAGTAATAGAATAAAACATGAAGCCCTATCATACATAGAGCCGTGAGATATTATTGATCAGTCGTTTGATCTACCACAATAAATTATGCGATGAATCTTCCTGAAACGGGGAGCCCGTGTTCAGATAACCGTGCTTTACCAAAATTCACGTTTACCGACATACAATTGTAACTTTATCTTAATTGCTAAAGTAATTTTTGAGGAAGCAAGCTTGGAAACTGTCAATAGACTTGTAGCATAAATTTAGGTTGAGAAGGTCCCCAACGTAAGAATAACCTTTGGAAAACATATTCGAAATATAGCATTGTAATGGGTAGGTTGTGACACTATTTGGAGATTGATGGAAACGTTAGGGAACTTCTCATTGAACAAGAAAGTATAGACGGAAATAGAAAAGAAGAAGGGGATACATACTTTTACTCTCACCTCATCAGATACATCCTCAAAAGAGGCGAATGGGGCGGGCCCCCGGCGTGTTTGTTTAGACTTTCCTTCAACATTAATTCGTTCTTCGGAAGCCATTTTATAATATCCCTTTCACATTAGGAAAGGACTTTTGGAAGGGTCGTTACTATCCCATGACGTTAGCGCATGGGATGATCTGAAAGGAATAGTTGGAGTTACTACACATCAAAGACTAACATAAAATGTACAGACGTGGCTGATGCATAGAAGTTATTCTATGAGTGACGGGATGGGATGTGAATGACAATTAATCTAGTACATTAACTCTTCGCACTGCATCACCAAACGGACTAGCATGGCAATAATTTTCCTGTAATTATTTATGGATACATTAAATTAATCACTATTCCGACCTTCTTAGACAAAGAGTATATTGATGCAATGAACAGACTGTCAGTAGTTCTTAGACTGGTTTGTACATTACAAAAACTGAAAAATGAAGAAAGAAGGAGAGAGAAAAAAATGCGACCTGGTCTGTGAGCTCATTTCATAATATTCCATTAACCGTAACGAAATTTATTTCAGGCAACGAAGTAATTTACATAATGTATAATCATACTTCACATGGAATGAAACTCGTGGTTCATGAGCTTTAACTACATGCTACCCCCACAGTATCAATCCGTAAACCTAGTGCAAGACCTGTTTAGAAGGTAGGTTTTCAACCCAGGAGTAAAGCCAACTTAGGTGAAGATAAGTCTAATTCGGGAACCCTTACAATAATACCCCTGTGCTATAATACGTGCATGACAAATCGATATCAAGTGCAGGTTCTTAGACATTTATAAAATATGAATTACGTTGTCTTATGCAACGAACCTAACATTGTCAGTGTTTGTATCTTTCTTCGGATACCCGACGTTTACATGACACCACATGTCAAAGAAATAGGAAGAAGTAGGGGAATAGGATTGGACAATATCGGGATTTCATATTTACAATTCAAGTCACGCCACATAAAAATCTTTACAGCATCACTTCATGCATTACATTTTTTTAATTAATGGTGTCAAATCTATTTTCGATTGAGTACATACCTTGAGGCGAGGCTCGTTTTTGGTCACTTCCCCAATGGTCTTTGACCTTTCACACCTTGGCACCACCCTTTGACACACGCAATCTGGGACACGACAGAACCAGTACGTATGTAAATCAACAATAGCAGAATTGGGCCACTCCACAGCCTGCACTTACTTCGTCACCGACGTCATTATGTGCCCCACTTTCGTTTTAAAAGCTCTCAGACCTTAGATAACGTAGGTCAGGGCACATTCACTCGGGAGAAGTGGTAAATGTATTGTAAAGGTGTGTTCCGAAGTCATCTTGTGTGAGATCGGTAACAGCGGACGCAACGACTGGCCCGGCGCGGCGCTGTGTGGAGCCTCGCCGTGGGGAGTGCCACAGGGCATGCGCCGTGCTCCCCCTCCTTAGCTCATGTACATTTAGCGTGCCTACATAGGTACTGTTCATATATGCGTGTCCGTTCACTGTATAGGGGCGGGCGATGAACGCTACGATACTTTTTATCCGCAAATGTTGGATCGATTTTGTGATAAGGTATGATTGAGGTGCTGATTCTTCCACTATTGCCTTCAAAATCAAGATTAAGTAGATATCATCAGCACGGTAACAGTATAATAGTTCGATTTAATTTAACCTATGTACCTGAGTATGTATTAGGTATTACCTAAACGTTACAAAACCGTGCGCAGGTAAGAAGCAGAAATGAATTAGCCAGAGGTATTAGGGTTCCGTTCCTCGGAAGGAAAAAAAGGAACATTTATACGATCATTTCCTTATCCGTCTGCCTATCTTTCTATCAATAAGGGTATTCTCAGGAACGCGTGGAGGCATTGATTTGAAATAATTAACGAATTCTTATGTCTACGGTCCTTTAGAGCTGCATAAAACCAAGCTCTAAATCAACGCGATCAAAACATACGGCCACAACTTTGTAACATGCCGACCTACTTCGTGGCAGGTACGTTCTCTTGAAGATAGAGTCCACGTGAGGCTCCGAAACGTCAAACATCACGACCTGCTCATACGCTCCGGAATCCATCAAACAAAACATTATATTTAAGTACATATAAATTTGTACGGAACCTTCGTTGCACGAGTCGGACTCGACTCGGAAGTGCATAGATATCTAACAAGACACGTGTCATGGTGTATTCGGAGAAATAGGTGTTAATTTAAATGGATTTAAAAAGACGTAGATATGCTTTTCTTTTTTGTTTCGAGCATCTATAATTCAAGATTCAAATGGGAATCAAAGTAGTTTCACTGCATTTATTCCCGTGCATGTCGTAAGAGGGCACTAAGGGATTCTACGTTATTGGCTCGAAGAAATAAAAAAGGCAGTAGTAGAATTCATCCCGCCCGGGAAACATACTCCACAGTGGCGCCAAAATCGAGTAGACTTTTGGAGAGCAGTTTGTTACAATCTCTGAAAAAATTATGTCACGAGTCACCGCTAATGGCTAGTTCCTCTTCTAGTGATCAAATTATTTTCGTTTACTTATGGTTCCAATATTGTAGAAAAGTTAATTTCTGAACTTTTTGACTAAAGGTGGAAATCTAAATTGAAAAGGAATTATTTGTTAATGCATAAATGTAATTTTTACGTAAGTACAGGGGGCCCATTCAGGTAAGAGTGAGTTCGAATTCGTCACTAAATATCAACTCACTTTTTTTAATAGTCAATGTTTCCACACTTCTTGAACATCATTACAGTTAGGTAATAATCTGGTCTGTCCCGCGTAAATACGTTGGAAGTATAAATAACGGTTCCGTTATTTAAAGACAAATCCTTTGTCAGCCTCAGTGGCCCAGTGGCACGAGGTGGTAGGGTTTATCCCGCCCGGGTTGGTACCATCGCTTTGGATGAACGATGGTCGAAGCGGCAATGAAAATTGTCCGTGTTTTCCATCCAGTTCAATGTAGCCGTGCAATATAAGGAAGGTCCTGGCATGGCACCTAGTTCCCATGTGAGGTGTTGGGCTAATACCATGACAGAACTTGTGGTATTAGCCATCCATGTCCAGTCACATAAAAAAAAAATATATTTCCCAGTTATTTTGAGGTTAACTCACTCCCGAATTCGAACTCTCTCTTACCTGAATGGGCCCCCAGAGCGTGTCACCCTCGACGCCACATTAGGCATTGGCATTTGCAAGGAAAACGTGTGTTGGTCAAATTCCAATATGTGACGTCTAGGTTGATGCCGAATTGCCGTATGTATATCAAGCTATCTTATACCTTAGATAATATTTAATTTGACGGCTTACCGCGGGTATGAGAATTTTCAGGTTTTTTTTTAATCCGATAAAAGAGTATGCAATAATCAACCATGGAGAATGCTCGTCGGAGCTACATAACGCTGTACCTCCGGCACCTTTCTATACCTTCGTTCAGTGCGGAACAGGGAGAAAATGCACATATTCACAGTCAACATTCCAAAAAAAAAGAAACCACCGACCTTAATCTATAGGGACGGAAAACTATGGATTGAGCTCTCTTCCGAGGTAATTTCCCCAAAGTACAACCTGGGGTCCTTCAAACATGGTGGAATTCCTTCAAACATTCCGAGGTAATTCCCCCAAAGTACAACCTGGGGTCCTTCAAACATGAAAGCTTATGGCCGGCCGGCATGGTTTTCGCGGCCACCCTGTAAGTTCGAAATCCCATGGATTTCGTCGGGCACCTTAAGATGTGCTGGCGAACGCCATAAGCGCGCTTATCATAAAATATGTATAGGGCAGCGCTATGAGATTTATTAGGTACATATTCTGCACTACGAGTTGACCCGCCCTACTCGCTTCATACTTGGAATTTTAGGGATTTTGGTTTAAAAAACCGGCCAAGTGAGAGTCGGTCTGGCACACGAAGGGTTCCGTACCATCATACAAGATTAACACAAAAAATCACGTTTTTGGTAGGGGCGGCTCTAATATTTTTTATTTTTTTTTAATGTTGATGTTCTTATAGCGGCAAAATAAATACACACTGTGGAAATTTCAACTGCCTGTCCATTACGGTTCATGATATACAGCCTTGTGACAGACGGACGGACGGACGGATGGACGGACAGCGGAGGCTTAGTAATAGGGTTTCGTTGAAACCTTTGGGTACGGAACCTTTAAAATCGTTCCGTCGGTCCTTATAGGGTGATTTAATAAAATAAAACTGCGCGTTTTGTGTACATTATACTTTACTTCTTAACGGACCATAATCTTTATTCAATAAGCACAAACATTGATTAGGTTTGCAACATACATTTCTGGTATTTACGACTGTAGGGTATAGGTAGGACAAGTTTCAATATTTTATTATACACATGATGCCTAAGGATTCTCAATACCAACATCTATTATGTATTTAAAATAACTATGCAGACATTCATCTATTCACACTTGAGAAATAGAAACTTTTCAATGACAAACTTAACGGAAAACCACTTACACCTCCTTGTGAATATGTAGACGGGTAAGTTTGTTACATGACTTAAAATAATGTAACCTAATCTTGCACATTTTTTCTGGCAATAACAAGTAATCAAACGTACTTAATACAATTTCAGGGTACCTAAGTTTATTCGGAAACAACAAAACCCCTCAATGTAATTAAATAGTATTTATTTTCAGCCAACTTATGTATTGAAACACTCACAAAATACAATAGTCTTACCATTATTCTTTCTCTTTGGTTAAAAACCACACACGCTTGTTAATTACTTCCATCAAAATGAGTATGTACCTATATTCTCTACTTTGGTGCGTAAGCTGTAAGAATAGCATAGACTTATCTTCTCCAAGAGGATTTTATTGGTATCTGCGTACTTGAAATTTGGACTTTACCTTGCAATTTATTTTCATTTTCCTTAATTACTAAGCGAAGGTACCTATACAACTTAAGACATAACTTTAACGAAATAAATAATATAAACACATCACTTCAAGACGCATTCAGAGAGAATGTGTGAAAACATAGTACGAGATTAGCACTGGACTAACCATACAAAAACCGGTTTAGTCCGGCTGATTTTATTTTATTAGCGAGATCTACATTTGAAGCATTGTAATCAGATTTTGGTTGGTTAGAGCAATACTTTTTCCGATTATTTTCAAAATCTGATTACAATGCTTCAAATGTAGATGTCGCTGAAACTCAAATTAATGAGATAACGGTAATGTCGTATACATTAAATACATAAAATTATCATATTAACGTATTTTCCGATACCTAAATTTAGGATAACTTTTTGTTACATAATAATGATTAAATATTTATTGATACCTTGTCCATGATTAGCTCTAATCGTTATGTACCTGGTCATTGGAATGTGTTTATAAAAATATCTTAAAGGATCTAAAAATGTTTTTCAACTGTATGATTTGGCCATTAGAGGAAGGTGTGCTAAACAATAAAACGTAGATATTTAAAATAATTTGAATACAATAAGAATGTATGGATTACCATCACGCACGCACTGATTATAGATAAAAGATAATTAAAATAACTGTTGTAGTGACTTCATTTATTATTAGTTGAATGAGAAGCAGGATTAAGGGGAATTTTAGATATCAGACTACACTCGAACAAAAAAAAACTCCCAACTAGGTACTTAGGTATAGCAACACAATCGTGGCGACAGTAGCAAAAGTAAACGCTGAAGTTGACAAAATGTTTGCCATTTAAATTCCTTTATAGCATAGTTCATGGAACAGCGCATCCTTAGATAATAACAATTCTGTATTATATTTATTTCATTGCTAAGATTATATGTTTAGTTCCAATATCGGTGGTAACTACGTCCTGAAAAAGAATTTATTTCTAATTATTGGGGTTACATATGTAGATGTTGATTTATGTCTATGTATTACTAGAACTATTTCACTGATATTTTCTTAAAAAGCTTTTGCATAGGTACGGTGAACAGCGCTCATTATTACAAAATATTATTTATATATATATATATATATAATTAAACACTAGCAGCATACAGCTGATGAGTGTATTCTTCATTAATCTGAGTGCACTTGGATTGTTTTTCGTGTATGTTATTAAATATATGGTACTTTCTTATGTGCATTTCTATATTGTCCTTTTTTACTATTTACCAATTTCAATTTAACTACTTTTTCAGACAGTTGATTATAAGCGTGTACTACAAGTTTTATCAAAAACAGGCTTACGTTTTTTGTCTTATTTTTAGTTAACTAAGGCCATCGCCAATATTTAACGAGAACATTTATTAGAGAGTGTCATCATAGTTTCCTTTCAGGATGTTTAAGGTATCAATAATGGGTATTAATGAAGTGTTCACGCTGTCTTCTTTCTTCGAAGATATGAGGAGCTCGCGAGCGAAATTTAAATGTAATCTGCTCACGTGGCAGATGTAATAGCGATAACCATGTCATGTCATAAACGAGACGTTAGTCTTGACTTTTCAACTGGTAGTGCTTCGAATTTTGTTAAACTATATGAGGTGATGTCCACGGCGCCTTTGCATTAACGAGTACAGCTAATTATATGAAATAAAAACCACTCGGAGCAGACCAACAATTCCATTGATTGTATATGGTTTCCAGCCATGTAGTACGGCAATCGCCTTTTTTTTATTAACAACTCAATCTTTATATTCAAATAAATATGACTGAATGGAACGTATTTAATATTAATATTTAATTACATATTAAACAGTGACTGTAATATACTTATCAACTATGCTCTACGAATGCTCGTTATATGACGAATATTCAAATTTGATTTAAATTGTGTTTTATTATAGTGACAATACTAGTCACCTACGTCTACATGAATAATAACAACACTTTAGATATGTGAGAAGCTGTTTTATTGTCTACGACTTTAAAAGGAAATTATCCATAGATTTCGGTTAAATTCCACCCGTTTGCCAAAATATTTTTTCCCATTACGAGCAAGATCATCATTCAATGTATTTAAATTATTTAAACTACACATTTTTGGTATTTTTACATTTACTACATAAATATAAATATTTGATTATTAATATTCTTAATAACATTATGGAACGTTGTGCTTAAAAGTACATTTCAATTACTGACTTCGAAAATGTTGACACCTTAAGCTAAGGGTGGTGCAGGACCCCTTAATCAAATATACACTGATGCATATTATATTGTTTACTTAACGTTTATTGCACATTTCATATAGATAAATTATGTTAATTTTGATGTAAGGACTTGGTTTGGACTCTTTCAAATGATTTAGTGGCAGTTTCAAAATATCTTTAACCACAAATGTTTATTGCTGGTTACTGTTGAGTAATGATTTTTGCTTTGATTACATGTTTATTATTTATTATGCAAAATAATCGATAGGCGTGTACCCTGCAGTAGATCGTCACATACTGCTAATAATATAAAGAAGAATAACACCACCGTTTCACTCTAAACACTTTCATTTACAGTAATCAAATATAGGTACCTATTGCTGTTTCACATTGTCAAACATTAAAAATACACAAATTACAACATTAATGTTGTTTATTTAATGACACCTTACACCACACCATCTGACATTATCACTACCCATATTAATCGTTTCGTGTCCCAAAATATTGATATCATAAGTAAGTCTCCCACCATAAATTTGGCCTCTATGAAAGGGGCTAGGGGCTAGTAAATCTTAACCGCATTTCATTGACGAGAGATATAAAGATTGTGGTCGTGTTAGTGAGTGTACGTGTAGCACTGCACGACCTCCGCGCCTCACCCCTCTGATGGCATACAGAAGGCCAAGTTCACGATAGAAGAACTATTGTCTATTTTTAAATCCTATTTTTAGTGTTCGATTTTAGTCAGAGTCAGAATCAGACGACGGTGCCTGAGGGACCGGAGCAAGTGGCGCAGGGGCCTGCGTTTTCTGTGTGGGAACGACTGTTGCGGCCACGTAAGCTGCTGTTGACGAACCCGTAGTGTGCTCGATCCCCACGCTGGAATATACGAGCAAGATGACGTTAGGCATTGCATAGGAAACATCAGTAGGTTAGGTTATGGTTAGGTTACGTCAACATTACAATAGGCTCTCACAATTAAGGGATTTTCTTACCATGTTGCAATCAATACCAGGACAAAACAATCATAACGTTCTCTAATAAAAGCCCTTTAAGTGTCGATTAAGATAAATAAGCACTTGGTGAAAACAAAGCTGGCATCAGCAATGTCTGGCATGGCTCCTAGATCCTTCAGAAATGCGATCTGATAAGCTCACATCATGGCAGTAAGTGTCACGTATGAGTAAACAAACCACGTCGGGGTCACCAATGTAGCGAGGTAAAACATGTAGTCTCGCTAGGCTGGGCTGGAGTGAATAAACGACCTCCGACCGTAACATACGTCTTTCACAACGGCCTAGCGAGCAGGTTGTTTTCTACATATTACAATCTAAACATCTATGTCCAGTACAATAAACATACTCAATTTGAAACTCACGTGTACTCGTGCCTCGCCAGATAGCGGACGTACTTCTCGGGAGGGTCGTCCGAGTCGTGGTTCTGCAGCGACACGGAGCGGACCGTCATGTGGGAAACCTGCGTCGCCGGCATCGTGAATTCGACGTACGCGAACTTGGCCAGCTCGGGCGGTATCTGGTCGTAGCTGGTCAGCGCCATGCGGCACACCAAGTTGTGTGTCGTGTACGCACCTGTTATAATCAAGATATAGCATTTGGCAGCAATGTTTGGTTGTTTTCCAGGGGCCTTCAAAGATTTTGAAATTCCCCAACATCCAATATATCTAGATATATATACACATTATTTTTATTCAGGATGCTGGTATCTTAATTGTTAGCTACACTTGGATAATGTAGGTTGTACTTACTAGCTGACAGAGTTTAATCAGCCAAGATTAGTATTGTATTGAATGAAAGATGGTCGAAACCCAATTAAAATGTCTGTGTTTTCCGTACAGTTCGGACTGTGTTTTGATATGCTAGTTTCAATGAAATAAGGATTGACACTAACCATCCATGTTTAGTGATTCACCTAAATGATCAGGTGTATTGACAATAGATCGATTTAAAGGCATATTTAAAGAACATAGTAAAGTATCACTTACCTTGGCCTTCTTTTGGCAGCCTGGGCATCCTCCAGACTATCGCTCTATGTTGGTGCTCGTACTTGGCCTGGCCTGAAGTTACCTCTATTAGAGATTCCTGAAGCGTTTCTACAGTGCCCAAGAACCGTTCGATGCCTTTAATCTTGCCGGTTCGCCTAGAAAAAATAATGTTTGGTATTTTAATTCCATGTTTTGTCAAATCGTTTTCCAAAACCAGGCAGCCAGGTTGTATTTAATTTAAGTAACTCGTAGCTCTAGGGCGCGGAGACTAGCTTCTCACGCCAGATGTCATGGTTTCAATCTCCTCCCCGTTCATGCTCTTTCTTATCTTTCTGTTTTGTATAAGTGAAATTAATTCGAATGCGAGCTGTGTCATGGTTCGGAGTGCATCTAAAAATATAGACCCTCTTCACCTACTAGGTGGAAGGATTATGCCAGCACCTGTAGTAGCATCGCACTGAGAAAGAAATATTGTCGAAAGGGCAATTAAAAATGGTCTGATTTTCCATCCCATTTAATGTATCAGTGCTTACAAAGGAAAGGCCCTTGCAAAACACCGAATACCTTCGGGTATGCTGTGCATTGTGCTAATGTCATGTTGGTAGGTATGATATTAGCCATTCATGTCCAGTTATATTAAAAAGATAAAAAGTAGCAGTAAACAAGGCTCTCCACGCTGGTGATAAAACATTCTACTCAGCCAAGATTCCGATAGCCGTAAAATTATTGCAAGTTAAAGCAGGTGACCAAATGTCGTGTCGACTCCTTCATGAGAATAAACGTAGTGATTAAAGTATTCGACCACATTCGTGTTTACCTGTGCGCAGATTTGACGGATCCATATCGGAAGTGCTTTTCAACCCGAAACAGGTAAATCCAGCACTCCGGGATTGGGAATCGTATCATGACATCCTCGCAAGGCACCTGACCCAACTTTCTGGAAGCGAACCCTGGTACCAGCACGTCGGCACGTAGCTCCACCTGTATCGATAGTATAGCTTTAGCCTATCCACCCATCAAGTGACACAACATTTATTACTTCGTTTAATACAGTTTTGTTTGAATCGCGTCATTTATATTGAAGGATTGTTCCAATTTTGAAAATAATCAGAAAAATAATTTGCGCTGGAAATTCATATGAAGCAGGATACGAATCTGCGACCTTTGGATTACATGTCCACTGCCCTTACTTGGAGCTGTCCAGACATTTACGGCAGTCAACTACATATTTTCTCGATTGTATTCTAATCGGCACAACGACCACTAGATGGCGCTGATTTCGCGTACTATTCCTACGCTAAGGTATTTTTGCTACAGCGATTAAGATATCAAATTAATTCTGTTCATTTTCGATATCAGTTTGATCATGGCATCAGACAGTATACAATACTAGGTCAGATTCAACTTAATATTTTTGTTTCTTTAAGACATTACCGTTTCCTTCTTAAATTTAGGGTGAACAACGACAATTCCAAACTTGTTGTTTTTAATTCTATACATTAATAAATTTAATGTATAAATTTTTTCGTTAAGCTATCTTACTTTTAATGATAGCTAGCTGAAATAACTTTGTCATTAATGGACCACTAGTTTTGTAAAACTTTTTGTAAACAAATGAGATAGCGAATTTTCTAGTGGAATGGAAATAATTAAATCAAACAATTTCCAGAACATCATGTTATAGCTATACCTTGTTTCCTGTGACGCACATGACAGCCTTTAACTGCAAAGGTAGCTCCCTGTTCTTCGGTGGCCGAATTCTGAACCGCATCAGTTCGATGTAGCATGCATCAGGTGGCTTGAATCTGTGGAAACAACCAGGATATTTACATGGCCATGATTTACCTTGTCTGTGTAGTAAGTGGTTTTATGTAAGCGAAAAAACTGGTTTTATGTTCAAGAATTTTAAAAAGACATAGAGCCCGCAGACATTACAATACTAAAGAAAAAAACAAGACACTCGCATAGTAAATCTTTTAAAAGTAGCATAGAATAATAGTGTGATGTGATTCTAGCTATTTCAAATGATGTCAAAATGGAAAACTGTTAAGATTTCTGTTAAAAACGTATCATCAACTTCTGTCTGAAAACGACGAATGCCGAAATATTACAGCTTTTTCACATTCCGTGATTTTGTTTCAAGATTCTCCTGCTTCCTATCATGCCTCCTTGTAGATTCAGAATTACTGCTAACATTCGATCCTTATACTATAAATAAACGGCTAGGCTGCTAACCCCAAGAAGGAGAAGAACAGCTAAGCACCAGACCAGACAAACACCAGATAAGCTCTCCATCGGATTTGTATTTTTCTCTTGTTTTTATTTGTTTTGTTTTTTGTCTGCCGGCTCTATATTCAGATTTTTAATAACAACCATTGTTCATTTTTTGTGTTTGTTGCAGAGACACCAGTTCATTTTCACCAGAGATGTTTTAAATAGTAAACAAATTACATACTTGACATAAAGATGTGTGAATTATAATATACATATATGATAATGTATACGTTTTAAAATGGTAACGCGTGCTCTAACGAGTGCTCTACCAAAGAGAAAAAGTACGCACTTGATAATCTGCGTCTTGGTGAACTCCTCGGGCTGCACGCACGCGTGGAACTCCGTGTCCTCGACGCGGATCCACTCCTCCGTGACCACCGGGATGATGTCGTGGCGGCCGACCACCTCGCGGCCCTGCCGCCGCATGTCGTTCACGCCGAGCTCGATGTCGGGCATGCCTGCGGGCGCGTGGTCTTGCTCGTGAGCCGTCTCCGCACATTGATAGTGCGCCGTGCACGAATGATAAATAGGAAAGTAGGGCTTCATGTAATTCCGTGCTCAGGGTTCAGGAATCTTTTAAACGACAAGATCGCTTTTCTAGTGATTTTTAAAACGATTCTCTCAATGGAACTATTATTTTTTTATTTTAGAAAATCGCTTTGACAACCGTAATTAAAGCTGTGTTCTCGACTGAAAGATTTCTGATTCCTGAACACGGAATTCCAATAATAGGCCTGCTTGACTAGAGACACGCCCGACAGTGAATTTCGTGGTATACAGAATGTGAACGGGCTTATGGTCCAAACGTTACCAGATATTCCTGGTCATATTTGGAGCAAAAATGCCCGATTAAATTTTATTGTACGACTTAAAAAATAATCCACTTCCCCATACATTTTGTGTCTAGGCATTTTTGTAAATACCTCTGTACATTGCAAAAACCACATAATTACGGAAAATGTGTGAAACATTACAAACCTATCTTATTGTGGGTGAATGTTTCGAGACATTTTTTTCCGTTTTTATTATAAAACCCATTTAAACGACTTGGTTTCATACCTGGCTCCGCTCGGGTCAATGTCGTTTTGGACATTCAATATTCAAGCGAGCGGAAGTAAAAAGAAATAATTTTGCTTACAATTACTCACCGAAGTTTCATCGCTATAGTTTGAATGGCTTAGGAGCAAAGAAATTAAAAAGTATTTTGTTAGGAACAAATACAGGACAAAACATTTATCTATACAAACATTGCCACTGCATGCCGCCGCCTCCGCACCGCACCTTTCACCCGTGTAACTCGTAGAGGTCACGCGGGTGACCTCCTACGGGAAATAAAAAAAAGCACCCCTAGTTTGCAAATAATATTCAATAATAAAATAACCTATATGCTTGGACAAATCAAAATACTTAACACACTTGCGCAAGTTTCTTTTCGGTTCTCATTCGTCCGTTATAATCGAGCCGTCTATAAAAAACCGGCCAAGTGCTGGTCGGACTCGCACACGAAGGGTTCCGTACGATTTGACCCAAAGAAATCACGTTTCTTGCTTTAATTTTTATTCTGACCCCAAAAATAACGTCAACATTATTTCATTTTTAATTATTTTACTACACATTTGGATGAAATTATAAGACAATCTTTAAAAAATATACACATATATACATGAGGCTGCTTTTGGCATCTATAGTTTTAGTTGTTATGACTTTAGTTAGGTTTCATATGTGTTTACTGAAGGTAGCGGGACTCTGATATTTGTATACTTGAAGAAATGATTTCTTTGTATATTGGCCACGGCACAATTTCCCTAACCTTCAATTGTCAGATTTTCTTATTTTTTTTTAAATCACTTAAGAACGGCCCGTAAGCTATGCTCCCCATACAAACGTAGTTTACTAATCATTTGGAAACCGCTATTCCAATTAAATTGATATTTAATATCTAATATCAGGTAACAAATATCTGTGTCTGCATGCTTTTGTTTTTTTGAAAAATCCAAACCGAATGAACTGAATGCAAAAAGAAAATCTTCATACCAATTTTGTTTTCTCTGTCGTTTGAACCAGAATACATTTACCGAAAAAACAAAGGCATGCAGACACGGATATTTGTAGCCTAATGGTAGATACCAATTATCAAGTAAGTTGGAACAGTGGTTTTCCAATCATTAGTAAACTACGTTTGTATGGGAGGCGAAATTTTCAGGTGCTTACGGGCCGACCTTAAGACCTCCGTTTATTTGTATGTAAATATCTGTATTTTCCAGTACAAAAATATTAAATGACAATAAAAAAGGACAACTTTTCCAATGTTTATTAATCGATATTTACCAATCTGATAAATAAAATCATAGAGACCATATATTTTGGAATCCAAACTTTTTAAAACCTATTAAAACATTGAGAGCATTAAAACAGTTATCACCCGTGGCATGGAGAATTAATAGGGTAACCGCTAAGCATCCGAAAATAACGCTCTCGATTCAAACGTACTAATACGAAAAGCACTGTTCGAATTAGTTAACTTGATTTTTGGTATCTTGCATACCCATATAACATGTCTGTTTGCAAGTTTTGGATTTTTGAAAAATCAGATTATTGGGTAAAACCACAGAAAAAAACCTATTTTGTATTTAGATTTCATGTTTGCTGTAATTTCATTAATTTTAGAATTTTCAAAAACAACCAAACAGACGCAGAAATTGATTGACTTACTAATGTTAGATTCACAAAAAATAAGCAAAGTGCGGCTATACAATAAATACCAATTGAAACTGCCTTCGTACGGGGCCCTAGTTATTCATGTATTGTGTTCCTTTCCATTATTATTAACTAACATACTATAAACGTTCTCACAATATGGGTTAATTCAAATTTAAAAAATGTTGACAAGGTTAAGTAGATGCGATCAATTCCCTTTTATATTCCCACTGATCTCCGCGTTTATCCCTTGTGACAAAAATCTTGTATAAGAAAATGAGAGAGATTGAGTCTTCGTCAAGGTCATTAATCTACTGAAAATCGTTCCTTTGAACCGTAATTCAATCTAGATAAAAGAAGCGCTCTGATAAAGCTTCATCTTTACAGAAATTTCGTCGTTTTTGTAAGACTAAGCCCCGGTTGCACGAAGAGATAGCCGAGTTAATCAATGTTCAAACACGTCACTTTTAGTGATCCGCATAGAGTTCCTTCCATACTGTCCACACAAAGAGACGTGTTTGATCATACTTTGACGTTGATTTTGATTTTTTGTACGTTCGTGCACTCGGCCCTTAGCCTGGTTTTCACCAAGTGCTGATTTATTTTAATCCGCACTTAAAGGGTCTTTATTACTAAAGTGCTGATTATATTGTACTGGTATTGATTGCAAGCTGCTTAGAAAGGCCCTTAATATGTGGCGATTAAGCTAATCAGCAGTAGGGGCAAAAGGTCCTTAGGGTCTCTTCCACCAAGTACCGATTTGCTTAATCTTTAAATTAAAGGGCCTAGCTTACCATCTTGCAATAGATACCAGCACAAGGTAATCAGCACTTTAGTAATAAAGGCCCATAAAGTGTCGATTAAAATATATCAGCAGTTGGTGAAAACCAGGCTTAAAGTTACAGCGAACTGCCGCTGCCTGGTCAATGGTCATGATAAATTGTTTTTGATAGTAGCTCGATGCGACGCCTTGCGATTCGATGAGCTCGGTGAAACGCCTGGAGCGCGGTTAGGTTCTGGATTGGTGCCCATTTTTAAACGTTAAGGCCGGCCGTGGTTCAGATTCCACATAAAACTGTAGGTTCTCTTCCTTACTTACTAGGTGGTAGGGTTGATCCCGCCCGGGTTGATACCATCGCATTGAATGAACGACGGTCGGAGTGGCAATGAAATTTGTCCGTATTTTCCATCCACTTTAATGTAGCCGAGCAACATAAGGAAGGTCCTGGCATGGCACCTAGTTCCCATGTGGTGTGTTAGGCAAATGACTGACGGTCAGTTGGGTACGAGGCATCCATGTCCAGTTACATGAAAAAAAGGAAATAGAGCACTTAAATTGCTTAGGAACTGACAGAAAATCAATGAAACCGTTTATTTAACAATCACAAAAACAAATCAATTACAAGCACTGATCAAAGTAACGTTTTGGATTTAAATTTATAAAAAATAAACACACAGCGCGTAACGAAAGAGCACTGGTTTTAAGGCTGTCGTGAAGTCACAGGAAATCTATGATTTTAAGAAATGCACGAAATAAATTTTGCACGAGACTGTCATTTAAGGCGGCCCAACCCGGCGGGTCTAACTCATTCGCGGGCACAGTACAAAACCGTGCTGTTGCGCTCTGGGACCTTCTCTGTTTCAAAGAATAAGACAGGCTCCGTGATGAGGACGATGCAACATGTCCACAAAAAAGACAATGTGCATAGTGTATGATTTGGTAAGATTTACGAATTTTTTTATTTCAAAACGACTTATAGCTAAAAGTAAACCACGACCGCTGTAGTCAAAAATCTAACAAAAAACAAATAGATCATAAATCTTGATTAAATAAGCTATGTCTGATAACTAATCTTTTTACTATGTTCTTACTTTATCATTGCGTAATCCACCTCCAAAGTTATCGTATAAAACGCGCGAAAAATTCGAACTTTCGGACCTTATAACTTAGAAACCAAACACAATTTTACAATGCCAATGGTCATCAGACATCTAGTTCGATCAAATAAAGCTATTTTGAGCAAAATTTTGGATCTCTGACAAGAAATATGGGCGTGATCTTCTTTCCCCTTTTGTATGGGGAGATGAGCGGGTTGGGCCACCTTAAATAGGGAAATCGTCTTCTAGGCCCTAACGTTTCCCTTCCCCTCAGATTTGAATCAATTTGTTTATCACTTGAGAAAGCTTCATTCTATGTACGTATGTTATATTTTTTTGTAAATATCTGCATTTTGCATTAATAAAGTCGAAAATGAACGTAAAAGAAGACAACTTTTTTCCAATGTTTATTAGCCAATATTTTTCAATCTAAAAGTATATTAAAAAAATTAAAACATCACGTCTGCACGTTTCAACAATATATTGTATGTTTTTAAAATTTCAAAAACCTTGTAAAACATTAAGATCATGGAAACAGTTATCGCCCGTAGTATGGGAAATTGATAGGGTAACGACTCTCTTAAGTGAACTCCTAATATCTAAAAAAAATATGAAAAGTCAATTTTAACAAAACTATGATAAAAATAAGAAATGATACTACAACATCTAATAACTAGTGGCTTCCTAAACCGTAGACCTCGTCTTTGCATAGCTTAAAATAAAAATCCTATTATTTTTCTAACATTTTTTTACTAGACAAAAAAAAATTTTTTTGTGACATCGATGATTTTTTTTTTAAATTTAGCAAAAATATCCACTTAATTATCCAACGTGCTCACAACATTTCACGAGAATCGGTTGAGCAATGCGACGAGCAGAGAACAGCCGGACAGGTGGACGCCGGACAGACATACAAAAGCATTTTTGCCCAAGCTGAAAAGGAGATCTGCTCGCGTTTGCGCTCGCTCGGTCTGACATGAAGGTGAAAAAATTAATTTAAAACTTTTAAAAAATGCAATGCGTCGGGAGTACGAAAATCGTCCAAACCGTTACGTAACCATCATTTCTGGGTTGACTCTACCAGGTCCTTGCCTCCGTGGTCCATGCCAAGTTTTTATTTGGCAGATTTCCCATAAATGTATCGGAATATCAAATGAAATAACTAGAAAAGAACCTGCGTAGTCATCGGATCGGGTAGCTTAGCCTAGCTCCAAAACGCACAAATGTAACTTTGGACTAATCATTGCTCATCATTGCAACGAATATATTTAAATATAAAAAAATGCATCCGGTTCATGATTAAAACATAGATTGTGAGTAGGTGTTCCCTTAAAACATTATTAAATTGTTTAGGATATTGTTATGTGATTGGATTGGATTTTGTTTTCTTGTTTTTCCTGAATTTTGTATGTTTTTAGGGTTCCGTACCCAAAGGGTGAAAACGGAACCCTATTACTAAGCCTCCGATGTCCGTCCGTCCGTCCGTCTGTCACAGGGCTGTATCTCATGAACCGTAACTCTCAGTAACCGTAAAGCTGAATTTTTCATAGGGTGTGTATTTATTTTGCCGCTATAACAACAAATAGGTAAAATTCAAAAATAATTAAGATTTAAAACTAAGATTTTTTATCTTAAGGTGGCCCAACCCGCTCAACTCCCCATACAAAAGGGGAAAGAAGATCACGCCCATATTTCTTGCCAAAGATCCCAAATTTTGCTCAAAATAGCTTTATTTCATCGAACTAGATGTCTGATGACCGCGAGGATGACCGTCGGCATTGTAAAATTGTTTTTGGTCACTAAGTTATAAGGTCCGAAAGTTCGAATTTTTCGCGCGTTTTATACAATAACTTTGGATTACGCAATGATAAAGTAAGAACATCTTTAAAAGATTAGTCATCAGAAAAGAGCTTATTTAATCAAGATTTATAATCTGTTTGGTTTTTGTTAGATTTTTGACTACAGCGGTCGTGGTTTACTTTTAGCTATAAGTCGTTTTGTTATAAAACTTTTCGTAAATCTTACCAAATCTTACACTATGCATCTTTTTTGTGGACATGTTGCATCTTTCTCATCACGGAGCCTGTCTTATTCTTTGAAACAGAGAAGGTCCCAGAGCGCAACAGCACGGTTTTGTAGCATGCCCGCTAATGAGTTAGTCCCGCCGGGTTGGGCCACCTTAAATCTTGTACGATGATAAGGAACCCTTCGTGTGCGAGTCCGACTCGCACTTGACCGGTTTTTTTCTTCCGAAAAAATAGCAAGTTATAGCTGGACCAGCGTAAAATAAACGCTGCAGTTCACTCATAAAGAATGCACACATGATGAGCTGTTTCGTTTTTCGGGTTCTGTACCCAAAGGGTGCCAATGGAACCTTATCACTAAGTATCTGCTGTACGTCCGTCCGTCCTTCCGTCCGTCTGTCACAGGGCTGTATCTCATGTACCGTGATAGGTAGGCAGCTGAAATTTTCACATAGTGTGTATTTATTTTGCCGCTATAACAACAATTAGGTAGAATTCAAAATATATGAAAATGAAAGTGGGGGGGGGGGGGCAATGCAACGTGATTCTTTTGTGTAAAATATTTACGACGGTAGGGAACCCTTCGTGTGCGAGTCGCACATGACCGGTTTTTTCTCCATAAATGTGTGTGTGTAAATAATTTTAAATAGTGTATTGAGAGTAATAAAAAAAAGGCTTCGACTAAATTCTTTAAGTTACGACTCATTACGATTGTAGATGGCGATTGTGAATATGTAAGACCTTAAAGATTTGTCAAAATTGAAGTCCAGTCTAAAAATCACTGTACAGGCACGGAGATCGTCGATCTCCGTTTACTCAGGCATGGGGTTATATTTTAGGAAACAGCCTCTAGGACTCACCACTAAGGAATCCAAGGAAGAAGAGGCGCACCCGAGCGATCTGCTTCAGTACGGAACCCTCAGCGTCTTGTTCGACGAACAGCTCATCGACCGCCGTGATTTGCACCTGGTTGAGGTCAGTCATACATTTTATAAAAACCACCGCAAGGCGTCAAAAACATGGGGACCACCAGCCACATTCAGCGCAAACATCAGATACAATATATCTGAGCCCGTAGTCCCAGTAGTCAACTAAATTGGCATTTACGTCAAACTGATCGACTAGCGTTTTCAAATGTATGTACGAGTCCAAGTTTGATTTGACAGCTTACTCACCGCCGGCGTAAATACGTGGACGTTGCCGTCTACGCCGCCTCCCCGTTTTCATACAAATCGGAAGTCCGAGTTTGATTTTGACAGCTCGAAGAAGTAAAACCACAGAATATCTAGAAAAAACTTGTATGAAGTTTGACGTTTTTACTTAACTTCGGAGTTCCGTAAACGCCAATTTAGGTGACAACTGGGACTAGGAGCTCAGATATAATAGAGCTGATAAATCGATTTCAACGAATCCGAACAGAAGTGCAAGATCTTTAGACAAAGAGGTTAGTTACCTCCTCCATCTTGTAGGTGAGTGCGCGATCCCTGTGAGCGTGTAACTTGAACAGTGCTTCCTCGACGCACACGGAGAATTGCTTGACGTCTTCATAGTTCAATGAGCCGATCTTGAATAGTTGAGAGATCTGCAACCGAGGAGACGATAGAGCGATACATTTGTGGGTTTTCGGCAACTTTTAGGCTTTACAAAACGAGATAGTAACACAAAGAGCTTTGTTTATTTTTATTCAAACAAAGTTTTCATTTTTCGATTCTATAAGAATGTCTTACTCGTTTGTGTTGAATTTTTTTTTATTGTACCCTAGGATAATCAACGATTTAAGCCGTACTTTCTTTGGTAACAAGAATCCCTTCGTTGCGCATGTTGGCCATTCAGTTAAGTATGAACTTATATTATGTAACCGCCAGGATATGGAACTGCCTGCAGGCTGGTGTCTTTCCCCTGGGAGTCTTCAAACGTAATTTAAACTTGAGCTTGATAGCTCAGCGATAGTCCGCAAATCCGCTGGTATGGTACCTGGCAGAGCGAGATTTCGAGAGGTGAGGTTGATTTAGCTTTTCTGCGTACCTTTGGTCTGTCAGCATAGCTACCCATACCGGTTTTTCATAAAACAAACATAAGCCCGTTAATACAGGGTATTAACGGGCTTGTGGTCCAAACTATAACCAAGTATTTCTGGACATATTTGGAGCAAAAAAGGCAAACAACATTTTGTTGTACGACTAAAAATAAAACGTTTTTGCATGTATTTCGTACGACTCTAATCGTCATTCTACACAAAAGTTGCCACTAAACAGTACTTATTGTAGTAGCTAGATAGCTAAAATCTTAAACGAAACTGTGAACTCAGTAGATATCCCTTTCAAAACCATTAATTAGGGTGTCTTATTAAAGAGTTGGGTCATTCATAGTTCAGCTTACTATTCGGTATACATGAAACGTAATATGTAACACGTGTAATGAGGGTTCAGTTTTATTGTTTTATTGTTTATTCATCATCCATAGACAGTACACTGCACTCGGATTTGTCATATTTTATTATTAGCCAGTTGTAAAGAATTTACCTGTGGTGCATGCTCGACGGGCAGACCTAGCTTCTTGAGGTCACTCCCGAACTCCTTGACTCCCTGGTAGTCGCCCTGGATGGCGTAGGCGGCGAACTGGGACAGTTTGTTGGTGATGCGCTCAGCCTTGGTCACCTGGCCCGGCCTAATGCATAGCGAGATTTACAATAAATTCCCAGTAGGGCGAAACCATCAATTAACTTTAAATGTTATTGCAGTTGGGGAACATATTATAACATGTTCCCCAAACAAGTATTTTGCCTGCCTCAGCGTTTAAGTTCAGAAAAACTCCAGTACATAGTTGGTTTCAGAATTTTGAGGTCACATTTATCAAGGCGTGTTTTGTCAGTCAGTCAGTCAGTCAGCGTGTTTGCGTCCACTGCTGGACATATGCCTCTCCAATATTTCTCCAGTCCTCCCGGCCCTCAGCGGTACAGAACCACTGCTTTCCGCCGACTTTTTATTATTAGCTATTTGGTCAATGGCCCAAAAAATGAAGACAAATGCAGAAAATCTACTTACCGCACTCCCGGTCGCTCCTTGTAGAAGATGTACTGAAGTTTGACAGTGAAGATCTTGCCGAACTGATCGTACTGCTGGGCGCCGATCTCCGAGACGGAGTAGCAGGCCTGCAAGGGGAGCTCCTGGAAAGGCTCTTTGTCCGTTGGGGAATTGTAGAGTTGCACCACTGGATTGTCGCCCTGGAATGCGAGCTTTACGAAGATTTTCTTCCAGAACCTGCGGACAATTAGTCACGGTAAAATAGATTTAGTTTAGTTTAAATTATCTTTAAAATCTCAGAGAAAAAACCTTTT
Organism: Incurvaria masculella; assembly: GCA_946894095.1. Taxonomy (NCBI): domain Eukaryota; kingdom Metazoa; phylum Arthropoda; class Insecta; order Lepidoptera; family Incurvariidae; genus Incurvaria; species Incurvaria masculella. The sequence continues at coordinate 12,219,935 of OX335643.1, forward strand.
AAAATGCACTTTTATAACACGTTTACGTCGCTCATTAGAATGTTAATTTGTGTGAAGTTTACTATCTTGTATTACCTTCAGTAAAAAAAATGTGAATGATTGAATGTTAGACAAACATGATGCAGAAAATGAACGTTTGTGAACCTGATCGCTCTACGTGAAAAACACTACATAGTTAAGAAGTCGTCCCGTTACCTCTGTCCAGTGATCTTTTTCTTGTTTGGCTGCCTCAGCTGCATCTCCCAACCAGGACCGTTGTAGACGACCCTCGGAAAATCTTCTAGAGGCTGCGAGATATCTTCGTCGAACAGCGGAGTTGGCGGTGTCTCGGAACCTGATTTCTTTTCACCGTCGCTTTCTGTGAAAAAACATGTCATTAGTTAAAAAATAATTTGCGTTCCTGGTGAGGCCAATGTTAAGTGCGTTCGAAATCTTTGAAAGTTTATAACGTAATAATGAAATCCAAATAGAGTCATCGAGCATCCAATTTATACTCTGTGCATTACCTTCTATTCTTGGTTGCGCATCCATGGCTTCGGCGAAGGGTTGGTTGTCGAAGGGATTAACCCGTGGAGACTCTGGGAGAGCCTGCGGTCGCGGTGGAGGTGCAAGGACCGGAACCCCAGCCGACCCGTAACCAGGAGTGTCGTTCTTGGGCCTGCAACAAAAGGTTTATTCAAACGTTTGTTCAAGGCCTGCAAAACCTTATTAGAGAAAACGGCACGACATTGATTCGCACCAGGATTGTATGGTTCAGACTATGTCCTGGCGGTTGACTGATATCGACCTAATTTCGGGCATTTGGGCAAACATTTTGATTGAGAAGCCCACAGATTAAGTAGACGAGCCCATTGATATGTAATCTAGCAATTTCAATACTTAACACCACCGAAGGGGTGGATTTTCACACGTAGTTTTCTTCAACATCAAGGAGTCCTATTGACTCAACCACTGGGAACCCTGAGGTCGAAGATTCGGTTCTCGGGAGGAAGAATATTTCAGAAGTGATGATGTAGGTGATGATTATGGCTTACTTGATGAATACGTTGAAATTGCCTTCGTCGGAGTCCTGCGAGTCATCCTTGGATATGGGTGCCGGCGTGGCGGCCGGGGCGGGCGGCGGAGCCTGCATACTCAGAAACGTGTCGAAAGCTTCGTCGCCATCGAAACCTTCGACGCCTGCACCCGCAGGCTCTACCGCTCCCCACGCTGCCAACATGCTTTATGTTTAACTATGAAAAATCTAGATATAGTGAGACGGGATAGGTACATACATTATAAATCACGCTGATTATTCTGAGGATATTTTCTTGTAGTACTTCATTGATCCTAAGTAGGCAATCTAATATTTATTTACTGATAGAGATGATGTTAATACATTTTTGATTTAAACTCACCCAACCACCGTATTTGATTGAGATAAATAGTACGACTATACTACTTAGCAACTTTAACTTTAGGGAGGTACTTTCGTTACAATTAGAGGCATTTCCATGTATTGGAATCATCGATCTCCGTGTTTGGAGTCTATGTAAAACTGTAGGTCCACAGAGTTAAAAGCTCGCTCAGGATGGTACAATCACATGGATGATAATCTGGTCAAAGCGACTTTGTAAATTAGTTATTTTTGATATTGGTTGATGTGATATCAGTCAGCACTGACAAAAAAAGTATTTTCGTTACTTTGAAACTGTTTGTATGGACAAAACATCATGTTTGACATTAGTAAGCATTCCTTTTTTTAGACAGTTCCAGTCATAGACTTATAAATTACTTTCACATATCACTGGTTCCAGTTATATTAAAATTATCTATATCTTTTTGTGCTGATAGTAACTTATTTTCAGTAACATAACCCTCCATGAACATATCATGTATTATTAGAGCAACCGGGGTATGCATTTATGGGTTCAATATCTTGACTTCTCACAACTACGTGTGTACAAATAAACGACAAAGAATCGAAACAATCTCTTGTTGTAATAAATTAAGAGACCGAAGATACATCTCTATATAAGGTGTCCTGGAGATAAACGAAATCAAACTATAACTGCTTCTATCATCAGAAACTCATAACCGACCCGAAACGAGTTGTGGCCTCGGAAGTATTATCTTATCGGTATAACATTTCATGCATTGATAGAGCTATCTTACCACTTCCTGCTGCTCCTGCTTCGTTGCCTGAAAATGCGTCGAATTTGGCTGAGAAAGCGTCAAAGGCATCATCTTTTTGAGGAAACGCGGATGTATCTGGTGCCAGCGATTCCCCGAATCCACTGTCAGACTTCATGATAGGATCTCCAAATGCGTTGCTTGAAAGAAATCCGTCACTTGTAGCCGCATCAACGGTAGGTGGATCTCCAAATGGAGATGAATCAGCCTGTGGTGCTTCACCAAAGGGAGATGCGTTAAAATTACTAGAAGGTGGTGCCCCGAATGGCGATGCGTTTTTGTCACTAAGGGAAGGTGCCCCAAATGGTGATGCATTTGTGTCGAATCCATCAGGATAGTTGGTATCCATTGTTTCAAATGGATTCTTCAACTCTTCAGTACCAAACGAATCGGTGGCAATGTTTCCAAAAACATTATTATGTGGTGCGTCAGATGTTGGTTCAAATGTAGCTCCTGCGTTTTCAGCATGAAAACTATTTGTATCCGTCTCAAATTGTACCCCGTCTGATTCGGTGAATGCTTCCGTTTCATCGGGCAGGACCCCTTCGATTGCAGAAATAGTTTCAATGGAAATATTGCTGGAAGGATGTTCAGGTGTAGCGATAACGTCCAATGTTAAATTCGAACCCAGCGGTGTAGATTCTTGCACCGTTATTGGGTTAGGTGAAGATACATCATTAGAACCCTCATTCTTATTTTCAGGTATATCATCTAGAATGTCATCGCTGAGGAAGTCAATCTGTTTTTCCTCTTCTTTTTTAGGGGCTGAGTAAAGGCTCAGTATGTCTTCTTTGGTTGGCTTTATGATTGTAGGCGCGGGTGCGTCAAAAAGATTGATGTCGTCATCATGAGACTTGGGTTCAATTTTCTGTGGGACCGGAGGCCGGGGATGTGAAATGGGGGGTGGTGGCTGTGGTCGAGCTGGAGGAGGCCTGGCTGGTCTTGTTGGTTTGTTTTGATTTACGTCAAACATATTCATACCGGCGATAGGCGGTTGGGTCGGAGCCATCTCAGGTGTACGATTCTGTTCCATTTGCGTGTCCATAAAATTTTCTCCTGCGTGAGAAAGCATATCACCAAAGTGTTCAGGTTCAGGAGTGGGGCTTGGAGAATGTAAGTCGCGCATTGATACAGGACTCGGAGTCCTCGTTGGTGGTATCCTGTCAAGTAAGTGCGAGCTCGTATAGTCCATGTGGCCGGTGACTGAAAGAATCAAGTTTTGAGTCTCCGGTGGAAGAGGCCGAGCTGGAAGAGGGGGAAGCTTTGGTTTTTTAGAGTCTTCATCACTGGAATACGCATTCTTAGAGTCTACATTATTTGTGGAAAGATTCAGTTGAGTAGGTTTTGTCATTTGTGGGACTGATTCTGTAAAGTCCATCGGATGTGTTACAAATGTATTTGTATTGAAATCGGCATCATTTTTTACATTTGGAAAAACTTTTTCCTCTTTTGTGCTGCCACTCATTATTCCAAATATATCCATTGGGGCAGCTTCACCTGCATTTGAATCATACATCGATGCCCCGAAATCTGCGAACGGATTACTTGCCGCGAACGGATTGTCCGAAGATATGACAACTTGTTCTTCTTCGCCTCCCATCATAAATGGGTTCAATGTCTCAGCCTCGCCGGGAGCTGCTGGTTCTCCCATGCTTAAAAACGGATTAAATGCCATGGTAAGGTATTTAGTTTAAAAACTCAGATTCTAACAACTTTATTTCCGTCCTTCCCGGTTGCAAGTTAGTTGCGAACGACGTGTCAAAAGGATCTACGTCTTCTTCTTCTGCAAACGATAAGTTTCTAGTAGGCTCTGGTGTTAATGCCTTTATTTGAAATATGTTGTCCTCTGTTGGACCCAGAAGATTCTTGTCTACACTGAAAACCAATTCCTCTGTTGAATCCTCACAGGAAAACTCTTTGGCCAGTAATTTTAGTTCAGTCCTGCTTGGTTGTATACTTCCTGCAAACGATGTGGTATCAAATGGATCTATTTCTGTATTAATTTCCTGATGTTCAAATTCTGATGGTGTCAGTACTTTGGTCTTAATTTCTGTGTAATCACTACCTAGCAAATCGATTGATTTTTTATCAATTTTAAATGTTGAAGAGCTAGGAAACTCTGAGTATCTGCGCTTTGCCTGATAATTTACTATGTTTACCAAATCTTGGTTAGATTGACTTCGGGGAAGGGTTTCGGAAAACTTGTCACTAGCTTCCTCCTCTTCATCGATATCTTCTGTAATCGAGACTTCCCTCGTATAGTAAGGCGTTAAAGGTTTGTTTGATTTGCCCTTACAGTCGATGTCAAGGACGTTATTTGTAGTATTTGCTATGTCAAAAACAACACTTTTATTGACTGTTAAGTTTTCAGGTCTGGATGGCCGTCTTTGTCCCAATTCCTTTGGCTCGTCGGCTCTAGGATCAAAGTCTGGATCACTAGGAGATCTACAGATTGACGATGTATTTCCAATAAGTTCTTGTTCCAAAAATTTCAATTCATGTTTACCAGGAGCAACAATTTTATCAACGATAGTAGTATCGAAAGGATCCGAAAAATCCGTTTCGTTTACATCAACAGGGTTTAATGGAAAATCCCCTAATTGGGTCAAATCGGTACTGCTACCACCTAACAGATCTGTAGGCAAATTCTCCTCAAAAGTGTCATGGATATCTTCACTAGAAATTGATTCACGGATCCCCGAAGGATCAGTCAAATGAATGTGAACTGAAGACTTTCTTCGATTATTTATTTGAATCCTCACTTCTTCTGCTCGAGGATCAAAATCATCATCATCATCATCTACTGGTGCAGACGACACGTAAGAAGATGGAACAACTTGGTCAGCAAAACTTGTATCAAACGGATCCAAGGATTGATCTATAAATGGATCAACATCGATTTGATCTTCGATTATTGATTCGGCAAACACGTTCTCATTCTTATTGGCTTCAAATGCAGACCAAGATTCTTGTAGGACGGGCTGTATAATAATGTCCTTTTCTAATTTGGTTACTTCATTTGATGTTTCTAAAGATTCAGCTGCTAAGCGGCTAAACTCATCATCTTCTTCATCAACAGTTATTTCATTTCCACAGCCACCGTCAGTATTAAAGACACCTTCAGAATTGGCCTCCTGGTGTTTTATGAGATGCGTGTGAAGGGATACACTTAAATCTATGGGTGTGGTTATTGGAATGTCAGAGTCCGCGTCTAAAATACTTTTTTCTGTCGGTTCATCAGTTATTTTTATAACAGTACTTTGAGCATCGTCTACAGAATCGAAGAGCAAATCTCCTGGAATTATTCGCTTTGATTTTTTGGAGGTAATAGTTACATTATCTATTCGACCTGTTAAAACTTCAACTGCTACTCCGATGTTCAAAGCCTTTTTTCCTTTTGTTTCTTTTGGTTTGGACTCTTGACCTTTAATTATTGAATCGACATAAGAAGTATCAAACAGTCCATCGTCCTTGAAGTCATCAGGAGAATCCGGTACGTAAGCGAGTTTAACTTCTCCTCTTTCAACCGCTTCTACATACGACGTATCGAAGATATCATCTTGTTCCTCTTCCTCTGATTCTGTGTCAGTAACGGCGTACTCGCTTTTATCTTCTTCTTCCTCCTCTTGTTCTTTCTTTAAACACACAGTAGACGCAGTGGGGACATCTTCTGCTTTGGGTAAAGGTAACTTTCCTTGTGCTAGAACAACTCTCCCTAAGCTGTCAACTTGCTTGGGACCAGCTGGAATACGTTGAAAAAACGATGTTGACTTTATGCGATCTAAGTCGCCTTGTGTTTTCTTAAGAATTGAGTCTACTCCGGTCGTTAGGTCCTTAAATTTGGACCATTCTTCATTCTCTTTAACTTGACCTTCGCCTCCTTCGGCCTGCTGTTGGTGTTCTCGTCTATATTTCTCTAATTCCGCTTCAGTGAAGAGCTCTTCTTCTCCTTTCTTCCCTTTGGATTTCTTTCCTTTCTTCTTTTTCTTAAGTCCTTTGGGTATTTTTAGCATTCTCCAAATTTAAGCGTAGTTGTACGTATCGCTGAAATCAAATGTTAAGCGTGATTTAATAGTTTTAAGGCCATAGATATGAAAAATTAGGAACAATCAGTTATTTTTTCAGGCGTAGCCCTAAAAGTAAACCAAATTTAAATTTAAACATTGAAATCTAATCAATACTCTTACAAGCAAAATGGAGTATAAAGTTATGCTGAATATTGGAAGAAAAATATCTCGCTTCCACTGTAATGTGTATTGATACTCAATTATTCCATTTGAGAATATTGATCATTTCTCTTACTATTGAGAACACTTCACAATCATAAAGATGTAAGTAGACGATGGAAACGGATAACTCAAAACAGTCAAATTATCACTGAACTTCCGAATTAAGTCATTTTAGGATAAAAAAGATTATCTATTAATTAAAACATTTTACGTAGACTTCCACAGATGAATCCAAGCACTGTTAAAACATAATAGATGAGCCATGAAGATGATTCAACATCGATAAGGTTCATTGCCAACTCTTCTACTTACATCTAAGTCATATTTTACTTCACTACAGAGAAAGTGTCTCTACCTTCATCGCAACACAGATTGGACGCGGTTAACGGTATCCGATCGAATCAGGGAATTACTTTAGAGTTAATTCCTACCCGCCACGGCGAAACGGGGTTAGACTCTCATGGAACTTCCAACATCCCGACTGATGGTAGGCCGTATTGATTGCAACCAACAGCTTTCAGCGCATGCGCGCCTGCGCGCTTGAAACAATCGACAGTAGGATGCGTTTAGGTCGAAAGTTCAAATGTCAGACGTTCGGTCGTTTGATTTGGATGAAGTCTCGTGGACTCTCAGCTATTGCCAAACATGTGTGCACCTATTTGCTTTCGTTTTTTATTGGTGAAATGAGCACTACTTCTGAGGTACGTCCAAACCTCAAACCATTCATAGACTCAAACATTATTTCCTGTATCCCTGAAGTGTAAACAGTTAGTTATTAGGTGCCATGCATGCAAGGGCCTTCGCATTATCTTGATTCATTTTGTATTGTGTAGTCTCAGGTTAAAGGGGTGTTAGCACCTGACTTCAATCAGTTCCACAAGGACGTAAGGGAAAGCATATTTAATTTTTTTTAAATTAATTACTACTTATTTTGGAATTTCTAAAAGATGAAAAGAAGGTTTAGCTATGTTTGAAACCTATAACGGTAAATATCTGATGCTCATATTCTGTGTTCAAACTTTTTTTATGATAGTGTACAAATATTTGTTTATGTTGACAACACAAAGCACCAGAGAGGGTCACTTCCACCAAGTACTGATAGCTTAATCCTCACATTAAAGGGCCTTACTTACCATCTCGAAATCGATACCAGTACAGTAAAACGCCGCTTTACGCGGATTCGTTTTACTCGAATTTGATATTTATCATCTCCCCATTCAAAAAGGGAAAGAAGGAGGTGGCCATAGACTGCACTATTTACAAACAAAGAGCTGTCAAGATGATAACATGTCAAGATTTTTATTTTTTTTTATTTTATGGCTATTAGTCAGACAAATTATGTAGTCCAACCTATATCTAATCAATGAACAGTTGACAATGTGTTTTATAAGAAAATTGGCGGTGGTAAAAAAAAAGACAACTTGTCTGTCAAATAAGACACGCCTATTTGATAGTTCATGTCTGACCGTTCAATGTAAGCAAACATTGGATTCGCTGTAGATAGGAGTGAACAAAATTTCAATTTTGGTGGCATTTTATATGCTCGCAAATACTTTCTTTTCGTGTGTGATTTGTGTTTAATTTCTTCTGGTGATCGAGGGTTAGTGTATTCGATGGAGTTTAGCCGCAATATGCGGCCACCCGACCCTGGCGGAGGGGAGTCTGTCTCCACGGATTTGTTAGAGGTCGTAGCCACCAGAGCTGCACATGATGCCGATAGGCGTTCTCTTCCCTTGCAGCAAAATTGTCTGCCTCCATCTCCTAGCGCTTTCGAGGAGATACATTCGATCGACATGGATCAATCGATTCCTTTAGGTCAGCGAAAAACAAAAATCACAAGACCGAAAAAACAAAAGAAGAATATCGGCGAACTGTCTGATACGTCTTCAACTTTTTCAGATAATGACACACCACGCCACAAAATTAACACACAACCCAAAACTGTCTCTCAAAATGATTCTCTGTTAAAGCCTCAAACTCCAGCTCAAACTTCATCGCTCACTGTACCAGTGGGTCGTCAAAATTACACGGACTTAGATAAATCCCCTTTCATTGTTCATGTCTCTCGTATTGAACCGACGCCTGTGTCGGGAACATCACTACATCCAGTGAAATTTGGTCTTTTTTTAATGAAAACATGCATTAAAAACATTAAACGGGATGGTGTGAAAAGTGTCGGCCGCAACCGAGTTTCAGTTGAATTTACAACGGCGGATGCTGCGAACTCCTTTATGACTAACGAACACCTACTAGCTGCCAATTATAAAGCTATGATTCCATCGTATAATGTCACGAGAATTGGAATTGTCAGGGAAATCCCAGTCGAGTGGTCTCCAGAGGAAATTCTGGAACATGCAAAGGTCCCTGATGGTTACGGACCGATAATTAAAATAAGACGCCTTAATTTTAAAACGATTGTAGACGGCAAACCAGTATGGAAACCATCTCAGACTGTAGTCTTGACCTTTGATGGTCAATCCCTTCCCCCTCGAATTTTTTGTGTCTACACCTCCCTACCCATTGAACAATATCAATTCCCCACTATTCAGTGTCATAATTGTTTAAGGTTTGGTCACACTAAACTGTTGTGTCGTTCTAAAGTTCGATGCCCCAGATGCGGTGATGATCATTCAGATAACGCTTGCTCGCGCAGCCCTCAAGATGCCATTTGCATATGGTGCACTGGTAACCATGTTGCCACCAGCAAACATTGCCCAGAACAAGAGAGACAGCGTAGGATCAAGGGACGCATGGCTGAAGACTCCATATCCTATGTTGAGGCTTCAAAAATGCTTCCACGCGTTGGAAAATCCTTTGCCCATGTAGCTAGATCCCCTAAACCATCCCCGCCAACTCAAACATCTTATAAAAAAACCGTTTTTTTAAAACCAAAATCTCATGCCCCATTATCTCCGGGTTATGACAGGCAAGCCCATCAAGCCATCCTAAATAGTTTCTCCATTCCTTCTTCTTCCAACGGATCCGCTCTTCAACCTGGAAATATTGTACCCACAATAGATTCCAGTGTCAGCTTTTTAGAGACTCTCATTGAATCTCTTATTTCTGTTTTAACTCCGCAAAATTTACCGTCCAACGTCGCAAACAAACTTGTTACTTTACATCAGCTTTTTACTAACCGAAATGGCCACAACAGCAACAGTGCTGCAGTGGAACCCTCGCAGCATCCGCCACAAAAAACCTGATTTTTTATTTTTATTGAATAAATGTCAACCTATTATATCTGCAATCACGGAGACATGGCTAAAACCGGGTTCTTTTTTTAGAGTCCCGGGATACTCGTGTCTGCGTGATGACAGGGATGATGGATGGGGCGGCGCCGCCCTATTCATCAAAAAATCCATCTCTTCATGCCAAGTGAACCTTCCTCCTCACAGCAACCTCTTTAATGCGGTGGCTGTGAGGACGAATGGCATCACCTTCATCTGTGTATATATTCCTCATCCCCATATCACTATAATACCTGAATTAAGAAATATTTTTAATTTTGTACCTTCTCCTTTTGTTGTTCTTGGAGATTTTAATTGTCACCATTTTGTATGGGGCTCTTCACATTGTGACACATTTGGTACTAAAATGTTGGACCTGATCGATGACTTCAATCTATGTATTTTAAACGATGGTTCCCCTACTCGTAGAGTATCGCCGATCCAACGTCTTAGCGCAGTCGATTTAACACTGTGTTCTGCCACTCTTGCATCCTTAATGACATGGAATATTGACTTCATTTCTTATGGCAGTGATCACTTTCCTATTCAGTTAACTATTCCCCTTAAATCCATGCCTGCAGTGAGCTTAGTGCCTCTTCTGAGGTACAGAATATGTGACGCTGTCTGGTCTGAGTTTTCTGCAGCTGTTGAAAGAAGGACCTCCTCACTTCCTATGATCACAGAAGATAACCTACTCTTTTGCTACAATGAATTTGTAGCATCTCTTATTTCTTCTGCCGATGAAACAATACCCCTTAAGAATATCGATCCTAAAGCTATTTCATCTCCTCCGTGGTGGGACAAAGAATGTTCCCAGGCAATAAAACATAGAAATAACTCTGAAATACAATTCTGTTCTGACATGTCTATGGAGAATTTCTTACATTTCAAAAAAATACAAGCTCGTTCAAAACATTTACTACACACGAAAAAAAGAGATGGTTGGAACATATTTTGCGCTTCCATATCTCCTAATACAAAACCCTCTCAGGTGTGGACAAATATTAAGAGGTATAGGTCAGCCTTATCTCATCAAAACGACCTTAAAGCTGATACTTCAAATTGGGTCGAGCCCTTTCTAGATAAGCTAGCCCCACCCATAGCTCCCAACTTTGAGGAAACTCCTCAAGTATACAACTCAACCACTGTATCAGATCACTCATACACCGAATCAGGAATGGAATTTCCTTTTACGGTCTCAGAATTACAATTAGTTCTCAATTATGTTAAAGATAGTGCGCCAGGCATGGATGGAATCCCTTATTCATTTATATGTAAATCTAGTCAAAATTCTCAGCTTTATTTTCTAGAACTTATTAATTTAATTTTTAATAAAGGGAATATTCCCGATTCATGGAAGTCCCAAATTATTATTCCTATACTTAAACCCAATAAAGATCCGAACAGTTCCTCTTCATATCGTCCAATTGCATTATCATCTGTGTTATCAAAGATCTGTGAACATTTGATAAAAAATCGGCTTACCTGGATTGTAGAAAATCAAAATCTTTTTGCTTCTAGTCAATTTGGCTTTCGAAAAGGGAGAAGTACTGCTGATAGTCTAGGGATCTTCACTACTGATATCCGTCTTGCTTTTAGCAAAGGGGAATCAGTCGTTGCTGTATTTCTCGACATATCAGCTGCATATGATAATGTTCTTCTACCGATTCTCAGAAAAAAACTTCTTCTTCTCAAAATTCCCCATAAAATAGTCAACTTCATATCGAACCTTCTCTCATCTAGATCGATCACTCTCCGTATTAATGGTGTACAGACACTCCCTAGGACTATATGGAAAGGGCTGCCCCAGGGTTCAGTGCTTAGTCCAATTTTATATAACCTTTATACCCACGATTTAGAAAAAAGTATCAACCCCCATTGCCGCATTCTTCAATATGCGGATGATATTCTTATATACGTTGCTAACAAGTCGATACTTCAGGCAGCTAAAAGCTTAAACTCAGCCTTGAAAGAATTGCATTTATGGCTATCCAACCACGGTCTGGATCTTTCTCCCTCCAAAAGTAACGCGGTTATTTTCACCAGGAAAAAAACAAACCCCGATGTTGTTATTTGCTATGATGATCATCCGATTTCAATTCAGAACCATGCCAAATTTCTTGGCGTAATTCTCGACTCTAAAATGAATGGTATTTTGCACTTAAATTACATTTCTGGAAAATGTGACAGAAATATTAACATTCTTCGTACTCTTTCTGGTGTATGGTGGGGAGCCCATCCATTTAACCTCAAATTGCTTTACAATGCATTAGTTCGTAGTCATATGGACTACTGTTCATTTATTCTTGAACCATGCAGCAAGAAAGCATTGTCTACACTTGAATTGATTCAAGCCAAATGTATGCGTTTGATTATTGGAGCGATGAAGTCATCGCCTAAAAATGCCCTCCAGGTAGAATGTGTAGAGCCCCCTTTAGCCTTGAGAAGGCAGTATTTAGCTGATAGATTTCTATTTCGCGCTGCTCAGTTATCAAATCATCCTATATTTCCCAAACTCCGCCTATTAGAAGAATACTCGCATGTTAAGAAATATTGGAGCTGTAAGTCTATAACTCCGCTTACCCTAAGCTTCAAGCTATTTGTTGCTATTGAATCCCCGATTACTCGATCGTCCCCCATCCCTCCATATAATTTTCCCTTTGCCTCCATTATTTTTAAACCAAAAATAGAATTTTTCATAGGAATTGACAAAGAATCGATCAACGCTGATAAAATATTCAATAAAGTCTCCTCTCAAAAGTGGCCTCTCTGGCAAAATATTTTTACTGATGCTTCCAAATTATCCAGAGATGGATGTGTTGGAGCAGCTTTCATTCATACGAACATCAATGTTTCCAGATCATGGAAGTGTCCTCCAGAGGCGTCGGTTTTTACTGGAGAATGTGTGGCTATACTTGGTGCTGTAACTTACATAAGGTCATCTAATCTTAAAAAAACTGTTATCCTTACCGACTCCCTCAGTTGCCTTAAGGCTTTACACCAAAACCCTTTCAAAAATAAACCCCATAATATTGTTCTCTCCATCAAACACTGTCTTGCCCAGTGCAATGCCGATGACATGGAAATTGTTTTGGCTTGGATTCCAAGCCATGTTGGCATTGAATCCAATGAACTGGTTGACGGTTTAGCCAAAAGAGCGATAGAGTCTGGTGAACTCACTTATTATTCAATTCAACCCTCTGATTTATTGTCTTTACCCAAACAAAGTCTATACAAGCGCTGGTCAATTGAATGGATTCGATCCAGAAGATCGAAAGGTAAACATTTTGCTGCATTACAACCAGAAATTCCGACAAAACCGTGGTTTTCTAAATATAAAAAACTGTCTAAAAAGGAAACTTCCGTTATATGTAGAATGCGATTGGGGCATTGTTGTACCCCAATATTTCTAACTAAGATCCACATTGGAGATACTTCCCTCTGTGAATGTGGATTAGATGAGGGAAACCTTGACCACATATTTTTTTCTTGCTCTCTCAATAATAATCCACCATTATATAAACTACTCACAGATTCGAAAATTGCTCTTCCTGCCAACATGAATACCCTATTAACCCTCGATCAACCCAGAGTAGTAAATATTATTTCCAAATTTATTAGATGTAATGATATTCAACTGTAGTTACTATTATGTGTAAAATAGTTCTCCTCTTAAATTGTTTTTTTTTTTGTTTAGTGAAGTACCTATTAATTTTGTTTGTATTTTACTCTTATTTGCTCAGTAGCATTTATGTTCTTTTTAAACTTTTTATTCTTGATTTATAATTAAATCTTTGGCAAAAGTGTTTGCGAGATTAAAAAAAAAAATTTTTTTTGGCATTCATTAAATTCACTCAATTATTTTCACCCATTATCTCATCAAACCGTCAATCAATAAAGTTTCAATGCCAAAAGTTTGTTTTGTGATAATTATGAAAGGACCAGAATAAATTACTTCAATTCAAGAATTCAAGAATCAAGAAGTGAAACTTGAAACTGGCAAATTGTCCACACTGGACAGCGCCCAAAAAACAAATTAAAAAAAAAAAAAAGCAAACATTGGTCAACGAAACGATCGAACACGCACCATCGGAATTAAAATAAGGGATAGTTATTTCTAAGCTATGATAATAACACAAGTGGGATTGATAATATGAAAAGAAGACACATCGATTCTGTCCCGCACGCCGAAATGACACTCCTAGGTTTCACTCCTTTCAGTACAAAATTGAAAGCTTATTAAATTATCAGTCGCTTATTGTCTTCTTCGAAATGCCGCCACCTCGGAGTCATCACCGTTGGGGTCTGTTACCTCTAAAAGAGTTCAGGTCCCTGTCGTGATCACTCATTAAAGCTTTGGGACTTTGGAGTTAACTCGGACTTTTATTATTTTGGACTACAATATGAACTGTAAACGCTGAAGGAAATAAAAGACAAGAACGCGCATCAGAACGCACGAGAGAACCTCCCATGGATTCCGTTTCATATAATAAATAATGGACTATAATTGTTTCTTATTTCTTAGTAAAGGGCTTCGTAAGGCGTAGTTAATACGAACGCGTTAGTTGAAAAAGTATAAAAACATTTACGAAAATAACTAGATAAGGTCATTGTCCTGTTAACGATATATCGTAGGTCTTTATTATAATCTCCGATCAACAATACAATGTTCTAAACTTTTCTCCTAACAGGATGAAAACCACCACGAGGCACTCGATGACCTACACTCTTCACTTGCATAAAGCTGCAAAACCATGTATTAGGGTTTAAAGTCAATAGCGCTTTTTGCAACCTATATGATATGAGCGCGAAACTGTACAGAGGTTTCCCTTGTCTGCGGATGGCATCTCAGAAGGTTCGGCGGGGTCCGTCGTCTCCGCGGGTATCTGGTTAATTCCAGTAGGTGTCATCATAGGCACTGTGTCAGCAGAGATCATTTGTTGCACTGGGTCTCTAAAATCATTAACGAAAGGCGGAATTGGCAAGTTATAAGACACTGCTGTCCTTGCCGGAGGGAAGTTGTTATCCAATTCGGACAGGGCGGCTTTAAGAGTGATGTACGTGGTGATGCTGCTTCCCAGCAATCGGTCTCGCAGGTGAGGCAGTAACCCACTCCTTATCCGCTTCACTATCGTTCCTTCCTGTAAGATGCCAGCTTTTCTGGCATATTTCCGCATCATGTAAAGATATTCCGTTCCCGATTCGCCTTGTTGTACTGACGTGTTAAATAGATCGGTATAATTGATCGTAGCTGGAAACTCATCCTTCAGTTTCTGTACGATTTCGAGGTAAGGCAAATCTCGAACCTCGTCGTAGAAATATGCGGCTGCTCCCGATAAGTAAAAAGACAACCCCACTTTTATCTCTTCGTCATTCCAACCGTTAAACACTTTCACTGAATTATAGTTAATAATGAAGTCATCAAAATCGTCCATGTTTGAACCGGCGAATGAAAAAGCCATTATAAATAAATATGGTTTTACTTACGGTACCGAAACGAAGGGTCTCCTTTACTTACCAAGTTACTATTTTGATTACCTTGTCTAGTAAGAGTTAACTGGAAGGGAGGACCTGTTTCCTCTAGATACCTGAAAAAGCTGAAAGGAAATTCTTCTGATGGTGCGTTCTGATGATTGGTGATCAGGCGCCGGAACGTATCCGCCTGGATAGCTCGCAGAAAGCGAGTACGGGAAAAGGATCTTCAGGGGACGGATAGAACCCACAGGAAGGAACGATAGTGAAGCGGATAAGGAGTGGGTTACTGCCTCACCTGCGAGACCGATTGCTGGGAAGCAGCATCACCACGTACACCACTCTTAAAGCCGCCCTGTCCGAATTGGATAACAACTTCCCTCCGGCAAGGACAGCAGTGTCTTATAACTTGCCAATTCCGCCTTTCGTTAATGATTTTAGAGACCCAGTGCAACAAATGATCTCTGCTGACACAGTGCCTATGATGACACCTACTGGAATTAACCAGATACCCAAGGAGACGACGGACCCCGCCGAACCTACTGAGATGCCATCCGCAGACAAGGGAAACCTCTGTACAGTTTCGTCGTTGGAACCACAGGACCAAAGAGGTTTGAGACATTTGTTACTTGACCCTCAAATCCTAAACTTGGGACGTGTACGGAACAAACCGGACACCTCAATTCGTTGGACGATCCGCCGATCCCCATCGTGGATGACCAGCAGCAAACAACCTCCTGCGCTACCGAAGACCTTCAAGAGTTTAACGGATTACCATACAGACGGAAAAAAAGACCCATAAGTTTTAAGGGGCTAATGTGTAAAGTGTGGGCCGGTCTAACATTGTGTCGTGCTATAGTTTGCGATATTCTGGGTTATGGAACATTATTTTCTGAAACTTCAGAAAAACTGGCGCTCATATCATATAGGTTGCAAAAAGCGCTATTGACTTTAAACCCTAATACATGGTTTTGCAGCTTTATGCAAGTGAAGAGTGTAGGTCATCGAGTGCCTCGTGGTGGTTTTCATCCTGTTAGGAGAAAAGTTTAGAACATTGTATTGTTGATCGGAGATTATAATAAAGACCTACGATATATTGTTAACAGGACAATGACCTTATCTAGTTATTTTCGTAAATGCTTTTATACTTTTTCAACTAAGGCGTTCGTATTAACTACGCCTTGCGAAGCCCTTTACTAAGAAACAAGAAACAAGTATAGTCCATTATTTATTATATGAAACGGAATCCATGGAGGTTCTCTCGTGCGTTCTGATGCGCGTTCTTGTCTTTTATTTCCTTCAGCGTTTACAGTTCATATTGTAGTCCAAAATAATAAAAGTCCGAGTTAACTCCAAAGTCCCAAAGCTTCAATGAGTGATCACGACAGGGACCTGAACTCATTTAGAGGTAACAGACCCCAACGGTGATGACTCCGAGGTGGCGGCATTTCGAAGAAGACAATAAGCGACTGATAATTTAATAAGCTTTCAATTTTGTACTGAAAGGAGTGAAACCCTTAGGTGAAACCTAGGAGTGTCATTTCGGCGTGCGGGACAGAATCGATGTGTCTTCTTTTCATATTATCAATCCCACTTGTGTTATTATCATAGCTTAGAAATAACTATCCCTTATTTTAATTCCGATGGTGCGTGTTCGATCGTTTAGTTGACCAATGTTTGTTTACATTGAACGGTCAGACATGAACTATCAAATAGAGGTGTCTTATTTGACAGACAAGTTGTCTTTTTCACCATCGCGATTTTTTTTATAAACACATTGTCAATTTGACTAGAATTATTCGTTGATTAGATATAGGTTTGACTACATAATTTGTCTGACTAATAGCCACAAAATAAAAAACAAATCTTGACATCTTATCATCATGACAGCTCTTTGTTTGTAAATAGTACAGTCTATGGCCACCTCCTAACCACTTCTTCTTTGTTTTCATGTGATCCTGAAATTATATCCCGTGAAAGCTGTTACGGATCCTTCACCAGTTCGCCGACCGGTCTGAGTTGGCGACCGACTTGGATCGTCGGTATACTAGTAGGCTTCTTAAAGCTTCGAAGCGGACCCGCGAGTCTGATAGGATGTTTTATTCCTTTGAATAGTTATAGGAATCCAAGCGGATGAATGAACACCGATGAATAAGAAGGAGAAAGAGAAGTGTGACCGTAGATTGTGTCCTCTTATTGTTATCTTTCTATTATAATATGTTTCGTACAAATATTTGAATGTTTTTTGAAAATGTAAATGATACTACGTGTCCCTTTCATCAAACTTTCGCGCGTCGTGCATAGCCTACAAGTTTTTAGATTGTAGCGTGACCACGGTGTGAATGCGAGCGTGTACGGAAGGTTGATGCTTGTTTGAGAAAGGTAAATTTAGACAATAAGATTTGTTATAAACCTGACATAGCTCCGCGCTCGGTTATTGTTTGGTAAATCTAAAATTAATAAATAACGATATCAGTTACATAATTTTATCTTTATTTAAACGATACTTTAATTCTATTCTAATTCATCTTAATGGTTATTTTAATTTAACTAAATAATTTTAATAATTTAAAACATAACTTTAATTATATTTTTGTTCAAATAACTTTTCTTAAGTTAATATTAGTTTAGGTAGGTAATCGGTCCTAATGACCGCTGTATTAGTAAATTAGGTAAGTCACAACCCTAAGGTTGAAAACTTACTAATCAGCGTTTGTTTATAACGTGGTGTCGCACCACCATAATGCGAGGTGGCAGAAAAGTTTATTGTAACTACACCACGACACTTGGTCGTTTGAGCTAACGTTTAGCATAATTTTCTGCTACCGGGATAGGTAGAGTTTGTATCGTAGAATGATACACCTCCGTCCCGATTTCTGAGCGGTTTTGGAGGGTCGTAAAGCTTTCGGATCTTACTATCCAAGAGTTTTAGATGTAAGATGAAGGTTCCCCGACCTCATTTAGCATCGAGGTGTAAGTTACCCGCTTTAAATTTTCTCTTGACATTCTAGGTAGGCTAAATCCAAGGGGAAATTATTCATCGCCGGAGTAATGGAAGAATGTCGCCAGATATTCCTGGCGATTCATAATTATTGTTAAAAAGTTCTTTTTCATATAAAGAGCTTATTTTAGTCTGTCACTCGCGACACCTCGAAAAGAAAAGGTTTTTTTCTTCACGAGTACATTTTATTAATTCCTTATTATTATTAGCTTCTTTATTAATTATTAATTGAATATAAATTAAGTCAAGAGATCCAGGTGTTTCATTCCGATTACCAGAGCTCCGCCCCCAAGTTTAAAGGTAATTTCACCACAATATCGCCCATATTTCTTGTCAGAGATCCAAAATGTTGCTCAAAATAGCTTTATTTGATTGAACTAGATGTCTGATGACCTTTGGCATTGTAAAATTGTGTTTGGTTTCCAAGTTATAACGTCCGAAAGTTCGGATTTTTCGCGCGTTTTATACAATAACTTTGGAGGTGGATTACGCAATGATACAGTAAGAACATCTTAAAAAGATTCGTCATCAGACATAGCTTATTTAATCAAGATTTAGAATCTATTTGGGTTTTTGTGCCCGCAAATGAGTTGAGGCCGCCGGGTTGGGCCACCTTAAGTCGACAAACTTTGGATTGGTATTTTGCTAAAATGAATGCTTAGGAGCGCACTTCCCGACGAGACTATCCTGTTGGCGGGCGCAGCAACGTCGTGCTATTGCACTCTGGCACCTTATCTAGTTCAAAGAAAAAGACAGGCTCAATGATGAGAAGGATGCAACATGTCTACTCCAAATATCTGAGTCATGATTTGGATCCAAAACAATTTTTGCTGAAATTACAAAACGATTTATAGCTAAAAGTTGATCACAAAAGTGGTAGTAAATAATTAAACATAAACCAAATGTTTCAAAGAACAAGCTAGGCTTGATGACTTCCATTGTTTAGATTGTTTTGTTTTATCGTTGAGTTATCCATGCCCAAAGTTATTGCATAAAGCTTGCAAAAAGTTCAAGCTTTCGGACCTTATAATTTAGAAATCACATATAATATTATAACGCGATAGTCATCCAGCAAGCAAAATAAAATAATTACTTGAAGTCTGTTTTTACGTCTGTATTTATTATTATATATTATATATTTATTATATTATTTATATAGTATGTATCGTACATGCGACTATGTATATATGCGTGTGTCATGCACGTTTAAGTTGGGTTTGTAGCTTCCGAAAATTTGCGACAGTGGCTTTAATAGCGCGCTAGATGGCACATCTCCTTCCTCTTTTGTTCTGAGGTGTTCCCCCTTTCCTCCCTTCACATTTCTGACGGAACGTGCTGCTAATGCACTGCTCTAACGTTGTTGTGGCTCTTCAAAGTCTTCGGATTAACCACTGATGGGATTAACATAGAGGAAAGGTGAAACAGGCTAGCCGTCAAACTATGACTTTTATTACGAAGGCAATTTCCTTACCTCTATGGCAATATCAGAATTATATTATTTTGGGCAATGATTATATAATGGATTTATAACGATGGATTTAGTGGTAGTTTTACGATTCAATGTGTAAACGTAAGGAATAGTAATTGAATCGCTTATTGATTATTAAAAGGCACGTATGTAACATTTTTGGACAAATATACTTTTTTACGGATTTGGCCTTTGTCTATCCCATAGACCTAGCATGCGCGCGCAGCGCGATGGTCTATCCATTGATGAGTATTTAAAATAATCTACGTAGATACATTCCTTCGTATGTTTTGTATTACACAATAAACTCGTTGATTAGTAAACTCTTTTGTAATATTCTTCATGATAAAAAAAATGAAAACAAATATTGGTTTTAATTGCTGAACTGAATTACAAAGCGTTTCTATCCATTCTTTAAAATAAAAATAATAAATCGTTTTCAGTTAAGCCCAAAGAGTTCGGGAAAACGGTTCTACCACACGCTTTATGAACTGTTTTCTCGAAAACTACTTTTTCGTAACATTTTAATAAATAATAAATAAAATAAATAATAAAATAAACCTTCTCGATTCTCGTCACAGCATTATTTTTCAATTGATACTGCTCTCTAACCCAGTCATTTCGAAGTGTGTCCGTTCAATCATCATCCACAGGCAGCACACAGCACTCGGATTTGTCATATTTTATCATTAGCCATTTCAGCATTCACGGCGAAGAAGAACTGGCAAGAAACTTCGCTGAATTTTTTCAACGTCCACTTAGTCTAAGTTTACAAATTTGTTTGCAACTGCTTACACAAATAAGGGTTATTGGTATCCTAAATGGTAACATAAATGGCAAGTATTTATCGTTGATGATAAAAGAAAAAACACAGATGAATACATTATTAATATTAATTCACAAAAATCTACCGTTCATGCCGTATGCAACAGTTCATGACAAATATCGGTTTGTTTTGCTAAGCCTATGTATGTCCAGTCGTTACTTATCAAATGTATACACTGGAAAGAGAAGGAATTTCTAAGTCCCTTTTACTCTATAGTTGACGTCAGCATGTCAGAAAGAGATCTCAAATTTGTCTCTATTTCCGGTGTATAGATTTCAGACGAAACGACTGTCCGTCATCTAACATGTTGCCAATTGGAGCAGGCCAGTCCGCACAATCAGCACCCGTTCCGCTCTGACATTACGGTCCGTTCCTTTATGAAAAGCCGGGCGATTACGCCTACAGCTAGGATGGTGATTCATAACTGTGCTGAGGTACCCACACTTCCTCCAAAGAATACCCAATGCTTCCCCTCTTTAAATCGGATTCGTCATTATTTCATACCAACCTTTCTCAATCATCGTCACAACAGTCGTCACTATATAAATTCACTACGCCAACTTTAATCAGGGAAGAACGCCGAGGAGAACGCAGCTTATTTCTTCAACTTTTATTCTACCTTAGCTGAGGTACCCTGCTCCGCTCGGGCCAAAGTAGTTTTGGACTGATGTCGAACCGAATTATTTCCTGAATGTTTAATGAGGTCCCATACAAACTTTCATCCCCTATTTCACCCCCTTATATTCTCAATCATCGTCACTATGTCAATTCACTACGCCAACTTTCGTCTGGGAATGCAGCTTATTTCTTCAGCATTTATTCTAACTTAACTGAGGTACCGTACTCCGCTCGGGTCAATGTCGTTTTGGACCGATGTCGA
Source organism: Incurvaria masculella (assembly GCA_946894095.1). Taxonomy (NCBI): domain Eukaryota; kingdom Metazoa; phylum Arthropoda; class Insecta; order Lepidoptera; family Incurvariidae; genus Incurvaria; species Incurvaria masculella. The sequence continues at coordinate 12,241,210 of OX335643.1, forward strand.
ACCGAATTATTTCCTGGATGTTTAATGAGGTCCCATACAAACTTTCATCCTCTATTTCACCCCCTTATATTCTCAATCATCGTCACTATGTCAATTCACTACGCCAACTTTCGTCTGGGAATGCAGCTTATTTCTTCAGCATTTATTCTAACTTAACTGAGGTACCCTACTCCGCTCGGGTCAATGTCGTTTTGGACTGATGTCGGGCCGAATTATTACCTGGATGTTTTATGAGATCCCATACAAACTTTCATCCTTTATTTCTCATTCTAGTGTAATTTTCGTTACAAACCCTCAGGAGGCTGTACAGTCGTTACTTATCAAATGTATACACTGGAAAGAGAAGGAATTTCTAAGTCCCTTTTACTCTATGGTTGACGTCAGCATGTCAGAAAGAGATCTCAAATTTGTCTCTATTTCCGGTGTATAGATTTCAGACAAAACGACTGTACTACAAATATTTTTTTCTAAAACATTGTACAATGTAAAATCCAAATACATTTTATTTAGTGTCATTCTCAAAAAAATATTTTCTATCCCACGTGACATCTGACCAAAGTCAGAAAAGTCAGTATTTTTGTCAGCCTCGGTAGTTTAGTGTACGACGCCTTGCGATTCGATAAGCTGGGGAAGCAACTCTGAGCGCGGTTAGGGTTTGGATGGGTGACCATTTTCAACCGTTGAGGCTGGCTGTGGTTCAGATTCCACGTAAAACTGTAGGTCCTCTTCCTTACTTATTAGGTGGTAGGGTTAATCCCGCCCGGGTTGGTATCATCGCATTAAATGAACGATGGTCGAAGCGGCAATGCAAATTGTTCGTGTTTTCCATCCAGTTCAATGTAACCGCGCAATATAAGGAAGGTCCTGACTGGCACCTAGTTCCCATGTGATGTGTTAGGCTAATATCTGACGGTCAGTTCGGTGTTAGCCCGAGTGTTAGCCACCCATGTGCAATTACATAAAAAAACCTACAAATACATTGTCGGTTGATGTGGCGAACACATAACAAAACAAAACACAAAAAGCCGCCATCTAACGGCCACAAAGGGTGGTATTTTTTTATTTAGTTCATACTCGAATCATAGATGGCGCTAGCCGAACGCGAGCACAGAATATATAATATCCTGTGCCTAGCTCAAGTGTTTATTTTAGTTTTATTTAGAAAAACAAAAGACATGCATCAAGTTAAAAATGCATAATGTGCAATTGATCTGCTTTTTTTTTTTTTTTTTATTTGTTTTTTGGGCTCTGTCCAGTGTGGACAATTTGCCAGTTTCAAGTTTCACTTCTTGATTCTTGAATTCTTGAATTGAAGTAATTTATTCTGGTCCTTTCATAATTATCACAAAACAAACTTTTGGCATTGAAACTTTATTGATTGACGGTTTGATGAGATAATGGGTGAAAATAATTGAGTGAATTTAATGAATGCCAAAAAAAATTTTTTTTTTTTAATCTCGCAAACACTTTTGCTAAAGATTTAATTATAAATCAAGAATAAAAAGTTTAAAAAGAACATAAATGCTACTGAGCAAATAAGAGTAAAATACAAACAAAATTAATAGGTACTTCACTAAACAAAAAAAAAAACAATTTAAGAGGAGAACTATTTTACACATAATAGTAACTACAGTTGAATATCATTACATCTAATAAATTTGGAAATAATATTTACTACTCTGGGTTGATCGAGGGTTAATAGGGTATTCATGTTGGCAGGAAGAGCAATTTTCGAATCTGTGAGTAGTTTATATAATGGTGGATTATTATTGAGAGAGCAAGAAAAAAATATGTGGTCAAGGTTTCCCTCATCTAATCCACATTCACAGAGGGAAGTATCTCCAATGTGGATCTTAGTTAGAAATATTGAAAAGCACGCTCAAGACTGCGATTCGCGCTTACAGCCCTCAAAAAGGCGTCCGGTGAACGGTATGAAGTTGGCGCTGTGTCAGTGCAGTGCTCCCCACGCTTTGGAGCACTGCGTTCCTAAATGCGTATATTGCAGAGATTGCGACACTATACGCGTACACGACCGTTCCGAATTGCTTATATTCACTGTGAACGTCATGTTGACATTAGGGACGTGACTCTAGACCGCACACAGGTCGTACAAAGCGCGCACGGCTGAGAGCATGTGCGCTGTGTACGCTGTCATCGAGCTGTCATTAAGCGTGTTTATCTGTAGTTCTCTGATCGTATGCACTTGTATTCTGAAATAAAGAAGGACTTTTGCCGTTTGTTAATCTAGTTAGACATTTCTAGGCCTGATATAACCACTCTCGAGACTTACAAGGCATTTGCGAGGTAGTTAGGTTAGGCTCTGACACATATATCTGCTCAAATTAGTTCCGATTTGATATCGTGCAGTTACGGCTATGAGCAGTAATATCAATTCGGAACAACAGTATCACTATCACTACATAGTATAAAACAAAGTCCTTTTCTCTGTCCCTATATCTCTATATCCCTATGTATGCTTAAATCTTTAAAACTACGCAACGGATTTTGATGCGTTTTTTTTTAAATAGAGTGATTGAAGAGGAAGGTTTATATGAAATACTGTTATTTTTGAGGTTTCCAATGTGATTTCGTAAAACATTAAATTTATTCCGCTTACATTGCAAACGCAGGCTGAACCCTACGAGATTTATCAAAATTATGTACTAATTATTGTACACATTGAAAAGGTCTACAAAAAACTCCGCCATAGTATATATCTATCTCTTATGGAAATCTCACAATAACATGTTTTTGACATTTACTTTTTACGACAAATAATGGCTAATTTTCGAAGCGATTTTAACCAATACAGCATTAATGCTTATCCAATTAAATATCTTAAATACATTGTTGATTTAATATAGATCTATATGGCGCTATACACCATATGATTAAAATGAATATTTTCGGAGATATTACAGATTTAAAAATTGCGGGACGTAGCGTTTGCGGCGGTACCGGCCGGTCGGGGCGGCGCGGCGCCGCGGCGGGAGCGTGCCTATAAATAGTGCGTCGGAGGCCGCGGTTCTCCCTATAGCACTTTGAATTTAGCAGCGATCGGTCTAATAATAATATCTAAGTTTTTTTTTATTTTAAATATTTCAATGTAGGAACTCTTCGTAAAAAGGGTGAATTTGTGTATCATTGTGTCAAAATAATTTTGTTTTAAATGATATTATGCCCGTGCAAAGCCGGGACGGGCTGCTAGTTCACTATATTCGTTTTCTTTGCGATCTTTGCAATGTACGCATTTTGGAACGTAGGGGAGGTAGGGCACTGTGTGTCACTTATTGACGTTTTTAAAGAGTAGGTAGTCCATAGTCTTTCCATCGTGTTTTTTCACAAACCTTTGAATGGACCTTAGTTGAACATTCAAGTTCAACTTAGAGCAATTGAATTAGACTCAAATTTGAGGTGAATTACTACAATTAACGTCATTTGTTCCATGTTTGTTGTTTTGTTTCCGTAAGCGCGTACACAAGCGGTTCGAATCGTTTGTAAAGCTTACTGCTTTGAGCGTGCAATTTGATTCGGGGCGCTCTTGTAGACGCTTTTAGTAGTGTATTCGTTTACAGTTCAAATCGGAATACGCAGTTGTACGAACATAGTTCCGTTAAGGTGGCCCAACCCGGCGGGGCTAACTCATTCGCGGGCACGGTACAAAACCGTACTGTCGCGCTCTGAGACTTTCTCTGTTTCAAAGAAAAAGACAGGCTCCGTGATGAGGAAGATGCAACATGTCCATAAAAAAGACAATGTGCATAGTGTATGATTTGATAAGATTTACGAAAATTTTCATTACAAAACGACTTATAGCTAAAAGTAAACCACGACCGCTGTAGTAAAAAGTCTAACAAAAACCAAATAGATTATAAATCTTAATTAAATAAGCTTTGTCTGATGACTAATCTTTTTAAGAAGTTCTTACTTTATCATTTCGTTATCCACCTCCAAAGTTATTGTAAAAAACGCGCGAAAACTTTCGGACCTTGTAACTTAGAAACCAAACACAATTTTACAATGCCAACAGTCATCAGACATCTAGTTTGATCAAATAAAGCTATTTGATCAAATTTAAAATTAAGTTAATTTGGGATCTCTGACATGCAATTTGGGCGTGAACTTCTTTACCTGTTTGTATGGGGAGTGGAGAGGGATGGCCCACCTTAACGTTTGTTTTCTAGCGCATGCATGGCTATCAGTTTTAATGGCTACTAAGGTTGTGTTTTTTGTTTTTTCGAATTAGTGTAATGCTGAGATTCATAGAAGTAACGAAGCATTTACACACTCTTTCGAAGTAACTTCTGCTTGTCTTGGCCAAATCATACCTTCCGGATATTAATTTTGACGTAAAATTGAAGGGACAAACGTTAAAACGTAAAATCATTTCGAATATTGCCTTATCACTTGTGTTCAGAAAGCATCTGTCAAAACTTAGTACGAGATTAGCACCGGAGTAACCATACAAGAACCGGTTTAGTCCGGGGCACTAAAGTTAGTCCGCCCACTCTGAATAGGGCTGTATAAGATTAGAAATATTTTATTTTGTTAATGTCAAAGTGACGTTTATCTCTGCACCTTTTATGTTTTTGCGTTGGGGCTAACCAAGGACGGGCACTGCAGAGCATGCCGAGAAGCAGTCCGGGTTAGGTGATAACCTCAGGCCCGTACCTGCGCACAAATCGTTCAGAAGACCCATACGACGACGACGTTGGGGCTGCATTATCTACTCATGAAAGCGAAAGCAAGAAATTTTCGCGTTCGTTTCTGTCGAACTCTATTATCCTGAGTAGATATGCAGGAAAGCGAAAACGAGTTAGTCATAGATGAAAGTGACGCCCTTTCGCCTGATGTCATCAAACATCAAATGTTATGTTAGTGTCATCGCAACGTAATAAGAATAATTAGAAAGGGATAACACCAGGGTGACTCGTGGCTGTCATTTCATGAGTACGAAAGCGTTGTGACGAACAGGTGAGAATCTCATAAGAGTATAACCCCTGGAACGGTGCTCTGAGTATTTCCGGCCGATTCTATTCTGTCACGGAGAGTACGGGGCGGAATGGAATCATCATTGCCCGAACAAACCTATGTCGCCTATTACCCAGCCTGATTCAGATTGGGCAACTATCTTTAGCACGAGTTTTAAGGTTTGACTAAACCGGTTTTTGTATGGTTAAACCGGTGCTAATCTCGTACTAAGTTTTGACAGGTACTCTCTGAATACGACTGAAAATTGTTATGCTGAGATTCATACAGTCATTTTCAGAGTGAACCTGTCAAAACTTAACACCGGACAAACCTTACAAAAACCGGTTTAGTCCGGCGTATTATGGTAATTCCGACCACTCTGACTACGGCTGTATGTAGGAAAAAAAAGATACCTACTTTTTCCCCTAAAGAGTTTGACAGCAGCGAGCACGAGAACTTATCACTTTCGCTTTCATGAGTAGACCCTAGATCTTAGACTAAGCCCTAGATTGACAGCAAATTGTGTTTGCCTACTATTGCTATCGCACTATTTTCTGCACTGCTCTGCTCATTATTTCGTGCCATTGAACGGACTATGCAACATCCGCCAGCGGTGGCAGAGGCCCGCACTAAATAAATTGTCAAAATAGGCTGCCGTGTATTCGGAGTGCGTGTCTCGCGTGTTTCTGTGTGTTTTTCGCCTCGTGTGAAGTTGCTGTGAGGTTGTGCGTATCATGAGTCGTGCCGCGCGGCGAAGCTAGTCCGCGCAGCACATCGCCCACCGCCGCCGCCAGGTTGGTTCTGTGTTTCCTGACCAAATAAGACTTGATTTTGCGCTGCGTACACCGCATCCAGTGTTCCGATTTTCGAGTATTTGGTTGCTCCGTTCGATACGCCGACCACTGCGTCATTGCGATACGTCGCGCCTTGGATGACACAATAAGGGAGGACGGGCCTCGCAGTATGGTGCGCCGTACTAATGTTTGGTCACGTGATCGCCGTTCGACTTGCAACATAACAACACCCATTCATGGGTTCACTGCACTACTCGGCATGGGAAATGCGCGGGCTCCATTCAATGGGTTCCGACGACGGAACAAAATGACGTTTAATGCTGCGAAATTGAGAAAATAAAATTGTTATTTTATTCTGAAAAAGTAGTTTGGAATATTTTATACTATTATTATTGATAGATATAATTAGTTAATTTTTTGTTTTTCGACTCAAATGACAGCACAAAGAAATTGTGCATACAAACTTTTGTGGAATGTTTTAAAAAAAAATAATGAAAAACATGCACACTCGCTTATTCACCAAGTGAATTGGCACAGTGGTTTTCAAATGATTTCCAAACTATGTACAGTGACCGTGTTTTAGTGCATCCTGTGTTTTAGGCCTACCTTAAACCGCTCTTGGCTCTTGTTGCTGCAGAGATGGCGGATGTGGCGGTGAACCCCGGGGCTCCGGCCGTGGGGCCGGACGCGGTCATAGTCAAGGAGGGCTGGCTGTATAAACGTGGAGAGCACATCAGGTAAATAAATCTCTGGCTTTGCTCTACAATGCTTCACACATAAAAACTTAGAGCATCATCGATATGCAAGTGAGAATTACCTCTGCTTGTCACGTGATTTTCAGCTATTAACATGTACTGGGACACAACACCTCACACAGACCTATGCAATGCGACGCAACGTCCATCGACGTCTGCCTGTATACCTTCATAAATACCACTTCGTGTAGCGGCAGACAGCTGTCCAAAAGCAGAGTGGGACGTATATGTGTCGTATTAGAAGGAATTTCAGTCGCAAAGTGTCGCATCGTAATGTTTTAATGCTTAAAGTAACCTCCAAAGTAACGTGCGTTGTCGTCAGGTGGGAATTCATTTTGTATGTGAAATGAATATGTAATTTTGGCAAGTATTTACGCCTGCCTATTTAAGTTGTGTTACGGAATGTGGTAAGCAAAGTGTACTAGCCAAAATACATTTTTATTTTTTATTCATTTTAGAGATAAGTTACCTCATATATTGTTAATAGTCACATAAACTAAACAACCTTTTTTTTACAATCAATTAGTTGAAATCTTTGTTTTTTTATGTATGTTCTCCGATTACTCGAAGACGCCTGGACCGATTTGGAAAATTCTTTTTTTGTTTGAAAGGGTATGTTTTCTAGTTGGTCCCATATTAGGTTTAAAGGCTTCAAGTTTGAAATGTCATAGGTTTTTTTTTTTAAAGATGGAAATGCTTACAAAGAAAATATTTTTTGGAAATCCTGCTATTAGGGGTTAAAACAGACCATAATTAACACATGTTGAGATTTTCGAAACCAATTATCATAGAAACTTAAAATTTTCAGTGACTTCTTTTTACGACATAAAGGCTCGCTCACAATGGATTTTACAAAATTTAACTGTTAATATAAACGAGGCCGATATGGTTACATTTTTATACAACATTAGACAAGAAACAGACTCAGTTTTTTTTATTTAAAAATACTTGATTAGAGAGACATTTCAGCCACAAAAGGAATCTTGGACATCATGTCAGCCTCAGTGGCCCAGTGGTGCGACACTTCGGCGATGGCTCTCCAAAGTTAAGCAACGCTGGGTCCGGTCTGGTCTTGGATGGGTGACCATTCGACCGTTGAGAGAGGCTGGCCGTGGTTCGGATTTCACGTTAAGCTGTAGGTCCCCTTCCTTACTTACTAGGTGGTAGGGTTTATCCCGCCCGGGTTGGTACCATCGCATTGGATGAACGATGGTCGAAGCGGCAATGAAAATTGTCCGTGTTTTCCATCCAGTTCAATGTAGCCGTGCAATATAAGGAAGGTCCTGGCATGGCACCTAGTTCCCATGTGGTGTGTTGGGCTAATACCATGACCGAACTTGTGGTATTAGCCATCCATGTCCAGTCACATAAAAAAATAATAAAAAAAAATGTAAACCTACCGCTCAGATTTATGTATGTAGATAATTGAATGCAATTTGCAATAGATTGATTGGTTTCTAAACAAATCTGAGGCATAGGTACATAAACCATATTTCTGAATCACTATCCTCATTCTAGTCATAGACTTTGAATTTTTTTTAACCGGTCGTTTTTATACAATTTAGCTGGTTATAAAACATGTTGGCAATTATTGTAATTTACTTCCTGTCTATATGCGAATGTTGTGCATGCCCAATATAGGTTTCCACAGCAGATATTTTTTGCTTAGAATTTTTTGTATTTCTTTTTGCGCATAGTCAAGTCATAAAATAAATAAGTACCTACTTAATAAATTATAAGCAAGTATAATACAATGGTGCAAGAGCGGTTACTGCCGTTTCTTTGGAAAATCTTGAGGACTACAATGACCTTAGAAGAGTTTTAGTTTCATGACGTTTATTTTTGATAAGTACACCAAACCTACCACAAACAACAGCAGATTAGTGGGCTTCACTTGTGCGAGGCTACCTGCTGATAAAAGGAACCTTCACAAAGAAGAAAGATGGTAGAGGCATCGTTGCCTCACGAAGAATGGCAGGATCGCGTCGCAATGCATCGCCGCTTCCGTGAGGGTACTCTTATAGAGATATTTTATTTTACGATGTACCAAGAACCGAGCCGTGGGAGATGGTGCGGAAGGCGTTTTTTGTACGGGCCGCTCAAGACTAACCCCTCGGCCCCTTGGCACCGACGTTGCAGTAGATTCCAACCATCGCCTACCTCATTTCTTTTGGGACATCGTAAAATTAAATATCTCTCTGTATTATGTATTTTAACATCTTCTCTTCTCTTCTCTTCTCTTCTCTTCTTCTTCTCTACTTATATAAAAGGGAACGTCTGTCCACATGCGAAGGGTAATCTCCGTAAACACAGAACAGATCAAGATGCCATTTGTACTGATTTACAGATTCGATCGCGGGGCTTGCTTTAGGATACATACCATCACGCTAAATATCCTAAAGGCTGAGCAATATCAATGAAATTACTCTCAAACAAAATTAATACCATCCTGTGGCGCATGACGGCGCTACGTGCGGCGTCATTTTGCTCGCTCTCCAAATATAGAAAGGATTAACAATTTTCGCAATAAAAGTAGGAAGCCAGTTGGCGTAGCGCGTATAACTGACTATTTCAAATATGTTTTGTTCGAGGGAGGGTTCAGGTTCGAATCCTGAAAACTCAATTTGTTTTTCTGTGTTTTTATCTCGCATATAATTTTTATGTTTTTTTTACGTAATAGTTTAATGGTCAAACCATTTTCCTAAGGAACAATTTTAAGTCATGGTAGTCAGTGCGAGACATTTTGTTCCCGAGTCGGTCATTTGATACGAAGTACGGCTGAGTTAATCAATGTTCAAACACGTCACTTTTAGCGAACCGCATGGAGTTCCTTCAATACTGTCCATACAAAGTGACGTGTTTAATCATACGCTGATGTTGATTGTGATGCCATCTGTCGGCACAGTTAACATTGATTAGATTTCCATCACTAAACAGAACCACTTTTGAATTTAGTTGTTCAGAAGAGAGGGTTGAGTTAAACAATGTTCAAACACGTCACTTTTAGTGAACCGCATAGAGTTCCTTCCATATTGTCCATATAAAGTGACGTGTCTAAGTTGACGATGATTTTGATTGTTTGCCCTTTGGTGCACTCGACCCTATGAGTTATAATTCCAAACTACTTAACTACCTTTTCGGTATTGTTTAGCGAAGTGGCCAGTTCCGAAAACGTATAGTGCGCCCTATGTATTATAAATGGGAATGTTAGAATATTTCTTATTTAATTAAGCCATATCGGCTCAACCCGTTATGATGTAAAAGTCGCAGATAAGTTACATCGTTATTGACCAGACTTTTCGATCAGCCTACTTTTTATCTAGGAAATAATTCAGCTCAACATCAGTCCAAAACCGCAGCTAGTTAGGTTCTGTGTGTAAGTGCAAATTCTTGTTCTCAATTAAGGCCCACATGTGTGGGCTCTATCTATCAAAATCTATTTAACTAAAAATGTATGACTAAATGTGTTGATATGACCAAAACTCGAGAAACAAACATTCGTTAAAGTCCTAGGAAGGTTTTTATTTATAGTAGGATCCAGTGGGTGGCGCTTTAATTGAGACCCAATTTTTTTGTAAAATTGAATAACGTGCACGTAAAGGTAAAACCTCATTTTACTGGGTTACCCGGGCTCTCAGGTGAATGTCCAAAACGAAATCAGCCCCTAGCGAAGCTACCTCAGCTAGTTGCAAATAAAAAATAAATAAAGTGCAGCATACCATTTACTTTTTGTCGGCCTAATTGTTTAAACATGTGTAAGCATTTTATCTATAATGAATTAACCTGTCTCGGATATAAATTTTTAATTCTGTGACATAATTTTTCATGAAACAAAATATGTGTGTCGAAAAATTTACACCCATTTTCTAGTTGGCTTTCCTCCAAATTCAGCATTGTGTCGGAATTCATTTGACATTGCAAATGTCGGCATGTTTTGAGTACTATTTCCTGCACAAAGTAATTGGATTGTGTGCCACCAGCGACCATTCATGCTTTTGACTGAATGAATAGTGTTTGTTTAGTCTCAGCGGTGAACTTTATTCGTTTTTTTATTTGCCTGTGCACAACACTTGGTTTCTTTTTTGCTCTGCAAAACCAACAGAAGACGATTAAGTTTTTTTTTGGCCAAACATTCAAATGAACCTGCAGCCATAGGTTTGTCATCAAACTCTGGCGAAACTTTTTTAAAAAACACTCATTGTGAACTTAAAATAGTTTTTGTTTCTTGTCTGCAAAAATATTCTAAGCTAATATTTGTTTGCTCCTCAAATAATAAATACCTTGTTTGGAGAATTTTTTTTTTTATCTCCTTTAGTCTGGCGATCTGCATATGCAGGGATTTAGCTAGAGTTTATAAGTTGTCTTTCGGTCTTGCATGGTATTAGCCCAGTGGCTAATCCATATGTTTCTGTGGTCTTATATGAATGTTCAGATCTATATAAGGTCTTGGGGAGCTATTCTTTTAATTCTGCAGAAGGTGGGGGTGGAATTATCGATCAATTTGCAGGCCATTTGGTTGGGATGCTTCTGTATGCGTTTTGCATAGGATTTAAGTTTATTCGTTATTTCCTCCTTAACCGTTGGTATCTTTAGGTCGGGTTGAATTTGAGAGTTGGTCATATACCACGGCGCGTTTGTGATCATACGCAGCATCTTGGATTGGAACTGTTGGAGTATTTCCAAATTTGAATTAGCTGCAGTTCCAAACAACTCTATCCCGTAGGACCACACAGGTTTAAGTACACACTTGTAGATGAGAAGTTTGTTGCCCATAGATAGTTTTGAATTGCGAGTCATTAGCCAATACAGTTTTCTTAGTTGCATACTTAGTGCTTTCCTCTTGGTAAAAATATGCTTCCTCCAAGTAAGGCGTCGGGTCTAGGTATATTCCCAGATAGCGCACTTCCTCACAGTCGGGTATTTGTATTCCGTTTAACTCAACGGGTAGGCATTGGCCGTGTCTGAGGGAAAAGGTCACGTGCACTGACATTGTCTCATTTGCCCTAACGCGCCAGTCTTTCAACCATTCGGAGACCAAGTTGAGATTTGTTTGAAGCAAAACTGAGCCGGTAGTCTAAGTTGTCACCTAAATTGGTGTTACGGCAAACCGATCGACTGGCGTTTTCAAATGTATGGAGAAATTGAAGAGCGCGCGCAGCGGGCGTTAAGCGAACTAACATTTGCGAGTCCGAGTTTGATTTGACAGCTTACTCAACGTTGCCGTAAATACGTCGACGTTGCCGTTTATGTCGACTCCGCGTTTTCATACAAATCCGAAGTCCGAGTTTGACTTTGACAGCTTGAAGAAGTAAAACCACAGAATATCTAGTAAAAACTTGTATGGAGTTTGGAGAAAACGACAGTCGATCGGTTTGCCGTAAACGCCAATTTAGGTGAGAACTCAGACTTCGGGTACTGATGCGTGACCAGGATTTTTATGGGTAGCTATGAGAGCTGTGTCGTCTGCAAATGTACCTACAAGTACTTCTTTGGTCGCCGGTAAGTCAAAGGTGTATATATGAGGTACAAGATTGGGCCCAGTACACTTCCCTGGGGAACTCCTGCTTTGATTGTCTATAATTCTGTTCTGTCCTCTCCATGCTTTACGTAAAAGTGTTGCTGATTTAGGTATGATTTCATGAGTAAAAAATAACTTGGAGGAAGGGTCTTTAGTATTTTAAAAATATTTTTAAATAAAAAAAGGACCGCCTTCAAAAAAACCGGAACTAAAAAGCAAAAAATAATTTGTTACTTTTAATTATTGTACGACAAGCTATTTTAATACTAACTAATTATGTACAATTTCTTAATTTTTAATCATCTTTTGAAGTCGGTGCCTTGGGTAGAGTTCACTCCGCACGCTGTTGACCGAACAGACACAATTTCAGCCGAACACACCCGAAGTCTACGAGAGCGTAAACAACCTGAGTCAGCAATGATTGGTCCACAGAGCATTCTACCTGGAGATGTCCTTAGCGTTGGTTTACGTGCAAGCTGATATCGATACAGCAGTGCAGCGTACTGAAATTGGGTTTTAACGATACTTTCAGCTTTATAAAGGCGCGCGCACTGGTGAAGGAGTAGGTACGTTAATTCGCTGCTCTGTGGATTGGTGCTTCCTACGACATCGTTGTCTGAACGAAATGATTTTTGCCGAAATTGGTGAGATATGTACCTACTAACCGCACACTCGTTTTGACACGTGTTTGTTGTATTTAAGTACAAAACTACTGAACCGATTTTGATAAAGAAAAAATGGGACCAACTAGAAAGTATACCCTTTCGAACAAAAAAAGAATTTTTCAAATCGGTTCAGGGGTCTTCGAGTAATCGGTGAACATACATAAAAAAAAAAGAGAAAAAAAAAATATTCCGACGAATTGAGAACCTCCTCCTTTTTTTCGAAGTCGGTTAAAAAAGTAGGCCATCATGCCATACACGGTCAAAAGCTTGAGAAATGTCCAGAAATGCGGCCGAGCAGTATTCCTTGTGTTCGAAGGCATCATTGACCTTTGTGACCAGTCTATGTACCTGTTCGATTGTCCCGTGTGCCGCTCGAAATCCAAAAATTTTTGAGAAAATATGACTAAAGTGATACTCAGGGGTTGCATGTAACTTATGTAACACAAAATTCTCAAATGTTCTACTCCCCACGCCCCCCTACGTACCAGTACCGTAAACCCCCCACCTTCTGGAAGTTTCGGGATTTATTCTGGAAAGTTTTATAAAAACTTTTTAATAAAAATTAACATGTGCTGTTACATTGACAATAAGCGTAAATGAATTCATGAGAAGACGGGTTCTACGCATGAGATTCTCACCTGTGAGTCACCGGGGAGTCACAACACTTAGTGTTCTCCCTCTCTAATTATTCCAATTAGAGTGCAATGACACAACATAACATTTGATGTTTGTTGACATTAGGCAAAAGCGTTTCACTTTCATCTATAACTTGAAATCGTGTTCGCTTCATGAGTGCATTATTCTGGAAATGACGTTTTGTCTATGAATGGATTTTTTGCAGCTCATAGCTTAGGGGCGCGGGGACTTGCCTTACAAAATATAATTTAGGGCATAGTATTTGTAGTGGGGCCGTGAGTTATCAGTGTGAGTTCGTCTCTTATACACACCTTCTGTCCCTAAACTTCTTTGTAGAATTAAATATTACCTTCTATGATTTTGGAAAATACAATGTGTAGTTAGAAACAGGTGATAATGTTCTTGAAAATGTCAATAAATTACATTTACCTATCCTGTATCACTTTTTTTACTTTTCTCCGAACGGCTATTAGACATTATCCAATAAATTCCCCATGCTACGTCCTCATAACTGTTTACATGCTCTCAATGTTTTACTAGTTTTTTTTTTAAATTTTGGATCCCGAATACATTGTCAAAACATACAAACAAAAACATATGGACATTTCTTAAAATTTTAAAATCTTAGGGCCTTCACGACAGTCTTAACAATGGAATCTGTTGCAGAAACTGGCGCTCCCGCTACTTCATCCTGTTCGTCAATGGAAACCTCGTCGGTTTCAAGAACCAACCGGAGAAGAGCAACTACAAGGAGCCGCTCAACAACTTCACAGTGAAGGGCTGCCAGATCATGCCAGTCGACAAACCCAAGCCGTACACGTTTACGATACGCGGCCTCCAGTGGACCACCGTCATCGAGCGGATATTCTACGTAGACACGGAGAAGGAGAGGTTAGTTTCATTTAGTGTTTTGCAAGTAAACTTCTGTAGTACTTCATTGGTTTCAACAACTATCCGGAGAAGAGCAACTGCAAGGACCCGCTCGACAACTTCACTGTGAAGGGTTGCCGGATGATCCTCGTTGACCAAAAGGAAGCCATCAACGTTATGATAGTCGACCTCCAGTGGACCACCAAGGCAGGGTGTTATAGTCACTTTGTAGCTGCCGTCCACATGAAGCATGAAGTGAGCAGATATTCTACGTCGACACACACAATGTGAGATAGGTTTGGCAATGTGTTGCGAGTGTTTTTGTCGTGATTTTCAAGGTTCTGCAACTGGTCCTGGTCCGTCTATCGGCCAGTCCATCTATTACAACCTATTTTCTTGGCTTTGACTTTGAACTTGACTTTTTGTAGTCAAATGAATTCCACTGATCCTCACATATTACGCCTGGGGACTGTTCCACCTCTCTGAGGAACTCTGACCCACTTAAATGTCAAACATTATCCATTTGTATTTTTCAGAATTGGTTAGCTTTTAACAAGTTTTCAATGCATCTAGATAATGTCTAGACTAGACAAAGATTAAAATATGGATTTTTATGTCCCGAAATTCTGTAGTGAACGAGTGTTTTTCTGCTGTTAAGATTAAATTACTTGTTCCATCTTATTCCGATCTGTCCCCAACAGATAATATTGGAACCATTGTACCGATTGTACTCATGCAGACATACTTGACATTTTGGGAAGGCGGAAATCTTGAGGCTTTTTATTGCAACGGTGTCTATCGGTTTATGGTCCATCTATCCAAAGCTGCCCAAAAATAACCTGGTAAGACCCATATACAGTTTATAAAACACATTTGTTTATGACTTTAAAATAAAAATCATGAATTGTGCATGTTCGCTTACTTGCGTCTCTTCGACGAACCATAGCTATCTTAGAGTTTGGAGACCCTCCATCTCTGAAGGGATATAGGTTCTCTTCTGTGTACTATCGTCTGTACCACGGAGAGTGCTCGATCTGAGCTGCATATCCCTACCCTTCCGTCACTGTTCTATTCTAACATTGCTCAACGTGCGACAGGCAGGGAATCCACCCATTCACTGTCCATGTTCTAACTATAAGAACGAACCCATCCTGTAGATCGTTTCTCTATACTGTTTAATGAACTCTCTGCCGAGGTATCAGAAGGACCTGGGGTCTTTTAAAAGTAATGTGAAGTAGCACCTGGCTGGCAGGCATGCTTTTCACAGATCCTAATAAAGTTCGAAAGTCCATGGCGTCGTCGGGCATCTGTAGGTTGAGGGTCTGGCGTACGACATGTGTCACTCTTGCCATAAACAAATTATTATTGAGTAATCTTGAAGCACAGAAAAAATAATATTCCTAACCGAAGATGCACCTAGTTATTGGAGACAAACGGGAACTACTATTTTCCTCATTCACTATTTCAACTGCATCACGGAGAACATTTTCATTAATAAATAAATTAATTGATGAAATAAAAATTTATTAAATTAATAATTCAATAAAATAAAATGTAATTATATCACTAACAACAATGTAAGAGCTAAAAAGTTTCTTAGGAAACAGTCGCACACACGCCACCTACAATTAACTTTGTAATTTGTTACTCATTCAAAGGCATATGTTCAGATTATCAAAGGTTCAAGCTGATAAAGTATTCACCAGCATAGTCCGATAGCCATCACACCTCACCGACGCACCGAAACAATGTCCATCAGTCACGTGCATTGCAATGCGCTGCAAAATGGGATTTACGAGTGTTCGGAAACTACGTGTACGCCCATACGTATTCAACATATTTCTTTTTTCCTATGACGTGCACAATAAAGGCGCAATATTAAGCGATAAAAATTACAATTGGCCGTGGTTATTGCAGGCGAAGTTATTATGGTAGATTGACGTTGCAACAATTTTATGGCTCTGTTGCATACTTTGTGCAACGATTTCGTGCAACAGTCGCACATGCGATTCGACCGAGATATGTTATTGAGTGGTGCATTGGATGATTTGAGAACTATTCTGTAAGTCTTTTGTTTTATTTTGAGGCTTCCCCATGTCCATTCATCTGTTAAGTTCGATTCCACAAACATGAAATGTGTTCTCTGCACATTTTGTATGAAATCGCATGCAATATTACTTATACAGAGCGGCCGATTTTTCGACCAAACGTTCGCACGTTGGTCTGTTTCAAAATCCTTGTCTTTTAATGTACTCGACTGCCTTTTACAGAATTTACTTTATCTATATGTTACGGTTAAGATCGGCTCGTAAGCTATGCTCCCCATGCAAACGTAGTTTACTAATAATTTGGGAACCGCTATTCCAATTAAATTGATATTTAATATCTAATATCAGGTAACAAATATCTGCATGCTTTTGTTTTTTTTTTAAATCCAAACCGAATGAAATGAAAGCAAAAAGAAAATCTTCATACGAATTTTGTTTTCTCTATGGTTTGACCCAGAATACATTTACCGAAAAAACAAAGGCATGCAGACACAGATATTTGCAGCCTAATATTAGATACCAAATATCAAGTAAGTTGGAACATTGGTTTTCAAATGATTAGTAAACTACGTTTGTATGGGAGGCGAAATTTTCAGGTGCTTACGGGCCGACCTTAAAGCCCGGTTTTGGTTAAAGTACGAAATATTTTTTCCCTTGAAGGTAACTAAGATTTTCAAGATATACCTGTGTCGAGGGATACTCATTTAGAGTTTATGGTAAGAAAAAAATAACCTTAACCAAATTTTTTTTTCGATTTCTTGAAAAAAAAATAATTTAAAGTTAATTTTTTTTCTTTACATCAACTTTTAATTAATGCACTCAACATGGATATAAGTGCAGAAATCCAAAAAACTTCAAGGAAAAAATAATTTCGGACTTTAACCAACATCGGACTTTAACCGTAATATATACAAAGTGAACAAGTTTAGATGTTTCCAAAACCTGTGATGGAAATCGAAAGAAATAACAAAATGTGTATGTTAACCTAATAAAAAAAAATGTAAAGATAAACAAAACCAAATAACATTAAGAAACAATTTGACCTGTGGTTTTTTTAACTGCCAAACTATTATATTTATCACAATATTTACCTAATCTAATTGTTTCCAAATCCAAAGTACAAATATGATTAAATACATTTTTGATTCTGAATAATTTGATAAACAGGCCATGAACTCTATGCTACCAATGTTTTTTACACTGTAGATAAGATCGGATTTTCCCAGGAATATAGCCACATTAACCAATGCACAATTCCAAACATTGCCTCATTCCGTTATGAAGTGTTGCCAGGCTCTATGTTTCCGAAGAGATCAGAGTGTTGTGTTTTTAATATTTCGTTGTCATTAATCTGTTTGTATTGTACATTCCTCGCCCTAATGAGTCGTATTTTGGTGTACAAAACGGCGTAAACATTAGTGTAGTCTTCATCTAGTGCTGTTGTGTGATGTTAGCGCTTGTGAGAAACCAATTTGTGGAACAATTGCCATGTCCTGACCACTTTTGGATTGTCCTGAGTGATTATGAACTTCAAAAAGTTGCGGGCAAAATCTTTCGTTCTTATCATGTGAGTTTGGACTGTCATACATTATCTGTGACTTTCTGTCATTTCATTCTATGTTACTCCATTGAATGTAAATATTCAATTGAAATGACAGAAAGTAGGGTTTGGATGAGCTTTGGATTATCTAGTTTCCTTTAAGTTTACGGCTAACACAGTCATACTTCGACAATAATGTTTAATTTGACGGCTTACCGCGCGTATGAGGAGTGGGACGTGCTGCTCGATGTTTCGGAGCCTCACATGGGCTTACTTCGGGCATACTTCGACGCCTCTACTAATTCCTTTCATACCTTTTTTACTTTCGTACGTATATTTTCGTGGTCGTAGTAGTTTCGAATTTGTTTCATATTCTCACTTACTGTCTGACCTCAATCATGGTAAGGCAACATAAATCAGATCACATCCACAGTTATTTGTTTGACCTTTACCTTTAACTGTTTGTAACTGTGATAAATATGTGTCATAACAAAGTGTAATCATGCATGCACACAGTGTAAACATTTAAATTGATGTCTTGTCACAGCTGACGCAAACGGGGAATCCTTTAACTTTTTCACTGTCTCCCTTTTTCGTCTGTGCCTGAATTCCTATGCTTAAAATATGCAACTTAAAAAAATTTGACCCAGAAAAAGATGGAAAATATGGACAATTTTCATTGCCGCTTCGGCCATTGTTTCAATCCCAGCGGCATAAACCCTAACACCTATTCAGTTGTTTCGTCTCGAATGCGAGTTGTTCTTTGGTTCGAAATCCATGTATAACTGTAGGTCCTCTTCCCCCACTAGGCAGTACGGTTAAGAGGATAATGAGGTGATCGAGTTCCATACAGAGGCTCGTGCCTGTTTCCTCAGTCAAATTTTGCAATTAAATTAACCACTTTTTATCACTCTTTTTAGTATTGCTCACCCTTAGGAGTGGTATGCTTTCATAAAATTTATGAAAAGACTACGCCTTAGATATGCCCTACTGATGAGAAAAAGAATAATTCAAATCGGATGACAATGGCGGG
This sequence comes from Incurvaria masculella, assembly GCA_946894095.1. NCBI lineage: Eukaryota > Metazoa > Arthropoda > Insecta > Lepidoptera > Incurvariidae > Incurvaria > Incurvaria masculella. Next base: position 12,260,040 of record OX335643.1, read on the forward strand.
GATAACATATGAGTACACACATAAAATGTATTTTTGCACTATACTTTCTTTTGTAAATTGTTTTTTTTTTGTGGCGTAATAAAGAATTTTCAATCAATCAATCAATAAAAAAACATGTAGACGAATTGGGAATCTCCTCATTTTTTTAACTCGGTTGAAAGAAAAGACACCTTTTTTCCATGTTTGTTATTAACCGGTCGTGACGGTCCCGCAGGAAGGAATGGGTGGACGCGATCCGCTACGTCGCGTCGCGGATAGCGCCCGGCGGCTCCGGCGACGTCGACATGACGCCCTCCAACGACGAGATGTTCGACAAGTTCTCGCAGCAGGGCACCTCGGGCAAGGCCGGCGGCAGGAGGAAAGTGGTAAGTCGCGCGGGCACTGTCGCCTGTGGCGTGTCACGGTATTAAGGTCGGCCCGTAAGCATCAGAAAATTTCGCCTCCCATACAAACGTAGTTTACTAATAATTTGAAAACCACTATTCCAACATACTTGATATTTGGTATCTAATATTAGGCTACAAATATCTGTGTCTGCATGCCTTTGTTTTTTCGGTAAATGTATTCTGGGTCAAACCACAGAGAAAACAAAATTCGTATGAAAATTTTCTTTTTGCTTTCATCTCAATCGGTTTTGATTTTAAAAAAAAACAAAAGCATGCAGACACAGATATTTGTTACCTGATATTATATATTAAATATCAATTCAATTGGAATAGCGGTTTCCAAATGATTAGTAAACTACGTTTGTATGGGGAGCATAGCTTACGGGCCGTTCTTAAGGCCCTGGTACTAGCCAAATCGCAAAGTTAGACGAGGCACCCCAAGTCTGACGATTAGAAGTGTCATTCTTACAATATATGATTCCTTGTCTAGGAATCAACCTATTTTGGTTTATTTATGTTTCCTTTCTCTATACAAAATACATTGCGGAAATGGTGTCCATTTCCGAACTTTTTTGACTAAATGTAGAAATCTAAAAGCAAATGGATTTATTTGTTTATGCATAATGCTGTTTTTGCTTATATTTAGAAATCATATAACTTTCAGATTTTATTATTATTTAATTAAATGATGGAAAAAAAATTATTAAGAATCCATTATCAGTCTGGAGTTCTATTTGGACTTGCTGAGGCTTTTCACTACATATTATTAAATTTGTTTAAAGGTGCATTTGTATGGCGCGAGTAGTTGGCTAGTCCTAGCGCCTTAAGACGTCCCGCTCATTTTTATTTATAATTAAAAAAAAATATATGGAACCTGACTTGGATGGCCAAACAACTGGATGAAGTTAGCCCAATTGACCACATTCCCGAAGGAATTAAGTGCCGTGCCAGGACCTTCCCTTTATGAGCACGGCCATAGATAAAAACCGGCCAAGAGCGAGTCAGACTCACACACGAAGGGTTCCGATGGTCATACAAGATTTAACACAAACAAATGACGTTTTTTGTATGGGGTCCCTTGAATTTTTATTATTTTTAAATTCTACCTATTTGTTGTTATAGACGTTTTGCGCAAAAGTAATAAGTTGGTGCACAACTAGATAAGTGTACCTATATTGGTACTTTTCAACATTTTCAAACAACCATTACTAAGGCTGAGATAAATAGTCGTATCAGAAACTAAGACTAACGGAAAGTAGTACTTTGTGATGTCACTTTGACACATTTTGTATGGAGGAAGTATTCATAGCATATTGGATGAAAATATGGTCAAATCGGAAATAAAAATTGTCCCTGTTTTCCATGCAGTCCGAATGTGGGTGTGGTACTAGCCATCCATGTTCATTTACATAAAACAAAACAGGATATCTTTCATTTTACTGTATTCCAACAGCACCGTTTGTCGTCACTTACCGTTTAAAACTTTTTATAAACTCGCGGTTATGCGTGGACGAGACATTGACATTGGATTTCGGGAAGGTCGCGATCGCTCTAAAGTCATCGGCGTGAGGTCCCAAACAAGTTTGCAACAAGTAAGTGAGGGGCATATTGTCGAGGGAGTTAATTTATTGCACGCATTTAGATTACGCGTCGGGTTAAATTTTAAAATAAAAAACCCGAATGGAGGTAAGGTATTCTTGGATCGTTGTGCTGTGTGGGTTACGGCGCGTAAAAAGTATACAAGTTGCCCCACTGAATTTCTTCCCGGACATCTTGTAAGAGACAACTAAGGGATTATGCATTCTTGGTTCGGATTCCAAGTGAACCTTCACTTTTCCTTGCTTAAGAGGTTGGTACCATCGCATAAAATGGCGGATGGTCGAAGCGGTAATCTAATGAAGGTCCTGGCATGGCACCTAGTTCCCATGAGGTGTGTTGGGCTAATATCATGACAGTAGGTGTGATATTAGCCATATTAGTCCAATGGCATAAACAAAGTATGAAAATGTGAACAAAGCCCTTGGTCGGACTTCTTACCTAAATTGAAAAAAAATACCGGAAGGGAAAGGGGGGGTAAAAAAACGCCAAACCAATCGACTTGCGTTGTCAAATGTGTGGAGAATTAAAGACCGTATGCAGTGGGCGTTAAGGCGCTAGGACTAGCCAACTACTCGCGCCATACAAATGCACTTTATAACAAATGTAATAATATGTAGTGAAACGCTTCAGCAAATCCAAATAGAACTCCAGACTGATAATGGATTGTTAATAATTTTTTATTCCATCATTTATTTAAATAATAATAAAAATAAAAAAGTTGATTTTTCTCATTAGAAATCTGAAAGTAATTCGATTTCTAGATATAAGCAAAAACAGCATATATGCATAAACAAAAAATTCCATTTGCTTTTAGATTTCTACATTTAGTAAAAAAAGTTCGGAAATGGACACCGTTTCCGCAATGTATTTTGTATAGAAAAAGGAAACATACATTAACGAAAATAATTCAATTCCTAGACAAGGAATCATATATTGTAAGAATGACACTTATAATCGTCAGACTTAGTTAGTTAACTTGGGGTGCCTCGTCTAACTTTGCGATTTGGCTAGTACCAGGCCCTTAAGGTGGCCCAACCCGCTCATTTCCCCATACAAAAGGGGAAAGAAGATCACGCCTATATTTCTTGTCAGAGATCCAAAAATTTGCTCAATATAGCTTTATTTGATTGAACTAGATGTCTGATGACCATTGGCATTGTAAAATTGTGTGTGGTTTCCAAGTTATAACGTCCGAAAGTTCGGATTTTTCGCGCGTTTTATACAATTACTTTGGAGGTGGATTACGCAATGATAAAGTAAGAACATCTTAAAAAGATTAGTCATCAGACATAGCTTGTTTAATCAAGATTTATAATCTATTTAGTTTTTCTTAGATTTTTGACTACAGCGGTCGTGGTTTACTTTTAGCTATAAGTCGTTTTGAAATTAAAATTTTCGTAAATCTTACCAAATCATACACTATGCACATTGTCTTTTTTGTGGACAGGTTGCATCTTCCTCATAACGGAGCCTGTCTTATTCTTAGAAACAGATAGGGTCCCAGAGCGCAACAGCGCGGTTTTGTACCGTGCCCGCAAATGAGTTGAGGCCGCCGGGTTGGGCCACCTTAAGCGAACTAACATTTGCTAGTAGTGTGCATTTGCAAGACCAAACCATTCCTTCCTACATTTCATATCTCATCAAAGATTTTTATCATTTCTTCATTCTTACCTGGTGTTATTGGTGCCTTGGTTGGTGTTATATGCTTTATACAGATTTTTAGGGTTCCATACCCAAAGGGTGAAAACGGAACCCTATTACTAAGCCTCGCTGTCCGTCCGTCCGTCCGCCCTTCCGTCCGTCCGTCTGTCACAGGGCTGTATCTCATGAACCGTAATAGGTAGGCAACTGAATTTTTAACAGAGGGTGCATTTATTTTGCCGCTATAATAACAAATAAGTCAAAATAAAATATAATAATAATTAAAGGGGGGTCCCATACAAAAAACGTGTTTTTTTTTTGTGTTAAATCTTGTTCGATCGTACGGAACCCTTCGTGTGCCAGCCCGACTTGCACTTGGCCGGTTTTTTCTCAAAATTTAGCTTATCTGGACACGTGGTCAACTCGTACTGCTGTTTTATTCAATCATGTCTTAAGGATGTTCCGACCCATACAATGTTTTTTTTACACAGAACGCAAAAAGTATTGCACTTTAAGGCACGAATTCGTCAAAAATATAAAATATAGCCATAGTAGTTGCAGCGAAAACATATTCACAATTTCAAGTTTAATGGTTTCGTTGTAATTGCCGATTCGAAGTTTTACACCGTTAGATGGCGCTGTTAAATAAAAATCGTATTTATATAAATTGTAACAAAACCAATAATCCTGAAATTGTGAAATTGTTTTCGCTGCAAGTAATATGACTATATTACACTTTTATTATTAATTCGTGGCTTAAAGTGCAATACTTTTTGCGTTCTGTGTAAAAAAAACATTGTATGGGTCGGAACATCCTTAATTCTCTACATTTACATGTATGTGTTGCAATAATAGTGTCAAACCATGGTTATTTAATTTCACTAGTAAAATTATATGATTTGACAAATTATTATTATTATTCTAACCTAACCTAACCTAACCTAATTATTTCCAGTGAAATTCTGGCGATATCATAATATTAGTAGTAATATTGTAATACATATAAACAGTTGACAAAAAATTACAAAGTTACTAGAAAAATAAGACGAATACATCTTTGAAAATATGAATGTCACATGCATAATGTATTGCACCATGGTGGAACTCGTCTGCATTGAACTATTGAACTGTTTTAATTTAAATTAGTTTTAAAGTTTGTAAGTAGACCCCATCTATCTTAAACGTGTTTTGGACTGACATTTGGCAATGCTACAAAACATTAATGGGCATCGTTAAACCTACTTAGCTTATATTAAATTAAAGTGAGGTCTGTGGAAGAGTGATAGCCCACGCTTGAATTGAAGATGGGTTTGTTTGGACCCAAAAAAGTATTGGAAGCTGGTCTTGCACATTACGCACTACCAAGGTCTGATGCTAATTTGTTAAAGAGACAAAAAACCCATTCAAGGATGTATGTTGACATGCCTATTTTTTAGGGTTCCGTACCCAAAATAGTGCCAACGGAACCATATTACTAAGCCTCCGCTGTCCGTCCGTCCGTTTGTCACAGGGCTGTGTCTCATGAACCGTAATAGTTAGGCAGCTGAAATTTTCACAGAGTGTGTATTTATTTTGCTGCTATAACAAAAATGAGATCAAATAAAGAAAAATAAAAAAATAAAGGGCTCGCACTTGACTAGTTTTTACTTTAAGCTCAGCTTATGGCATATGCCAGGCCCTCGCATAAGATGTGCCCGATGATGCCCATGGGCTTTCCAAATTACACGGAGGCTGCGAAAACCATCCCGGCCGGCCAGGTGCTTCACACCATGGATCCATTTTGGGGGAAATGCCTCGGTGCATTCCATAGTTTACCGAACCTATAGATAAAGGATTTAGAGGATCGGTTGGTCCTCATTATTGACAGTGAAGAGGTGCATTTCCAGCCTGCTTACGCAGCAACGTTATGCAGCTCCAACTCGAATTCTCCCGTAAGAGACGATAGGTTATTAAGTTGACGACGGCTTTTACATCAGAGAATATGTGTAATACTATACATATTATTGTTTAAGCAACTTAGTTAAGTGAGTTCTATTTCTAATCCATTTGCACTGAGGGTTGCTGTTTCTTTTATTCTTCTGTTCTACCAAAAATTGTTTGGCTGTAGCATTTAGATCTATGTGTGTATTTCATAACTGTGTACAATAAACTCATAAAGTTTCTTTGCGGATTCTTCTTTACTGAGTTGATCCGCGGATCAATATTTTTTTGCCGTAACTTAGTGTAGTTGGTAGTCAACCAAAAAAGTTCAAATAAATGAAATGAATTGAGATACCTAGAACAGAGAGACCCTACATCCCTTCCGAGTTAGATAGTACCTATAATCTTGGCTGGCAGAGAGCTTATTTTGTGTTCACTCCGAATATCCTAGACCAATGTTATCTGACAACATTACCTAATACCAGTTGTAGTAGAATATCTGGGCTGAGACCAGGCCGGCAAACCCTGGTGTTAAACTTGATCTAGAAAAGCTACGTGATTGCAACCCGGGAAGTGCTTACGGCCCCCAGGGCGAGCCAAGTCCTTCTCCTTCCAAGCGGCAGCGGCTGCGCAGGAACAAAACTATCAGATATTGTTACTACACACCAATGACACTTGGAAGGGGAAGGACTAGGCTCGTCTTGGAGGCTGTACCTGGAACAATAAATACATTTCAAGAGAAACTTTCGATATCACGAAGGATAACTAGTTGTATGCCCCGCTAGAACCGATAATCAAATAACCGAAGTCTCCATATCATTTCATTATTTTTGTTTGGCAAACATTTTTTTTTCAGCAATTGCATTTATGGTGCTACTTGAGCCGTCTAATACCAGCGGTTTGTGGTGTAGGGGCTAGAGGACTTGCCTTTCATGCGAGAGGTTATGAGTTCAAATCCTCGCCCCGGTCATGCACCACTTTCTTTTTCGTTCCGAGTTGAATCGAGTTCATTTCGTCACGAATGCAAGCTGTTCCATAGTTCGAAATCCATGTAAAACTATAGGCCCCTTCCCATACTAGGTGTGATTTCGTACCATCGCATTGGATGAAATAGTTGGTTGAAAGCGTTATAAGAAAATTTTCAATAATTTTAGCATCCTAGCTGTGATCATAAATCACGTGGCATGTCAAGTAATTTCTTTGCCATCCATGTCCAGTTAGATAAAAAAATGCGGTTCGTAGAAACTACAGAGCCCTAAAAATAAAAGCGTTCATATTAAAAACAGTCGAGAATGTGGACAGGAAAATGTGCTGCAGCGGGGCTATTGTGGCAAAGGGTGACTCAGCATAGCCGCTAAAGTCAACAGATTCTCAGAAGCGAATATTCAAGGGAGTCCTTGTCTGTTGAGCTCGCAAGTTGCAGTCGCAACCGCAAATATTGATTTATAGGTGACATCCTCTTCTGAGGACATTCATTCATTGCTTTGAACATACAGTGATACACATATAACGATACATAGGTGCGGTTGAATCCCTCTTATCTTAACATCTGGATATCAAACAAGGATCGGGGAAAAATTATGTGCAGTTGGTACCAGAAACCAATGGTATTAAGATATTTGTTCGAAATCGATTTGAATCGTTATATTTAATATAGTTTTAATGGGTTCCTAATCTGTCCAACCCATAGAAGTTTATTTGATGCTGTACACAAAAAGTACGTTTTTTTATGCATTAATTAATTAAAATTGACTAATATTATAATTGTGAAAGTTTGTATGTTTGTTACTCAGTCATGCAAAATGGATTAACACATAGGATACTTATCCGGGAAAAATGTTAGGTTTCTATGGGATTATCAAAAAGTTTGTCGAAAATTAGATTGCCCCGTGCAGAGCTCGGTGCCCCAGCTAGTAACGTATATAAATCATAATGAAAGGGAAATGATTAATAATTTATTGCATTACTTTTTGTGTGTTTTGACAGTTTAGATAGGTTTTAAATAAAAATAAAGCTCAAAATAAATAAGTTGTCAAATAATTAAAAATAATAATTCACAAACACTACGATTAGTTCAGCTCGTTATATTTTAACTGGAGCATTATGTCGAAGATTGGACTTGCAACACCTCAGCCCTACAAATGATTGAAAAACTACTCAAAGGAATGTATGGAATGTCCGTTGATCCGTTTTCAAATAGTCCGACTCATCTATTTCTAGTACCCTACGAGCTTGTTGTGGGATAGAATATCAGGATACTTTTTTATGACTGTCATGCTTCCATGAATAAAAATAAGCCTTGACTCATCTCGTACCATTCATCTAAGCAACGACATACCGAAGCGTCCGTATTTATGATCTCGCTTAGAATATAGTAATAATTATGTAACAGCTGTAGTCAAGCTAATTTATTTAAGTATTATGTATGGTGGTTCAAGGACCAAATACCCTGAGATGGATCCCCAATTTGATGAAATCCATTACAAGGAAAGCCTGGTGGAAACATATATTTTTAGGACAGGTTGATCACCGTGAGAGAGTATGAATGGGTTTCTGGGGAACACATTGCCTCATGGCGATATGGGGGCCTGTTGAAGAAGAAGCTGTACTGTGCCGTTAACAACAACTGCAATTCAATGTAGAAAAATAGTTTATCAACAGATGTCATTTGAAGGTCGAAACACTCAAAGGAGTAATGACACCGATTTTGATAAAAACTATAAACAATTCTTGCTGGGATTTGTATGAATGGTTTTTGAGAAAAATAATGCACCTCGTATTATTGCGCCAGCAAATGCTAAATGGAAAATTAAAGGAAAGCTTTCATTTTTAATAAACGGATTCATATTTTCAAGTATTCATAACTTTACTAATAAAGGTTTATAAAATATTTTTGGCTTTCTTTTATGGCCTGTCATAGCAAAGAGATAATACAATTTTGAAATTAGAATATGATTTTGTGATCCTGAATGCAGGTGGGCACAAGTGTGTAGCGCAGATCATTATTAATAACAGATTATAAATATTATTTATTATGGATATTTATTATATTATTATAATGAAACAATATTTATTAAGGTGGCCCAACCGGGCCTAACTCATTCGCGGGCACAGTACAAAACCGTGCTGTTGCGCTCTGAGACCTTCTCTGTTTCAAAGAATAATACAGGCTCCGTGATGAGGAAGATGCAATATGTCCGCAAAAAAGAAAATGTGCACAGTGTATGATTTGGTAAGATTTACGAAAATTTGAATTTCAAAACGACTTATAGCTAAAAGTAAACCACGACCGCTCTATTCAAAAACCAAATAGATTATAAATCTTGATTAAATAAGCTATGTCTGATGACTAATATTTTTAAGATGTTTTTACTTTATCATTGCGTAATCTACCTCCAAAGTTATTGTATAAAACGCGCGAAAAATCCGAACTTTCGGACCTTATAACTTAGAAACCAAACACAATTTTACAATGCCAACGGTCATCAGACATCTAGTTCGATCAAATAAAGCTATTTTGAGCAAAATTTGGGATCTCTGACAAGTAATATGTGCGTGATCTTCTTTCCCCGTTTGTATGGGGAGTTGAGCGGGATGGGCCACCTTAAAAGTTAAATATTGTAGATCATATAGGGAACCTTTCATTTGCGAGTCCGACTCGCACTCAGTAAATTAAAAGAATTCACCAAACGCCATTGGCGTTAAACGCTTTTCGAACAACGCTCTTCAGTTACGTTTCCGCTTCGCGTGCCAAATCTGACACCCGTGACTCCCCGCAGACGCTGGAGAAGTTCGAGTTCGTCAAGGTGCTCGGCAAGGGCACCTTCGGCAAGGTGGTGCTCAGCCGCGAGAAGGACTCCGGCAAGCTGTACGCCATGAAGATCCTCAAGAAGAACGTCATCATACAGAAGGACGAAGTGGCGCACACCATCACCGAGAACCGGGTGCTCAAGTCGACCAACCACCCGTTCTTGACGGTACACTTTGGATTTTATCACTTTCGAGGGTCAACTGGAACCAGGTTACCAAGGTGAATCAACTCGTAGGGTGAACAGGTGTTCTTATTTGATGGTTTAATCTAGTCTTTTTTTTTTGGGAACATGAAATGGTTGGCTAATACGTCATGATAAAAGCCCAATACATCACATTCCCGAAGCCAGAACCTTTCCAGATACGTCTGTTTGTCTGTCTGTCTGTCGAGAGCCGTTTAGCTTCAGAGCAGAAAATAATATAATTTAAAAAAATGTTATCAGTCGCTGTCAGTCCGTATGCCTAGATCTAAATTGCTATATAATATTTTAACCAAAACTTGGAATTGTATTAATATTTCTATCAAGGGTGTATTTTGGTGGGCTTTCTCTATGAAAAAAATATTTGTATGGTTGAGTGAGTATGTAAAGTGTAATGGACTTTTAGTTTTTGTATTTTTGGAAAAATACAAAAATGTTAAATTTTTTTTTTCTTTGGGGTGTGCTTTTAAAATAATATAAAAAAGCTCATTAAAAAAGGCATTGAAAATAACCATTTCACTACACTGAAATACAAGTTAAGGAAATTGTATGTCCAATTGGTATTAAGGAAAAAAACATAATTATTAAATAATGTTTACTGTTACATCACATGAACCGTTCCTGGCAATAACAAAATTCCCCCATTAGTTCATCACGCATGAAAGTGAAAATAAGGAATAAATAATTTTCTGTTCATGCGGTTGACGTGTGAGTGGCTTCCGTTGTGTTATCCGCGCTACTGCATGCTGCATGTTGATATTTATTGATGTAGGTAAAGATATTGTCACATATTTTATATTGAGGTTATGCAACAACATTGAAGCTTGAAATGTTTTTTTTTTATAATAAGCAGAAAAATATTTTTGCTCTGGAATTTGTCAGAACCTGCGATCTTTGGATTACTGGTATCCAAACCTGCAACCTTTGTATTACTTTGTTTCAAACCTGCAACCTATGGATTACTTCAATCCAAACCTGCAATCATTGGATTACTTCGTTTCAAACCTGCAACCTATGGATTACTTCAATGCAAACCTGCAACCTTTGGATTACTTCGATCCAAGCCTGCAATCTTAGGATAAATTTTATCCAAACCTGCAACTTTTGGATCAATTGGATCCACTACCTTTAGATTACTTGGATCCAGTCCTGCTTCCACGAACGTCCAGACCAAAAAACGTTTGTGTTTATTATCAAAATCTGATCAATCTTCAATGTAGATATCGTATTATTAGTATGTTACATTTTACTAATACAAAGTTCATAATTAATATTTTTTAACTCTGTCCACTCTCAAACAGTTTTAACTGTATCTTTTTTCTATGCCAACTTAATAAACTTTTAATATTTTTTTCTTAACATTCCATTGTGGCTAGACATTTCTTTTATTAAGTTAATAATAAAACTGTTTATAAATCAATCAAAATAAAAGTGTATCGGTTTGAGAATGTGATCCTGATTGAAAGGAAAAATAATCCCGTCAAGATGTACATCCGTGCTTGCAAAAGGTCCAATCGTTCTGAATTTTTTATACGTTGTTGGGACCTAAGCCAAGAGTAAGAAACTAGATATGCAATTTCCAAAAACCTGTGCGACCGGTTTTATAGCCGAAAAACCTCGAAATTTTAACACTTATCAGTTTTTGCTCAATATCTTAGTGAAAGAAGGGTCTGACCAGTATAGTCACTTAATACACTTTTAGCTAGACTAAACGTGCTACAATTCAAGACCAAAGTGAGCTCTGTACAATTATTAGTTCCCGAGATACACCTCTTCGAAAGTTGAATTTTTTTTACAAAAGTGAGTTTTTTTCCAAGTGGTCACTTATATTGTGAAATATATTCTAAGATACGCATCCTATGTCAATTATTATGTGAAGTATATTCATAGCACATTTAATAAGCTTTCATATAAGACCAGATGGATACTTGTAGGCCTAGCGGTTCTCTCAAAACCGGCAGATAACAAAAAACAGTCATAAGTGGGTTTTAGGGCAAATGCAAATAAACTGTTCTCACATCTTATTGTTTTTATCAAATTATTGAACAAAAAGTTTTTTTCAAAATTTAGTCAGTCAGTCAGCGTGTTTGCGTCCACTGCTGGACATACGCCTCTCCAATTTTTTCCAGTCCTCCCGGCCCTCAGCGGTACGGAACCACTGCTTTCCGCCGACGCAATTGATGTCGTTGTCCCACCTGGCAGGTGGTCTTCCCACACTCCGTTTTCCTGTCCACGGCCACCAGTGTAGGACACGGTTTCTCCAACGGTCGTCGTCTCTTCGGCTGACGTGGCCAGCCCACTGCCACTTGAGCTTAACCAACCGGTGTCCAATATCGACTAATCTGGTACGTCGGCGGATTGCCTCGTTACGCACCATATCCCGTAGCGATATTCCCATCATGACTCGCTCCATTGTTCGCTGGGTAACTTTCAACTTGTGAACAACGGCGCCCGTCAGAGTCAACGTTTCACACCCGTACGTCATAACCAGGAGGACGCACTGGCACGACTATTCAAAAAGTGAAGTAACAAAATGTATCGGGAATTATGTCATAATCAAATATTGTTATATATACACTTGTACCTCCAATAAGGATTTATTCATTTACATTACAAAAATTAACACTGATATAACTCGTGTTTTGTGTTTTGGTTGCCAAATAATGCTTTTTTTATCTCGGAATCCCCGGGCTTGGGGTCGCACAAAGATGTGGCTGTGATGGACGCAGGAGAGGCGCCCATTTTATTGTCGGGTCATCTTCATCGTCCAAGCATTCGGAGGTAGCACCTTGCTGCATAGGTGACCTGAAGCATCCTCAGTCGGCGTCAAACGGCAAACGAGCGAGATTAAAGCTCACTGAATTGCCAAACAATCTTCCAGGAATTCCATAGTATCCCTTTGAGGCTCTATATAACCTGAAAGCACTTTATGCTTGTATCTCTCACGGCTTGTGAGGAGGAGTCTGGCCGAAGGAAGACCTCCAATTGCTCACAAAGTGATTGACTCTTTGGCAGCATCTTCTGGGTAGCCGTCGAAAACGATGGAAGCGTTATTCCCAAACTGGTTACGTACGTACATATGTAGCATAGGGCGGCATAACTGCTCAAACTGAGCTTTTTCGCTGTCACACGACCTTGTACAAGAGGCGCCACTATCCAAAACGACGTGCGTGTCGGCATCTATAGGCGTGTAACTAGAAAGAAGAGTGAAGGAAGGGTAAAGAGTGAATTGTTCCATAAACAAGTTCAAGGAACATGTACACCTTGCTTGTAATGTTCTTTGAACAAGACATCGGTAACGGGGCTACTTGAAGTGATCCTGTAGATCCTTTTCAGATTTTACCCTTGCCCTTCTGGGAAAAAAATCTTGTAAATGCAGGTGCTCTGGGAGCTGCTCGTGCAGAAAGGCTGGGCTCCACTTCTCATTCCACTGCCAGTCATGCGATGCCAAATCGCGCTGGATGTGGAGCTGTAATGCTCGGTCGTTGAAGGTGACCCGACGACAGACTGGGCGCCTTTCCCTGCGTCTATCACAGCCACATCTTTGTGCAACCCCTCGAGCTTGGGCATTCCAAAATAAAAACAATCATGATCTGCAGCTTTCAAAACACAAGACATGAGTTATATAATTTTGATTTTTTGGAATATAAATTATTATGTACATGATGTATGTACAAGCATTACTATATGTATATATAACAATATTTGATGATGATGATGACATAATTCCCAGTAAATTGTTTTTCTTCACTTTTTGAAAAAAAAAAAAACTTTTTGTTTAATGATTTGATAAAAACAAAAAGATGTGGGAACAGTTTATTTGCATTTCCCCTAAAACCCACTTATCACAGTTATCTGCCGGTTTTGAGAGAACCGTTTGGTCTACAAGTATCCATTTGATCATAAATGAAAGCTTATTAAATGTACTATAAACACAGTTCACACAATATTTCAAAATGTTTTTCGAAGTGGTCATTACTTCGAAAAAATAACACTTTTTGGGAAAAAATGCCTATTTTCGAAGAGGTGTATCTCAGGAACCAATAATTGTACATTCGCTCACGTTGGTCTTGAATTGTAGCACATTTAGTCTAGTTAATAGTGTATTTAGTAACTATTCTCGTCAGACCTCTCTTCACTAAGATATTGAGCAAAAACTGAAAAAAGTGCTAAAATTTTGAGTTTTTTTGGCTATAAAACCGGTCGCACAGGTTTTTGGAAATTGAAAATCTAGTTTCTTACTCTTGGCTTAGATCCCAACAACGTATAAAAAATTCAGAACGATTGGACCTTTTGCGAGCACGACCCAACGCAAAAGTACGCAACTTTCTTCTCTTTATTGCCCTTCGTACAGTTTTTCTAAAGACAACACATATTTACAATCATGTTTTTTGGAAGATTTTAAAGTATTTTGTGGTGAAAATAAATTTAAAATGGTACACTTTCACATAACTGTCCATATTGTTGCGTAGTGTGTGCCCAGCCTTATGTTTTCGGTCAAGTTATGTGCATGATTATTGCAATGTTGACGGGTTAAACTTTTGGTGAGCAGCTGTTAGCATTTGAAGTGACCTTGTTATGTAGGTGCAACTTGACTTTATTCCGATACCTCTTGTGATGAATAGCATGCGTGCCTTTCACCCATTTGACATTCGCAATTCTGGTGCAATATTGGAATAGTTATTTTATTTCCTATTTTAAATTCCTATGTTAGTCCACGGTGTATTAGTCGCAATCAAATAGCAAAATCCATAGTTTAGCTAAATTGCTAGAGGTTTTTAACTTACAAACATTAGCTCACTTCGCAAATTTCCTTAAAGATCGCATTTCTACTTCATTTATTCTATATTCGTGCCTCATTTCCCATACCCAAGTCTTGCTTCCATACATAAGTGTAGGCGCCAGCACAGTACAGCCAGGACAGCGATTCATAACGCTGTCCTGGCTGTAAAGGATTTTCCTATTTCACAGCGACATATACATTAATTATAAAAAAGTAAGAGCATATATGATCCATTTTCCTATAATTTTTTCGCTTGCAAAATGCTGGTCAGTCAGTCAGCTTGTTTGCGTCCACTGCTGGACATACGCCTCTCCAATTTTTCTCCAGTCCTCCGGGCCCTCAGCGGTACGAATGCTGGTATACACGGAAAATGTCTCAATTAATGTTCCAACAATGTATGTGTTCTAACTTAACTAAAAGTTTACTTTCAACTAACTCCTATTTTATATTGCAATTACCAAAAGTGTCTGTATGTACATATTATTTTAGTATATTTTCTTAAATTTAACATCCAATTGTTCTAAACACCATAGTGTACCATAGTCATAATTAAAAGTATTTCCATATTTTAAATTACATAAATATCAACAAACTATTGTAAGGTTTCATCTAATGATAATATGTATATAGTGTTCTCAGTTTCAGATACACTTTCATCTCGCATTAGTAAAAACAAAACCTCCAAATTAGGCAAAATTTCCCGCCGGGCTTGACTGTACCACGACCCCGGCACTTGTAGCGGTGTGGGTTGCTTTCAGTCCCTGCGCTACTCTTTCCAAACCAACGAGCGGATCTTTTTCGTGATGGAGTACGTCAACGGTGGGGACCTCTATTTCCACATGAAAAACTGCCGCTCGTTCCCCGAGGAGTCCGTCCGCTTTTACGGCGCGGAGATCGTCTCCGGACTGGGATACCTGCACTCGGAGGTTGGTGGACCCGCCATATTGGTTCCAGTCGCTCCGCTACTCGTTCCAAACGGCCGACCGCGTCTGCTTCGTGATGGAGTACGTGAACGGGGGCGAGCTGTTCTTCCACCTGCGGCGGGAGCGCTATTTCACCGAGGAGAGGACCCGCTTCTACGGGGCCGAGATCGTCTCCGCGCTGGGGTACCTTCATTCGGAGGTCAGTGGAGCGCCGGTGGGGGGCGACGCTTGGGAGACGGCGGCTTGATTTTTCTCGATTTCGCTTCTCTGTTAACGATGGGTGATCGCAGCCGACAGGATTAAGTGACTTCTTTTTACAGAGATTAAATTTTTTTGTTGCATTTTTAGTTGCTAAACAAAGTTTTACAGTCTTACTAATGAAAATAACGATCTTTGTATAATACATGATGTTCTGCACAGATTTATCACTAATAAACTCGATATGTATATCCCCCAACTTCTGTGTAAACAGTGCATAACTGTATGCACCTCACGATCCATGTTTGGCCAAAATTGTACAAGATTTCGTCCCATCATTAGCTGTTTTCAAATAAATTTCCAAATGTCATCATTGACAGTTCAATTGACAGATTTGACAGATTTTCTTTTTAATTCGTTGATTTTCGACGGAACACTATTGACCATCTATTCATTTTGCAAGATTGCTGTGAATAGTGTCTGATCCACAGTGAAAGATGCAGTAATATACCTTTATTAGTGATAATTCTGTGTTCGAACACAATACGTCAGTTCCTTGCATAGAATCGCCCCTTTCGGCTGTGACTATGTGCTTTTATTCACCGTGAATAACGATTTTTCATATCACGTTTGCAATACTGTGTTCCCCTACACTTTTTTTCACTGTTTTCCAAACAGTTACCGTTCCCTAACTCTGATTTATTTAATATAAAAAAACTGTTTACTTTCTTGTTCGGTACCTTCCCAATTAAAACCTTGTGTGAGTTATGAAAATGATATACTGCCTCCAAAAATATAGGTATTGGTAACCACATTGCATGCCTGTAATCCATACTCTATCCAAACTATTTACTATAAACTTTGGATGGGCAGTTATATTTTGCAGACATTCATCAGCCCTATTAAAGTGTTTGCACGGATTAAAATTAAAAAAAAAAATCAGTTGTGGGGCACTGTAGTTAATCAGCTAAAGCAACACTAACACATACATGCCTAATAATAATGGTCATTTAGTTTCCCTAATCCGGAATGTCTATTATAGTCGGACATTGCAAAATTTTACTATCACGCTGATTAATTTAGTTAACGGGCAAGTAATGCAATCATTAATCCGATTTTATTGTCGGTTAACTCTTGCATCTTTAATAATTCCGGATTATCGAACTACTGGATTTCTGTAAGAAACATTACAGTCAATCACCTAATAGCTACATGAAGTGTTCTTACTAAACAGGCTTTTTAATATAATTAAATACTTGTAACCAATTTGACTTCATCTATTTTATATTGTTGTTCCCATATTTAATCGTTCTGTAATTGTCTGTGATTGCTATTTGAACTTTAAACTTGTTGTGAACTCTAACTGAAAAGCTAATATCGCAAGGCTCATAGCTGTCAAAGTTTCTATCCTACGGAGTAATATTTTACTGTTTATTTATAAGTCGCCAGTGACATTCAAATAGTCGTAAATGGGACACTTACATACTTTAGTGAAATTGTTTTACAATTTTTATCGCGTAAGTCTGAACTTACACTGTCTGAACGGCAAATTGGAATTTTTCTCGTTTATGGTCAAAGCTATGAGTCTTGAGTTATTTGTTTTACGAACGCAACAGACTTGACAACATTACGTTGCGAATTAAATTGGTTCTAAAATTAAAGGAAAATTCAAAATGTATTCTAGTCATTCACTGTGGTCCTACGTGATCGTAATAAAAAAAAACCATACTCCCTAAGGATTTATTGCATTGCCAGGTTCTCCCTTTATGAGTACGGCTGCGATAAACTGCATGGAAAACACGGCGGGCTTAACCCTACCACTTTTTAGGGAAAGTGGACCTACAGTTTTACGGGTATAAAATAAAGGGAGCATAATTAAAAGCTTTATAAAAAAGTTAAAGTTAATTTTCGGTATACTAAAAAAGCATTTCTTTAATCAATATTTCTGTTTTTGATTCATAACATTAACTTTCAAAGTGTTTTATCATTGGACAGAGCTGCATTTTAAAGTGTTTTGAATGCGACTTAAAATAATATTGTATATTCAAAACTCGATTTCTGCCCAAATGGTCTAGAGCTGTTTTTCAAATGCACTTATAAAACTAAGGGCCGATTTTTCAATCCTCAGGTAGAACTTATTGATAGTACAAATTCACGTTGCTAAAAAGAAGGATAGTTATTGCCCGGAGAATTATATTTTGTATCTAAATTATCAGACTATAATTTTACTAATAAACATATGGACTTATAAGCAGAATCGTAAATAAATCCGTCGAATAGTTATCTGGCTGTTTGAAAAATCAGCCCCAAGAGAGAGAAAGAAAGTGGTGCACGAATGGAGAGTGTGCGGAGGGCGGCACTAATATCCGTTGGCATATCCAGGGCATCATCTACCGCGACCTCAAGCTGGAGAACCTGTTGCTGGACAAGGATGGGCACATCAAGATCGCCGACTTCGGCCTCTGCAAGGTGGACATCCCGTACGGCCGGACCACGAAGACGTTCTGCGGCACGCCCGAGTACCTCGCGCCGGAGGTGAGCGCCTTGGTCCTTCCCGCCGACGTATTGTATTGTATTGTTTATTCATCATTAGACATCGGATTATATGCACTATCGAAATGCCAAAATATGCATGCAATATGCACTAAAAAAAGGGCGAAATATGCACAAAATATGCACTATCAAAAAAACATTTATTATTGGAATTAACGTTTTTTTTTTCACAGTATTAAACTACAAATTATACACAATAAATTATAACTTATTTTATTTATTATAATTCCTGTGAAAATAAACAATAATATATTTTTCTATATATAATCCGATGTCTATACATCGTCCATAGACAGTCCACTGCACTCGGATTGGTCATATTTTAATAGTAGCCAGTTCAGCAAAACAAAACACGGCGAAGAAGAACTGGCGAGAAACTCCGCTGTGTTTTTTTTTTTCCAAAGCGTTACCGTGTCTGTCCGTCTGTCTGCCGAAGCTTGGGCAAAAAACCGGTAGAGCGGAAACGTTTTCACGCGCCGAGGGTCCCGTCACCGTTGGAACCGGCAGAAATTGGCTTTCGCCTGATGAGTATTTTGCAATGTGCGCTTCAGAAAGATAGATTTATTTATTTATTTATTTTAGACAGGCAGCCTAAGCTGATGTGTCTAAATCTTATTTTTCATTAGATTAAGTTGATCGTCATGTAGAAAGTTATTTAATTAGTATTTGGTAACACATTTATTTATTTGTTTTTTTTTAATCAATTTTCATTGTAATATGAATTAACTGGTTATTTGTTTTATTTTCTTTTAAAATGAGTGTCCAAACGATTTTTGAATTGATTGGTTGAGTTAGCATTAATAACGTCTTCGGGGAGCCTGTTCCATAACTCCACAACTCAATTTGTAAAGAAATGTTTGCGGGTGTTGGTGTTATGTTCCGTGTAGTTGAGTTTCAAGCTGTGTCCTCTTAGGTGAGTGTTTTTATTTAGGGTGAGCATATTTCCAAGATTTGCGCAATCATACTTCCCGGTCATTATCTTGTATGCTTCTATGAGGTCACCTCTCTGACGGCGGCTTTCTAGAGAGGGAAGATTTAGAATTTTAAGTCTTTCATCATATGTTAGGTTGGAGAGCTGTTGAGGAATTTTGGTGAATCTTCGTTGGACTTTTTCCAAAGCCTGGATATCCTTAATGAAGTAAGGCTGCCAGATCTGGAAACCATATTCTAATAGTGGTCTTACATATGTTTTTAATATTTTCAACATAATATCAGGTGTAAGGACATGAAAGGCTTTTCGAATCATGAAAATGAGTGAGTTCACTTTCTTAATTATTAGATTTTTCGCAAAAACCGGCCAATTGCGGGTCGGACTTGCACATGAAGGGTTCCGTACCATCGTATAAGATTTAATAAAAAAAAAACACGTTTTTTGTATGGGAGCCCCTTTAATTATTTTTAAATTTTACCTATTTGTTGTTATTGCGGCAAAATAAATACACATTCTTTGAAAATTTTAGCTGTCTATCTGTTACGATTACTGAGATACAGCTCTGTGAGAGAAGGACGAACGGACGGACGGACAGCGGAGGTTAAGTAATAGGGTTCCGTTGGCACCCATTGGGTACGGAACCCTAAAAAGTATGACGTTGGTGCCCAACTACATGAGTTATAAACAACCGTTGACTATTAGTACTCTCTCGACTCGTTGACCGAAACCATAAGCGACACTATTTTTACTAATTTATTTTCCATTATCCTTTTCATTGTAAAATTAATGAGCTCGACTGAGGGTCGTGTCCGGATTGTTAAAATATTGTGCTCACTATACATTTTCCTCATGATTTTGTCCTCTGATTAACCGCAAACTCACTCCGAACACAATAGCCCACCTAGAAGACGGCATGGCACCTCGCTCGCAAGGTGATATTGAGTCGCTGCCATCTGTGCCAGCCCGCATAAAAAAAAAACAAATTGAGCTATACTGACGAGGCATGTGGCAAATATGCATACTTTACAAAATTATTCTTTCTTCAAGTTAGCAGATGTTACACACGTTGACAGATATAAATATGTTGCAAAGTAAATTAGCACGGGAAAACATGGATTAATGAAATTCTCATTCAACTCAGGGAGAGAAAGAAATTGACGCATGAACGGGGCGGGGATTTGAACCCAGTGAGCAAACTCTTTCGTATGGCGGCAGCGTAGCAATGAGTTAGTGGAAAACATCTAACTATAGTTAGCACTAACTAGATGTTCGTTGCACGAAGTGAGAGAGAGAGTGAGAGTGACATAGAGAGTGCATGTATGTGTGTTACTGTGAAGTTCTTGCTGTGTACTTGTTACGTGTCATTGGAACTCGAGAAAATCAGTAGAAGCAAATTCATATTTTTTGTTGTTTATGTGGTAGGTATGACACTTTGTTGCAGACATTCGTGACGTAGGAGTGTCTTTTTTTAGGCTCACCTACTCTGCACTGGGCTAAGCCCCATCTCGCAGAGGGCTGAAACAATTCTGCAGAACCGTTGTTTACTTTCAAATGTAAACACTGAGATTGAACTCTCGCCGGCGCTGCCGCCATTGTTAGTTATGAGCCTGGATGGAAGTGAACGTTTTGGCCCTTTCGGTAATTCCCCGCGATCGGCGTGCACTCGGAACTGTCCCCCTCGCTCGGTTCGCGATCGCAAAGTGCCTCGTAAAACCGGCCGGCGCTAAATCATTGGATTTCTAAAGAAGCCGCTCGTAAATGTGCACGCTCGCAAATTGTGACGCTCCTCTTGTGCGATTGCAGTCGGAGCACTCGCAGAGGCGGATGCGGTGTTTGCGTGCCTTTTATCTAGGTTGCCGAAACTGAGTGTGTCACACGTTGGTCACACGCGATGTATTTCAATGACGCAGGGATGGGCTGTGAATCATGCGATGAATTCGTGCAAAGTTTAACTCGCAACTTGACACTTCGAGTTGGAAGTGTTTTTTTAAAGATTATTTGAGCTCTATCGCTAAATGCAACTGCGTATTCACTTTGCGATAAAATGCATCGAAATTAAATCGATTAAAATTCACCAGTCCATTTAAATTCCATGCGTACAGGGGCTGGACGCGAATGGCTATTACCACACCTACTGCCACTATATTAGCCCAGTATGCCACACGGGAACTAGGAGCCATGTGAGGACCTCACTTATGTTGGTGGGTTTCATTAAACTGGACGAAAAACACGGTCAATTTTCATTGCCGCTTCGACCATTTTTCGACGACGCCCATGGGTTTTCGAACTTCGCGGGCGCTGCGATAGCCATACCGGCCGGCCAGGTGGTTCTTTACACTATCTGTTTGAAGATCCCCAGGTCTTACTTTGGGGCAGAATGTCGATTCCATAGTTTACCGACCTTAGAGCTTTAAAGGATCTAGTGCGAGGGTGGTGTAGCAGCGAAACCTTATCGGCGCGATAACGCCACATGGTGGTGGCCCAAGTCCGTCCCTGCGCGTTGTTTTCGCGGCGAATTCTCAGAAGCGCAGAAAACGGCCCCCCGATTGTGTCTACTGTGCCATGAGCAGTTTACTTGTGTCGTAACGTTAACAAGCTAGAGCCGGGGCGAACGAACGCTGCTTTACGTCATTGCTTTTGGAAAGTTTATTTTCACTGTAGAAAAAGCCTAAAAAAACGAGGTGCGATGGCTGGACCCGGCGTGATGCTCGATGTCTGGCCTGCTTAAATGGAGAAGAAAACTGCTAATTTATCGCGACAGGAGGTTTTTAGGGTAGGTCGCCTAGGTGCCAAGGCGACCTACCCTAAAAACCTCTCGTAAAGAGTCATAGGTCCTACAAAATAATACAGAATTGATTTTAAAAGGTCCCGGCTTACGTACGGCACGTAGGTCCCAAGAGGTGTGTTGGGCTAATATCATGACAGTAGTTGTGGCATTAGCCATCCATGTCAAGTCGCATAAAAAAATATTTACTGAATTTATTAAATTGAAATGACTCAATTTCCTCGATATTAGTCCAAAAATAAATTGTTCAAAGTTATGATAATCAATTGAAGTCGTGGGAAAGAAAATATTCAAACTAAGTGCTGTTTTAACCATTGTAACATTAAAATTCGTTTGAAGATAAAAAAAGTTATTTTCTTTCTCTAAACTTTATTCTCACTGCATCATGCAGTGAGAATAAGTAGTACTTCTTTTATCTAAAAACTCGTAAATAAAACTTGACGTTTCTAACGTTAACGTTAACGTTCTGTGTTTTCTTCCACATTGGCAGCATGTTAGATGGCGGGTATAGTCTATGCAAGATAAACTGATAAATGATGATTTTCGTGAATTCATATAAATTTAATGTACCTGTGTTTTTCTCTTATCATCAATGATAAATATTTACTGTTAAGGTTACGAGGAATAAAAATATATTTAATTAAAAAAAGCAGTGGCTACCATTTTTGTAAACTTATAGGTACTAAGCGGGCTTTGAAAAATATCCAGCGAAGTTTCTTGTTAGTTCTTCGCTGCGATTGGTGAACCGACTAATGATAAAATATGACAACCATCACTTTATGGCTATAATGCAGATATTGAGAAGCTAGTGGGAATGTTATAAAAAAAAGTGTTATGCAATCTATCAAATATCCTATTGCTGCTACATGTTCTTTGGTGTCAAAGAACCGCCGGTCGAGTTCCTGGCGTATTGGAGTAATATCACGACAGTAGTTGTGTTATTAGTCGTCCATGTTAAAAAACCATTATAAAAAAAGCAAAACACAAAACAGGATGTATTAATTTGTTTATTATTCCTTAAGTCGATTTCTTTAGATGTTATGGGGATGTATTTTTCTGAATTATTAGTATTTATTATAATTAGTAGTTGTAGCTTAAATTACATCCTCTAAAAGTTCAAATCCCCAACCCGTTAATGCACCACCACCTTCTTTCTCTTTCTGAGTTAGATAAGTGCATTTCGTTACGAATCAGAGCTGTTCCATGGTTCGGAAACCATGTAAAACTGTAGGTCCCCTTCTCCCACTAGGTGGTAAAGTTAAGCTTACCTGGATAGGTAAAATCGCATTGGATGAAAAGATGGTCAAAATAACAATTAAAAATCCTTATTTTTCATCCATTTCAATGTAGCTGTGTTTATAAAGGGAAAATCCTGCCATGGCACCTAATTCTTTCGAGCATCTGGTGTGTTGGGCTAAAATCATCACAGCGGGTGTGGTATTGTTCATGTCCAGTTAGATAAAAAAAGGCAGGCTTAGGGCTTACGAGTGCTTTCGCAGCTCTCCAAATTACTTTTTTCATATCACGTCATTATCCACACGGATAAGTGCATTGCTTTAGCTGACCGATATGCAATCACATACCTCAAGCTTTATCGGTCGATATAGGAAACATTCAACCGACCATGTGACGTAACCCATCGACTATCGGCTCCCTCGTTCGTAGTGAGTTGTGATTTCGCAATGCGATAGCCAACCATGAATGGCGTGTGGGGTGGTTCAACTCGGGCTCTCGCGTAAACATGGATATCTGCATGACTGGCAGATTGCATATCTGAGTGAGGAGATAAGTTAATAACTACAATGTTTGCTTGTCAGAGCATGTGTCCCAACCTTTGCCGTTAGATGCGTCATGAAATGGTAACCGCTTACAAAATAAAGCGTTTTGCGGTGGCCATAAATAAGAAACTTGCCAACTGCGAGTCGGACTCGCACACGAAGGAAAAAATAAAGGGGGGCGAATTTTTAATGATTTTTAAATTTGACTATTTGTTGTTATAGCGGCAAAATAAATATACACTCAGTAAAAATTCATCTGCCTACCTATTACGATTCATGAGATACATCCCTGTGACGGATAGAAGGACGGACGGACAGCGGACGGATGGAGGAACTGACAGCGGAGGCTTAATAATAGGGTTCCGTTGGCACCCTAAAAATGGATGTTGGTCTGTCCGTAATTAACTTTTGACGCCATTTGACCGATAGCCATAAAAGTTTGTGCGTATATGTACGTTTTCGCAGAGAAGTATTTCCTGCTGACCACACTGTATAACTCGCCACCAGATGGCCCTGCAGCATATCAACATATCAATACCGTTCATCCGATTGCCAATCAAATTTGTTGTGACCAGAGCGCGTAAAATTTTTCGCAAGGTCCAAACGAAATTGGCCTGAGCGAAGCCGACTTAGCTAGTAATAACTATACTAGGTCAAAACATTAGATTTATACTTTAAATGGACAATGTTTATTATGAACACTAATGAAAAACCGGCAGAAAATAACAAAAATAAAATGTGACTAATCCGAGTATGTAATATACATTTAATGAAGGAAATAAATAAACTGAATCTGTGTGCCGTAATGTACTATTTTCCTCCACAGCGTTTCGAACAAATTATCACACAATAATAGCATCCCAATTAATGTTGGAATTGTGTTGGGCTTGTATCATGCCACTGCATGTATGTTTCCCATTGGCAGGAACATAAAAAAACGTATGCCCATAGCGGAGTGGATAGGTGTCCGCGCCGGAGTCCTTGGTTCTTTTCTTACTGGGGTGCATATCTTTCTTTCCTAGTTTGGTAATGGACCTTTCTTTCTAGTTAGTCCAGATGACCTAGAATTAAAGATTGCCAAATCGACAGTCAAATCGTGTTTATCTTCTCCATTCTCCAAGGGAATGTCCTGGCATGGCACCCATGTTCCCCGGTGTATAGCTGTGTTTATGTATATCGTGGCAGTAGTTAAACGAAATTAAAAAAGGATTGTTATGTAACTGGACATGGATGGCCAATACCACGCCCACTGTCATGATAATAACCAAGACATCACATTCCCGAAAGATTTAGGTGACATGCCAGGATCTTCTCTTTATGAGCATGCCTACATTGAAATGGATAGAAGACACGAACAATTTTTCATTGCTGCTTCAACTATTTTTATTCATCCAATGTGATCATACCAATGTGACTTGCATTGCATTGCACATGGAATTTGAACCCTGGAATAGGTCGCATTTGTGGCGAAAAATACACTTATCCAACTCAGAAAAAGAAAGTGTTGCATTAACATAAAATAACGGGACGGGGATCGAACCCGTTGGCGTAGAATGCAAGTCTCCTCGTCCCTGAGCTACGAGCCGATATTTCAAAAAGACACGGATCAACATAAATTTTTAAAACACTTTAAACGTTATCAGTGGGTGTAATCAAGAAAGTGCAGTACAGCGGGGAAATTAATTTATTAATTCTCTGCCTTATGAATTGCTAAAGACTAATGGGATCATGTCGGCTCTTGCAGGTGCTAGAGGACACCGACTACGGGCCGGCCGTGGACTGGTGGGGCGTCGGCGTCGTCATGTACGAGATGGTCTGCGGCCGCCTGCCGTTCTACAACCGCGACCACGACCAGCTCTTCAACCTGATCGTGCACGAGGAGGTGCGCTTCCCGCGGATACTGTCCGTGCCGGTCCGCTCGCTGCTCGCCAACCTGCTGACCAAGGTGAGTGTGTCGCGTCCCCTTTTTTTTTATGCGACTTGACATGGATGGCTAATAACACACAACTACCGTTATGATATTAGCCCAATATACCACATTCCCGACGGAATTAGGTGCCATGCCAGGACCTTCCCTTTATGAGCACGGCTACATTGAACTGGATGGAAAACACGGTCAATTTTTTATTGCCGCTTCGACCATCTTTTCATCCAATGCGATGGTACCAACCCACCCTACCACCTAGTAGGGGAAGGGGACCTACATTTTTACATGGATTCCGAACCATGGAGCAGCTCGCATTCGTGACGAAATGCACTTATCAAACTCGTAAAGAGAAAGACAGTGGTGCATGTCGGAATTAAACCCAGGCCTCTGGTACGCTAGGCCAGTCCCCGCGCCACTAGGCAACGAGCCGCTAAAAGAGCTAAAGAGAAAAGGAAGGAGAAGTGGCCGCCGTATGGACAAAGTGTGCATATAATCGTGCGTCGTATGCCACACAGTCCAAACGTCGCCACCAGGCCATGTTCCAGAAATGCGTTCGTCACGTCTGTTCCCATGCACACAAACCCTACTATACAATGTTTGTGTGTGGCATGTACGTATAAGTTGTTTTAGTAGTATAAAAAAATTGAGACCAAATTTTTGGAAAAAAAAATTTTGACGGCAAATCTCTATTTAGTGCAACTTGAGGGTAAGAAGTTTTCAGTTTACAGTAAGAAATTAGTTGTGACCGAAATACATCAGTATAACGGCGGCGTAGCCACGTTTTAGTGATAACACACGCACTGATGGTACCACCAAC
The DNA here is from genome assembly GCA_946894095.1 of Incurvaria masculella. NCBI lineage: Eukaryota > Metazoa > Arthropoda > Insecta > Lepidoptera > Incurvariidae > Incurvaria > Incurvaria masculella. The sequence goes on from OX335643.1 coordinate 12,286,291, forward strand.
GAATGTTCGCTGCAGTAAATGGCGTCCTTTGCAGTTCTTACATGTCATTGGGAGTCAAGGCGAAGTGTTTGCTTGGCTACTAAACCCTCTGCAAATGGGATGTCAGTGACACCTACAAAGCGTAGGTGTCTGTTAACCTTTGGAGCGCGAACGACGCAGCATCGGCGTCCTGTACCGCGCTCCCGAATCGAATAAAAATCTATATCTAAGACACTTGTCAAGGTATCTTCAAAATAATAACTGTTCCATGTAGCTAGATAGTGCCTCCATTTATTTACGTTGTTTTTGTAGTAGTTTGGTTCAAATATAAAATAATAAAAATCATATAACATTGACTTTAGATTTTTTTAAAATATTTTGTGATGTTACTCGAGGTTTAGGGTAAAAAAGATAAAGTTATGAAACAAATTTGTTTTTTATTTCGTAGTTTATGATAGCTGCTATAACATTGTGTCAAAAACTAATGACCCCGCCATACAAAAAATAATAATAATTTGGTTCCAAACATCGCGAACAAAAGCGACACTTATTGTTTTTCAAAATAATATTTTAGAATTTATTATAAATTATTTACGATATTATCTCAGTTGAATTTATTTTAAATTTATTGAATAATGATGGAAGAATATTCACATAAAATTTTTGTAAAGAAAAAGTTTACATAACATTTTCAGTAAAGGAAAAACCCGAAAAATCTCTCTACATTACTAACAGTCTAATTAGAATCTAATCTAATTAGAATCGAGTTAGATTTTATATCATCATAAACTGTTATATATACACAATTTTTTTGTGTAAGATAATGTTATAATATGTAATCAAAAACATTTTATTTTGAACATTCAAATTCGGCTATAAAATTGCACTCAGCGCACTCATACATGCAAACGCTCCACTTGAACACACGTCGGTGAGCGCGCGCTCTATCTATAGATAGGTGGGCGCGCGCGTTCTATCTATATAGGTAGGCACTTACTCAGCGTGACGAGGTCGAAACTTGTTGCTGGAGTAGAAGCAGGCTTCCGTGACACGAAGCATTGGTGACATGGTCTTTGAAATAAAACACGTAAATATAAGTTCATAGAAATATAGCAGCACAAGTATATTTTTTAACATTTTGTAAAAGTGAAACCTAAAATGAATAGAAATTCGAATTAGCGACGGATGGTCAAAAAAAACACCTAATGATTATATCTGAAGTAGAGTTTGTGCGTTGTCTGTCCGTCCGTCTGTCAGACACCTCCTCCTATTATTGAAGTTACAAAATTTACAATGTATGACGAAAACAAGTTTTGACATGACAGGTAGGTAGATCAGGTCAGGCCATCTAGTTTGAGGGGTCGCATGATGAGTCTAAGACCAGAGTTTCCCAAGATATGACGAAAAAAATTTTTTGAAGTTGTTTGACATGCATGGCAAGTGCTCCCGTGCATGTCGCAAGTATATTTTAGGCATCTTTCGTGTCCACACACCTCCCGTTAGCATGAGAACAGGTGCGACATGCACGGCAGAATTCGCCGAAATGTAATACAGCATGCACGGCAATTGACCCAGTGTGACTAGTAACCAAAAACCGGCCAAGTGCGAGCCGGACTCGCACACGAAGGGTTCCGTACCATCGTAAAAGATTTAACATAACAAAATCACGTTTTTTGTATGGGAGCCCCCTTTAATTTAAATTATTTTTCAATTTTACCTATTTGTTGTTATAGCGGCAAAATAAATACACACTCTGTGAAAATTTCAGCTGTCTATCTGTTACGGTTACTGAGATACAGCCATGTGACAGACGGACGGACGGACGGACAGCGGAGGATTAGTAATAGGGTTCCGTTTTCACCCTTTGGGTACGGAACCCTAACAAGAATAGTATGTAACAGAAACAAATAGTACATATTTTTAATTCTATTCTATTACCAGATGCGTCTTGCCCTATGGAAATGTATGCAGATGATGCAATGGGATTACTTATTAGATATACCAAACGATTTCAAAGCAACAAAATTTGGTATTATAACTCCACGCTCACGAAGTTCCTGAGATCTCGACAAATGACTTGAATCACACTTGACCAACGGCCAGCGGGCGGCCGAGCGGCCGAGCGGCCGACACCAATACACTCACAATGTTTATACTACAAAATATGATTTTCTAGATTTTCGGTCTTTTTTCCATTTTTATGTAAGAAAACATATCAAGTGTGATACATCACCGGATTCTACACAAAATTTGCCACAATCCGGACTAATTACATTCAAGCAAACGTAATTTTTTGTAAACAAATTTTGTAAACAAATGTGATAAATCTTTGAAATCTGAACATGCCAAAAAACATTTGATTTTTTTGCTGCCTACAGAAATTGCAAAAACCTATAACCACTGCATTGATAGATAGCTGAATATATTACAATTTCATTGATATAAAAAAAATTACAATACTTACGTAATATTTTCGTCAATCATCCTTTTCACCCGGCACAGAACCACGCGCGCAAACGTATCTCGGTCGACTGGCCAGCGAGACGAGCCGCGCGGATTTCAAAAAAATATTTTGTTTTACGAAGTTGCAGCTATTGGGTCGCGGTTTAGCCAATCAAAATCGTCCTACACTACTCTATCCATTTGAAAAAGCCAATCATAGACCAGTAAATCTATGACCACACAAAAAATCGCCAATCAGCGCAGATAGCGGGAGCGCGGCAGAGGACGCCTATGCGGCGTCGTTCGCGCTTTACGGGTTAAGCATACAGTGACCAGGAACTGAACCGGCGTAAAATGTGGTAAAATAAGTGAGGAAAATGGATTTATTGGTGCAGAAATAATTGAAATTTCTCACTTATTTGTTTATACTTTAAGGTGGGCCATCCCGCTCAACTCCCCATACAAACGGGGACAGAAGATCAGGCCCATATTTATTATCAGAGATCCCAAATTTTTCTCAAAATAACTTTATTTGTTCGAACTATTAGGTTGGGGAAAAAGTTTCTTCGCATTTTTTAAGAAAATTCAAAACATTTTTTAATATGGTTTATTTACATTTAACTAAAGTATGTAGGTACCATTTTGTTCGATAACTTTTTGCCATCTTGTAGGTAGGGACATGATCCCATTGCTATAGAAATATTGGGACTTCTGATCAATATACCGCGACAAGTGGTTTTGGCAGTCCTCTCGTGATGTTAACCTGACACTGCCTAAAGAATTCTGAAGAGACCTAAACAGGTGGAAATCTGAAGGTGCAAGGTCAGGACTATACGGCGGATGCATTAACACCTCCCAGCCAAACTCTCTTAGTTTTTGCTGAGTGGCTAAAGATGTGTGAGGTCTAGCGTTATCATGATGAAAAACCACACCCCTTCTGTTGATTAATTCCGGCCGCTTTCTCTCAACTTCTTGCTTTAATCTCATCAGTTGTTCGCAGTAGAGTTCAGAATCGATGGTCCTGCCTGGTGGTAACAGCTCATAATGAATAATGCCCTTCCAATCCCACCACACACAGCATCACCTTGTTGCGAGTTAACCCGGGTTTCGCCACAGTCTGTGAAGCTTGACCGGCCTTTGACCACGACCTTTTTCGCACGTTCTTGTCGTACGTGATCCACTTTTCATCACCAGTTATCAGCTTCTTCAAAAATGGTTCGGTTTCATTACGTCGTAATAAAGAATCACAAATGAGTACACGGTTCATTAGGTTTCTTTCAGTGAGCTCGTGAGGTACCCAAATATCGAGCTTTTTTGTGTACCCAGTTTTTTTCAAATGCGCCAAAACTGTTTTGTGGTCAATTCCTAGTTCTTCAGCTACGTCGTAACTACTGATATGCCGATCTTGCTCCACTTTTTCAAAAATGGCATCCATTTTATCCGTAATAGGGCGACCAGAGCGACGTGCATCTTTGACATCAAAATTTCCGGATTGAAAACGCTTAAACCAAATTTGTGCTACTCTCACAGACACTGCACTAGGTCCATAAACATCGCAAATTTTTTTCGCGGCTTGCGTTGCAATTTTACCTTTTTTGTAGTAAAATTTAAAAATGTATCGAATTTCTTCATTAGATTCACTCATTTTGACAGTACGAAAAACAAATGAGAATCACACATTTTCCTAATTTGAATTTGGAATTATGTTCTTTAAAATTTAAACTTTCAATGATACCAAAACCAGCCAGATACAAATAGTATAGCCAAAGAGATTTTATTACAAGTTCATACATACTATAATGCGAAAAGACTTTTTCCCCGACCTATTATATGTCTGATGACCGTTGGTGTTGTAAAATTGTGTTTGGTTTCTAACTTATAAGGTCCGAAATATTCGTTTTTTTTTCTCGCGTTTTATGCAATAACTTTGAAGATGGATTACGCAATGATAAAATAAGATCATCTTAAAAAGATTAGTCATCAGACATAGCTTAATTATTCAAGATGTATAATCTGCATTGGATATGTTGCATCTCCCTCATCACGGAGCATGTCCTTTTCTTTAAAACAGAGAAGGTCCCAGAGCGCAATAGCACGGTTTTGTACCGTGTCCGCGAATGAGTTAGTCCAGCTGGGTTGGGCCACCTTATGCCAGTTATCCCCCAGACATGAGACCCACCACTATATATATATATATATATATAACGCCCTTTGCATATTGAGCAGCTTTATCGTGAGTCATTTATCCGGTTTCGGCATTGACTCCTTTGGCAAGAGCCTTGGGGCGGGAGTTAAGGGAGGCCCGGAAAATAGGCTAATACAGTGTTTATAGCATCCCACTGACAAAAAACATGCAATCTATTTCAAATGTCAATTACTTCACAATTGTTGCTTACTACTCCTAAATGCATTTGATGGAAGATGGATATTGAAATATGGTTTTAGCAGCAATGCCTTCAGTTCAATCCACATTGCTTTAAAGCAAGCGAATGTGTATTGCAATGGTCTTTTAAATGACGTGGCCTCCCGTTCATTTGTGAAAAATATGTTTTAAGCTAATGTCTTGGTACTAGAGTGACAGCAATTTAAAAAAAATAAAAAAAAAAACATTCTTCATGTTGGCTTTCAGGACCCCACAAGAAGACTCGGTGGCGGCCCCGATGATGCTGAAGAGATCATGGCTCACCCTTTCTTCAGCTCCATCAACTGGGCCGACCTCGTCGCTAAGAAGGTGATTTACACTTGACTCTAGTATACTTTGTGATGACAACAATTAGGTTGTTATCTCAATCATTGTAGTTAGAGTGCCCTAGTGTAACATATAACTGAATTATCTCTTTATACCTGCCTAAACCCGACTGAATAATGTGTGTCGACAAAGAGACACGACAGTCATAGAGAACCATGACTTCAATGATATCATATGACGAAAATGGTGAAAAAGGGGCCAACTTTAATAAGATTCTTTGAGTCATATGTATCTTACCCCAGAAGTCAAGTTAAATCTTTTATTGTGGCCCTGATAAAATTTGATTTCCAAGTTGGGCAACCCTTTGCATGTGATGTTGATCTTCTGAAATTCACAAAGATCACAGATAAAACACATTTCCTATAAAATCAACCTGAAGATCCTCAAATTCCGATGTTTTAGAATAAAGAAGAAGCCGAGGTGACCTATGTAATTAAGGTGTACAAAATACTAACAGCCAAATAACACTGTCAAGCCAAGCAAGAGCTGTTCACTCTCAATAAAAGGCCTTATCTGCGTGATCATGACTTAAACTTGGATATAACAGAGCACAAGTCCAGTAAAGGAAGGTCCTGGCATGGCACCTAGTTTCCATTTGGTGTGTTAGACTAATATCTGACGTTAAGTTTGGTATTAGCCAAGTTCATGTCCAGTTACATAAAAAAAACTTCATGATGTTGACCAGTCAGTCTAAGCCAGTCTTAATTAACGGATAAACCATTAATCGGGACATTTTCCTGTCGAATACTTTGGTCGCTTAATGAGACCACGCATTATTACTATGGTTTTGCATTTTTATCACTACATATAATGTAAATGTAAATAGCCAACCAGAAATGAACAAGAACAATTTTGGTCCCTTACCTTGCTTTGACTGCTGTGAATGTCTTCGCCTGTGACTCACTTTATAGTTTGGAGTACGACAAGTGACTGCGTCTGTCACACAAAACAAATCTTTAGGTCCCAGGGTATGCTGTTCTTGAATATTTTTACACCTCAGAGCTTGAGAAATTCCTAAATTTGCAGCTATGGATTTAATTTGTGTTAAACCCATATTGACTCTCCGCAGATCCCGCCGCCGTTCAAGCCGCAAGTGAGCTCCGAGACGGACACGCGCTACTTCGATTCGGAGTTCACGGGCGAGAGCGTGGAGCTGACGCCCCCGGAGCAGGGCGGAGCCCTCGCGAACATCCAGGAGGAGTCTTTCCCGCAGTTCTCCTACCAGGACATCTGCTCGTCGACCATCAGTAGCGGAACGCATCTCTCCGCTCACTCCATGCACAACTAGGCCGCGGTGTGGCGTCGTGGGCCCGCTGCCGTCTGGCGAAGTCACTTGCCTGTTGGCACGGTAACGAGACCGGGATAGGATGTGAGTCTGATGAGGTCTGATGTAAAGTAGCTTCTGTGTTGGCACGATGACGAGACTGGGATACGATGTTGTGAGTCCAATGATTTCTCATGTAAAGTAGCTTTTTAATTGGCACGATGAAGAGACTCGGGTACGATATCGTGAGTTTGCTAGTGTCCGATGTAAAGTCGCTTCTAAACTGTCATGATGACAACGACAATAGGATACGATGTTGTGAGTCCAATGATGTCTGATGTAAAGTAGCTTTTATATTGGCAAGATTAATACAAAAGTAAATTCATTGTCGCGAGTCCAGTTATATATGTCTGATATAAACGGTGTACGAAATTGTGATTTTACTAGTGTCCGATAAAAACTCGCATATATATTGTCATGTTGACAACGAGACTAGGATACGATGTGAATCCAAGTTAATCTGATGTTAAGTAGCTTTTATAATAGCACAATGAATACAATACCGAGTTCACTGTCGCGGACACAGTAAATATGTCCGATATAAACTTGATTTCATACTGCCATGGTAGCAACAAGACAAAATATGGTGTTATCTATGCACAACTAGTCAGTGTTGTGACGCCTTGAGTTCCTGCCGTCTGCAATTGTCTCGTTACATATTGGCATGGTGATGACACGATCCAATGATGTCTGATGTAAAGTAGTTTCTATGTTATCACTTTGATGAGACTTGGTTACGATGTGAGTCCAATTACTTCTGACGTAAAGTAGCTCCTATATGTATGTGCATAATGACGAGACCATCCCGGTCTCATCATTGTGCAAATACGATGTTGTGAGTGGAATGACCTCTAATGTAAAGTAGCTTCTATGTTGGCACAATGATGAGACTGGGTTACAATGTTGTGACTCCAACGACTTATGTAAAGTAGCTTTTATATTGGCATGATTAATACAATACCGAATATACTGTCACAGGTCTAGTTGCATGTGTCTGAAATAAAGTCAATTTCATATTGGAATAGTAACACTGAGACAGGATAGAATGTACACCGTGAAAAATTGTGAAATCTGATGTAAAGTAGCTTCTGCAAGGTCTCAAGTAACTGTTGACACGATGACGATGAGACTGGGGTACAATGTGGTTTCTAGTATCTAATATTAAGTAGCTTTTATATTGGTATCAGTAGACTGGTATAAGATATTAAAAGTCCAGTGGCGTTCATCATTATCACATTCACATTGATACAATGTGACAACTGACGACACATTTGATCGCGTCTTTCTCTCAAAGTTTGTTAGTCTATGACCATGTAGTTTTGTAAAATAGTTCTCACATTAGCTTGATGATCTGCATTCTTGCTATCAAATTTATTTTCTTCTGAGGCACACTTCTGCTGTACAACTAGACGAAGATGTAGTTTCTTTCACATAGGCACAATGACATCAAGATCTTGCTATGCTGCCGCGAGTTCACTGATGACCATTATAAAGTCGCTTTAATATTGGCACACTGACAACTAGACATTAATGTACTTTTGTGAGTACAGACACCGACCTGTATTTTGAAATCACTTAGCAGCTATTTGGTACTGCGATAGCACTTAATTGCAGTGTAGCATTCACTACGGGTGTAGATCGTAAAGTTGCTTTCACACTGCCGGTAAATTTTGTGTCTTTTTTCATATTCAAATTTAGCAACTTCATAATTTTAAAGCTGTGGACCGAATTTATACTTTGTTGCTGTTGACGTATCAATATCTAATAGATGCTATGAAATAGGCTCATGAAATGTTTAAAAACCAACTCGGGTTAAGCACGGAATACAAAAATGGTCTGCCCCAAGATGTCAAAAATGATATTTTTATCTTTAACTGCAGACCATATTCTTACTCAAATAGTTAAGTATGTCAGTTTCGTTGTGCCTTGCAGTGTCTACGAGTCATTGACAGCTGTCATATGTATGCGTCAAAATAAAAGCTTGTCTATGCAATCCTTTCAACTTGAGATGAAAGACAGGAAGCGAGCTCGTCAGTCATTCTAGTTTCATGAATTTCCGAAAATTGGACTCCTGAATGGACTCGAGTTGAGTGTTTATAGGCACCGCGGCAACGAGAATTGCGTTTGGATTCACATAAATACCTCTTTTACAATGAGACTGATACAATTGAGAGTAATAGTGTCTCTTGGCCTGACGACTCGTTATTCGACATTTCATTAATAATTGTATGTAATATACAAAAAAATATGGATAAAATGGCAATGCATGGACTCGCGACATTTGAGAGTCGTCCGATTGGTAAGCACATACAAACCAGCAATTCCCCTCTTGAAATGTTTGCATTTGACCCAAGACTGTCAACTGCGGTATGTCACCAATAGCTTAGCTTAGCTTAGATTAGCATACAATTTATATGTACCATCACACAACAGGAATGAGCACGGAGCAAGAAATGCAAATGAAAACTGATCATTTGTATAAGATTTGTATTTGAAGTAATAGGAGACGAATGAACAGAGAGGTAAACGGAGGGGACTCTTAATTTTTAACAATTACATATTACAATTAATTATTGTCACGAGACAGTATGATGCATGTCTCTTTTATAACTATCTCTTGGGGGTCGTTTTTATCGGTGCACATTCCTGTTATAATGGTATTACTTTCTTTCCATTAAGTGGTTTCTTTGTAGATTCCTATATTTTTATCGAATGAACCAAATCTCCTTCCTTCGCACCAAGTCGCCTAAATAACATCTGGCGTCATAAAAACGCTGTTTGATACAAATAAACAAGTTATGACAACATAAAAGCAATGGTACAATTTTTTTAATTCAGTATGAAAGTGAGCAGTCCTTGCTGTGAAATTACTGGTTTGTATGATGTCCGTTTTCTCGGTTACATTTTTCACGTACATTTTGTGGAGATTTGCGATCGCGAAGTATTCTCTGTCTCTGAAAATTATTAAAATGACGCGGCTCCATTCACCTGACCGTTGTGGCGTGTATATACAGTTGTGCCGGGAACGTCCTATTTACTCTGCATTTAAAACGATTGTAAATATCACGGGAAGATATTACGAAAATAAAAAAAATTGCAGGAGACAAATCCTTCTGTCCCCATCGAGCGAACAGAAATTAACACGGTTAATTTGTATAATAAATTATTATTTAAATATGCTAGTGTTTTTATAAAGATTGAAATATGTCTACTCGAATGTAATGCGATTAATGTGGAGTTTTCGTTTGGACATATTGATTTAAATGTTTTTTTTTTAACTCGGCGCACAGATGACATGCTGTTTGAAATGTGGTATTGAATATCAAATGTAATGTTGGTTTTTGGAACCCTACCCTGTACAGATTGAAAATTAAAATACATAATTATTTTATAATTGATACTGCATACATGAAACTCGATATAATATGGATTGCGATTATTAATAATTTTGTGTGTTTGGAAATGTTCAGTTTGTGTATTTTTTTAGTTCTGTCTCTCTTTCTTTTCCGTAAGAAGAAGAGCCAACAGCGAAATTGCAATTTATTAGTTGCACGAATATTTTCATGAATGGTTTTAGTGAAATTCCGAATCATATTAATTCGACCATCATTGGTTTTTTTAATTAAAAACTTTTAACATGATTGTTGTCTGCATTTGTTTATTATTATAAATGTAACATTTGCTATTTTGTTATATTTTATCAAGGGTGTATACGGAATAAAAAATATGACAAAATAACGCCTCTAAGGCCATTTTAAGAGAAACTCGAGTTTAACCATTTTTTTCATTAAATACAAGAAATATATGCATTTATGAGATAAAATAATGTTCCTATCAATTTCAATTAATTTTATTTTAATTTGCTCAATTTAATGCTGTTCATAAACTATGTAAAAGGTAACCAATATGTAAAGGGAATAACGAATTTGGATTGTGTTCGATGTAAAAAACATTTTTAAAAACATGCATGTTAAAGTAAACATCATTTGTAATATACGGTATGAATGGAGTGCAGTCTCTATGCGGTTGAAATGTTTAGATTTTGTAAATTCAATGAATATTGTCGTTAATCGATTTTTGTACTAATTTATGTAAAGGTTTCCTTTTTCTTAGTTTGTTCCGATTAAGTTATGTAATATGTTATTCTCACCTATTATAATTATATTAAGAACATCCATATAATATTTTATAGGTTTATCGAATGCTTATAAGAAAGATTATTATTCCACTTACCGAAGGAAACTGCATAGATTTGGGATAACATAATTATAGTATGATGCGTGCATATGAGGGTGATTGTCAATTCTTTGATCAGATGAGTGAAGTGCATACTGATGCGTCCGTCTGGCACGGAGCCAATAGCTCGCATATGTGCGCGTCGATCTATTGTGAATTTGGAGTGATTATCTTTCGTTTGGATGATAATTTTGGCCACTAAAATTGTTAATTTCTTTTTGTCAATATTAGATTGTAGGATAAAGGAATTGCTGTAGTTTTTTTTCTGTCCGTTCCGATTTCCTCACTATTTACTCACTTCAGAAAACTATAGGTAAGTACCTCCTTGTACCTACTTTTTAACCGACTTCAAAAAAGGAGGAGGTTCTCAATTCGTCTGTATGTTATTTTTTTTGCTTTTTTTTTTGTTTGTTGTACCTCATAACTTCACATCATCATAATCATCAAAATCGGTTCACCCAGGCGAGGGTGAACCGATTTTGATGATTATTTTTTTATTTGGAAGCTGGTGCTTTACATGTAGTCCCATTTTAATTTGGTTTAGTTCTGACAATGATATTCATGAGAAAATCATAAAAGTCTTAAATTTTTATTAATTAGGTGCGCGAAAAATGGACGAAAAACTCAACCGATTTTGATGATTCTTTTTTTATTGGAAAGGACGTGGACAGATTCACTAAAAATAAACAAATAAAAAAAAACTTTTAACAAAAAAAGTAACTGACTTCAAAGAAAAAGCACTAGAAAGTAAAAAAATAATTGCCATTTTTGTAGTTACGATTATTGTTATTTTTTGAGTCGGTGTCAGCCAAGGTAGCCAAGGTTCTCTTGACTGGCGCAGCGCGTGCCCGGCTGACCCGGACTCTAAAAATAACAATAATCGTAACTACAAAAATGGCAATATTTTTTTTAATTTTTAGTGCTTTATCTATGAAGTCGGTTACTTTTTTTGTTATTACTGCTAAATTTCTAATAATATAAGTTCAATTAGAAATATGTCAAGTGTAGATTTGTCGCTATTTATAGAATAATGTTAAAACTACAAATTTCTGAAAGTTTTTTATGTAACTCCCCCACCTACCGACATGATATTAGTTTAATACACTACATGGGAACTAGGTGCCATGCCAGGACCTTCCTAATATTGCTAAATTGAACTGGATGGAAAACACAGACAATATTCATTCCTGCTTCGACCATCGATAACACTAGTTTACAACGTATTTCATTTCATTTATTTATTCAACTTCTGGTAGTAAAACTACACTAAGTCATGTCACAATTTGATTGATCCGCGGATTCGATCAACCAGTGAAGAAGAACCCGCAAAGAAACTTCACTGGTCTATAAATTATGTTTTTTTTTTTGGTCTTTTTTTTTTTCGTCCACTTAATGATATAACACAATTATGATTTCATACCTAAATGCTACTGCCAAACTTACATTGGTAGAACGGTCTGGAGCAAAGAACTAAGGTATATGTTGCCGGTAAAATTTTTGTTGTTAGCCTACACACACATGGCATGCTTAGTTCAAATATATAATTAGAATTTTTTGATAAGCTCTAGTTTTTGAGTTTCAGATATGTATGAACTAAAAAAAAATACATAAATTCAAAGAATATTCAAATCTCAATTTAAGATCAAATCAATTCAAAATCAATATAAGATTCAAATCTCTCACGATTAACAAACACAATCAGGTGCCCAAGACTTCTTATTTTTATGCAAGTATACCAAAATACAGAAAATAGGTATTTTTAACCATAGACCTAGCATTTAACGAACTCTGATACAGATCTACTATTATGAAGTATGTACATATTCTCTACATTGGTGCACTGGAGTGAAACATAGCTACAAGCGGAGCCAGGTACTTCAGCTAGCTTATAATATTAGTGAGATTAACCTTTAAAAAAATTGTTCCCTATTTTTTTTAACTTTGTGTATTATTACAAAAAATATTAGAGGAAAACGGTACCAACAAGGTGAAATGTCTAGGAAAAAAATATTAGAAATTAATAAATAATGTGTGTCTTATTAAGGATGAGGTGTGGAACAATAAAAATTTAAGTAGCGATGTCACTGACATTTTATTTCTATTTAATATACTAGAATGAAGACCTAGATGTTTCACCAATAGGTCGTCGAAGGGACAAAATTAGATGCCGCAACTGCATGGACACGTTTACGGCTGTGGAAATAGGATGGCGCCACTTTCGTGCCTAGAACTTGAGAAATAGCCAATAGATAGCGCTGTACAAACATAGGTGTATTCATATATTAATAATACAAATTTGTTTCAAAGTTTGAAAATATAAAATTTTGATTCGATGCACACATTTTTGACAACCCATAAAATGCTTGATAGCTACGCCATCTCTTGGTGCAAACACTCTTTTTGTTGTGATCGATTGAATAGAAGTTACCAACTTATGTAGTTATACGTTTATTGCAATATTGTACGAAACTTCCGTCACTATGGCGGTGGGCCATCTACTAAAAGCCTAATGTCAACTATAAGGGGTGCTCTGATTATCTGCGGCGGATGCTCCGGATATAGGTAGGAGGGGGAGGAATAAAGCATGCAAGTTCCACAGAGAAACGTCGATGGTATTACCTGTAGTTCAGACTGAGCGACCCAATAAACCGTATGTGGCTCGGTAAGTTGTGGGTCTCTCAAGACGGACCGTTTGGCCCTGAATTGAGTCAAGGACGCCAACAGGTACTGGGGACTATCTTCCCATATGTAGCTACAGCATTCTATCACCGGCCTAATCAGTGATTTTTACAGAAGTTGTACGTGTACCGAACAAAAGAACCTTCTGCAACGGTATAGGATTCCCAGTTTCAGTTAGCGCCTACTGCGCGCGCTCTTCAACGTCTCCATACATTTGAAAACGCCAATCGATCGGTTTGGCGTGAAGGCTAATTTAGGTGACAACTGAGACTAGGGGCTCAGAACGTTGCGCCTCGCTGGGATGTGCATGTCTGCTCCTCCAATCCTGACATACCCCTCATGCTCCATCGGTGTAACTGTGAATCATGCCTAAGGACAATAAATCGTTGATGATAAAAATAGCGTTGGTGACAGCACGGATCCCTGCGAGACACCCGCCTCGATTGGGAAGTCGTCCGAATTGGCACCATCAACGGAAAAGTATAAGGAGCGGCCCGACAGGAAGCTGGCGATCCAAGAGCAAAGCTTGGGTGGACTACCCAAATTTGGTTTAGATTTTAGTGTGTATATTTTTAATGAATGTTAATGCTAGATTATAATTTGTATGATTAGTTATATGCCTACTGTATACCATTTTGTATTGTAAAATACATCATCTAAATTTGAAAGGCAGAAAAAAGTTCGAATAATGTCTGTGCACCTAGATGTAGTAATCGTTTCTGTGTAGCCGCGAGTGTAAATGCGTATTCATTTTCAATTAATGATTCGGTTCGATTCAATTCAATGATTCGGACTTTTTTTCTGCGTAATATGACCGAGATAGATGTTGGGAATGTCTGGTTCCAACAGGATGGAGCTAGGGCCTCATATCTTTGAGAGGCGACTATGTTTGGTCAGCCCACTCCCCTATTTGGCTCCTTGTTATTTTTTTGTGTGGTTATCTGAAATTCATCGTTTACAATGACCGTCCAAGGGGTTTACCTCCCTTGTAAAACAATGTACGCCAACCATCGCTAACATAACGCGGGGGTTGATATGCTTAGAAGAGTTGAACGAAATTTCAGAAATCGGGTAACTCAATGTCATTTGACCGATGCCATTTTCAAAACGAATCTTTAAAATTAATAGATTTTTACATTAAAAATATAAATTAGAGTGACATCTCTGTACTCCTTTTTTTATTGTCCTTTCAAATCAACGAAGGTATTTTAGAACACTGCTATTAAAACAGTTAAGAAGGAAAGTGGGTCATTATAAAAACAATCGCCACAGTCATTTCCACGTTACCTTTGTTATTCAATAAGATTTATTTTATTTAAAATGAAAATGAGACAAAGATTTATCGTTTATGTAATATCTCTAAGTTTTGATGTGGAGACCCTACACAATTAAGTATGTCGTAAGTAATTATGCACAAAAGACCATTATGCTGGTCAGAAGATATACGTCAGAAAGCGGTGACAGCTGGCGAAGAAAAACGGAAGACCGCAGGAGTCAGGGGGAGGCCTACGTCCAACAGTGGACAGCAAAAGGCCAAAGAAGAAGAATATATCTAGTTAAAGCATAAAATTGTTGAGCAATTTCAGTGAAATGTAAATACATTTCTTTAATAATTCGGCTCTTGATTTTGTAAAAAAATTGCATGTTTAAAATGTTGTTCATTTTTGTTAAAATATTTTACTTTAAGTTAATTCTATGTTCTTGTTGTATCATATAATATTTTTACATTAGGTTTACTTGTTTCTTTTTTATTTTGTGATTTTCACTACCTAAAAATTTGTTTATTTACATTTTAGATAACAGGAGTTCGCTTAAAACCGGCGGCGATAAAACTAAAGTGCGGAGTATGTAAACAATTGAAAGCATTGCCTGACGACTAATTACTTCTTGTGGGATGGAGATCACTACATCCAGACAGATGGCGTAGCGATGGGCTCGCCAGTGGCCCCAGCGGTCGCCAACCTGTTCACGGAGTCCCTGGAGATACGAGCACTTTCGTCAGCCCCTCTCGCCCCCACCTTCTGGGTGTGATATGTGGATGATGTTTTATTCCGGGAGGTCACGACATTTTTGGTCACGATATGGTAAATGGCTGAATCTGGGTTTACATGTTAGAGGCCAACCTCTTTGATCCTAAATATGTCGGTCTGCCTGCGCCAAGTGGTTGCGTTATCTAGATTGGCTATATAAAATAGAAGTTGGTATGTACCTGCTGATGAATATACTGATTGTCTAGAAACATTGATACCTATTAGATCATACAACAATAACCAGTCGGTTTTTTTATTTAATACTTAAATATACCTTAAGTTATATCTGTAACCTAAATCGCCTATAACTACGAAATGCAATCAAAGATTTGTTCAGTTTTGGTATTGCTAAGCAATTATGTACTGATTCTTTCATGATTCGTTATTTGCCGCCATTTACCTTATCCTTTATATTTTTTGTCACCATAACATATGCAGACTGACACATTTACCTTCAGAGGGTTGGTCTTTATCATGTGAACCAAGTTTCTGCCATTTACGTTATCGTTACCATTTTTGTCGCGACCTCCTAGTCTATTTTTGCACTATGGTCACATGGTCGAACAGCACTACAAGATTTCCTAAACCATTATCTGAATGCAGCCCATCCTTGAATAAAGATTACTATGGAACTCGAAAACAATAATGGGCTAGCATTTTTGGATGTTTTGGTGTTTCCTCGCCCCCATTCGTCAATTGGTCACACCACATACAGAAAACCCACGTACACGAACTGCACGCCGACTCGCACTATGCTCCTAGTCAACGATGGACCGTGCAGAACGTATCTGCGACAGTGACCATTTGCAAAACGAAAAAAAGATAGTGCAAGTACTTAAGCAAAATGGATACAGTAAGAAGGCTCTGCAACAACCAAAACCGTGATTTCAGCCAATGTAAACCGTGGAAAGACAGAGAGCGTTCTTACCTTACCTGCGGGGGGTGACGGACATCATCGGTAGAAAACTGAACAAACTCAGTACGGAAAAGTCTCCCACATGGTACGCTCTGCGAAAGATAAATTGCCTCTGCAGTCCGCTGGTGTATACACACTTCCGTGTAGTTTTAGTAAGTGTAGTTGGGCAGACAAAAAGAAGCGTAGCGACCCGCATTTCGGAACATATCAGGTCAGTCAAGAAACTGGATTCCAACAAGTCAGCAGTGTGTGAGCACATGGATTCAGGTACGAACCACTGGATTAGATTCGATGAGGTCGAAATTCTGACGTCTGAAACACGACAAATCGCCAAGCACGATAACTTTAATCGAGAAGACTCGTTTGAGTTATCTCCCATGTGGAATCCGGTACTTGCTCCCCTGAAAATCCGGAATGCAAAGGCGTGCAGTGAAAGTCAAGATACAGTAAGCGCCTCAAGATGTTCAAACTACCCACAACTACAATCTTCGCCAAAGGCGGAACACGTCAAATTGACAGTTCTCCGTTGGTCGCCGCTGGACACGGGAGTTCACCTGAAGATGAGCCAAATGTTTGGCTCGAAACGTCCCTGTTCCGCACAAATCATGCCATGAGTAGAAAGCCGTTTAATCTTTTTACATATAATATTTAGTTTAAAACTTTGTGCTGGTCAACATTAAAATTATTTTGAAGACAAACCAAAGCTCTTCTTTTCCTCCAAATCTTATTCTATAAATCATCTTGCATCTATAAATTTGTAAATAAAACTTGACAACAATGTCAGTTATGACATTTCTAAAGTGAGGTCGCTCATGCGGCACCTAACTACGATAAGCTTTGAGTTTTCTTCTCCATTGTTGAACATTCTAGGAGCACAAAATGTGTTAAAATGAAAGTCCAAATAAAACACTTGTCATCATCGAGTTATGATAATCATTTTTATTATCATTCGTTCAAAAATAGTGATAATGATTTCGTAAGCCGGGCATTCAATATCGTTGGTCAAATAGACAAAACCACGAGAACCTGAGAAGTGCGGGGCACGTCGGGCGAACAAAATCTTTCAACAAAGCCTCAAATGACACCTGAAGGCATCAACTGGAAGCCCCTTTAATTTTTTTTACTTCTGCTTCGAATAATACTGCCACATCTCTCCTTAGGGGTGAAACTAAATGTCTTGCTTTGGATTGTGAACTTTTTGCGTGCGATTTTATTTTATAAAATTTGAATGAATTTGGAAATGTACATATTTTCAAGGTAAAATAGGTACATATTTTTTATTATTAGCTATTCAGCGGGGTAACGCTGATATTGGTGTTTTTTTTTAAATTAATTATATTTTTGGTGTCTTTGTTCCAGAATCCAAAATTTCAAATCCTAGTTAAGAGCATGTGAACAGTTATTACCCGCAGTATGACCAATTGATACGGTAACGAATCTCTTAATGGGTGGAAGAAACACTCAACCTATTTACAATAATTGTATCGCATATAAATAACGCCCCAGCGTGTAGCACGACGGTTTCATTTAGCCTTAAAAATACAAAGATCTATATTTCTCCGCTCCATGTTTCATCCACGGCAACCTCAAACGTGTATAAAGATGGCTTTGTCCACGCACCTTTGTGGGGGCGTTTTCCGTCCTATTGTGACGTGGAATCGTGTCAAAACATTGGATCACCGAATATCCATTACTCCTATACAGGCGCTCGTCAAAGGGCACAAAAGCCTTCGAGGAGACGGCAATGAGTTGGTTTTTAGATTGCTCTTTTTGATAGATTTCGGCGGTTCAGGCATTGTAGACGTTAATGTCAAATGCTGTATTGACGTGATTCTGGGTGAATTTTAAAACCATTCGGAATTTTTTTTTTATGTCACGCTAACATGTACGAGTACCTTTAGCATGAGAATATTGCGCTCGCCGTTCAAGCTCAAAGCTGTACATAGCTCAGTGGCGCAGGTGACCTTGCATTCCAGAGGTCTGAGTTAAAATCCCCGCCCCATTCAGGCACCACTTTTTTCCGTTGCTGTATTGGAAGAGCTGTTCCATGGTTCGGAATTCATGTAAAACTGTAGTTGCCCTGCTCTTACTAGGCGGTATTGTAAAGCCCGTCCGGGTCGGTACCATTGAATTGGATGAAAAATTGTTGAACGGCTTTAAAAAATCCGTGTTTTCTATCCAGCTCAATATACCCGTGCTCATAAAGGGAATGTCCTGGCTTGGCAATTAATTCCTTCGGGAACGCCGCTAGCCATGTCCAGTTATATAAAAAGATCTGAAATTTACCCGTTTTATGAGAACTAGGTGCCATGCCAGGACCTTTCTTATATTGCTTGGCTACATTGAACTGTATGAAAAACACGGACAATTTTCATTGCCGCTTCGACCATCTTTCATTCAATGCGATGGTATTGACCCTGATGATAGGGTATTAACCCTACCACCTAGTAAGTACCTACATTTTTACGTGGAATCCGAACCACGGCCAGCCTCAATGGTTGAAAATGGTCACCCATCCAGTACCTAAACGCGCTCAGAGTTGCTTACCCAGCTTATCGAATTGCAAAGCGTCGCACCACTGGGCTACCAAATTCACATAACACGTCGTTTGACAGTAAGCATGGTGTCCAACTAAACGTAAGATTTAATAATCTCTAACCTGTTCACCCGGCGAGTATACTTACCATGGCAACCCCCCGGTTTCTCTGATGGTTGACCAAATGTTTGATCCAAAACGTCTCATAGAGTAGCCGGTTAAAGTTAGACATTGTCACTTTCTAAATGGTACCTATTTAATAAAATAAAGTAAAATATATACAGTAATTTATGTAGATATCACTGTTTTACACTTTTGCATAATTTTATAGAGTCCAGTAGATGTTTATTTCTTACTCCTTTTCATTTAATGTGACATGTCCATGACTTCAGCGGCATGTCCATGTCACATAATCGCAAAAGCCTGCATGCTTTCAAATACAGTTATCTTTCTGGCTTCTTCTTCGCACGGTACAATCGGGAATTTAATTGTGTGATATGTCGAATTGTGTGTAATGTAATTGTAATTTAAATTGACTATTACTCTAATAGTAAAAAGTTACGTTTGTCAAGATACGGATAGTCATTAGTTACTGGAGGATTATATCTTCTGTTACAATTATCTGCCTGTAATTTTACTTTAATAATATGGTCTCACTATAACGGATGAATAAGCAGAGGCGTAAATAGATCAGTCGAAAAGTTATCTGAATTTTTATCAGACCATTGAAAAATCGGCCCCAAATAAGACTCAAAATAATTGTATTCGTATACAATTTTTTTTGTTTCAGCGAAATTCGGCGACCTGGAATGATATGTTTTGTTTTATATATTCTTTAGAAATCTAATTCCTTACCTAAATTCCCTGAGATAGTACATACTTCTTTATGCAGATAAATCTATTTATTTCTAACAGCTGCTTATTTATTTCTATGACAAACCTCATGAGTAGGAAACGTATTCATACTATATTGCTTTTTTATCTCAAACCATTACATCCTTGTTATATTGAATTTAAATTTAAGAGTTGATGCAAACATATTATATGACTCCTGGCGAGTTCTTGACTGTTCTTCTTCATATTCAGCTGTCGAACCGTCTATGAAAACTGGAAAATCCAATAGTGACACAAAAAGGTGGAAATTAAACGAATATATGCCTAAGTAAATATACTTTTTCGTACTAAGCATGTACGCCGCTTATTCCAAGGAATTTGACATGTATGTATGTATGGCGAAATTGGTAGACGCAATACCCGCGAATGGTATGTTTTGCTGGTTCGGGTCCAGCCTTGCAGTATATTCGTAAAGTAGTTCTTTTTACTGGGCTCTTTCTTAAATTAATGTGTCCTTGCTTCACGGTCGATTATACGTACATACATGTCATATTTCTTTGAATATATGCCTGTCTAAATGGATAGCTTTAAACTTTTTTTCGATTGATTGCCAGGTATCGGGGTAAGCAGACCAGCTGGAAATCAAATTAAAAAAAAATCTAGGTTTTTAGATCCATGCTAGTTTATTGAAATGCGGTAACGTATTTTTTGGGAAAAATAAAAAAAAGACATTTCACGTAATATGACGTTATTCCAAACACTAATAAAATGTGTGCTTTCCTTTCATAATGAATAATTAAAGAGTATTTGGTGTTTTTCTTTTATCTTATACTAAATAATATTTTAATAATATAATTTAAGGAACTCATGAACATACGAATTAAGCTAGCACATAAATAGTAGCAAATACGACATTTAGCTTGGAAGAACTCAGCGAAAAGGGTATACTTTTTGCTTTAGCCTTATAAAATTTCCCTGTATTCCCAAAGGAGAGTAGTTGGAAATGGCTTACGAAAAATTTGAAAAGTCAACCGGAACGGGTGAGTGTGACGTAAGGGTTCCGTCGTTGGCCATGTTGGATGATAAATATAATAACTAATGACATTGAAAGACTAACATTAGGATCTTTTATAACTAGAAACAGTTTAATAACAGCAACCATGATTGCTAAATTAAATAAATTTCGTTTAAATAATATGTCATAATTATTTTTAGTTATTACTAACGATACGCATTACATTAAATTTTTATTATATTAAATCGCAAAAGGTTTTCGAACATGAGGACAATTGAAAGTTTAGTAGTTCACGTCTTTTTTCGTCATTAGACTATTTTCGTTCACTAGTTTTGCTAAATTAACGCATATTTTGTGATATAAAAGAAAGAACACCTAACACCTGTGTAAAAAAACATGTCGGTGCTTCTCCGATTTATAAATGTAAGTTTTTCAATAGATATTGGAGTAGATAAGCATTTATTTAGATTTTGCAAATCCTAGTCAAAAACATTTGCCCTGTTAGAGGCGTCTATATGATTTCGATTTTACAAATACGATAAGCACTTCACTGACGAAAGCAGTCGAACGGATCCCTGTGCTAATGGAGTTGATATTCAAAATGGCCGCCGCGCCACCGCCCCGCTCCGCGCCACGCCGCGCGCCGCCCCGCGCCGCCTGGCATAATTCTGCAACCCCTTGAGATTGTCCCAGTGTGCACGCGCACTAACTACCACATCCGTGCGAGTAGTGAATAATAGAGGTATGACTGTGTTAGTCTCCGAATGTATGTAGTGGTAATGGCATCGTAGCGATAGGGCAGAGTCTTGAAATGTTTGGATGTTCAAGAATTTAAGTAACAGCGGCATTAACTTTAGGTAACGTCGTTGGGTTTTTTTAAAAGAAAGTCCCCATACCAATGTATGTATGGTTCCAGGTACTATTGACGGTCTAATAAGTGTTACTTATGACCATTCCCATTCTACTAGCTTAAAAAAAACTGTGTACCAAAAAAGTTTGAGTAAAATATAATAAATTTAAATTAAAAATTAAAATTATTAAAAATTACTGACTGACTATCTGCAAAATGAAATAGTGTTTTGATATTATTTTTTGGACAACGCATTTGTTGTTTGTATTAGAGTACTTTTTACAGAAATTTCGAATCGAGGCAATACATTTTTAATAAACAAGGCTCATTCAAACATGTCGGTAAAATAAACCATAGTATTTTTTTATTTTTAAAGATATTTGGTAGATAACCTACATACATACCTTCACGCCGCTTTCCCGGAGAGGTTAGCAGAGATGATGATAGAGCGCCATACGGTACGATCACAGCACAACTCTTTCGCTACATCTACAGGCATACATTTTTAATACATGCTCTACGATTACGGGTGCTACGTACCAGACCTTTACGAAGAATTAAATCGATTTGGTTCTTCTAGGCCGCCCGGGCACGACACTTCCGCTCACTTTCCTCTGTAAATTTGTTTCGTAATTTTTTCGTCATCCATATGTCCAAACCAGCGGCAAGAGGCAATGAAAAATTGTCCGTGTTTTCCATCCAGTTCAATGTAGCCGTGCTCATAAAGGAAAGGTCCTGGCATGGCACCTAATTCTTTCGGGAATGTGGTGTATGGGCTAATATAATAACGGTAGTTGTGTGGTATTAGCCATTCATGTCAGGTCGCATAAAAAAATATGAGATCCCCATACACACGTATATCCCCTATTTCACCCCCTTCAAGTTTAAATTACGCCACAAAAGGTAGCTTATGTCTTTTTCCAAGGACCAGACTATCTTTATACAGAAATTAATCAAAATTGGTCAGCGGTTTAGGCGTGAAAACGCAACAGACAGACAGAGTCACTTCTCATTTACTATGGATAAATAAATAAACATTGTAAGTACAAACATAATAAGCAGCGGCATCCAAATTAGCGGCAAATGCACAAACAGTAAATTTTAGTCAGTCAATGTACTGTTTCAGGAACTTCAACTAACCAGCTTGAATATGGAAAATTGATTGGAGGGTTCGACGATTCTGCCGACCCCTCACGTCTGAAGTGGCGAAGGATGAGTGGGCTCGCAAGACAAGGGCCAGCCGGTTTGTTGACAATCTGTATCTTTGAAATATGCTTACTTTCACCCAGAGGGTACAAACTTAGGCGACTGTAGCGTGTGTCACGATACTTATAGCCTAGCGGGTAATTCTGTTGCTTCAGTTCGTAGGGGTACGAACCCCGACGTTTCACGTTTTAATTCTTCTAATTTTTATCGTGTAGTACTTGAGTAAGCGCGTGCCTAATATCCAATTTGTTGACTTCAAACCACAATTTACCACAAATATTCAAGTTATTACAAGTTATTGTGGTAAAATATGTTTTATTAAATAATGTATTTAGCCTAAAAAATATATTTAATATTTCAACAGGAGACCGGGCCAGTTAAACGGCCTATGCTCACTTCCAACCGGTTTAGATCTCGTGGGGAACATTATTTTTATGTCACAGTGGCTTCGAGATCAAGGCTTTGAAGGCTTGGTAGGCGTTATGCTATGACCAAATGGATAATTTACCGACAAACATAAAGGGTAAACAATTCGGGACAACCTAATAGGTGTTTTGAAAAAGTCAAAATCGCGTTCAAGTCCCCCACAATCTTCCAAGATGACGGGAAGAGGCCCGACGGTATCACTTTGTTACCCCGGTCGTAAGAACGCTTTGAGACACACTCGCAGCAAGTCCCGCATCGCTGGTTCAGCACAGAGAAGGCAGATGCACTCAAGCACTCACTGCGTTACTAATGAACATCTGTACTATCGTATTTCTAGCGAGAAGTACCAGACAGCCAGAAATACTGGAGCAATAGCCAAGGTATTATTGTTTATTAGTAAGGCAGTCAAAGCATACATTCCTGATCCTAAGCCCCGATTGCACGAAGAGAAGGCTGAGTGCTGAGAAACACGTCACTTTTAGTGAACCTCACGGAGTTCCTGCCATCATACAAAGTGACGTGTTTAATCATACCTTGACGTTGATTTAGATGTTTTGTCCTTTCGTGCACTCGGCCCTAAGTTACAATTCTTCGCTTTCCCCGTCATGTGGAGTTTGTAGTAACGATGCTTGGGTTTTTGCCGGGAATTTAGGGAAATTAGTCATCGAGTCGGCAACCGGTGAAAATTGGGTGATCCAGCGAGCCCCTCCAACTATCGACCCATAGCGATAACTTCTCTTCTATGTAAATTTAATGGAGCGCCTCATCAACTCTCAGCTCCTAGCGTACATAGAAGCGAATAAACTCCTGGATGACAAGAAGTGCTGTTTCCGAAAAGCACCGTCAACAGGATATCTTCTAACGTGCGTTAAGCATATATGGGCCAAAAGACCGGAAAAAATCGGGGAGTCACTGGCAGTAGCATTGGACATCTCCAAAGCCTTTGACCGTGTTCGGCACCGGAGCCTACTAGGCAAGCTCCCGTCCTTCGGCATTCCTCCCAAGCTTTGCTCATGAATCGCCAGCTTCGTGTCGGGCCGCTTCTTGTACTTTGCCGTTGATGGTACGAATTCGGACGACTTCACGATTGGGGCTGGTATCCCACAGGACTCAGTGCTGTCACCAACGCTATTTTTAATCTTCATTAATGATTAACTGTCTCTCGGCATGAAACACAGACAGAGCATGAGGGGCTGACATACACCTCACGCTCCATCTGTGTAAGAGCAGAGATGCACAGCTTATCGAGGCGCAACGTTCTGTGGTAAATAAAGTGGACACTTTTCTCGAGAAAGTAGCCAAGAGAACCTTGTCGCCTTCAACGTTCGCAAGACCCATGTTGTCTTTTTTCTGCCATGGTAGAACCCTTTCCGCTCCTAGCAAGTTTCCAAGGCAACGTCGTACCTGTCTCAGATCACCTGGACCTACTGGGCTGCAACATCTGCAAAGACGTGGGTTTTGGGCGTTATATAAAAGCCAAGGCTAAAATTGCATCGCAGAAACTGGGGATCCTATACCGTTGCATAAGTTTATTATTAACGGTAAAACTACTTCTTCTTTATAAATCACAGACAAGGCCGGTGATAGAATACTTTAGCCACATATGGTAAGGTAGTCCCCAGTGCCTGCTGGTGTCCTTGGACTCAATTCAGCGCCGAGCGGACCGTCTTTTGGGGACCCACAACTTACCGCTGGCTTGGAGTCACTGAGCCACAGACGGTTTGTGGGTTCGCTTAGTCTGTTCTACAGGTACTACCATGGATGTTGCTCTGTGGAACTTGCATCCCTCATTCCTCCCCATCCTACCTGTATCCGGAGCACCCGCTGCAGAGAATCAGAGCACCCCCTTGTGGTGTGTGTGTGCTTTTGAAAACAAACCGTTTCTCAAACTCATTTCTCTGCCGCACCGCCAGGTGGCGACGGGAGCCTTTCCTCAATTTATGTTTGTTATTGTTTGTTGAACTTTCGCCTGGGTGAACCGATTTTGATGATTATTCTTTTATTTGTAAGCTGGTGCTTCCCGTGTGGTTCCATTCCAATTTGGTATAGTTCTGACAATTATATCCATGAGAAAATCGTATAAGTCTTAAATGTGTATTAAGTATGTGCGCGACAAATAGAGGAATAACTCAATATAACACCAATAAGTTAGTGTACTTCAGATTCACTAAAAATAAACAAATAAAAAACAATTTATCAAAAAAAAAACCGACTTCAAAGAAAAAGCACTAAAAAGTAAAAAATAATTGCCATTTTTAGGAATCCGTACCCAAAGGGTGCCAACGGAACCCTATTACTAAGCCTCTGCTGTCCGTCCGTCTGTCACAGGGCTGTATCTCAGTAACTGTAACAGATAGACAGCTCAAATTTTCACAGAGTGTGTATTTATTTTGCCGCTATAACAACAAATAGGTAAGAATAAAAAATAATTAAAATTAATGGGTGATTTTTTTTATTAAATCTTTTACGATGGTACGGAACCCTTCGTGTGCGAGTCCAACCCGCACTTGGCCTGTTTTTGTAGTTACGATTATTGTTAGTTTTTGAGTCGGCGTCAGCCGGGCACGCGCTGCGCCAGTCAAGAGAACCTTGGCTACCTTGGCTGACACCGACTCAAAAAATAACAATAATCGTAGCTACAAAAATGGCAATTATGTTTTTAATTTTAGTGCGTTTTCCTTACAGTTGGTTTTTTTTTGTTAAAGTTTTTTTTTGATAACTTAAGTTATATGCATGATAGACGTCCTTAATCATTTTCATACAAATCTTAAGAGGCTTAAAGCCTATATAAGGATATAAGATAAGTTAAAAAATTTTTTTTTCTTAATTTCACTGAAGAAACAGTCACGAGCCATTGTATGGGGGCTTGATCACCTCATTATCCTCTTAAGCTCGGACAGCGAATTTTGTAATTTTTGGACTTAATTTGGAACCGCTGTGTCCATAATGGGGACCATAGCAATAGTCCTGATGGATATTTTTTGAGATAGGTTAAAACTATTTTAATTATATTATAAATTTTGAGCAATTTTCAGTCACAGTATTTTTATTAAGATGGTTTATGCTTGAGATCGTACAAATTTTTGATCAGCATTTATTACAAGGCACTATGTGCTGCCATTAAGGTATTGAGTTCTACGATGAACCCAAACAAATGTACAAATTAAGAGGTTTTTTTTTATTCTTCATAAGCAAGCTTGGGTGAAAAATTTCACCCAAGCTTGCTTGAAAAATGCGTTTCGCTGAAAAATGCCGGGTTACTTTATGGTTCTGAGCGTAGAACTATGTAGATTCTCTTACTTACGGGCGGCTCGTAGCCTAGTGGCGCGGGGACTTGCCTTGCATACCAGAGGTCTGGGTTTAAATCCTCGCCTCGTTTATGCACCACTTCATTTCTCTTTCTGCGAGCTGCTTCATGGTCCGGAATCCATGTAGTCTATCCGCTACTAGGTGGCCATGTTTAAGCACTCCTGGTTGGGTACCATCGCATTGGATTAAAATCTGGTCCGGCAATGGAAAATGATCCTTGCTTTCCATGCAGTTCTTTGTAGCCGAGCAATATAAGGAAAGTCCTTGCATCGCACCTAGTTCCCACGTGATGTGTTATGTTCATGTCCAGCTCCATAAAAAAAGAAGTAAGAAACATGGCTGAATGCCAAATGCCTGGACGCGACGCCTCTCTCGAGGTTAAACACAAGTGGCCGCGATCGGTTTCTGAATGAGTTACTGTTCGACCGTTGAGTCTACCATGGTTCCATTTTAATTATAACTAAGACTGGGTAGCCCAGTGACGCGACGCTTTGCGATGAGATAAGCTGGGTGAAGCACCTCTGAGCGCGGTTGGGTTCTGTATTGGTGACCATTTTCAACCATTGAGATTGGCCGTGGTTCGGATTCCACGTAAATCTGTATGTCCCCTTCCTCACTTACTAGGTAGTAGGGTTAACCCTCCCGGGTTGTTACCATCGCAATGAATGAACGATGGTCGAAGCGGCAATAAAAATTGTCCGTGTTTTCCACTCAGTTCAATGAAGCGGAGCAATATAAAGAAGAAAGAAAGAAAGAAAGAAAGAAAATACGTTCATTTTTTCTCAACACAACTTAGAACACTTACAAAATTCAAAATACACATTTCTGTAGAAAAAAAAGGAGCCAGCTCAGCATTTTGTGCTGCAGGTCCCTCTTGATGAGTGAACTACAGCGCTGATTTTACGCTGGTCCGGACACACTTACGACTAACATAAAGTGAGAGCAACAGCTGTTTGTCGTGAGTGAGGAAACAAGGTCCTGGATTGGCGCCTGCTTCCCATATGGTGTGTTAGGCTAATATCTGACGGCCAGTTTGGTATAAGCAATCCGTTCCCAGTTACATATAAAAAACCGGCCAAGTTCGAGTCGGACTCGCACGTGAAGGGTTCCGTACCATCGTACCAGATTTAACCAAAAAAATCTATTTTTTTCTTTTCTTTCAAAGTTTTTTTTCTTATGTGACTGGACTTCAATGGCTAATGCTAGCCATACGGTGATCATCATGATAAAAGCATATGTATTAGTATAATAATCACCCTTTCATTTTATTATTTTTAAATTTTACTTATTTGTTGTTATAGCGGCAAAATAAATACACTTTCTGTGAAAATTTCAGCTTCCTACCTATAACGGTTTATGAGATAGGGCCCTGTGACGGACGGACGGCCGCACGGACGGACGGACGGACAGCGGAGGCTTAGTAATAGGGTTCCGTTGGCAGCTTTGGGTACGGAACCCTAAAAATGTAAAGTGTTAGTATTTTTCCTTACTTACTAGATATCGATAATATCGCCCGGGTTGCTCTTAGTTATGGGTAATGTAAGATACGAAGCGGTACAAAGAATGGTCTGTGTTTTCTATCCAGTTCAAAGTAGCCATGCAATATGAGGAACATCGTGGCATGGCACCATAGTTCCAATATGGCGTGTTAGGCCATTAATTAAAGAGGAAGGTATAGATTGCTAACAATATACAACGTACAAAACTCGCCGAAAACTGCTATTTTCGCTGGTACTATGACATTTCCGCCAGCGCCATCTCCCATCACTGCCAGAACTAGTTACACCGTCATTCATTTGTCACTGATCTTGATTTGCCTGGGTGGCGTGATGAAAACGTTACAACGTGCAGAAAATGCAGACATTGATCATATTTGTTTTTATGTGAAGCTTGAAGAATGACATTTCACTTCAAAACTAATTTCCCCGCCGCTCACAAGATTTACTATTAAACATTGTGTTCTTTAAACCTATAATTAAGTTTATTTCAAATAAATACGGCTCGTAGCCTAGTGGCGCGGGGACTGGCCTAGCGTACCAGAGGCCTGGGTTCAATACCGATCATTTCGTCACGAATGCGAGCTGCTCCATGGTTCGGAATCCATGTAAAACTGTAGGTCCCCTTCCCCTACTAGGTGGTAGGGTTTAAGCCCGACCGGGTTGGTACCATCGCATTGGATGAAAAGATGGTCGAAGCGGCAATGAAAAGATGGTCGAAGCGGCAATGAAAAATTGTCCGTGTTTTTCATCCAGTTCAATGTAGCCTTGCTCATAAAGGGAAGGTCCTGGCATGGCACCATATTCCTTCGGGAATGTGGTGTATTGGGCTAACTAATATCGTAACGGTAGTTGTGTGGTATTAGCCATCCATGACAGGTCGCATAAAAAAATACTACGGAAAAAATCTTAAAACGATTAGTACCAATCGTACGTACGTTCTGTTAGTATTTTTAAATTCTAGCTAATTTGTATCTTACTTTACCAGAAATTTTGAAATGTATTTAATTAAATTTTGACCCATAGTGAAGAATAAATTATAAAAAAATTAAAAAACTTTTCCTATCCCTTTTCAACACTGATATGACGTTAGCAATATATCCCTACTATATTTAATGTATGGATAGGCTCACTGAAGGAGATATGGCATCGAGCACGCTTACCACGGGACCCGTTGCTCCAATTTTCAAAGACTAATAATCCAACTTAAACGTACATGCCTCATTAAAACATAGTCGCAGACATATTGGAGGGTTTGTGAGCGTGCGAACTGACTTGACGAATGCAATTTTAGAGCACATTCGCGCGCGGTTGCGATGTTTCGACTGTGGCATACGACGCGCCGCCGGATTCTATAGCATGCCACTTCGGTAATTTATCAGAAGCAGCTTTCCTTGTACCTTATTTTTTTTTATTAATGGTATCGTATTGTTATAATTAATTCTTAGGTAGGTAACCTACACTTGAACACGTACAAAATCGTAATGCTAGGTCTATGTCAAAAATATAAAAGTCGCATGCTCTATTACCATGCGTATAAGAACTGGCAAAGATGCTTTGCCAGTCACAAATTAGGTTTAAAGCCTAATTCAAATTTAAGTAGTTCATTAATCAATACCACCGCTCACAAGAAAAACATAAGGGGAAAATTTAAAAATATATATAAAAAAATTATGAATATGAATCTTACGAACTTAACCTACATCTGAGCCGGTAGTCTCATTTCTCACCTAAATCGGCGTTTACGTAACTTCGAAGTTCCGTTAAAACGTCAAACTCTATACAAGTTTTTACTACATATTCTGTGGTTTTACTTCTTCAAGCTGTCAAAGTCAAACTTGGACTTCCGATTTGTATGAAAACGCGGAGTGGACGTAAACCGCAACGTCGACGTATTTACGGCAACGTTGAGTAAGCTGTCAAATCAAACTCAGACTCGCAAATGGTAGTTCGCTTAACGCCCACTGCGCGCGCTCTTCAATTTCTCCATACATTTGAAAACGCCAGTCGATCGGTTTGACGTAAACGCCAATTTAGGTGAGAACTCAGACTGCCCACTCTGATGTATAGTGTATAGTGCGTGAGTGTATAGTGAGTAATACAAGAGAGAGAGAGAGAGAGACAAATTACCGCCGTGATTTGAACGCCGGGCTTGGGAACGGATGACATATCCGAAGACAAAGCGTTGAATAAATATAAACAGAAAAATCCCCATGACGTTAGCATAGCAGAAGTAGCAGCCGAATGCACCGCACCCAGCGGCGGCGTGTCAGCACGGCCCGGGAGAGCCACGAGCGACGGCGCGGCAGTTTCCGGAACTAACGAATTGAGGAAATCGCGTTACGCGAAGTGGCCGTGCATTTCTGGCTTGTAATGAGCGGGAAATCGGACCACCACCAGGTGAAATGGGTAATGGGCGAGAATTTAATCGTAGCTAGACAAATATTGTATGTGTTTTTGCTTACAGGTGTGCCTTATGAATAGAATACACGGTAAAATCAGGGTTTTTCGAGGGTAAGAAAGCAAGCAAAGTTATCTGTCACTATTAGCGTCGCAACCATAATCCTTTTTGTGGGTTTTACAAAGTAATACCAAAATCTATTGATTAAAACAGATAGTTTTGTTATTTTTAAATTATGGATAGTTTAGGACGATGCGGAGGGATTACTAAAATTAAAGATTCAATTTTCTTACGGAGTGAGCACTCGTGTATTATACACGCTTTGACACATGACCACAGAATATACATTTTCCAAAGAAGACGGAAACGCAAGTGGGAGGGAGACAGATCTACACGTATTGTCCACCTAGTTTGTTTCTTTTTTCATATTTTTTTCTTATGTGACTGGCCATCAATGGCTAATGCTAATGCCATACACATCTTCATTATATGTATAAGCATAGATATTAGTAAAATAATTAGATGGCATGACCTTCCCTTTATGAACACGGCTACATTAAACTGGATTGAACTTACGGACATAATTTATTTCCGCTTCGACCACCTTTTCATACAATTCGTTGGTACAAGGGTTGAAGGGCTTAAGCACTACTACTCTAGCTTACTCACGGTTTGTACAGTTCTACATGGATCTCGAACTGCTCGCATTTTCGACGAGATCCAACTCAGAAAGAGAAAAAAATCATGCGGGGTGGGGATTGAACCTGAGACCTCTCGCATGAGAGCGAAGGCACCGCGCCGCGCACTAGATGTTGATGATTTTTTTTTTAATATGGACCTTCATGATATTTGGCCTGACACACCAAAGGAATTAGGTGCCATCCTAAGACAATTCATTGATTCGACCAGAGCCCCTAGTCCCAGTTGATACCTAAATGTGCGTTTACGCCAAATCGATCGACTGGTGTTTTCATGTATGGAGCAATTGAAGAGCGCGCGCAGTGGGCGTTAAGCGAACCACCATTTGCGAGTCCGAGTTTGATTTGACAGCATACTTACCGTTGCCTAAAATACGTTGACGTTGCCGTTTATGCCGACTTCGCGTTTTCATACAAATCGGAAATCCGAGATTTTCTTTGACAGCTTGAAGAAGTAAAACCACAGAAAATCTAGTAAAAACTTGCATGGATTTTGACCGTTTTACGTAACTTCGAAGTTCCGTAAACGCCAATTTAGGTGAGAACTCGTACTGACCACTCTGAAGCCCGAGTCCGCTAATAAATAACTCTACTTTCAAGCGTTAGCGTTATGAGATAACCCCGGAATCACAGAAAATAGTACCAAATTTTGTGTTATCTCATAAAGCTTACGCTTAGGTGGAGTTATCTATTAGCAGACTTAGGTTTCAGGAGTACCAAGAAGATTAACAGGGTTTAATCTTGAACCCCCGTCAATCTTGAACTGAACTGTAAAGAAAACACGGATAATTTTTCATTGCCGCTTACGACATCTTTTATCGAATACCATCGGTACCAATCCTAATCCAATCCAATTAAATATCTATAGAGCTGGCAATCTGTGGAATGCCATCAACAGGGACGTAGGGGTATCTCCCCCAAAGTAAGACCAGGGGGTCCATTCAGAGTAAGAGTGAGTTCGAATTCGCAACTAAATATCAACTCACTTTTTTAAATAGTTAATGTTTCCACACTTTTTCTAGATCATTACAGTTAAGTAAAAATCTTGTCTGTCCCGTAAATACGTTGGAATTATAAACAACGGTTTCGTTTTTTAAATAATAATATATTTCCCAGCTGTTTTTAGGTTAACTCACTCCCGAACTGGAACTCAATCTTACCCTGAATCCCCAGGCTGAGACCCCCAAGCTATTTTACTCGAAATTTCGAGTTCGTGTGGGACCATTTTGGTATTTCCGTATTGAAGTCAAATGTGCAAAGTTAGTGACCACAAACAATGAACTTCGAGTCCAATTTAATTCGCAACTCGTGTTTGTACTTCCTAAATATGCACAATCGATAGATACTGCAGATACGAGTAGTCGAACTCGACATTGCGAGTTCAATATAAGTATATGAGTTAAGTATAGCCCGGTACATACACTGATAAGAATTGAAGAATCGTGTGGGCGGGTGCCAGAGGAGTGGTGGACCCTACAGATGGAAGCGGGAACGGCAGTGCGATTACGCAAAATTTGAGATGGTGCCGCGGTACGTGTAGGTGCGCCCCCGTCATTTCTAAAGCGCGATTACGAAGCCGTTTTTCATCCACCTACATCCAGCAGGGACCAATCTGTGTCGACAATAGGTCAACTTTTGAGGTACTTGACTAGACATACTTGGCTGTCGTCAAAAATCTAACAAAAACCAAATAGATTATAAATCTTGATTAAATAAGCTATGTCTGATGACTAATCTTATTAAGATGTTCTTACTTTATCATTGCGTAATCCACCTCCAAAGTTATTGTATAAAACGCGCGAAAAATCCGAACTTTCGGACGTTATAACTTGGAAACCAAACACAATTTTACAATGCCAATGGTCATCAGACATCTAGTTCAATCAAATAGAGCTATTTTGAGCAAAATTTTGGATCTCTGACAAGAAATATAGGCGTGATCTTCTTTCCCCTTTTGTATGGGGAGATGAGCGGGTTGGGCCACCTTAAGGTGGGAGAAGAGACCTTCGTTCAACTGACTTGTTTTGACCATAGATAGCGCGGGGGGACAGAATAGCGATTTCTCAAGGTAAAGCGTACGAAGGTGCCACATCGGTTGGGTACTACTGACAAAATATCGCACTTCTAGCTGGTTTTCTGTTCTGAGCAGAACTCAGTTTTCAGTTTTCTGTTCTTTCTGTTCTGTTTAAACAGCAAGTCTCCAGGATTGATCTACACATTTTAGTGACAACGCGGTTTGCCAACGAATAAACGAGAGAAATAATTTGATGAAATGTCTCCTTTGCGATGAGACTATAACGATTACGTTTTTGAGCAAGTATATAAAGAGCAAGATTGAAAATGAACAAATTTTTTTTTTGGGGAAATTAGATTCTCTTTGGATCTATCGTCCTTCTTCGTCTTGCCATGGCCAAAACCTTTTTGCTGAAATAGTAAGTGTAGATGTTTCTTTTTAGAGTAAAATTAATGGGAAGACAGACGACTGAGAAGCTAAGTACGGCTGGGCTTCAGGCAATGAAAATACTCATAAAGTAGTTCATTTACAGCATTATTTCAATAAGTGACCTTGCTTCACGGTCGATCCTAAATTCATATCGCATTCGTCAAACATAACATCATTACGTATAACTTTCCAGTGTAATTCAACGCTGAGGAAAACTTAAGGAACAGTCTTATTTCAGCCTTAACAGATCTGCTACCCTCGCCTCGCCATAATCACGCCATTACGGTCTCAGCATTCACCATTTTCCACTATTCACAAACATAATTATTTAACGTAATGATATGCTACACCTTTGCCGCCTCCATATTTCCATACTCATTTATTTTGATTCCCCCCTCGAAATGGAGGGGGCGATGGTCTCCCGCCGTATGTCAGAAGGGGTGGGGGCATTCGTGAAAAGTATTGCGAGGGTTCTCGTAGGGGGAACACCCCCTGTGGAAGGGAGGGAAGGGGGAGAGGAGAGACGAGGGTTCCCGCCCTCGGCTTTCATTCCGTAAGAGGTGCTTACTTATTCGTGGTTTGGCTTTTACGATGTTTAACTTTGAGTCGGCTATATTTTTGATTCGGTGCCTACACCTCTTCATTACTCGGCGGCGTGATCTTTAGTTCTAGATTGTTAGGCTACCGGGAGGTGAGAATGAATAATACTTTCAGAGAGCGAGGACATAATGAACGTTCAACGAACTAAAATACTGAAACTACAATTTCCTACCCTACCTACAACCTAAAGTTACGTTGAATAAGAATATTAGGCATGTGTATAATGTGCGTAATAGTCAATCGTTAAGGAATATATTTTTTGATGACATCAAAAATTAGATATGTGTTTGTGAATTCCAAAAACCTACAGCTGTATTCATAGCTAACTGCCAGCTTGTAAAACCAGTACCAGCTAAAAGGAATCTTATGGTTTTTCTTCTGCGTATTTCACATATTTTTTTACGCGATAAGTTACAAAAATAAAGACAGAACAAGCTGAGAATCATTAAAACATGGCGGCCAAATAAAACAACTACAGGTCCCCTTCCCTACTGATGGATGGTAGGGTCAAGGCCGCCCGGTTTGGTACTATCGCATTGAATAAAATGTAGTCGAAGCTGCAATGAAAAATAGTCCGTCTCTTCCATCCAGCTCAATATAGCCATGCACATTAATAGGAATGGCACCTAATTCCTACGGGAATGTGTTGGACTAATATCACAACATATTGTATATAACCGAGCAAATTAGGTTTTTTTATGTAACTGGTCATACGCCAGGTGGGACGACGACATTAAGTGCGTCGGCGGAAAGCAGTGGTTCCGTACCGCTGAAGGCCGGTAGGACTGGAGGAAAATTTAAGAGGCGTATGTCCAGCAGTGGACGCAAACACGCTGACGGACTGACATGTAACTGGACCTATGTAAACTATTACTATCATGATATAAGCCCAACATATCACTGTATAGGATCTAGGTGCCAAGCTAGGATCTTTCTTTAACTGCTCGACTACATTGAACTCGATGGATAACACGGAAGATGTTAATTGCCGCTTCGACCATACTTCATTCAATGCGATGGTACTAACCCGGGCCGGACTAAACCTACCACCTATTAAATAAGGGAGAACTACTCTTTTCCGAGGAATCCGAGCCATGAACGAACTCCATAACTTGCCTCTTACGGCATGCACGGGAATAAATCTCCATTTTATTGCAATGTGATATTTTGATGTCATGCGTGGAGATCCAGAGGTTTTTCAAATCATTTCTTATCATTTACGGACAATGACAAGAAATCTTGGCACAGAAAATATTAGAATAAGCAGTTCAAAGCAGAGATTTTAAATTGCAATGTCGTTAACTAAAATCAGGAAGCCATTGGAATTACCATTGTCCTTTTATGAGTTGCTATCTAAATACAAGCAAACATGTTGACAACAAAGTGCGTCGCTTTTTTGCATCGAATGTTACATGTATGCAGAATCGACCGTGAATCAAGTATATTCATAAGGTATAGTTCTTTCAACAGCTTTTTCTCCCTACTTAATTAATGTGTTCTTGCTTCACGGTTCAATCTGTATATCACAGGTAGTAAGTAGTAAGTTAAATAAACCAGAGACGTCGTCGCTATCTCTACTTAAAATGCGAATGTGTGTTTGTTGTTTTGTCATTGGTTTGTCCTTTTACGCTACAACGAAGCAAAGGATCAACGTGTTTTTGAAATTTGATTGAAAATGATATTTTTGTCTGAGCGGAGCCACCCGATGACATTTTTGGTTTTGGTTCTGCATGCATGTAAAGTGTACGTAAGATCGAGCTCGGGTATAGTTAGCATTAAAACAATATAGATAAATGCTAATCATACATATGCATATACGTGTTTAACACAACTAAAGCCCACTAGACTTCGTGAATTGCAAGAACTATACTAGTTCTTAAGACCTCGGCAGCCCAGTGGCGCGACGCCACCGTTCAGGCTGGCCGTGGTTCGGATTCCAAGTAAAACTGTAGGTCCCCTTCCTTACTTACCAGGCGGTGCGGTTAATTTCGCCCGGGTTGAAACCATCGCATTAAATGAACCATGGTCAAAGCGTCAATGAAAATGTTCCGTGTCTTCCATACAGTTCAACGTAACCGAGCAATATAAGGAAGGTCCTGGCATGCACCTAGTTCCCATGAGGTGTGTTAGGCTAATGTCGGACGGTCAGTTTGGTATTATCCATCCATGTTTAGTTACAACAAAACTAATTCTTCAGATGCGTCCTTCTTCAAAATCTTGATGAAACCTTAAAAAAATTAGGGGAAAATAATAAAGCATAGTTCAATATATATATTTTTATTTTTGTTGCAGTGCCGTTCTATCCTCAGCTCCCTGCCCTCTCGCCCCCTTGGGAATCACAGGGCAGCGGCAGTCGTAAAATAAAAATAATGATGAGGTTCTATAATTGATTTGGAGCGAAATCAGTATCGGCATTGCAAATGCACTCTATCTTGTCGGCAGCGTAATTCAGACCACAACGGAGAAATATTCAATATACTCTACATGCTTTGATTTGCCCACGGAATCGTGAAATCCTTCCATTCCTAATTCTAATCCAAGTCCCAAAGAACACTCAATACTTAGTATGGGATTGGCGGTTTCGGAAACATCCAGCTTCTTCTCAAATACTGAAACAGCTGAAGCAAGCATTGCCAGAAGAATGAGGAAGAATTTAACCACGAGATATACCTACCTCCGTAAGAAGCGGTTGGTATTAGAAGTCGTTAGAAGATACACATCGAACCATAAATCATGTTAGACCATTGACTCTACGTCAATATTCTGACAGTATTGATGTTTTATGTGAATTAATAATACAGGATGTTGCAAAGGCTAGTACATAAAGTTTGGAAAATGATTATTGGGATTGAAATTTAATGACTTATTTTTTAGTATTCTTTAGATAAAAGTTAGACATTCATATAAATAAATTCATTAATTTAATATAAAAATAATCTATTATTCCGTAAGTTTTGTAACTGAAAATTGATGTCTAATATCACACCTCCTGTCATTAAATTAGCCTGATACACCACGTGGGATCTAGGTTCCATGCCAAGACCTTCCTTGCATACTGTTACAATATCGAGTCAAATTACACTAGATGAAAATCTCTATATCTAATATCTCGCTAACTAGACACATTAGAGAGTTTTTTTTAACTTTGTATCAGCCATTCGACTTCAGTTACATTAAATAGAGCAGCGTTTATTGTATTGTATAACATTCTAGTGGGCCCAACTTTTCTTGCCCAAAGGAGAATGTATTAAGATCACCAAACATACAAGCTGCTTATTTGATTTCTGCAAAAGTCTACCAAAGTTCTCAAGATAAAAAACGGAGGCCTACTCCTTTTTTGTCCTATGAAAGAATCCACGAGGCGGGCAATGGAAACGGGATCTAACATCAGTAACGGGGCCGGGGTTCTAGGAAAGACAGGCTAAGAAAGCTAAGCTTAGTAAGTTGCGATACACACATTTGTAAATATAGAAAGCGGTAATATTTCGGGCCTTAGAACAGAAAACAAGGGCGATTAAGGTCAAGCGTTTGGAAAGTGACGTATCTGTACACACGACAGAGCATCGCACTTCTTGCTTGTTTTCAGTTTTGAGTTTCGGGGTTTTCCATTTTGAAGACAGTGACTTTTACCACAGATCAAGAAAAAACAAGATGTACAAACGGCTTTGACCCACATACGTTTTTCTTGCAAAAGCCATTGCCTGCTGTGGCGCCGAGGGTGGTGGGTTTTGTTCAAGCTAGGGCGCGCTGTCGTAATTTTTCAAAATTACTAACTCAACGCGCACATGCCACAAACAAATATAGTACTGTTGTGAACTAACCTAGAACTTGGGGACGGAGTTCTGGCGATTGGAATTGAACGTGTTTAATTGGAGTTTAAGTTCTTACACTTAAACTCTTGGCTTACTTTTAATAGTGAATAATAAAGAAGCTAGCAATAATAAATTAAAGAAAAAGTCCTCGTGAGGAAAAATACCTTTTCTTTTCAAGGTGTCGCGAGGGACAGACTAAAATTAGTTCTACTCATGAAAAGAACTTTTTAACAATAATAATTAATCGCCAGGAATATCTGGCGACAGTACCAGACGTATTAGAGGATTTGTGTTTGTGGTAATTGACTTGACGAAAGCCTTTCGGGAACACATTCGCGCGCGGCGATAATGTTTGGAACGTGCGGCACACGACTTCTCATACGTTTATATGGACATTATGGCCATTCAACTAGGCTAACGCTCACATGACACTATTCCTTTATTTTTTTTTTGTGGACTTAACTGTCATATATGCGAAACAGGTAAAAAAATATATTTCAGCAATCCATATTTCTACGAAATATAATAACGAGAGATTGTCATATGTGAAAAAATGCTAGGACCTTTTTAAGCCTCTTCGAATTATTTTACTTTTCAGTTTTAAATTATTTTATTTAATGTGTTGTATTTTTTTAATTCCCTCT
This sequence comes from Incurvaria masculella, assembly GCA_946894095.1. Classification (NCBI taxonomy): domain Eukaryota; kingdom Metazoa; phylum Arthropoda; class Insecta; order Lepidoptera; family Incurvariidae; genus Incurvaria; species Incurvaria masculella. Next base: position 12,324,916 of record OX335643.1, read on the forward strand.
TTTATGGAACTGGAAACCAAGCTTGGCATACTAACGGAATTAAAATACATTTTAAAAATGTTGTTATTGGAATGTCGTAATTCCGTGTTAAGGACCTGCATTTCGCTGGCATACCAGGTCGAAGGGTACTAGGTTATTTCCCAATATTGCACGGCTAGACACTGAACGATAAATTCGTAGAATTTTCATTGCCGCTTTGATTATCGTTCGTTCAATGCGATCCAATGGTACCGACCAGGGCATAATTATCTTACCACCTCTTGAGTAAGGATATACAGAACCTGTAGCTTTAAATTGAATCGGAATCTCAAAGGACCAAATCCTTAGTTGCCTTTAACGACATGCGCGGGAAGAAATTCAGTGGGACCATTTTTATTCTTTATAAGTAACGAAATCCACGCAGCATATGGTTATAAGGTCCTAGCATAAATCACTTTACATTACGTCGCATATATGAACATACAATGATATCACATCAATACACATAAGAGCCTTGACAACTACACTTGCAGAGATATACACCAACAGGCGACCATGTTCTTCTCATAATTATGCATCCCCTTACTCAGGGAATGGAAAAGCCTTGTTTTAGAATAAATGAGGCAGCTATGTACTCTCCGGCTCTTTATATATATGTACTCCTTCATGTGAGTAAAAAATATCCACAACACGACCGCCAGTAACGTCAACAGAGATGGAAGTTCCTAAGTGACAGCAAATAAAAAAAAAAAATCAAAAGTGTTTAGGCTAAACTGAAATTTATGTTTTTATGACGAAATTAATTGTCTTGTGTTTTTACGTAACTTTACAAATCCAAGCAGAGTGCATTAATAATATAATGATTTAACTAAGAAAATTCTAAAGAAGACTAAGAATTTCTAAGAAATCAACGAACATATAAGTTTCTAAAATATCCCTTTTCACCTGTCATATTCCTGTTTTTATTTATTTTGGATTCAAACGTTCATAAATTCATAATATATCAAACTCAATTAATCTAGCTTAGAGATCTGAAATTCTTTTATCTGCTTATATTGGTATAGCTATTTTATGAAGACATATCAAACAAAATTAAAATCTTCCCTTTCTGAGCACGGCTACATTGAACTGGATGGGAACACGGACACTTTGTAGGGTTCCGTACCCAAAGGGTGCCAACGGAACCCTATTACTAAGCCTCTGCTGTCTATCCGTCCGTCCGTCTGTCACAGGGCTGTATTTCATGACCCGTAATAAATAGGCAGCTGAAATTTTCACCGAGTGTGTATTTATTTTGCCGCTAAAACAGCAAATAGGTCAAATAAAAATAAAAAAACTAATAACGTGATGTTTTTGTGTTACATCTTGTACGATGGTACGGAACCCTTCGTGTGCGAGTCCGACTCGCACTTGGCCGGTTTTTCTTTGCCGCTTTGACCTTATTTACATTTAATGCATGTAACGGGGCAGGCTTAAGGCCATGGGTTCGCGTCCTACCTCGTTTATGCACTACATTTTTTTTCTTTTTCTGAGTTGGTTGATTTCGTCACAATTGCGGGCGGTTTATGGTTTGGAATCCATGTAAAACTGTAGAAAGCTGTTCCCTTACTAGCTTAAACCCGGGTTAGTACCATAGCATTGGATAAAAAGATGGTCGATGCGGCAATGACAAATTTTCCGTGATTTTGCCATCTAGTTTAATTTAGCCGTGTTGATAAAGGAAAGGTTGCATGTTATATAATTCCCTCGGCAATATGGTGTGTTGGGATAATATCATGATAGTGGTTGTGGTATTAGCCATTCATATACAGTTACAGAAAAAAAATCTGTAATACAAAATACATTAGTGCTTGCCCCTTTCTAGACGAAAAAAAAGGAGTTTTGCTTGAATAAATATATGAAGTAAATCCTTAAAAAATGTGTCTACCTCTTTGTTGTGCGCACCATACACGACGATGTCCCCACCCACCGACACGGCGGCGTCGCAAGCGTGCTACATAATGTATTACGGGATATGATCGCCACCGCAGAGTTGTAATTACTGAGCAGGTACCGTCAGAGTAACCAACCAAGAATACTAATCATTTTAAATTTGAACTGTAATCAGTTCAAATTAGGTATTATGCACACACTCACAACGTCGCCAAACTTCGGGTTTTATGCTACCGCCCTTGATTTAAGCCTTCGCAACCTCATTTCAACGTTATATATACGCATGGAATAAGTTAATTACTACTCTCTAAGTATTCTCAATAATGTATTGTGTAAATTTTGTAAACTACTGCCATTTGCTGATACCAATGCACCTAATTTATGCAATACAAATTGAATTGATCTGACATTGGCTGGTCTCGTATCTTCATTCCTACCCATTGCCACCAACTCTCTGAAAAATACTACTCACTGCTGAACGTTAATTAACTGATTAGGGCATCAAATAAAAAAAAAACGAAAAGAACAGATGCATAAAATCAAGTTCTTTTCTTTACTCATTATTTAAATTCGATTTAATTAGCTATTTCAAATCATATATCGAGGGTAGGGCATGCACAGGGGTAGGTCGTCTCTACAAACTTCGGCAAAGTCTTCAGTGGCGGCGGAATATTCAGAGGATCTAGCTGGTTTTACCTATGGACTTAAGGAAGTCTCAGCTGGGACCAACATTGCCTCCAGCAAAGTTAAGCAAATCCGGCATCAGTTCTAAATCCAGCTCCGGTCGAAGTCCAGTTCTCCACCGCGTGCGCTGGACTAAAGGCATGAAGTCGTTGCCTGCTTTCCGATCTGTTTATCGCAATCGCATATTGACAGAGTGAAATCTGCTGGAACAGCTCATAACTCAGGGCTGGGTGGATTTGCCTTCCATACCAGAGGTCTAGGTTCCAATCACCGCCCCGTTCAAAAACAGCTTTCTTTCTCTTTCAGATTTGGAAAGTTAAGTGCTGTTCCATTCAATGTAGCTGTGATCGCAAAGAGAAGGCCCTGGCTTGGCACCTAATTCCTTCAGGAATTGTATGTGGGGCTAATATCATGATGGTGGGTATTAGCAATCCATGTTCAGTCACTTAAAAAAACGACTACGGGATCAGGTACCACGAAACCTTAAAGAAATTATGACCAAAGATGTCCTTCAACCTATTCCATACTAAAGTTATTGTCAGGATAAATAAATAAATGAATAAATAAATATATATTTGTTAGTAATCTGTGGTGTTACCGTGGTAAATTAAACTCGCTTAATGAATACGTAAGTGATTAATCTGATGTTTTGTTTGATTTCGTGCCATACTAACAGTCAAATGACGTGTTATTCGGTAAAGTTAATTAATGTTTAATTAGCATGGTACAATTAAACGACAGATTGATTAATTCACTTGCCTAGTCACCCGGCATATTAATTTACCATGATAACTCACCTTATCTGAAGTGAGTGAGTCCTAAATCTTCCAGTAAGATCAGCCGATCACTTGTGTAGCCATATGGTATTAGAAGGACTGTAAATGAGTTAGCGGGAACCATAATCCTCCAGTCGGCCGAGAGAGGACCGCGGGACGTCCTAATAACGAAATTTGGGCACCCCTGTCCCGCCACTTATTCCATTAGGCGGGCTGGAGGGGATTCGGTGACGTCACAATTTGGCAATCCAGCAATTTTCACCCTCCCAGTAATTCGTTCAGAAGATGGCGGACCAATTTATCGTTGGAATAGGTACACTTTTTTAAATCATAGATACAGGGTCTAACAGCAGCCAGTGGCGTAACTTTGGAAAACCTTGATCTAGGTAAATAAACAAAATACTAAAAAGCCATTGTTCTGCATTGAAAATGGGTTTTAGTTTTTAAACAAACTAATTTGTAAAACCGATGTGACAATGACATTTCTTAAATTATTTTCATGCTAAAATTACGGACGTGGCTATACTGTTAATCCCTGTATTGCATTTATATAATAATACACTGTAATACATGCGTGGAGCCAAGGAATTCGTTTTAAGACTGAGTGTTATCTTTCGTAGTATAATCGCTATCTTTGAAACGCAGACTGAGCGTTGGTTCACTTTATTCACATTATTTACTTTCGGATTTAATAATAATTTACTTATCATTTCAGTCCTATTACTTAAAATATGAAGGTTGACTTAGGACAGAAAAAGCTTCTAAAAATCATATATTAATCTTTAAAAATATTTATCCACCAGAGATAGAATACATAATTATATTGTAGTCTTTCCGATCTCAGAAAATTAATTTGTTATTATCTCATTGCATTGTAAAATAATTATGTTCAAAGAATGTGATAATATATGTAGAATCAACCGTAAAGCAAGAACATATTAATTAAAGAAAGAATGGTGTGATAAGAACTACTTTATGAACTGGACGGATGGTCTTTATAATTAAATTGGATGGGTGGGATGGGATTAAGCAGGTGGGAATTGGTAGAAGCAAAGCCCGTTATAGGTGAGATTGCTGGTTCTTGCATCATACAGTGGTTCTAATTGCAGCTGTCTTGCTAAAATTAATCAAATTCTTTGAAAATACCGACGTACTTTAATAGTGCGAAAAATATTTTTTTATACATAAAAAAAAATAAAAATAAAATTTTTGAGATAACTTTAATTTCTTAAATCAATCACAAGGCATTTACAGCGCCCATTGAGGAGATTTTTATATAGTGTAATGGGCACGGCTACAAGATTCAACGATCCAATTTAAAAAAAAATATTTTTTTAAAATGTATTTTATTACCATTAACATTTATATCACCATTACAAGGCTAGAAATACCAACTGCGCACCAGATACGCTGATTAAAATTGCTATCGAATTATGTTAATAATTCAACCACCTGACAAACATTTGCGTCGAGCCGCCCAGAGTTCCGCCCAGCGAGTACAGCGGCTTCGGTTGGGCGGGCGGTGCGACCTGATTGCAGTTCGTAGGCGCGCGCGCAGCGGACAAAGAAACCATTACGGCGCGAGAAGCGGAAAAAATAGAATTAGGTGTGAATGAATTTTATCGCGCTCGAATACATTTTCTGATGTTATCATTATGGGTCGAAAGGAGCTTTGTCGAAATTGTAAGTCATGATGATTCATATGATGCTTCGTCCTTAAAATTGAGGATTTTTTTATTTTTGCTTATTTTAATTGCTTGCAGCTTTGAATGGTCCTCAGTTCTAACCGTGCCATGTTAGTAATTTTATTCATTTTAGTTGCAGCGTCCAAATTGCACTTTTGATTGACTTTCCAAAGATCAAAATTTTTAATATGCACCGCACCGGTTTTCTCTGAATAGTTGGTAATGGTAACAAAACTTTAATAATAAATAATTGATTGAAAATACTTTAAAACATTCTTTAACGATATTGCATAGTCTCATATTTCTCACTCTTAACACGCGAGCATTTATGTATGTTCATTGCATTTATTTAGAGTTTAATATCAGTCCAATTAATAATAGTATTTTTTTAAGTTAAGAAGATGTGTTATGACTACAGGAGGTGATTTTTTCTGAGTTTTTTTTAAAAGTATATGCTAACCACCCTGAGACAAGAAGAAATTGCATGTCAAATTTCATGCAAGCAGCTGCAAAATTTCGTCAAAAGAGTGCATACCTGCCAACAGAGCAATGATACCTATTTAACCTATACATGATTCCACATGTAAATGTCGTTATAAAATATTATTATACAAATGTAGAAACAAAATAATAAATAGTTAGATTGGCCATACAAAATAGATGTTGATATGTACCTCCTGATGAATATACTGAGTATCTGGACTATTCATACCAATTAATTATGTAACAATAACCAGTCCGTGTTTTAATTAAATACTAAAAAAGTTATGCCTGTAACTTGAATCGCCTATAACTTCGAAATGCTACCAAATATTGTATCACTTTAGGTATGACTAAGCGAGTATGTACTGATACTTTTATGCTTCGTTATTTGCAGTCACCTTATCAAGTATTTTTGTCACGATAACTACTTTTTCAGGCGCCTAATGTAAATAGCACAACTACTTGGTGCAAGTAAATGTCGTTATAAAATATTATTATACAAATGTAGAAACAAAATAATAAATTAATATATGTTTTACTCCTCCATTAGAAGTACCATAGCTGATTGCATTCAGCTATGGTTTCCGCATAATAAACATTGCCTCAAAACATTTTTAAAATATTTACAATTAACATAATTACAATGTCATCCTTACATCAAAATATAATAAAATAAATATTGTAATATTGATTCGAGGCCTACTTCACGACTAGGGTCTATGTCGACCTTTCGTGAAAAAGTGATCGTCAAATTGAATTTAAAGTCGGTTGAATAATTCTCCGAAATGATGATTAAGAAGATGAAGGCATTGTGGAGTGCACGCTGCAGGAAGATGCGGGGTGATGCAATCAGTGTTCCTGGGCACATTTGTCGCGTAATGTCATTCGTGAATTCTAATTAAAGGGACATAGTGCGAATTATCTTTTACTATGACCATAGATTAACTAATCTATGAAAAGTTAATTGTAGGATGGGAGGACATCTGTACTGAAGCATTGAACTGGTGGTTATATTTTTGACCATATCTCCGTTAACACACCGTATAATAAATAAACTGAGGTTTCGGGCTCTGCACGAGTCAATATCACGACAACAGCCTCACCAACCGGGTCTAATTGTGACTATAAACCGTCCAAGGACAAGCGGAACACACATAAAATGTCAAAATGAAAATCTAAATCCGCCTAACCGTCTAGGAGGAGTTCTGTAATATACCTACACACGTGTCGAAGAATAAAAGATGTAAATTTATAAAAAAAAAATGTAAACATTCATCAAGATATTTCAGTGGTCTCTTATCGGCACTTAAGTTCTACCCCAGGCCTCCGCGCTCAACTTAGGCCAGCGAGGCACCCGCTTGTACCAACAATTCCACATCTTCCGCCACCCCACACCTTTAGCGTCGCCTAATAGAATCCAATCCACTCACTGTAATGTCAATTTATCCACCATCGTACAAATAAATTCAGTTACCAGCAATCCCATCCACCGACCCCCGCTCTCCCCCCCCCCCCTGCGGTGGGCGGGGCCCACCGCCGCGCCGCACACTACACCAATCTAAGCGATTGCACTCGTACACTTAGCTTAGCAAAAACAGCTTTGAATTTTTTGAAGAACGAAAATAAAATATAAACTACAGTCGTATTCAGAGAGCACCTGTCAAAATGTAGTACAAGATTAGCACCGAACTAACCATACAAAAACCGGTTTAGTCCGGAGGATTAAAGTTAGTCCGCCCACTCTGAATACAGGTTGTAAATGTTTTATCTATCTACGACCAACACAAAAAGAAAATAAATTATTTGATCCTTATAAAAACCAAAAAAAAATTGATGTTCTTTTTTATTTTATGTATATAACAGGATATGGATGACTAACCATACCCACCGTTATGATATAAGCCCACCACACCGTGTTCTCGAAGGAATTAGGTGCCATGCCAAGACATTTCCTGTATGAGCACGACTACATTGAACTGGATGGAAAAAACCGACCAATGTCGGTAGATTCACGACTCTATTCCCAGGACGAGGGTCTGGCGTCAACTGGTGAATGTTCAACCCGTTGAACTTTTACCCGTGCGAGTTAGAGGGTGGGCTATGACTCTACCTACAGTCATACAAATTTCCATACATGTTCTTCAATTGCGGGTGCTATGTACCGAATCTTTACGAAGTACTTCTCATATCTGGTCGTCGTAAGTCCTCGACACTCTTAATCACTTCCACTCGGTAAATCTGTTTCATTATTCTTTCGTCACCCATTAATTCGCCCATCTAATTTGATTAAGGAGTCACGACGAGAAAATACCTGACTATTTTTGGGTTCCTCATGAACATGTATACAATCATCGCGTATTTATGTGGTTCCAAGCTCATCAAATTTGTTAGAATATTAAATGCATTTATTAGTAGGTAGTATACATTCCACAACATAACTGGATGTAAAATTATTGAATAAAATAATCTTTACAGTTTTATAATTTTTAAATCAAATCATATTATTTATACTTCATTTTTTTGTAAGTGTACCGACCGAGCAATACTTTCGAAAAATACCGTATAAGTGAAATCGTTAAGTTACGTGGTTTTCCATTTACGTTATCGTTTATTACAATTTGCTTCTGCTCGTATCTGATATCGTATTTCGGCGTTATTTAAGTTAGATACTTGACGCAAAATTATAATGACCTTCGAATCATATTTAGCTTTGGGTATGTACATCAAGAAAACGGCATGCGTTGGGAGGCCTACAATTAGGTAAATGGCTGAATCTGCGTTCACAAGTTTGCGTTCACAGGTTATACCGGTTGCCTGCGCAAAGTGGTTGCATTAGTTAGATTGGCCATACAAAATAGATGTTGATATGTACCTCCTGATGAATATACTGAGTATCTGGACTATTCATACCAATTAATTATGTAACAATAACCAGTCCGTGTTTTAATTAAATACTAAAAAAGTTATGTCTGTAACTTGAATCGCCTATAACTTGGAAATGCTACCAAATATTGTATCACTTTAGGTATGACTAAGCGAGTATGTACTGATACTTTTATGCTTCGTTATTTGCAGTCACCTTATCAAGTATTTTTGTCACGATAACTACTTTTTCAGGCGCCTAATGTAAATAACACAACTACTTGGTGCAGGTAGACCGACACATTTAGGTTCAGAGGGTTGGTCTTTATCCTGTGAACCCAGTTTCAGCCATTTATGTTATCGTTACCATTTTGGCCGCGACCTCCTAGTCTTTATAGAGCTTCTAGTCCCAGTTGTCACCTAAATTGGCGTTTACGGAACTTCGAAGTTACGTAAAAACGTCAAAAAGTTTTTTCTATATATTCTGTGGGTTTACTTCTTCAAGCTGTCAAAGTCAAACTCGGACTTCCGATTTATATGAAAACGCGGATTCGGCAACGTCGACGTATTTAGGGCAATGGTGAGTAAGCTGTCAAAATAAACTCGGATTCGCAAATGTTAGTTCGCTTAACGCCCAATGCGCGCGCTCTTCAATTTCTCCATACATTTGAAAACGCCAGTCGATCGGTTTGCCGTAAACGCCAATTTAGGTGACAACTGGGACTAGGTCTCTGGTCTCGGGGGTATCTTCTAGTTATTATTAATTCTACGGTACAGGAGTGTACCGTGGAATTAAACATACTTCTCGTCCTAAAAGTATGTACATAAGACTCTTTACATATACTATGGAACGCCCTGCCCGCCTATGTACTTACTTACATAATGCTCTCATGGCTCGCTAGTGTAAAGCACTCTCTCTAGCCATAAATTAAAATTTGTCAAAGCGGGAATTTCGCGCAGTCATTATAATGATCAAGACAAGCGTACGGGGCTTAGCTTGCTCCGTTCTCGATAACTCCATTCTCGATAATCACCTTTTTTTTCTTTCGTTCATTCATTTAAATATTTGTCTTCAGTCCTTTTTTTTAAAGGATTACTTGAATATATAATAAATAAATAAGTAAATAATACCCGTAAATATTTTAAGCATCTGAAGTAGCCCTACAACACGTCTTACAAATAATAACTCAAGGTAAATCTGTAATTTTTTGGTCAAGTATATTGTGCCCAAGACCTTCGAACATTCGGTGTGATGGGCTTGTTATATTATCAATGAACTTTTTCTCAAACTTATTTCATTTTAACCCCACGTGGTATGTAGGGTTTCAGCGTTAGTAACTTATTCATTTAAGTAATACGTTACTGTAATTTTGAATTATATTAACAGCGCAAGTAAATTAATATTGACTGGAAGAAACAACAAGGAGATACAAGCCGAATAAAAATCATGTATGTTTTTGTGAAACCGACATTTTTATTTTATTTTATACTAGCAGCCCGTCCCGGCTTTGCACGGGCATATAATGTCATTTAAAAAAATATTATTTTGACACAATGATACACAAATAAACCATTTTTACGTAGAGTTCCTACATTGAGATATTTGAAATAAAAAAACTTAGTTATTATTATTACATGATTATTAGATATTAGAGAAATAATCAATTCAAAGTGCTATATAGGGAGAACCGCGGCCTCCGAGGCACGCTCCCGCCGCCCCGGCCGGCCGGTACCGCCGCAAACACTACATCCCGCAATTTTTAAATCTATTATATCTTCGAAAATATTCATTTAAATTATATGCTGTAAAGGGCCGTATAGATCTATATTAAATCAACAATGTATTTAAGGTATTTAATTGGATAAGGATTAATGCTGTATTGGTTAAAATCGCTTCGAAAATTAGCCATTATTTGTCTTAAAAAGTAAATGAGAAAAAAATGTTATTGTGGGATATCCATAAGAGATAGATATATACCATCGCGGAGTTTTCTGTAGACCTTTTGAATGTATATAATACTTAGTACATTATTTTGATAAATCTCGTAGGGTTCAGCCTGCGTTTGCAATGTAAGCGAAAAAAAAATATTTTTTTACGACATCACGTTGGAAACCTCAAATATAACAGTATTTCTCCAATATTTAATGGATGTTATTATACATATAAACCTTCCTCTTGAATCACTCTATTAAAAAAAACCGCATCAAAATTCGTTCCGTAGTTTTAAAGATTTAAGCGTACATAGGGATATAGTGATATAGGAACAGAGAAAGCGACTTTGTTTTATACTATGTAGTGAGTAGTGATGTAGTGAAATGATGATAGTGATAGTGAAGACTACACCACGAGCTAGCTACCATTAGTTTTCTGACTTCATACCACAGTTCAACCCACATACAGTAAAATAATAGAATTACCAGGCAACATTCTTACAGTTCGCGATGGCAGGTTTAGATAATTCTGAAATGAATGCAGGAATCCGAAGAAAAAACCATCAACGATAGTAATTTTACTAGAAGTTATCGCTTGTAATCTTTTTTTCTCATTTTAAGTTCAAAGTACCAAGCACGTCGTTTGAATAGGGAGTATTATCCATTCTGCATTTCACATAAAAAAAACTCATTATTTCTGATGCACCCGGTGCATTTACTTAATGACATGGTGGGCGTATCCGGATCTTTACATGGAGGGCGGATGCACATAGGGAAGTTTTGTTTGGCTACCAATATTTTTAGTTTTAATGACATCCTGAAGTGGATTCTTAGTTTCTGCGGACTACGGAAGTGTTTGCGCCTTTTCAGGGCGCCGCTGTAGCTCTCTGAAAATAGTAACGTAAGATTTTTTTTTCATTAACTCGAAAATGATGATTTCAGTTATCCATATAATCTGCATTTACAAATGCTTACTAACTGCTCAGTGTAGATAATTTAAATTAAATTGATTAACCAAGTCTGTTTTGCTACCACATCTAACATCTAGATATGTTGTGTCAAAATTATATAACTTTTCTTTAGGTTAACATAATATGTGGAATCAAATTGATTGTATACAATTTCTCAAAATAAATTTAAGGTTTTATGTAAAAAATATTACCAGCAGAACCAAAAACGTTAAAAATGAATGGACGCGATATGATCATCCAAAGGCTGGTCCAAGACAATGTATCCAGCCACATTTCAGCGTTAGCGGAACTGAATTCTATTTAGCCTATCCTGTGCCCCAGGTAGTTTCATCGAATTTGGATGATTGGTTTAAGAGTTATGGATGAACATACATACATAGAGAAAATATTTCTAAAAATCGTCAATTTAGTTTAAGTATCATCATACGTCTACAAACGAAGCATCTTATAAAACAAAAAACTTCCTCCATGAACCCCTTACAGATTTATTATTAGTATACATAGATACTGACTCTGACTGTATTGACAGAATTACCTGAAATTTAGTGAAACCGATTGGTTTGACTTTTTTTAAAGTCTTTGTTCATTTGAAATTGGTTATATATTTAATTTGCTTGATATATTTTCCTTAGTTTACGCAAAATAAATTTCTAAACGCACGCATAGATATTTGACAACCAATATTTATGACAACCTTTTTTATTACTGACATTAATGTATATTTTTAAAATCTAAAATACGCCATTTTCCGAATATTATGGATATATCTTGTCGATTCGAAACCTTTATTAAATACGTTCTTTAATTTGAGAGGAGAGTTTACCGTATCGACGGGATGAACATTAAATGTTTGACAGTTACGAAACCCATGAACATTTTTTGTGGGAATATGTTTTTTCTTGTATTTTATTTTTTCCAATTTTCCAATGTTTTAATAGTTATTCTGCCATTCAATACAACAAATTAAAACCCATGAAAATCGATTCAGCCGTTCTCGAATTATTAGTGTTCGAACAAACCCGACTTTGTTTTATATATTAACCATTTTATTCCATTTATGGCAGACCCTAATGGTACTACTGATCTACCGAATTTATAGAAGATTCCATGAACAATGTGATGAGTAAATATCGCGAAATTGAGGCCCAGGGCCCCGGAAGAAAACTGAAACAATGAAATGCATTCAGTTAGTGAAAGTAATGACGCCGCTTTATATCGGAGCGATGGATTTCGTTAATGATTTGGAGTCTCATACCGAAATGCACCAAAATTTATTATTTCACTTCCTGAGGTACCCGGCTCCGCTCGGGTAAATGTCGTTTCGGACTATGTCGGGCTGAACCTAATATTTTACGGGATATGAATTTCCCATATAAAATTTCATCCCCTTGTCATTTAAGTTTAATGTTTGCCACAAAAGGCTACATTTGTCCTTTTACAAGGTCCAGACTCTGTTTATAACAAATTTCATCAAAATTGGTTCAGTGGTTATGCGTTAAAACGTCAAAGAAAAATAGAGCTACTTTCGCATTTATAATTATGGAATATAAGTATGGATTAGTATGGATTGGAAAATGCAGAAAACGGAATGTTGGAACTCCCTTGTGGTTGAACTTAGGCTTTTGAAACGAACCGTTTCTCAAACTTATACTTTTCTGCCAGACCGCTAGGATAAGGAATTGTCTGCCGGTGGATGCCTTTCCTCATACCTATAACCTAGAGTCTTCAAGCGTAATTTTAACAAACTCGATAGCTCAGCCATAGTCCGCCAATCCGTTGGCATGGAGCCTCGCCGAGCGTGGTTTCGCGAAGCGAGGTATTTTTGGCTTTTCTGATCACCTTTGGTCCTTCACCTTGGTCTGGTTGGGACAGCAACCCATACTGGTTTGTCATAAAAAAAGACGCCGGGTGATGCCCCAGGGCGCGGGGACTTGATTTCCATACCAGAAGTTCGATTCCCGCCTCGTTCAGGGTTCTCTTTTTGAGTTGAATAACTGAATTTAATCACGAATAAGAGCTGTTTCGAACTCAACGTAAGACTGGTGGTTGGTAAATCGCATCAGATGAAAAGATGGTCAAAACGGCAATGAAAATTATCCGTATTTTTAACCGACTTCAAAAAAAGGAGGAGGTTATCAATTCGTCAGCCAAGGTTAGGTTAGGTTAGGTTAGGTTAGGTTAGGTTAGGTTAGGTTCTCTTGATTGGCGCAGCGCGTGCCCGGCTGACGCCGACTCAAAAAATTACAAAAATCGTAACTACATAAAAAGAACATTATTTTTTACTTTTTAGTGCTTTTTCTTTGAAGTCGGTTATTTTTTTTGTTAAATTTTTTTTTATCTATTGAGTCCCATGTAGTCGTGTTCTTATGTTAAGGTCCTGCTATGACACCCAACTTCTTCGGGAATGTTGGGTATTGGGCTATTATAATGATGATGGGTGTGGTATTTAGCTATCTACGTCCAGTTACATAAATAAAGTAGTCTCGTTTGTGCACATCCTGGTTATCGACTGCAGGCTATGTATTCGATAAACATTTAATGTAAATAACCATTCTTTATTCTCTCATCGAGCCCACGGCGAGGCTTCTCGAAGCTGTAAAGTAATGAGATTGTTTACAATTCTATAGCTTTTCAATTTTCATTTTCATCCGAGATCACTCCCGGTAAGCATTCAGAGTTTTCCTTCTCGCCGTAATGAAAGAAGGTCCCTCTTTCGAGAAATCTACATCAAAGAAAAGCATTCGCCGCTCCTCCTGTGATCTTCCCCTTAGCCGGAATACGAAAAATGATTTCCTCCTCGAAGGAAAGATCAAGGCACCTTATGTAATGTGTACTCGTTTATGTATTTCAGTGTTGGACTTATGTGCCTGCTTATTTACCTAAAATATGCAATATTCTCATTTTAGTCGCTGGATCTCAGAAAACAAACTGGATGAAAAATATATTGTATGTAAATGTAATTATATGTAAATACCCGGTTCCTTCGACAAATTTAAAATATTTCGTAAGTAAGAGATCATCGGCAAGAGACAAACAATTTTCGAGAATACGAATTTTCGTATTGCTAACTGGAGATCTATGTGGAGGGTGGCCTGGCGTAAATATAATGGAAAATATCGATTAACAAGTAAGATTTAAGGGCCTGGTACTAGCCAAATCGCAAAGTTAGACGAGGCACCCCAAGGTAACTAACTAAGTCTGACGATTATAAGTGTCATTCTTACAATATATGATTCCTTGTCTAGGAATTGAATTATTTTCGTTAATGTATGTTTCCTTTTTCTATACAAAATACATTGCGGAAACGGTGTCCATTTCCGAACTTTTTGGACTAAATGTAGAAATCTAAAAGCAAATGGAATTTTTTGTTTATGCATATATGCTGTTTTTGCTTATATCTAGAAATCAAATTACTTTCAGATTTCTAATGAGAAAAATCAACTTTTTTATTTTTATTATTATTTAAATAAATGATGGAATAAAAAAATATTAACAATCCATTATCAGTCTGGAGTTCTATTTGGATTTGCTGAAGCGTTTCACTACATATTATTACATTTGTTATAAAGTGCATTTGTATGGCGCGAGTAGTTGGCTAGTCCTAGCGCCTTAATGCAATTTTGTAAGTTGTCTGTCAGCATTTTCATTTTGGCACCCTTTCTTTGGGCACATAAATAGAATGCACATGGTATCACTGAGTCATCACAATGCATTCCTTCGGGATTGCGGTGTGTTAGGCTAATATCATGACGGTGGGTGTGGTATAAAACCATCCGTGTCAGTACAAAAACATTGCCAGACCATTTGTAACAAATGGCTTACTATGGCTACGTTTTTCTGTGTAATTTGAGTCAATATAGTATAAAATATACTTCATATTTCCTTCCTTTTTTTGGGCACATAATATGTTTTGATAGTTGCTAGAAATTGGCCCAGTTAAATAATTTGATCCCTAGGCATTTCTAGCTTTTGATTTGAGGTGTAAGATTCGCGATACATAACATAGAAAGTTCCCACATACACATATTTGTTCGTCGAATTACGTTATATGCAAGAGCTTGGAATAGATCCACAAGTAATACATAGAATAAAATGGATCAAAAGGGATACACGGATACAATCAAAATAATGGCGTCCAAAATACGAGCACACCGGACAACTGTGACCCGCATTTCACTCGAAAACTACAAAAGGAATCCACTTATTAAAAACTTATCTCAAAATCAACAAAAGGTCTCGAAAGAGGTCTCGTTAAACACATCCCAAACAGCGCCTCGAAAGGTGTTGCCATGAAATTGCTGGCATTGTCCGGAACAAGACAAATATATCAGACGGGTGTTCAGAATCCGTAGAATTTGTCAGTTCGTATTGTTAACGCCGCCATTGTTGGCGGAGAATTGAATTGTTATAATGATGTAATTATGTGGAATTGTTAAATTGAGTATTTGGAGCTTGAATGTATACTTTCTTTTGTGCATTGGCTTTAATCTTAAAGGATTTTTGAAGTTTCGTCTTGTCCTTTTTAATTTGATTAAACTGTTTCAAGTATATTTTAAAATATTTTGTATTCCGATGTCATACGTGCAATGTATTTGCTTATCATTTGTAAAAAAAAATTTATGTGATTTTTTTTTATTTCAAAAGTTTTAATAATTTAGAAAAAATATTACTATCTTTCAAGTTGGGTTATATTATCCGCTATTTGCTATGTAAAGTGCTTATAATCTTGAGTCCACCTACATTTAAAGGAATTCTTTGAAAAAGTGTTAATTTCTTTACTGACGAGTATTTAAGAAAATTCCTTTATATTTTCATCATTCCGAACCCATGTTTCGTTCGTTTAGTTCGTGTTTTGCCTTGACTTCGAAAAAGAGGGTTTGACTCTGCAGATGAAGTGCCAGCTCGGTAAACTATGTAGTACATGTAAAGTTAGCTCACAGTAAGTAATTCGCTGTATAGATCTTGGGTTGGGTACCGAAACGATTTGCTAAAAGCTACTCTTTGTAAAGCCCTTTGCGCTCGTTCAAACGGTAATGTTTCGTTGCGGCCCCGCCCCACGATGCAATGCAATATGTTAGGATTGGCGTTCTTTTCTTGCCGCGTTACGTAACGACTTAAATACGTGAATTTCAGGAGAGTCTATCATCAAGATTCATCTCTAGACGTCTAACTGAACATACTCTCTCTATCGCGGGGCATTTGCATCTACCGAGCCTGTCTGCACGAATGTGACCTTAGTGTACGGCTATTTGGCTAGAAAATAACATAAAATTGATCACGGGATTTCTGTTTGGATCGATGTAGCGCGATCATAGTTATGCACGTCCCGGCTTGTCATAAAATGTAGTTCTTTCAGGAAAACGGCTTAGCAAGCAATTACCAGCACAGTCGGTGCGATATTACATTATTATGTAATGAAAACAGAAATACCGACTCAGGCGTTCATCCTGGACAAATACATGTATTCGGGGAACACAATAGGGCGGGGAGACAAGCCCCTTAAATGTACCCCTAATAGTAACCCTAACTAGTAAATACAACAATGAAAAGTAAATAATGAACTGTTTAAATTGTAGAGTCCTCGCCTCTATCACCTTTCGTTTAAACATCTGCCTTAAATAAAGGTTTCACTTGGTTGAATGTAATTGATTTGGTAGGTTTCTCATTTGTCATTAAATATGCATTAACAAATGCAATGAAACATACAATGTTTTTTTTTACTTTATTTGGGACTAATAATGTAGCAAGAAGAAACGTGTAGGAAAGCTTCAGCTGACAAATAAGTGTCATTTACTCTCCTTTATCGAAATACAAAAAAAGATTTATGTGCCTGTAGTTCATAATTAAGTTAAAATAGGATATTGGGATTTATTTGCAAAACATAACAAAACATATGACAGATTGTAAAAAGCAGAGAGTTAAGTAATTCCGTAATAGGTATTTCGAAGAAATGTTACACTTATACAAGTACTAAATTTAAATATAAACTTAAATGTCTACGAAAAAAAGGGAAATAAAATAATAAAAGCGTGTTAAAAACAGTCTCGTCGAATTGTTTATTGCATGTATTTTTCGCTTTGCTTTGTGTTAAGTTCGCATCAAGTGAGCATTATTTTGTTTTGGAAAAGAATGGTTGTGTCATATCTACGGTAATAATATGAAGCCCAGTACGACACATGGCAGCAACTAGGTGACATGCCAGAACCTTCTTTAAATGGCACGCCTTCATTAAACTGAATGCAAAACATGGACAAGTTTATAAATACAGAATACTTTCATATATCATGTGGAGTTATCTTCTTTTTTCGTTGAACGCAAATGTCACCGTATTAGCCCAAACACAATATTACCGAAGCAATTATGTGCCGGCAAGGCTATATTAAACTGGGTGGAAAATGTTTCATTGCCGCACTGAACAGCCCGGGCGGGTTTTACGTACCACCTGTTAAGCACGACTTCCTTCAAAGATGTGCCTGACAACGCCTAAGGGCTTTCGAGCAGGGGCGTGAAAACCATACCGGCCAGCAATATGCTTCTTCACACCATGTTCGATGGATGACAGGTTTTACTTTGAGGATGCCTTGGCATGCATTCAACAGTTTACTGACCCATACAATTAGAGGGATATCAACAATACATTCTGTGCCTGTTGCATGTTGAGATGATAGGTCTTGGAAGGTTTATTCGAAAAGGTTAGTAAGTCAAACCTCAATCAACTTGCAAAAAGTCCACTAACTCTCGTAGAGCTCAAAACATGTCTTCATGAATTAATCGGTTGGCCAGTGTTCGGACAGAGCCTATTCCGGTAGCACTGATCATACTCTATGGGAATTATTTTATCTCATATGTCATATGGGAATGATTATTTTTTAAGGATTGTGGAAAACGGCTCACTCACGGTGTATCGATGATATTTCACGACGCGACGTTTCGAAGCAAACATTTGGTCCATCATCAGGCGAGCACCCGTGCCGGCGGCGGTCAACAGGGAACTGTCAGTTTGACGTTTTGCGCCGTTGACGAAAATTTTAGCTGTGGGTGGGGGTAGTCTGCGAAGAAACTTGGGCTGCGTTCCGAATGTCAGATGATGTGCAGTACGCACTCACGGTGTCTTGAGCGGTACTGTTTTTCTTCTCGTCTCTTCGTCTGAGCGGCACGGGTGATTGCCTGATGATGGACCAAAAGTTTGGTCCGAAATGTCGTGAAATATCATTGACACACCGTGAGTAAGCCGTTTTCCACAAATTTCCAACAAAACTGAATCCGTGGGTGACAAATTTTATAATCAACTGAAACTAATATTCCGCCAACCAGTACTTCAAACGTTGAAAAGTCCCAACGCAAAATGACGGCTGCCTCCTTACCTACCCAACACTTATCTTTCCACTTTCCTTCGTCGCTTTCCATGCATAATCCTCGCTTGAACACATCGGAGGCCCGCAACGGTGAGGCGAGAGTGCTCCAGCCGAGGGCGCGTCGAGGGCCTTCAGGTTTCAACGGAAATCGCAAATCGTCACATCCGCCCGAAGGACGATTTATTTCTTTTGACTCCGGCGACGTCCTCGCGAACTAATGGTATTACGCTGAAACGATTTCCGATTTCAATTTTGCCGATGGCGCTATTGGGTTATGGGTAGTTACGGAAAGAGGGAGAAGCATTATGCGCTGCAGATGTGGAGTATTCTCGTTCTATTGTATAAATTGGAATTTTGACACACTCTTCACTTTTATAGTGATAATATTTCCCTCTATAGCTCTATATCTCTCTACATCTCAAGAACTTTAATTATAAAAACTTAATTTAATGTTTTATTTGAGTGGTTATGGTGCTGTCTCTATAACAAACACAAAAACAACAATTGTTGTTATTAATATTGTTTCTGCCTATATGATAAATAAATAATCTGTATAAAAAAGTATTTATCAAATATATTCTGTAGGCAAAATAATGTTTTATTCGAATTTTTCTGCATATTTATGGAGGTAGTGATGATATTTACGAATGAATTGAATCGAATTTACAGTACATCTCGCAGTAAGGGCTGCTGGAATTTGACGTGCAATTTCTTTTTTGAGTTCCTCAGTTGTCTCGGTGGTTCGCATGGACCTTCATTTTTAAAAAAAATCCAGTGAAAATAGTCCAAACAAGTTAAATCGCGAGTTCTTGGAGGCCAGTTTGGGTCTCCAAAAGGAGAGATGACACGACATGAAAACTTGGTTTGTAACAAAGTGATTGTTTCACGTACGGTGTGACAGATGACGCCATCGTGTTAAAACCATTTAATCTATTATTCTTGCCAAAAAAAAGTCTGCCAACACGGCCCGGTGACGATTGCCGTTGACAGTCATGGCGGCCACCATTTTTAAAAACAATCAATCCGATTTACCTTTTTTTTACTTTACGCCAAACTGTCACGTTTTGAGGTTGCAACGGAAGTTCTCAAATGGCATGTGGATTTTCATCAGCCCAGATCCGAGACTTTTGGTTGTTAACGAAGCCGTTGAGGTGGAAATGAGCCGCCTCACTAAAGATTATTTTGTTGTGGTAATCATTTTCCATTTGCCGTTGTTCCAAAATCCAATTGGCAAATTTTCTGCACTGCCTATGATCGTTAGGATGCGGCTGAAAACAAGAGATTGTACATCTTTTCTCGAAATTCTTTGAAGAGTGATAAAGGTATATTTCCCCACAATTATGTCGAACGGAGGTGTTTGGTAGTGCTGCAATGTTTGCCACCGATCTTTCGGGCCGATGACGGGCTAGGTAAATAAATTTAAAATCCTCTTAAATGTTGTGATCAATAGCTGGCTGCGACGGTCGATTATGCACGCCGAAATGATAACGTAGCACGCCACACAGTAAAAAAATGCCCATTGTCGTAATGAGTTTTCACTATTGACAAACGTTCTTCCAAGCTGTAACGTCCTATTTTTGTAAATGTCTATGTTGTAATAAAACAAACACCAAATCTGGCTGACTCAACAATTGACAATCGAGAATGGCGCGCGATTCAAAATTTAAGTTCTTGCTAAGATAAGATATCTTTATATTTATGTATTATTTAATAAAAAACATAAAAAAAACTGATTTCTAATTCCGAAAATAATGAATACCGAAAATATTTCATCACTATGTAAAAGGTGTATGGGAAGAAATAACAGTGGAATTTGCACATTATATTGCAAGCATCGAAAATAAATCTGCTTTATATGACCGCACCCACATAGAGGGTAGAACGAACCCACACAAGGGCTCCGGTAACCAAACACCTTTCAACGTCAACAAACACAAATGTCACGATGTCACAATACAAATAATTATGTAAATACGACACCTTTATTTATTAAATAAATTATTTTCTATGACAAATGTAATTCACAATAATATTGCGTTGCCCAAAGTTGTCATATGGGCTCCTTTATCCGAGTTGTTGATAGGAATCTGAAATGTACACAATGAGTGTCAAGCAACCTATTAGTTTATTTTGAGGCCTGTTTTTGCATTATTCCGTGATCTAATCGCTAGATGTCCATAAAACCATTTACAAGAAATAATAATAAACAAACTGTATTTTAGGAGGAAGTTCTTTGGTCTCTTATGTCAAAAAATCTTTTAGATGACTGAAAATGTGGGGAATTCCTGATTCTGAACCCATTGCTGAAGTTAGCCCTCCCTATCTGGGAAATTTGTACGTATTTTCAATGGAGCCGTGAAATTTAATAAGGGTCCGGCCGCGTACCAAAATCCCATGTTGTTGGGCCTTAGATGAAAAAGAATTCGTTTTCATCTAAGTGTTGGGCAGCCATTCATGTCAAGTTTCATAGAAATACGTGGGACTATCGCGCTAGTACTTAGGTACTCGAAGTGAAAATTCTTAGTACCTTTTCGTTGATGTACAGAATGCGCATTCGTACAGAGCAGGGTTTCTTAATCTTTTTGTAATAATGAACCCCTAGCGAAATTTAAAAAATATGATGAACCTATGTTCAAACATAATTGAAGGGCAAGAAAATAAGTAATTTTAAATAAAACACCATTTTAGGGTTCCGTACCCAAAGGGTGCCAACGGAACCCCATTACTATACCTCCGCTGTCCGTTCGTCTGTCCGTGTGTCACAGGGCTGTATTTCATGAACCGTAATAGGTAGGCAACTGAAATTTTCACAAAGTGTGTATTTATTTTGCCGCTATAACAAGAAAAAGATAAAATTAAAAAATAATTAAAAAGAAAGAAAAAAATAAAAAAACTTGTTTTTTGTGTTAAATCTTGTACGATGGTACGGAACCCTTCGTCTGCGAGTCCAACTCACGCTTGGCCGATTTTTTTTAATTACCACTGACATAATAAATATAACTACATTTTTAGATCGATAACGCGCAGTATGCATTGTCGTTATATCAATCATTGCTTCCCAGCACTCATGCCACTGACCCCAGTTTAAGAAACCCTGGTGTGGAGTTATTAACGAACTATGATTAAGTTTTTTGTAGCTGAGCGGTGTGACTTAGGACTGTGAAGTCGGGGAAGGGTTTCACTGAAGTAGTTTCAGCAGAAAATATATTATTATCACTTGATTGGTTTCTTAAAAAAAACTTTCGAAACCCGTCCAAAAATGCCGAAACCGAATTGAAATCCCTATATTAAACACGAAAATTGGATGCAAAAATATATATTTCCCATTTATTTTTGAATAATTAGCAGCTTGAGAGGCAGCATGGAAAGTGAATGTCAGCGCCCGTAGCAGTGCTACGCCGCCCATGCCGTCACCGCCTACGCGCCGTCTTCATCGCCCTGCGTAGCACCTAAACGCGAAAGTACTTTTTTTAGTAAAACATAATATGGGCACACATTTGTCTAAATAGAAAAAGCCTGAGAAACACAAGGTCAAGAGTGGTTTTTTGGGTTACTGTAGCACACATTTTTTGGATAAAAATAACTTACTGCTCTGTGTCTTCGTAAAATGCTTTCATGGCTATAAATGGGACCATTCAATATCTCTTGACGAGATATGATTTTATTGACGAAATACTTTATGCACGTTTATTTATCTAGCTTAAACAAAGCCGTTTTGTTTTAAATACTAGCGTAACCTATAGGCACTACCACAGACCTAGACAACAGCGCGACTAACTGGGTCCAACTTTAGCTAAAAACTATCCAGAGGACCATTTACGTATAAAAAAGCCTTTTATCAGAAGAATTATGAACAGGCGCACACCGGAATTTTGTGAATAAAAATTAGCCCTGTTACTAATAAACCCAGATCATCGTCTAAATAGTTGTACAATATGTTGTCCCTTTCTCTCGAATTGGAATCTGCATGTCAATGCAACGGACTATACATTGTATAACTGTTTAGAGGATGATCTGTGTTTATTAGTAAGAGGGTTTGTGTCTTAGTAATCGAAACAAAAATACAAAGAATGATATAAATATATTTTATAGATTAGTTGGCTTTCAATCAAAAAATATATAAGTTCGAAATTATATTTTCATAACGACATCCGAGTAACTAATATATAGGTCTCCTTCTAGCAATTGAACACCTAGAATTTCAAGACTCTTGATCGTGCTGGTCGGCAAAATGATATTCTAAACTGTCATACTTTAGACACATGTCACCCCATAGAGAAGTTTCATAGTGTACTCCACCCCACAAAGAAGTTTCACACAGCTGCTTATTATTACTGGCAAATGTTGATTTCGACAAGATACAGTACCTAATTGCACATAAACATATTACATTTTTCACAAAAAATAAAGCTGCTCTAATTAAATAACAAAAACATTGAAGATGAGAAGGGGAAAAAGCAAACACAAATTAATGTTTTCAAACAAAACTATTCAACTCTACCAAAACCCAAAACAAATCCTCTTTTTGGATATCCGCTTCTCGAATTTCCAGTATCCTTTACCTTGTTATCACAATTAGTCCATCAATACCTTGCCAAATTACACCAACGGTCTATTGAGATGTGTATTCATCGATCAATACGAGTGCCTTTCATGCTTAAGAACGAGCCCTTTCTTCGGCCTATTGATGCGCGATCGATTCTCACCTGTCAATCGGTTGTCAAAATACCAATTGTCCTATTCTGTGTCCATCCGTTCCATTGTCGGTGTCGTCAATGCATCGAAATCGCATTATCGGTGACAATGACCATTTCGAGTGCTGATTTTAACAACTTTTTCTTGGACTATTGAGGAGTTGGGTGAGATGACGACAATGGAGTTATTGGACGTGTTTTTTATAGGATTGTAATTTTATACTATTTGTTAAAAAAACATGTAATTTTGTTTTCATTTATCATTTTCATCCAATTTTACGCGTTATAGAAAGTATATGTATGAATACCGAGTAGTATGTTTCCGAGTGTGATCACGTGCTAAAAAATGTCCTTCCTTAATCCTTTCATATGACTTAAAAACTTTGAACATGTTGTTAATCCATACTTCCATATTTAATATTATAAATGCGAAAGGAACTCTGTCTGGCTGTAACGTTATAACGGCAAAACCACTGAACCAATTTTGATTAAATTTGGTCTATAGAGAGTCTGGGCCCAATGAAAATATATGCTACCTTTGAGGGCAAAAATTATGCTCAAAGGGGGTGAAAATGGGAATAAAAGTTTATATGGAAAACTCAAATAACATAAAATGTTAGGTTCAGCTCGACATCAGTCCGTAACAACATTACTTACATATCAGTATGTTCATTCGTTATTTCGTAACCCCGAGGTATCCCTGAATTAAGAAACCCTCCAACATCGAAGGGATTAGGATCTTTCGCTGTATTTTATCGTCTTTACCATATGGAATGCTTTTAAGAGCTGCGTAACCCCCTTCGTCCTCTTTCTACCACCGCATAACGCGGAACAGACAGGGAATGCACCCATTCACTGTAGACATTCCCAAGATAAGAACCCACCGATCCTCTGGATCTTTTATTTGAACTCGACTGAAATCGACTCTCTGCCGAGGTTGTTCCCTCAAATCACAACCTGGGATCCCTTATATTAAAACGATAGGCTGTTCTATTAGAATATGTAAACGTAGTGTACACGTACGTAGTGTAGTGTCATGCGTTTGAAGATTTAAATTATTTTTGTAAGTATTTTATTCTTATTTTTAATTGGCACACATAAAAAATATCATGATAAGTTAACACGACCGATATTGTTTCCTGGTATACGGCTACCCCTCGCAAGTGGACAATGTATCGACACGTTGAGTGTACCGCAAAACATCTGTTATTTTTACCCGGTTTCGAAATTCGTTACAATTTAAAGATAACATGAATGTGATAACAAATGTTTTGTTTAGTTTATTCGAAAAATATGATCAAAATTTAGTTACTGTTCTTAACAACTGTTCTAAAGTTCTACACAAAAATACACACTTATAGTTAGTGTTCTTACATTTATACATTGGATTTCGTGGTAAAAATACCTAACAAGACCGCCATTTGCAATCGCAATTACTCTCCCAAACATTCATATTCCCCTGAATGCACATAAAAGAATACCTCATACTTCACCCTTCGCTCACGATGAGCGGTCATTCAAAACTCGCTCCTAAAGTATAACTGAACACACATTATAATTGAATGGAGAGCCGCGATGCTCCTCGCGGATTGTGCATAATTTTTAGTTCGCGTTCTCTTTTTCAATCCGGCGCTGCGATTGGTGCCAAGATGGTATAAGGAAGCGCTCCGATTGGTCGAGGCAACTGCGCGGGGCGGAGGGGGAATAAAAACGCGCTTCTTTGTGAAGGCCTACAGCAATTTATTCTCAACTATTAGTGACGTCTCAATGCACGCGCGCCCTCTGGCAGTAGGGCTGCGCCAGTGTCGATTATAAAAAAGCGAATATTTTGGTTATGAAAATGACCATGGCGGAGAAATGGAAGTTTGTTTGAATTAGTCTCTATAGCACCATCGATATTTACGCACGAGTCTACAGCTAATTTAATAAAAATAAATATGGATTGAAAGTAAAAAAAGAAACATTTGCTGTAGGCCGACAAAATATTCCTGTTCCTGGGTATTTTGGAAACAACGATTATTTGTCGTGTGTCTCGTATAGGTAATTTTTGAGCTAATAATCTACGCAAGATTGAATAAAGTTCTGACAAGAAATAAGGCACTAACTAAATACCAACATGGGTTCCAATGTGGTAAGTCCACCGTGACCGTCACTATCGTATGAATTTTATTAATTTAACAAAATCTAGATCTGAAAAAATGGGAAGGAATATTTTTGGAATTATGGAGCTTGTGACTTATTTCATTCAAAATATGCAAGTGGAATTTCTAATCTCTAAAATTTCTTATTACCCAAAATATATATTTATAAAAGTACTTTTTTCTGGCGCGAGTACCAGGAACTCGACTTTTTTCAAAACATTTACAATACTAGCAATAACAGTCAGAGGCAGCGGATAACTACATAAATAATATTAAACCAACATAGTCTAAATTTTAATGCCACATTTACTTTGATACCATGATAAGCTAAAAAGGATTTCGTAATTTTTGCTGTTGAAACCCAGACGCCAAAAACTCGCCAAAGAATTTATTAAATTTAGGCGTCTGGAAACAAATGTAAACCTGACTTAGCTAAATAGTAGTAAAAATAGATGGAAAATCGTTTTCAGTGTGTTTTTATTTTCTTATTATACGTAAAGATATCTATATCTTTAAAAATGGTGAAAAAGGAACAACCTTCAAATAGCTCTTCCTGCCCAACATGATTGTTCTAAATACTTACAATCCCAGCATTAAAGAAACCTGCATTTACCCTTCTACCTTCCACAGACCGACTGACACATAAACTGAGCTCCAGTGTCGATTAAAAAAAAAAACGAATGCTAGAGTTCCTATCCTTGGCCTATGGTGCCAAGGCGGGCGACATGTTGGAAGACCTAGCCACCACAAGTGAGACCGACTGGAAGCACTTTCTTCCAAGTCCAGAATCGTCTGCTATAGCAGGGTGCACTAGGGGTTGCCAATTGGGTTCGAAGGCCTGACCCGTAACACCCTAAAACTAATACCGCGAGGGACGGACATACACTTTATTACACGAAACCCTTTAATTATCATATTATTTAATTACATATTAATAAGAAATCAGATAATCAAATCGTCGTTTCCTGTTCCATCATCAATATTTTTTAATATGAAAACAAGTGAAAAAACTGTATTGACACTTCGTATGTGAAATAGTCGACAGGCGAGTAATCGTCGTAATTAACAGTAAATCTTATTTTATTTGGCGACGATCTGTTGGCGTCATATTCTGGCTTCTTTAATTCTTCTTTCTAGAAGGATTATTTTACTGTTAGCGCTGCACGTGTGTGGAACCACCTTCTACTTGATGTACGCACATCCTCTTCTATTCATATATTCAGGACGCGTCTCAAATGTATATTCCTAACTTCCTAACTTCCATAATTTTATCAGTAATAATTTGCTTGCTAATTTCATCCTGCTGATTCAAGAGAGACGTTGTTTCCATTGTGCTTTCAATATAAATGTATACATGTATTTATATGTGTAAATATGTATATGTATTAATATAAGCATATATTACATATGTTTAAATTATGTTTTTTTTCTAATTAATTTAAAATTTATTTTTAAGTTATTTAACATTTTCTTTAATTCGTTTTTAGTTTTTTTTTTGCCCGCCAAACCTCACCTCTTCTACGTCTCTAAGCTTAAATGTTAGACAACGCCTCATGGCCCGCCTTTTCGTAAACCATATTAGTTTGTCAATAAATTTCTTTTTAGTTTAATTTCATTTCTTTTTCATTTCAAAAATATGCTTACCAGCCATAATCCTCGTCAAGTTTCATCACACATGAAATAAAAGGCCATGGACACATCAGTCAATTTGTGGCAATGTTTATCAGTACAATAAGTCGTCAGCCTCAAAATCCCACTGGCGCGACGCCTTGCCGTTCAATCTTAAAACTGAAGCATCCTGCGCGCAGTCAGGTTCTCAATGGGTGGCCGATTTCGACCGTTCAGGCTGGCCGTGGTTCGCAATCCTACAATCTACATAACTTATATTATAGTTTGTAGGGTTAATCCCGCAAGGGATTCTCATATCCCATAAAGGCTTTCCCACTTTATACGACTTACTGCTTAAGTGGTTGACTACTCTAGCTATAACAAAAACAACTTAGTAGCTATCGACAATACAACAACCCTACTGTGTTTACTATTCCCGTGGTGTATAATGGGACCAGTGGCAGTTGGCAGTTACCGTCTCAATCGTCCTGCCTCGTGCTCCAGGTGCGACAAGGATGCGAATACAAACTTCGGTTGAATTGGAGCAGGACCGCATTAAAAGTTTTGTACTTTCAAAACCGTAAATGTAGAAACACCGATGGAAGAATTGGAACCTTACCTCATAGAAATAAAAGTAGTTTTGGAGAGTGCACAAAAAAACTTTTATCGGTTTTAAAGGCGCAAGAAAAATCTTTCATGTATGCTTTTGAAGTGAATGCAAATACTTCGTAATGGAGGATTTTTATGAGGAATGTTTACATAATCATATTTTCTCCTCCATTTTGGAATCATTCTGGTGTGAGCCTGCTCTGTGCACGTATTACTGGATTTGTGAATGTGTGTGAAAGATTATTTGATTTGCATGTCGGTGTGTGGATACCATTTTGATCAGCGAAATGAATGCGTCAGTATAAGCAATATACATTAAGCTGTACAGCTGGTGAGTTACAAGGTAATGGCAGCAAGTAAATTTGGTTTACTGTAAAAATATTACGCCAAGAATTTGATCAAGATTTGTTTTGTCCCGTAATATAGGGGCTTGTGTTGAAGACCTAAGATTGGAATTACAGGGTTCACGTGTTTTAATACTAACGAGGTTGATATGTCTCCCCCTCTACTTACTAGGTAGTAGGATTAATATCGCCCGGGTTGGTACCATCCCATTGGATGAAAGATAGAGGAAGCGGCAAAAATTTACAGTTTTCCATCCAGTGCAATATAGCCGCGCTCAATTAGAGGGAAGTTTCTGGCATGGCACATAATTCATTAGGTAATATAATGTCTTAGGCTAATATAATTACAGTAGGTGTGATATCAAGCACGTCCAGTACCATAAAATTTGAACACCTTGATGAATTGTTAAGAAATAGAAACGTATTTTTAATAAATGGAGATAAATTCAAATAAATAGGATTGTAAATGTAGTATGCATAGAATAACATGTCATGTAATGATAATACTATATATGTTATGGTATATTAAAGTGTAGGTCCCCTTCCTTACTTACTAAGTGGTACGGTTAATACCGCCTGGGTTGGTACCTTCAGATTGGGTGAGCGATGATCGAAGCAGCAATGATGGACTGTCCGTGTTTACCATCCTATTCAATGTGGCTCTGCGATGTAAGAAAGGTCCTGGCGTGACAACTACTTCCCATGCGGTGAGTTTGGCTAATATTATGACAGTTATTAGCCATCTATTTCCAGTTACATTAAAAACATACAATTTAGTCTACCAAATTGAATTAGCTTAGATCAAACAATTTTCTACATTTAAACCGTTAAGAACCGGACCAAACCAACTCGCGAACTCAGGGCGAATTCTGCTCGGCCCGTTGTTTCATTCAGTCAATCGCCCGTGACTATCTATGGTATACCTACCTCTCGTTCTTAAACCAAAGGCATTGATTACAAAATAAATTCCATCATTTCCATGAGTTTTCCGAAAGTGTCGAGTTTCATCGAATAATCACGGAACGGGTGCGAGCCGCAAGGACAATCTCTTGATTATCAAAGGGCCATTATCAATTCCGCTAAGGGCGTAGGATCAGGGCTCTAAAGTAACACTTAACTCCTCATCTAAGCGGCAACGGTATCGGATTTCGCGGGGTGATGCGGAGTACTCCGAACCAGATACTGAGAATCTACTCAATTGTGTATTCGATAGTCTTAAGGATAATTTGTTAACATTATATTGTTTATTGTATATTCATCATCCATAGACAGTATGCACTCGGATTGGTCATATTTTATCATTAGGCAGTTCAGCAATCCCAGCGAATAAGAACTGGCAAGAAACTCCACTTGTTATAAATGTTGTTAACTAAATGTGTTATCATAAACTACTACAGTGACCTCTAAACAAAGAGCCAAAATAAAAATACATTATTATTCTCACAGCTAAAAAAATTATATTATATTAACCCTTTAAATAACCACCTACAGAAAATTAAAAGTACAATGGTTTAAGAGAAACCTCTGCATAATGTATGAATATGATTCCAGTATGAGATTCTGAGTAATACCTAGAATTAAATCATGCTTTACTACAGTTCGGATGTACAGAGCCCTCGTCATTATTGATACGAAATGGTATTAACTAAATAATCTATCTACAGTACAAGTGGTATTTATCATAAAAGTAATATGGATACATAATGTATTGAGTGCCAAATTATTAAAAATAATAGTTATAGTAAGATACGTTTGGTACCCAGTCAGCTTTCGGTCAAAATCTCAGGATATTCAAACTAACTAGATCTAAACTAGATCACAAATAAGCCTTTAGTGTCAAACATTTCTTAATCTTAACTTTAAAAGAATTTTCATATAAATCTCTGAACTCTTGGGGCAATTTGTTATAAAATCATAGTTACTTTCGACTTTATAATAATAGAGGATATGAATTTACGGGTAAACAGTGTTCAGGTTACCTATTTAGCTGGACGTTTCGTCCATCCCGCTGTGGACATCTGTCAGTTGTCACCTGACTGGACGAAGCGTTAGAGGTCCTCCAGGTCGCGTCGCGAATCCTGAAGTCCACAGAATGGTTGACGAAACGTCGAGCTAAATAAGTAAGCTGAACACTGTTTATCCGTAAATATAACATAATATGTCTTACGGTTAAGTTGGAGTATGCCCGTGTCATCAAATTATACAACTGAGAAACTCTCCAAATTAATTTCTAATTGAGTTTTTTTAATACTCCTAATGCACCGATTCACTATCGAAATTCCTCGAATTAGAACAAATCCATCCTGCAAATTATTTATGAATAGGGTCAGTAAACTTTGGATTGCATTCCTCACCGACAACCTGAGGTACAACCTGAGTTTATTCTATTGCAATCGATTAAAATATGATCGAAACAGCAATGAAAAATGTTCCCTGTTTTCCATCCAGTTCAAGATAGCCGTGCTCAACCTAGCTCTTTCGGAAATGCGGTGTGTTGTGCTAACATCATGACGGTGCGTTACATAAAAAAACCTCAAGTTTATTTTTGTCAGGTAAAAGTACGATTGACTCTGGCTAAGAAGAACTGATGAGAAACTGATTTGTAATATTTCATCAGTTTATACTTCGATACCTACTGCCCAAAGGAAGGGATTGGGAATAGAAGCCCACCTTTTTTTTTATAACTGTAATAAATGTGCAATTATTGAGTTAAACCTTCATGAGCATAAAGTATGTTTGTATTCTCAATTTTTCTCTATACATTTTCTTTTGTATCTCAAAATCTAAAATAGTCACTCGGAAAATCGTGTAGACGCAACAAAAGAAATATGAACAAACTTACCCTACAATACAACTAGTACCAAGCTAACTTAAGTTTGATTCAACATATTATTATAGGTGATTTAAGAAGATTTATTTACAGCCTCGGTAGTCCAGTGGCGTGACGCCTTGAGATTCGATAAGCCTGGTAAAGCACCTATGAACGCGGTTGGGTTCTGCATGGCTGACCATTTTCAACTTTTGAGGCCTGTTGTTGTTCGGATTCTACGTAAAACCGTAGGTCCCCTTTCTTACTTACTAGGTGGTAGGCTTAATCCCGCCCAGGTTGGTACCCTCAAATTGTATGAAGGAAGGTCGGAGCGGCAATGAAAATTGCCAGTGTTTTCCATCAATTTCAATGTGGCTGAGAAATATAAGGAAGGTGCTGGCATGGAACCTAGTTCCCATCTGGCATGTAAGGCTAATATCTAACGGTCAGTTTGGGCCATCAATTTCCAGTTACATAAAAAAAAAACTAGATGTACCGAACTCTTGTGGCTATCAAAATTAAATAAATGCTTGGATAGACTATAATTTTCTTCTTTTAAAGCAAACAAATTAAATACTTTCTAAAACAGAATTCTTAACAATATACAATACAAAACATTCTTACTTAGAACAAGTTCAAGGTTTGCACACGATAAACATTCACAACTCAAACTAGTTTCACTGGAGTGGATTGTATCCTATCGGTTCTACATTGATCCAATACTCCTGCAGGAAGTTGCGCCATCAAACCGGAATTGGAAGTGATTACATTTCCGATTCAGTATCTCCCGGCTGAGTTTGCATCGTTGAAAATGTTTTCAGGTGTTCGATGGAACTTTAAGATAATTGAAAGTGATACTTTCAATTCGAATCATATTTTAATATTCTTCAAAACTGGCGGGCGCCAATAGTTGGCGGCCCGTAGTTTTTTTTTAATGTAAAGCCGATATGTGTGTCTGTGCTGAGAACCAAAGGCGCTCAGAAAAGCCAAATATACCTCGCTGTGTGGGGTTTCCATGTCAGCGGATTTGCGGATTATCGCTGAGCTAGACTGGCTACAAAGGCTACAAAGGCTACAAAAACATTAAGAATGTATGGCTTTATATGATAAATTAAAACGGTGCTAGGTTCTCTCAGATATTAGTAGAAGCACACGCTGGCAGATAAGAGAAACTCAACATTAAAACTGTGGGGAAATTATGTTTTATTATTGGTCATGATCATTCTATCACACCTTTCAAAAGATTGATAAATTTCATTGGATTGAGTATTAGATAGATTCACAATACCACACAACTACCGTTATGATATTAGGCCAATATACCACATTCCCGAAGGAATTAGGTGCCATACCAGGACCTTCCCTTTATGAGCACGGCTACATTGAACTGGATGGAAAACACGGATAAATTTTCATCGCCGCTTCGAACATCTTTTTATCCAATGCTTTGGTACCAACCCGGGCTGGCTTAAGCCCTACCACCTAGTAGGGGAAGGGGACCTTCAGTTTTACATGGATTCCGAACCATGGAGCAACTCGCATTCGTGACGAAATGCACTTATCGAACTCGGAAAGAGAAAGAAAGTGGTGCATGAAGGTATTGAACCCAGGCCTCTGGTACGCTAGGCCAGTCCCCGTGCTACTAAGCTACGAGCCGCTCTATAGCTATTAGCACGATTGGTATCCTAAGCAGAACTAAGGTCAAGCAAAATGTATGTGCATGGCCCTAATTTGAGATGTGTGTAGAATCGACCCGTTGTGTAAAAGGGCACATTAAATAAATAAATAAACATGCAAAAAGAACTAATATACTGCAAGGCTGGACAGCCCTCGAAATGTTTGCTTGCTGGTTCATGTCCAGCCTCGCAGTATAATAAAAATTACCGTCTTGAATATGTTGATTATTTTTTGTGTATGGTTGCCTGTCAATAATTATTGTAATTCATTTATGTCAAAAGTAAAATAAATGGTTGGACCATAGAATTAGGATATAAGCGCGCTGCGCGCGCATGCTAGGTATATGGGTTGGACCGACTGTCAGGTTTTTTTTATTATTATTTACATTCATTGTAATAGCAATTTTAATGGAGACGAAAAATTGCATCTTCGCCTATTGGCATTATATGACACACCATATATAAATTGCACGGCTTCATTGAACTCTATCAAAACACGGATATTTTTCCCTGCCATCGTTAATTTAATGCGATGGTACCAACTCGGGCGGGATAAACTATACATTTTAACCGTAAACAATTTTACCAAAAAAAAAAAATCACTCAAAGTTAAACCTGTTTTGAAGGCTACAGTTGTGAAATTCGAGCTGGACCTGTTACCAATACCGCGACCACTGATAAAGGAGACAAGCAATACATTTCATTAATCCGCGAGCAAGATCGCAGAACCTCTAAGAACTTAATCCACCGAAACTTCGCAAACGAGCTCAAGACAAAAACTTCGATCAGAACCATTAGAGGCAGACGTGTCCAAACTCCAGCAAACTCACCTACAATCTAATTGATACCATCATTATCTCGTGAAACACTAATGTCTCCTAAATAACAATATCCACCGAATTATTACATCGCTCAAAATGATCGTTTCTCTTAAATAATAACGCGAAATTGTTATGGAATCGCCTGCGGGCTGGCTGGGTACGTGATTACGTGACTTTTGGGTTGTGAAGGCAGAGCTGATTCGCCTTATTATGCCATCGTTCGTTGGTAGATGGCGCTGTCTAAATAATAAGGGAGCAGGGAAATTATTGTATCAATATTAAGGGCGGAGGGTGCTGGAGAAATCGACTTAAGGCTCGGCGATCGACGATTGACCCCTTAAGTCAGGCCGACAAGTTTATAAAAGTGTTTGCCATCCGTTTGTGCAAATACATTATTTTAATTCCTTCTAAAAAATAGTTAGTATTTATCATCGATGCTGATAGAAAATCACAGGTAAATACGCTTATCCTGGTCTTAACTGATTTATTTTAATCGACATTTAAAGAGCCTTTATTACTAAAGTGCTGATTATCTTGTAATGTTATTGATTTCAAGCTGCTAATAAAGGCCCTTAACATGTTGCGACTAAGCTAATCAGCAGTAGGTGAAATAGGCCCTATACATGCAATTACTTGGTGTGAGGAAAATACCTCTATTTCTTTGATATACTACTTTTAAGCAAAAGCAATATTACCAAGTTACCCATCATTTACGTTATTATATAATAGATATAGGATAAATAGATTTAGTGGTGATTTACTTTAGGCAAATGTTGGGTTACCTCTTTAACATGATACGGACTGTCGCGCGCCACACGATTGGTGTACGGCTGTTATTGTCTCATTATACAAAAGAAAAGGGTCGAAACAACTATATATAAACTTTATAACTACAGAGTCCAGACTGATGGCTCGGTTGGTAAACTGTATCAAAAAAACTGATAGAAAGGGTTAAAAAAGTGACTAAAAGTAAGATTTGGGGTGCTCAAGAAGGATTTAGAAGTGGTAAAGATTGTACTGATCAAGTCTTATTTCGCTGAGGTGCATCACCGAAAAAGTCCTAGCGAAACACCAGAAAGTTTTCTGTGCATTCGTGGACTTAGAAAACGCATATGATTGTGTGGTGCGGGCTTAACTGTGGAAGACTGAATTTGTATGGCATAATCCACCACCTTGTATTGGCACTGAAATCCTTCCATAAGGATAGCAGTGCCTGCTGGTTAAATGGTACACTCACCAACGGTATCTGTAGGGGGTGTGTGATGTGACCTTGATTGTTCAATCTGGTCATGGTGAGATGTCTGACTTAGTTGAAAGGCAGTGGTTGGGATTACGAATGGGTTATATCCAGTTCAATGTAGCCGTGCTCATAAAGGGAAGGTCCTGGCATGGCACCAAATTCATTCGGGAATGTGGTGTATTGGGCTAATATCATAACGGTAGTTGTGTGGTATTAGCCATCCATGTCAGGTCGCATAAAAAAAATAAAAATATATATACTTATCAGGTGCCTTTTGTATGCTGACGATGCTATTCTAATGGCTTCAATGGCAGAAGAACTGTAGTTGGTGGAATCTTCCATGCCTACCGCGTATACCATGCATGGAATGATGCGTACAATGAACGATGTATGAAAATAAACGCAAGTAAGACGAAAGGTTATGATTTTCGAGCGAGACGAAGCAGTGACTTGGTGTAATGTGAGTATAAATAATGAAAAATTAGAACAGGTGAATGAGTTCGTACACCTAGGAAGCATAATATGTTTTCCCGCGGTGGAAAGTGTGATAAGGACATTGAAAGAAGAGTTGAGTTGAGATTAAAATAAATCGGGTAAGCGCCGCAATTAATGTCGTTATGAAAAAACCGGACAAGGATTTTTAAAAAATCACGTTTTTTTTTTTGGGGTATCATCGTCAATATATTTGAATGTTCAATCTTTGCAGTCAATGTTCGCAATGCAAATGAAGCGTTAAATAGTTGTATGTAGGTATAATCTTAAACACTGTGTTACTAGGATTAATTCATTACGCGAGGAGGGACTGTACCTTTGAGTATATTCGTAAAGTAGTTCTTTTTACTGGGCTCTTTCTTCAATGAATGTGTCTTTGCTTCACAGTCGATACATATACAGATACATATCACATTACTTGGGACAACTGATCAGGACAACTTTGTCATATTTACTGACACTAAAAGTGCTCTTCAACACCTCATTATGGCTACGAGAGAGAGTCGGGGTAGACGTGTAGCATACACAATTCTAAAGGATATTTTAGCACTTCAGTCAAATGGAAAAAACATCCAACTACAATTAATTCCATCTCATGCTGGAGTACTAGGAAATGAAATTGCAGACAGGTTAGCTAAGCAAGCAGTTGTATCATCAGAAAGCATTGAGATCTATTGTGATCCTTGCTCTACCGATATATTGTCAAATTTAAAAAGCTCATGTCAAACTCTATGGAAAGAGCAATACGATAGAAAGTCGGTAAAGAAAGGAATGTGGTATAAAATAATTCAATGTGAACCACTTAAAATATCATGGCTTCTCATTTTTTATTGCCAAGATCTAATATAGTGACAGGCCTCAGACTACGGTCCGGGCATACAACACTAAATAAGACACTGCGAATAGTTGACTAGCCTAACTGATCCGCTTGTCAATAATCAGAGGATGGTGGAGTCACGTACTGTTGGATTTAAGCCATGAGAAACAAACAGATTGGTGCACAGACTGGCTGAATTTATTCTTCAAAATCCATGAAGCTCCAAGCCGACCACAAAGTGAAGTGTTCCAAATTGTATCCACATTATTTAAACAATTATCTTGTCCTGCGCAGCAATCAGTATACACAAATAGTTACTATGAGGCGGGCATAGTGAAACTTGGCTAAAGCCCTAGACAAATTGTAGCGAGCACACAGCGCGCGCGACACCGCCATGACGTCGGCCAATGAAATGAGAGTTGTTTCATCATCAGAACTCCAAAAAAATAATTAGAAAAAAAAATTTTTTTTTTCAATAAAATGATTCTACCCGTATAACATGTCAAAATGGCCTGTACATTACATTTGGGAATTGATTATTGAGGATAAAAATATATTTAATTAATATTAAAAAAACCGCTGTTGATCGGGCGCCATCTTTTCTCAAGTATTTTCCCTCAGAATAAATAATATCCCAACGGATATCTTTTCCGTTCGTTTTCAACGAACGTTTGTGATATAAATAAAAGAACGCCTTTTTGAAGAATCGCTTAAAACGATCGACGAAACGATCAAATGAGATCGCTGATTTAGCTGGCATTAACCTTTAGCAATTGTTTTATCCCAAAGGCTGGTTTATGTTTTGTAACATTTTTATCAGACGTAACAAAGACCTTTATTTCTCGCCGCTTTTTTAATTGCCAATACAATTGCACGAAACAAGCCTTGGAACCAAATCTCCAAGGGATTTGGAGATTTGGTTCTGTTTCCGTAAAAAAACTGTAGGTACCCTTTCCCTACTAGGTGGTAGGTAAGCCCACCCGAAACAAAATATTTGCGGTTAGATAATCGTGGTAAAGGTGAAGAAAAAAATACACAGCAAAATTTTTGCACCCTAAGAGTTGAATTTGTAAAATTGCGCGCATAAATATTTGCATTAGGTGTTGATTTGGATGAATGGCCGAAAAAAAAATCCGGAAACAATGCCAATGAGCGAAGCAAAACAATGATGTATGTGAGAACACCTCGCCTGTGTAATTTTTTTTTGTAAATTACAATTGTAACTGTTGTAATATTTATTGATTAAAAATAACGAAACAGCTCACACAAATACTATGGCAATTAATACAATGCCTCGTTACTAAAATTAAAGGAGCCATTTGGGCGGCCATTTTTTCATCCCTAAGTACTCGAACGGACTGGAACAATTAAAATTATAGGAGCTGTAGTGAAATCCCCTCGCTAAAACCAACATGTCCGCCGGTCGGCGACAATTAACGTCAGAAGTTCAAAATTAGAACGACCCGTAACAGCCAATAGCGACCGAGCTCTCTAATGAAGCTCCCATTGATTGGCTGAGCACATTCATGCTAATCGGACGTTCGTGCCAAATTGGTGGTTTTGCGGTCAGTTTAATTTGAAATTTTGTGATGCTGTCATGTCCGTCGATTCTGTTTTTTATTGTTACTATATTTGTGGAGCATGGAATCTTTATATTATTATTATAGTGTGATTGATGTTATTCTTAAAACTGGGTGTTTACATGGTATTCGCGAAATACATGTGAAGGTTGGCAACAGAAAAGCACTTCTGGACAAGTAAGTATTCATTCTAATCTTAGCAATCACTTGGAAAAAAGGCTAAATTCTCAAAGCTATAAGAGTAAGTATTATTCATAATTTATATAATACTACACATATATTAAAAACTTTTTCCATCCTAAACAAACGTGTACCACGAGACACAAGAAAGAGAGCACTAGATTTTATCACAAGTATTACAAAAATACAGTTTTTGTCGTTAACATTATAAAATTATTTGGATTTGATGATTTATTCTTGTGATTTGATGGATTTATTTGATTATCTTTTGAAAATAAAGCTAGGGAGAAATTTTACATGTTTAATTGGAAATAACACACAATTTATTATTTATGTGTTATCCATCGATTTTTAAAGAAAAATTATCCTATTTGCAATATTGATGATGGATAATTGTATAAAAAAAATCGTATTTGAAATAAAACTTTCTCGCGCTACACAACATTCCTTAAGTTAATAATATGTGCCTCGAATAATTGTTAACTCGTAAAATTACATCGACTGTTCAAATTTAAGATTTATAATTTAAACGTAAAACCGCCTGCTTAATATATTTTATGCAAAAATAATTGCGTTGTTCCGCTAGCAAAGGATATGATGTTATTGTTTATTGTTTATTCATCATCCATATATGCACTTGAATTTGTCATATTTTAACATTAACCAGCTCAACAAAACAAAACACAGCGAAGAAGCACTGGAAAGAAACTCCGCTGTTTTTTTTTCTACGTCCACTTAGTGAATTGTGAAATTTAATACTATTAGTTTTGTCATAAACTACTAAAGTGAGCTGATCACATAGTTACATATGCCTTTAAATGCTACCACCTACACAAAATCAAGAGTATAATGGGTTGAGAGCAGCCTTAACAATAAAGTAAGAATAATAAATACCTGTATGATTTTTTTACCAATACCGAGAAAAAAATTATACTCAACTTAAATTCGGTTGTATAGAGCCCTCGTCATTATTGAAGCAATGCGATAATTATTATGGATACACATAATTCTGTAGAAAACTAAAGTATATATTTTTTTGTTTTTACAAAACTGGTTCGATGTTCGCGTTAAACTGCTAACGGACAATAACCGATAACCGGACGTTATTCAAGGGATTCTCAAAAAATATATTCCGAGGATATATACATATACTCCGAAGTTATTAAACATTTTTGTTTACTGCAATATCAATAATTATTTTGTAGCAACAACCTGTATAATAGGTCGGGGAAAAAGTCTTTTCGCATTATAGTATGTATGAACTTGTAATAAAATCTCTTTGGCTATACTATTTGTATCTGGCTGGTTTTGGTATCATTGAAAGTTTAAATTTTAAAGAACATAATTCCAAATTCAAATTAGGAAAATGTGTGATTCTCATTTGTTTTTCGTACTGTCAAAATGAGTGAATCTAATGAAGAAATTCGATACATTTTAAAATTTTACTACAAAAAAGGTAAAAATGCAACGCAAGCCGCGAAAAAAATTTGCGATGTTTATGGACCTAGTGCAGTGTCTGTGAGAGTAGCACAAATTTGGTTTAAGCGTTTTCAATCCGGAAATTTTGATGTCAAAGATGCACGTCGCTCTGGTCGCCCTATTACGGATAAAATGGATGCCATTTTTGAAAAAGTGGAGCAAGATCGGCATATCAGTAGTTACGACGTAGCTGAAGAACTAGGAATTGACCACAAAACAGTTTTGGCGCATTTGAAAAAAACTGGGTACACAAAAAAGCTCGATATTTGGGTACCTCACGAGCTCACTGAAAGAAACCTAATGAACCGTGTACTCATTTGTGATTCTTTATTACGACGTAATGAAACCGAACCATTTTTGAAGAAGCTGATAACTGGTGATGAAAAGTGGATCACGTACGACAAGAACGTGCGAAAAAGGTCGTGGTCAAAGGCCGGTCAAGCTTCACAGACTGTGGCGAAACCCGGGTTAACTCGCAACAAGGTGATGCTGTGTGTGTGGTGGGATTGGAAGGGCATTATTCATTATGAGCTGTTACCACCAGGCAGGACCATCGATTCTGAACTCTACTGCGAACAACTGATGAGATTAAAGCAAGAAGTTGAGAGAAAGCGGCCGGAATTAATTTCTGTTAATTTCTGGGGTGTGGTTTTTCATCATGATAACGCTAGACCTCACACATCTTTAGCCACTCAGCAAAAACTAAGAGAGTTTGGCTGGGAGGTGTTAATGCATCCGCCGTATAGTCCTGACCTTGCACCTTCAGATTTCCACCTGTTTAGGTCTCTTCAGAATTCTTTAGGCAGTGTCAGGTTAACATCACGAGAGGACTGCCAAAACCACTTGTCGCGGTATATTGATCAGAAGTCCCAATATTTCTATAGCAATGGGATCATGTCCCTACCTACAAGATGGCAAAAAGTTATCGAACAAAATGGTACCTACATACTTTAGTTAAATGTAAATAAACCATATTAAAAAATGTTTTGAATTTTCTTAAAAAATGCGAAGAAACTTTTTCCCCAACCAATATTTTGTTGCAAGTTATAAAGCATTTTACGGCTTCGCTTGATCGACGTAGCGGATGCAGAGTAGGTAGGTACATATTAATTATGATCCTATATCTGGAAATAAACTTTGCACGCTCAAATTACGTGAGATTAAATATCGAGAGTAACTTTGTTAGTTGTCTGTGAAAATGTGACTACCAAATTTAAATATGTATTTTACAAAAACACGTCGGCAACCCTAACATCTCCCACCTCCCCCCACATGGAGGTGAGGGGGGGTGCGCACCTCCCCTCCCCCCACAGGGCCGCTCCCTCCGCGGCCTACACACTTTAATCAGGCCCCGTCTATCATTAGTATGCAGTATAATGGAGTGACTGACGCCCTCTGAGGTTACACCGGGGAAGTCTAGACCGCAGCAAGGTCTCAAATTGATGCAGAATGGATGTAAAGGTACATATCTCATTGCTTATTGATGTGCACCGTTTTTGGTTGTATCATTGAAACATGCTCTTGTGAGTGAAACATATCTTGAGCATATAGTAAATAGAGATGTATGTATGGAGGTAATAATAATAAAGGACCTAGTTATGCAATTAAAATCTAACTCATAAGGTGCTCAAAACGCCAATAACTCAGAGAGCTAATGTAAGAGACTGAGGCTGAGATAAATAGTCCTAACAAAAACTAAGACTAACGAAAAGTAGTACTTTGTGCCGTCCATTTGCATTACTGCTTTAGACTTTCCCTTCGCTGTTTATTATATAGCGCTTCCAGTGACCAATCGTTAGGCTGTGCATAGGGAGATGCTATCCCCACTGATCGCCCGAAAACGTCCAGGCT
Organism: Incurvaria masculella; assembly: GCA_946894095.1. Lineage (NCBI taxonomy): Eukaryota > Metazoa > Arthropoda > Insecta > Lepidoptera > Incurvariidae > Incurvaria > Incurvaria masculella. The sequence continues at coordinate 12,365,916 of OX335643.1, forward strand.
GGGACCATAGCTCCGTAGGTCTTCGGTAGGTCTTACCGCCATCGCAAATGCATTGATACTCTTAATGGCAACTGGCATGTGGTGGAAGTCCACTCTCTGTTCCCACCAGACAGGTACCGGAGCTGTAATGCACTCTCATCGCCCGCAACCGAAGCTCAAGTTTCAATCCACGCTTGGGACGTCAGATAAGCTGACTCCCATATCTCCAGTATGGTACTGGAGTTGTTCAGTCGGCACACTCACTTCCCGAAGCACATAATTAATTCACTTGCTTGCTACGCGACTGGATAGGCCGGCAAAAGTACTAGCTCTTGCACTTTTAGTTCTCTAGACTAGCACCAGAGGTGTCATCAAGCCCTGACTTACGTTTGAACCGTCCAACTTAACTAAAGCAACTCACCTGCCCCGCGTCTCTTTCCTTCTGCAGCCCATTACGACTTGGTACTCGGAACGCTCGCTGCGCGCGGAGCGGACACCCGACGCACATGCTTTGTCAAGAAAACAAACATTGCCCGCTCCTGCAGCTGCAGCAACCACATGCCCCGCGAGTCCAACCTCAAATGTTGGGGACCGAAGGCCGAGGCCGACGATAGGGTTAACCCCAACTCCCGCGATACTCTGGTCCAAACAGCCGGACCCGTAGTTCCGGCTGCGAGCGCCATCTGATCGAGTGCTTCTAGAAACGTTTAGGGGCGATTTTTTCAAAAACAAATTAAAAGCATGTGCCGCCAAACCCTTTCGCACTAGCCTGCTACATACATTGAAATGGACGAGCGCGTGACGCATTGACGCAGTGGGGCGACGCGGACATTCCTATCTATTCTTAAAAAAAATAATATCTATCGATTCTGTGGGTGGAAATTAACTAAAAGCTACTCTTATTATTGCTTCAAATGTTTCAGGAATTAAATTTTGATTCTAATGTGTGGTTTTTGCATGATGCGCGCACAAATGAACAGACAGAACGACAAAAAATTCAAAAATTTTCTTTTTACGTTCTATTACTTATTACTTCCGTATCCCAATATTTATTTTGTGAAAATATTTAATGTACGATTTTATTACATGTAGAGATTACAATAAATAATAACAATTTTGCATGAATAACCAAAATGATCTACCTAAGAGACCTTTTCTTAAAGGTCTCTCCGTTTATGTGAATATGTACATAAACAAGTTTACACAAATAGGCAGGGCTAGGTGTGATTACGAGAAATATGCAAAGCCAGGCGTTCTCGCAGCGAAAGGTGGAACCACCCCTCCTTATGTGTTTATGAATAAAAAAGTGGTTTGCTGTGGAAATTCGCGATAACCCTATCCATTTATAATTTTGTCTGCACCTGTGTGTGTCGCACAGTCTAGGGTTACCACCAGTGGCTACAAGAATATTATTAAAGAAATGTCTAAATGCTTTTAAAAAAATATCAATTATATTGTTTATGTAACTGGACATGGATAGCTAATAACCTCAGGTACTCGTCTAAATCACTCACAAAGTGCCCAGTATAATCTAGGTGGTATCCGACAACCTCCCTTAAATATTGTACGGATATATTAAACTGGATGGAAAATACGAACAACTTTCTTTATCGCTTCAATCACTGCCTGGATATGGAATTATCAGCAGACGAGTGTTCTTCTTCATGCCTACAATTTATGACTTTTCAAACCTAATTTAAAAAAGGTCGATAGCTTTGCAACCAATGGCAAATTCGGTGGTGCCTCGCTGAGGGTAGTTCCGGGTGGTGAGGTGGCTTTGACTTTTCTGAGCACCTTTGGTCTCTCGGTACCGGTCTTTCATAAAAGACACTTTATCCTAGAACAATTTTAAGTGGCTTGAATTCTTATGTATATATATGAGAGTGTTTTCCTCATCTCCCTAATCTGTGGGTCTTTATAAATGTAGCATTGACGCAATGAACAGCAACACTCTTGAAGAGTGTGCAAATCTGCTGGCATGTAGCCTCACTGAACGTGATTTTGCGGGTGTATTTGGACTATCAGGGAATATTTGGTTCAACAACTACCCATAAGTTCCTGGAAAAATATCACCAGAATTCAGTTTATAACATTCTAATTTAACTTAAGTAATTTCTGCAAGAGCTTTGGACCACATTTTAATTAAATATGTACAGTCCAACAAAGAGTTTAGGATACACATCCTGTTGAATGAAAAGATGACAAATACTTTGACTTTTGGAAACAATTATAGTGTTGAGTATAGATTCAAACATAGTTGAGGATGTCTACTAGCTATACTGAGTAAACAAACCCCTTACAAAATTGAATCAGTGGTTGTATTTAAACACATTCATTTTTACGTTTAACCGGAAGTGTATCCTTTAACCTTTCGTTGACTGTACATAAGATTGTTGTTATATTTCTATGTGTCTATTTATAACCAGATATCAATTAACACATCATAGCCCTTACCACCGCACTCCAGAAGAATCTCGAATCCACATGATTTTTTTTAACAAGCAACTGTTGTATTGCATTGAGCCCGCAGTCCGACTTGCGTTTTCAAATGTATGATAATTGAAGAGCGGGCGCAGTCGGCGTTAAGTGAACTAACATCTGCGAGTCTTAATTTGATTTGACATCTTACGCATCGCCGCCGTAAATACGAGTACGTTGACGTTGCCGTTTACGCCGACTCCGCGAGTTTGATTTTGACAGGTTGAATAAATAAACCTACAGAATAAATACATAGTAAAACTTTTGGATTTGACGTTTTTACGTGAACCCCAATTTAGGTGACAAGTCGGACTACGGGCTTCCGTAAACACATGTATATGGGTATATCGTTTCGGATATTAGAATTATCGTATTCTGGTTAGGTGACGTCAACCGTTGACTGGATGTGGTTGGGACTCAGCGTAAAACTGTAGGCCCCCTTCTTAACTTATATTATGGTATAAGGTTTATATTATGTTTATACAGCAGGGGGCGAAATCGGAAGACGCAATACACGCGAATGGTATGCTTTGATGGTTCGAGTCCAGTCTTGCAGTACATATGTTCTTAAAGTAGTTTTTTTACAGGACATTTTTTTTTTAATTAATTAATTTTATAAAAAAAATATTAAAAATAAAAAATTCAAATATTAAATTGATTCTTATGTTATTTTGTTACTTCATTTCCTAGCATACATTTTTTTTTATTTTGAGCCGGTTGTGTATCTTTTCCTTATCATGAATATACCACATATTGTATGTAAAAAATTATTTAAAACGTATAGACGTCTACCACAGACAAATATAGTCGATGATAATTTTATTTTAACTTATTAATCAAAATTGTTTTGAAAATATCCAGAACTCTACTAGAGGCATATCCCTATCAGCGATCATGGAAGGACGGTTGCAGCAACCGAAATTCGTTTGTATGCGGAGCGGCGTATATAGCCAACTTTTACATGCAACAACGGTACCGCATCACCGGTTTCCAAAGGTCGCAGGTTCGAATCCTGCTTTCGACGAATATCACACAAAATGTTTTTTCTGATCATTTTCTAAATCCGATTAGAATGCATCAAGGCAGAGGTCATTGGATAACCTCAAATCAATGAGATAATGGTATTTCGTATCCTTTAAAAACACAAAATTATCCACTCTAATGTAACCCTTATGGGTATATTATATAACCTAAAATAAAGATTTGAGTCTTATGAATGCAGGCAGAGGAATTATTAAAAGTTAAGGATGAGATAAAGAGTCGTAACCGAAACTAAAACTAACGAAAAGTATTACTTTGTGACATCACTTTGACAGATATTGTACGGACGAAATCTCTAAATTATTGCAAAGTAGTAAGTATTGCAAAACCTCTTGACGGATTTGGCTCATGTTCGAACCTCAACATTCGTTTTTTCTTATTTACTCGTCATTTCATGACGTTCCGAGTTATCTTCGAACAAACATATATAATCATACATCCACATAGAAACACCGAATTGTTGTTTAACACTCAGAATACTTACACATTTGACATTGCTACATAAAAAAATTCAAAGTAAACCATGATTTTGCAGCGAATATTTGATTGCATTTACTTCTATGTTATGTTATATTAACAAGCTGAGCTCAGCTTTTAAGCTAGGGCATCCTGCACAATGTATATTCGAATCTAAGTCCTAGAAAAGTTAAATTATTTGCTATGTTTAATGATACATTTTGTGGAATATTTGAAATATCTTAATAATAATATGGCTTAATTAACAATAATTTTGAACGTGTTCGGGCCAAACTTTTTTAAATTTAAAGAAACAGATGCATAATCCACCGAAATGTATATTTGGGTAGCAGGTAGAATTCTAGAATTCGTAAAGAAAAACGCCTGCTTGATGAAAATATCATACTTAATTTTTTGAAAACTATTGCGGAAACTACTTATGTACTCTGAGCCATCCTTACACCCTATTACATGTCTAGCTAAAAAGTCCTTTTCAAAATAAAGTAAAATAAAAACCGACCAAAAATCTGAGAAATAAGACACCCACCATACTTTTGTTTTTGAGAAATGTAAAGAGATGTTTTGTAAGTTCTCGATAGCAGAAGTGATCAAAACATTTTCGTAGTCGTGAAAAGGAGTCCGCTCTCATTGTAGTAGGTTCGGAACCCGACACTTCACGCTTTTGTGTTGATATGTTTTGATTTGAAATAGGTAGCATTCTTTGCTCGTCCTCAGTGCAATTAATTTAATTTTGGATTATTTTTCTGATGAAAAACTTCCTCTATTCTTAATAAAAATGAAATCAATAAATGTAACCTTGCTTTTTTTAAAGTGCAAGAGGATATTTTCGGTGACATTTTGTAAACTTTTAATTGGTTGAGGTAACCTTTTTTTCTATGAATATAACGATATACAACAATGCATAACATTACGTCGTTTACCCGGAGGGATATGCAGAGATGATACATCGCCATGCTTAGATCATAGAATAATATTCTCGATTCGTTAAGGATGCAACTCTATATACGTATGTTTCCTTTTTGGGGAAAACAATGAAATGCATGTATTTTGAAATGTTGTAATCGGATTTTAAAAGCACTGTGCAGAAATATGTTTATTATGAACATTTGTCTAGAGCAGGATTTGAACCTGCCATTCCGGTTTATATTTTGCTTTAGACGAATGTCCATACCAAAATTATTCAGCTTCAGATTTTTAATCTTTTTTTTTTAAGTGACGGGACATGGATGGCTAATACCACAAGTTCTGTCATGGTATTAGCCCAACACACCATATGGGAACTAGGTGCCATGCCAGGACCTTCCTTATATTGCACGGCTACATTGAACTGGATGGAAAACACGAACAATTTTCATTGCCGCTTCGATCATCGTTCATCCAATGCGATGGTACCAACCCGGGCGGGATTAACCTTACCACCTAGTAAGTAAGGAAGGGGACCTACAGTTTAACGTGGAATCCGAACCACGGCCAGCCTCTCTCAACGGTCGAATGGTCACCCATCCAAGACTAGACCGGACCCAGCAATCGCCGAAGTGTCGCGTCACTGGGCCACTGAGGCTGACAATGTACATGGTTCTAATTCAATGCAGTGTTTTTTATTGGACTGGATATTGATTATAATAAAAGGAAATTAAACTACACCTACTGTCATGATATTAGCAAAGGACCTTTTACATCTACCGCTGATTAGCTTAATCGCCACATATTAAGGGTCTTTCTTAGCAGCTTGCTATTAATACCAGTACAAGTTAATCAGCACTTTAGTAATAAAGGCCCTTTAAGTGTCGATTGAAATAAATCAGCACTTGGTGAAAATTAGGCTAACAAACCACATGTAACGGACAATCATTATTTTGAAAGGCTACATTGGTCGAAGCAGAACTATAATTGCCGCTTTGACCATAGTTCCTTCAATCCAACCCGGGCGGGACTATCCCACACCTAATGAACCTACAAGAGATTTCCGGTTTTCCGTGGAATCCGAACCACGAAGAATTCGGAGTGACTTCCTTTCCACTCATCCACTGACTTAAGGTAGTTTTAAACAGTATAATATGAATTTTAAATCTTAAAATAATAATACCTATACATTCATACCATACAGAATTAAGTACAACCTAAACTGTGAAGTTGTGCTGAAATTTTTTATTGTAAAACCTCTTAAATTGTTAAATGAATGTGCCCAAATGTATTTCTTTAAAATGTTTTCTTTTTATTCCAATCGACTACGCATAGATTTTCGTTGCGGATTAAAGTGATAATAATCATTAAAAATAAAAATAAATTGAACTGGATTTCTTGTTGAGAAAATTTCTCCATCATTTTGTATTGTACTTTTGATTCAATGTCAATACATTTTTGAATCGAACTTGCCTGTTTTTGAAGAATAGTATGTTTTATAATAGTCTTACCATGACAGCTCGTATGAGCGGCTTGTAGCTTTCCAAGCCAGAGGTCATGGGTTCGATCCCCACCCCGTTCGTGCACCACTTTCTCTTTCCGAGTTTGATAAGTGCAATTCGTTAGGGATGCGAGGTGTTCCATGTTTTTTATATTTTAGACTCAGCATAGTTCGGACTTCGGGACCTCTTAAATTGTCCGATGGTCCCGTGGGAAACGTTCAAGGGGGCTGCGACTAAACCATGCTGGCCGGCCAGGTGCTTCTTCACAAGATGTTGGAAGGACCCCAGGTTGTTCTTTGGGGGAAATAACGCCTCCTATTATCAATAGATAAATTATCTTGAGACTCGGTGAGTTTTTGGACCTATGAATGTCCATTTTGGAATGTCGACTGTAAATTTGTGCATTTTCTTCCTGTTCCGCACTGAGCGAAGGTAGAAGAGGACGGAGGGACAGTGTTTAGCAGTTCTAACAAGTATTATCCATAGTAAAGACGATAGAACACAGAGAGAGGTACGGAATCTAACTAAATACTCGTGGGCGGTAGGGTTAAGCCCACCCGGTTTGGTACCAACGCATTGGATGAATATATTTGTGGTCGAAACGGCATAAAACCTATCCATAGATGTGCTTATACAGAGAAGATCCTAGAATGGCCAGTTATCTCTTCGGGAATGCGGTGTGTTGAGTTCAAATGTGGTATTACACATCCCTACAGTTTCATAAAATATATTCAGCCGTTAATTCAGAGTCTAAAATATTTTTAGTAGGTATTATTATAGACAATCAATGTGGATGTATCTATAATCAGACACAATGTTCTGTGGTAGACTTCAAGATTACTTGACCAGTCGGCGGTACATTTTGAGACCATTTCCACGATTTCATTGACAATAGGTAAGTGTAAATACATGATTATTAGAGGTCCAAGGACCCATTGATTATATTGGTCCTTCGAACAATAAACATCTGAAGTACACTATTACCTAAAATTCAATATTTATAAATTTAGTTTTCGCGCGAAAAAACCTCGAAATAAGCTTAAAAACGCGCTTGATGGCGCAAAACTTCTGCAGGGCGTGTATTCTTGGCATTCAGTCATTGCGGATTCAGTAGAGTTAACAGTAATGTCAAAGTAAATTCTTCTTCTGTTAACTCTACTGAATCCGCAATGACTGAATGCCAAGAATACACGTCCTGGTATGAAGTATCGGAGCGGCGGCGGCGGCGAGTTTTCAAAGGTGCTTATTGATTTTGTTATTATGAGCAACGGATCGTATGCATGAGCGCGTTTGGGATTGGAATTGCGTTTGTTATTTTAGTATAGAAAAAATATCATGCAACAAAATATTTTCTACATTATTTTATTATTTAGACCATATCTCGTTAACACCTTGTATATTTACCATCTGGAACCATGGCCTGTGACAGAACTCAAGATATATTCACCGATATTATAATCAAACGGTGTACTCGTACATACCATACCACCATCGGGTACAGCGAGTATGGAATCATGGGAGTAGCGATCAAAATTAAATCGTATAGCGGCAGCGTAGCTGTTTGCAACGTCTAATGTTTGTTGTACTAAATAGCATCCTGTGAAGGTCTTACGTGTTCTTACGTGTCGTTGGAACTAGAGAAAACCAGTGGTAAGCGAATTCGTAAGCTCACTCACTGGCGCTACCGTTTTTCATCGAGTATACTTGTCTTGTGGTATACTTCAATACCTTTACAACGAGTTTATAAACAATTAGTGTATTCATAACTACTATCAGGTACCACGGTCTATGTTATGTTCATGATTCGTATAAGAGTTCAAGACATTTTAAATAATTTTACTTGCAATATGTTTATCTGGCTACCATTGGATGCCATGTTAGTGGTAGAGTTCAAGACATTTTATATGAGTTTACATACAATATGTGTCCCTGACTATCATCGGGTATGATGATCTGTGGTAGAGTTCAAGAAATTTTAAATTATTTTACTTACAATATGTATATCTGACTACCATTGGATGCCATGCTAGTGGTAGAGTTCAAGACATTTTATATCAGTTTACATAAAATATGTGTCCCTGACTTTCATCGGGTATGATGATCCGTGGTAGAGTTCAAGACATTTTAAATAATTTTACTTGCAATATGTATATCTGACTACAATTGGATGTCATGATCTATGGTAGAGTTCAAGACATTTTATATCAGTTTACATACAATAGGTGTCCCTGACTATCATCGGGTATGATGATCCGTGGTAGAGTTCAAGACATTTTAAATTATTTTACTTGCAATATGCATATCTGACTACAATTGGATGCCATGATCTATGGTAGAGTTCAAGACATTTTATATCAGTTTACATACAATAGGTGTCCCTGACTATCATCGGGTATGATGATCCGTGGTAGAGTTCAAGACATTTTAAATTATTTTACTTGCAATATGTATATCTGACTACAATTGGATGCCATTATCTATGGTAGAGTTCAAGACATTTTATATCAGTTTACATACAATATGTGTCCCTGACTATCATCGGGTATGATGATCCGTGGTAGAGTTCAGGACATTTTAACGCTTTTATGTACAATATGTGTCCCTAACTATTTTGTACGTGTGGCGGGTGCTAAAGCTTTGGTGTATAATTATTTTTAGCAATCCAATTACGATAGATGAAGGTCATCATTCTTATATGTATGATGTATGATAAAGGTTAAGGTAAATAAAAACATTGATATTTTTGTAAAACACCAATTTTATTTAAAAAAATAAGTTGGTCGCTTACTCTATCTATCAGTGCTACAATCCATACTAATCGGTAGGCCCTACAAGTACGTCAATAAGTTTGTGTGTAACAATGTCTATTCACTTTGTATTCACGGCATTAGGTTGGCCCGTAAGCATGTTACAAAATTATGCTCCCCATACAAACTTAGTTCACAAATAATTTTAAAAAACTTAGTTCACAAATAATTTTAAAACTAACTGTTCTAATTCAAATACTTGACTATAATTAGGAAACATATATCCCTGTCTGTACGTTTTTTATTTTTCTAATAACAAATGCAGTGTGACCAGTTCTAACCCGAAACACAAATATTGAATGAATCCAAATAAATAATACCTAATCATGACCCTACTTCCAAAGTATAAAATAAATAATTAAAAGTTAAAAAATCTTTAGCATACAAGTATATTCATCATTTTCAAAAACGAAAAAAATACATAAATTTCGCATTAACCAAAGAGGTGAAAGAGTAATAAAGCCGACTCGTTTCTAAGAAAATCAAAAGCGACCAAATACACAAAACATCAAAAATGGACTAAAACTTAAAACTCATATTACAGTACAGAATGAAATAACACTTGATTTGTCACCCCCCTTCCGCCCCCACGCATCGCGGCGCTGCCCCACTCGCCCCCCAAATCTTTTCATTTCTTACAATTAATCAAAATTAAATCAACCTTGAAACGATCAACCGAATACTGACTTTAAGCATCTCCCAGTTGAGTTCAAGTCCGAAAACGCACCGCATGTGGGCGTGTCCACCGCTAAGAAATCTGGCCAATAGAGTGCGGTAACAAAATATCCGTATTGGCTATTAGGTGGCTCCTCCCCCCGGCGCGGTGGAGGGGGCAGCGGTTTGAGCTAATCCCCCCTTCATAAGCCCTGCGAAAAAATGACAGACGGCTCATTCTGTCCCGAGAGCGGTTTCCGGAAAGGCGGAAGCGCCGTCGCCGCCGTCGGCGATCCGCCCTTTCGGTTCCGAGGCCCCGCCGACGGCTCCGGCTCCGAGAGACGACAAGGGTTAGGGTGGGGAGGTGGAGATGCGACGTTTCGGAAGCGTGGGGGTGGTCCCAGGTGGTGCAGCGGAGCGCCGCGGCCAAACGCGCTCGGAGCGTCGCGAGAGACGCGCGTCGCGACTCCGCGAGAATCGCCCTCGCACGTTCGCGAGTTCCTCCGCCGCGTCCCGCCAGTGCGCTCGGATTTTTGGGGGGAAAGTAGCGCTCCGATTTTAAAAGATGTGTGAATTCGCGGGACCGTTTAGGCCTACGTCGCGGCGCCGCGAACGGAATATTTTATGAATTTTCGTCAGCGGTGTTTGTATTAATCTCTTACTAAAAACAGGACAATCGAACGCTTACGACGAAGCTATCAACGAATTTTTTTCTCCCTTCCCATCGGTACACTCGACCCATCGAATGATGCAGATCCGACGAAGTTCCCGCAAGTTCGCTTAGGCCGCCAGATGTACGGGCTCAGCGTGGCCATGAGCGCTTCGCAAGGCCCCCCCCGCGCGCCCCAGCGCAGCCCCTTCGGGATCCAGGAGCTGCTCGGGCTCTCCGACTCGCGGGAGTCGCGCGACCGCTTCCTCGAGGGGGGCAACAGTCGGCTGCTGAACCTCTCCGACGGGGGCAACCGTCTGCTGAACCTCTCCGACGGGGGCAACCGGCTGCTGAACCTGTCGGAGGGGGGGAACGGGCGGCTGCTGAACCTGTCGGAGGGGGGGAACGGGCGGCTGCTGAACCTGTCGGAGGGGGGGAACGGGCGCAGTGTGTACCCGCCGCAGTTCCAGCTGCCGGCGTCGATGGCGAGCCGCGTGGCGTACGCGGCCGCGTTCAATGCCCAGGCGGCGGTGGCGGCGGCCTTCTTGCCCGGTCCTCCGCTGCTGCACGGCCACCCCTCCGGTAAGTCATTCTCCCAAGAAACAAAAAAAATACGCACTCTGTCTTAATAAAAAGCATTGCTTATTCCACTGACCATCCTCGTCATCCACCTAAAAAACGAAAAATAACGCACTCTGTCTTAATAATAAATGTTTCTTATTTCACTGATCATCCCCGGAACAACTATACTGTAGGGATAAAGATATCATAAATTACATTAGGTACTAATAATCTCGGAATAGAGAAGGAATATCAGCAGCTGCCGCGACCGCCGGGAGGGCTTTGAAGCCGGACTCACATAAAATACAGAATACTCTATCCTCGGTTACTGGATTCACTGATTGTTAAAACTACAAATCAGCTGATATGTTTTTGTTGCCATTTCGTTCAACTCTCCATGTACTCCTGTAGTCTGATATCGCGTTTATTAGTAGTATTTTTTGACAACTAGGAATTCCAGAGTAGTAGCGATGGTATAAATGTTTATTAGTAAGGCAGCAAGAGTTAAGGCATGGCATGTCAATGAGGTAGTCTATTCTTTGTAACAGCAGACGGAGAACCATGTATAACCTATTCGGAAACTTGCGTTCTTCGTCTACTTATCCCCAGAAAAATGAAAACTAATTAAGTTACCCCCTAAACGGGATAATAAGATTCGTTGGTAAGGATACTAGAGATGAAAACACGATATGATTGTACATATTCCGAGCCTTTGAACATCTTAGATTTCCAACGGTATAGTTATGTCAAAGTGAATTCTTCAAAACATTTTGCAGAAAAATATACGATATTTTTTATAGTTCTAAAGAAGTTTTTTGTCAAGAAAAAACAAGTGTATTGCATTGAGGCATTTTATCGTAGGATTTAACTCTCAAAACTACCCATATTGATTAATTCGTTCTTTTTTTTAAAAGAAAATAATGTCTAAGAAAAATAATCGTTATATTTTAATCTATATCAATTTAATATTATCGACCGAAGATACCGAAAAGTTTTAAAAATACTGTAAAAGTCATATAATTTGGTCAATAAATTAAAAAACCGGCCAAGTGCGAGTCGGACTCGCACACGAAGGGTTCCGTACCATTTACACCAAAAAATCACGTTTTTTGTATGGGGCCTTTTCATTTTTATTAGTTTTTTTATTTTACCTATTTGTTGTTATAGCGGCAAAATAAATACACAATCTGTGAAAATTTCAGCCACCTACCTATTACGGTTCATGAGATACAGCCCTGTGACAGACGGACGGACGGACGGACGGACAGCGGAGGATTAGTAATAGGGTTCCGTTTTCACCCTTTGGGTACGGGACCCTAAAAACTATATTTCCCTTGTAGTTTAGGGGGGGCGGGGTTTGTCATGGTTCTCATGTTAAAATTATTTGCAATCAAAGAATACCTATTTTAGGAGAGACGCCGAGAGAACAAATTAATAAATACCTACGTAAGTAAATGGCCAACTTATAGTCTCAAATAGAGGTAGATAGCCACATATTAAATTAGTATATAAATAGGAAATTATTGAACTACGCATACTACATCATGGCGACATGTAGCTTCTTATTAACTTAATTTCTGATACTTCAACGTTATGTTACGTCACAGACTGATCTACCTATGGATTCGATTAACTCAGTAAACATACCCCGCAAGATAAACTAACTGTAGAATATTTTTCACCTTCATATTCACCTTAACACACGTTCATAACCTAAATGACTGCTGTCTGAAGAACCGAGATAAACAGGAATCTTCAATAATATATTTTTTTTTAATAACTGGACATAAATGGCTAATACCACATGCACCGCATTACCAAAGGAATTAGGTGCCATGCCAGCAACTTCCTGTGTCAAGTGAAGTGGATTGGAAAGTCGGAAAGAAATTCATTGCCGCTTCGACCATCCTTTTATCCAATGTTATGGTACCTACTCTGGCGGGCTTCACTCCTCTACGACCTAGTAGAATAACCTAGAGTTTCAGATGGATTCCGAATCGTGGAACAGCCCGAGTTCTTGACTAAACGACAATATGTTAAGCATAGGTTATCAAAATTTTTAAAAAGTTTTATATGCAATAGTATTAGGTTATGCAACAAAATTTCAGGGGAGATTAGGAACTTAGGAGATAAATGTTTTTAGAGCAAATTAAAATCAATATTATGAAAAAAAAGCTACTGCACTATCCAGGAAGCCTTTTTGGATAGAAAACTTGTTTAAGTCAAAGCTCATGACTACATACTTGACCGGGTACTACCAATTTTTTTTAACTGCTAACAACTTGACGATCGATACAATTCTGTATCGTTTTATTATTTTCTCTGACATGGGTACTACTTTGTATAATTTGTTTATTTACTAACTTGTATTTAATTTGATATTGCCTTGTATCAAAAATGACGATGGCTTTTTACACCTGAATAATTTTGATCATTATTCCTACTAATTTAGAATAAGATGTCTTATCGTAGTCGAGAGTTTGCTCCTCACCAATATATGTAATGTTCTTATATTAATGTTCTTTGTGAGCAGTAGCAATTAATCAATCACTGTAAACTAGTTTGTAAGTATCAATGGAAAAAAATATAATACAATGACCAACCTGACGAAGTTTCTTGTCGGCTCTTCTTCGCTAGAAGTAATCGGACCGACAGGAAAAAAAAATACGAATCCGAGTGTGTAATATACATCTTATGGAGGAGATAAAGAAACTGAAATTGAAACTATCATTCTTCTGTGCGTGTGCGTCCCACTGAACTCCTCCTAAATGGCTGGACTGTGTGGACTAGATTCACAATTGAACCCGATAGGCAGCGCTGCGGTAGATTCCTAGGATTTTTTTTATAATTTTTGTTACGTCCGGTCCGAATATCGTCCGTCCGATCTGCTAGCGAAATATAAGTTTTTTTTTAAGCAACCTGACATTGATGGCTAATACCACACAACAACCGTTATGATATTACCCCAATAGACCAAATTCCCGAAGGAATTAGGTACCATGCCAGGAAATTCTTTTTATGAGCACGGCTACAATGTACTGGATGGAAAACACAGACACTTGTTCATTGCCGCTTCTGCCATCTTTTCATCCAATTCGGGCTTAAACCCTTGAACCTTGTGAGCATGATACAATGAACATTCAAGCTTGGCGAATCTATCACCAATTCGGAAATAATTCCAATAGGATCGCTCGAGAGTATACGCGCGAAACATTTGGCACATCGACGCCTGCCGCCGGAGAGCGCTCGGAGCCGAACCGGTCGCGCCGCACCGCGCCCGCGGATCCAGTTACCTCCCTTTGTTCCGACGGTGACGCCCTGGGCCGCGCGGGTGTGCTGCCAACACAGCTGAGGAACGGCTGCTGCTGGATGTGGGCTGATCTAGGCCAAAACGCACGATCGTGCCTCCTGTTTTTAGAAGCAGCCTAAAAGTTCTGCTTTTATGCTCTCGAAATGTTCATATACTTTCAACATAAAACCGTCGGTCTAGAACAGGGTTTCTTAACCTGTTTGTACTCATGGACCCCTTGCGGCATTTCAATATCACGGACTCCTTCCGAACTCACTCGAAGGAAGAGAAAACAAGGCATTATGAAAAAAAAAAAACTTTCATTTATTACAGCAGTAAAATTAAAAATACGTTTTTTAGGGTTCCGTACCCAAAGGGTAAGAATTGAACCCTATTACTAAGCCTCCGCTGTCCGTCCGTCCGTCCGTCCGTCTGTCACAGGGCTGTATCTCATGAACCGTAATAGATAGGTGGCTGAAATTTTCACAGAGTGAATATTAATTTTGCCGCTAAAACAACAAATAGGTAACATTAAAAAATCATTAAAATTAAAAGTGGTCCCCATACAAATAAACATGATTTTTCGTGTAAATCTTGTACGATAGTACGGAACCCTTCGTGTGCGAGTCCAACTCGCACTTGGCCGGTTTTTTTAATATCACGCGCAGTATTTATTGTCATTATATCAAATATGGACTCTCAGCACTCATGACATGGACCCCCAGCACCGATTCCACGGACCCCCAAGGGTTCCATGGAACCCAGGTTACGAAACCCTAGCTTCGAAAGTTATAAAAATATTTTCCTTTTTTATTTAGATTTTTTGGGACAAACATTCTTATCAAAATAATTTAAAACTAGATGTTGGGGGAAAAATTTAGTCCTTTATTAACGGAGATTGCCTTTTCATATATTATTTAGGATGTAATTTAAAAATAAATTCAATGGTTCGTCTCATCTAATTTTTTTTAACGAGAATCATTTTGACAATCGTATTCCTACTTACATCGTACCGTGAAAAATGTTCCGACTGCATTTTCTCCCTGTGCATGTACCAAGAGGCAACTAAGTGATTTTTCAATCGTGGTTTGAATTCCACGCAAAACGTCCCACATGGGAGCTAGGTGCCATGCCAGGACACTCCTTATATTGCTCAGCTGCATTGAACTGGATGGAGAATATGGACAATTATCATTGGCGCTTATACCATCTTTCATTGAATGTAATGATACCAACCCGGTTGGAATTTACCTGGAACTAGTAAGTAAAGAAGTGGACTTTGAGTTTTTAAGTGAAATCGAAATCTCAGCCGGCCTCAACGGGCGAACGGTCACCCATCCAAAACCCGATCGCGCCCAGTTTTGTATGTAGTAACTTTAAGAAAATTACCTTGCCTGCATTTGTCGAACATTTGTTTCGAAAATTTAAAAATATATAATTTTCCTTCAGAAGCCCAGCATAGATTATCATGTAACTGGTAAGCAGATACAAAACTGAAAGTAGATATGAAAATCGTTACTGTAATTTAGGAGGAAAATTCAAATTTAGTTTTAATTTCTCCATCGGTATTCAGCTAACCGAAACATTATAGTCATAAATGATTGCTTTTTGTATATTTATAAAATGTCATCACAAAAAAGTATATAACAAAACTCTTTGAGCAAAAAGCAATCGTAAAGGTCGTTGTCTTTCACGTCGTTATTGTCTGCGGAAAATAATAAACGATTTCATATTTTTTTTGTTATTCTACAAACTACCTATAAATCATGGGTTTAGAGCAAGTTTAATTGTGCTATATTGACATTGACATATTGTAAAAGATGCAAAAAGACAACAACTCTTAAATGAACACATTGAAAACCTTAAGGAATTCGTTGTCCAGGATCAAAACTATTATCTGAGCCAGCCAGTAAACACCATGATACATTTTACACAAATATCAAATGTAGCAACTCTCTACCAGAGCCGCGACGCGTCAAAGCCTTAGGTATTTTTGATTAGCCCATCCGCGGCTCCTCTGTCGAGTCTATTGAGACGCAGCCTTTCATTCGCTCTAAGTGCCTCGACACTACGCCGCACGTCGACGCGTGTTGGCGGCGCGTCACGTGCGTCTGTCGTCACGTCATTTTGTGGAGAGCATGCCAGAATGTTGTATGTACGTTTCTTTATACTTAGTTAGTCAGGTTGTTTAAACCTTGTTCCTTATTGCGCGTTTGGCGGATGGGAGCTACACAGGAAAAAGTGTCCGAGCGACATGGCTACTGCAATTAAGTTTGGCTCATGAGAAGGGAACCACCCAACGGTTTACAGCATAGACACGATTTGTTGTATAAGCATTCAATTATGATAACCCATTCTAAGTTTTACCGTGACATGGCTACTGCAATTAAGTTTGGCTCATAAGAAGGGAACCGCCCAACGGTTTACAGCATAGACACGATTTGTTGTATAAGCATTCAATTATGATAACCCATTCTAAGTTTTACCGTGACATGGCTACTGCAATTAAGTTTGGCTCATAAGAAGGGAACCGCTCAACGGTTTACAGCATTGACACGATTTGTTGTATAAGCATTCAATTATGATAACTCATTCTAAGTTTTACCGTGACATGGCTACTGCAATTAAGTTTGGCTCATAAGAAGGGAACCGCTCAACGGTTTACAGCATAGACACCATTTGTTGTATAAGCATTCAATTATGATAACCCATTCTAAGTTTTACCGTGACATGGCTACTGCAATTAAGTTTGGCTCATAAGAAGGGAACCGCTCAACGGTTTACAGCATGGACACCATTTGTTGTATAAGCATTCAATTATGATAACCCATTCTAAGTTTTACCGTTTCATGGCTACTGCAATTAAGTTTGGCTCATAAGAAGGGAACTGCTCAACGGTTTACAGCATAGACACGATTTGTTGTATAAGCATTCAATTATGATAACTCATTCTAAGTTTTACCGTGACATGGTTACTGCAAAGGGAACTGCTCAACGGTTAACAGCTTAGATACGAAATGTTAGATTTGTTGTTACGAATTAGTTTCACCATGATATCGCTACTTCCCCTCAGGATTGTATTCCGAGTGCCCATCGGACCGTTCAACGATGAACAGCACATAAATGATATATTGTACAAGCATTTCCGACATGACAGCCGGTTCTAACGTTTGGAAACATGTCCAGCCAAATCTAAACAGTAAAAAATAAATGACGGAATTCAAAGAAATCTGCTCTAAGCTATAGTGATAATCAGTTTTAATATAGAAGGCGTGTTTTAAGCTAACATGGATGTGGAGGATGTTTCATGAATTGACTGCAAATGAATTTATTTTTTTGGAAAATTATTGTTCACAAGTACGTTTGTCATGGTAGCTCATTATTTCAAATGGTGTAACTATTGCATGACTACACTGTGTTACAGGTTTGTAAATAAAATGCTTCTTTTTTTGTCCTAACAGCTTTTTAAAATCGATATAAATTTCCTTGTTTTAAGGTACGAATTCATTTCCGATAGAAATACTAAACTCTAGCTTCATCATTCATAGACAGTTTGGGGCACTTAGAATAATCATATTTACACATTTAACATCGTTAATTTAAATATCCAAACTCTGTGTGTAATATTAAGCAAAATATAATTATTTTAAAGGTGTCCACATTCCTTAAATTCCGGCTGGGTTCTCCGGTTTGTTGCCCTCACAGTTTTAATTGTAAATGTTTATCTTTTTAGTTACATTTAGAACAAAAATCATTGAAATTGTGGGCACTACTATGCAGTGATTTCCTTACGCACATTCGATAACAAACACATCTGGGTCCGCACAAGAGGCACCATTTAGCGCAGCCGACGCCGACCCCTGTCCGCCGCGGCGACACGTCGGATTCGCACAAAAAACTCCTTCGTTCGCGTGAGACGACCACAAAGAGCCCTTTCAAGCAGGATAACAGGCTTATATTGTGAGGCGATTCCTCCTTAATGCGAGCTGCCACAGCCGGGAAGACGCTGGACTAGGCGTGCATGCCGTGCAGCTAATCGCAAGACTACCTTGTGTTATAATTAACAAATAAAAAATATTAAAATCGGTCCAAAACTGACGAAAAAATCATTGAACATACATACAAAATGCATACAGTTGAACATAGAACCTGTACGACAATATTTGCATACATAAATTGCATTGCGCCTTTTCTCTGAATTGGTGATGGAGCGGCTCCATATTACCCTTTTTTTAACTATGCGATTATGCATACCATTAGCATGCTAAGAAATAGCAAATAGCATGCGACCGTGCTACTTCTGGTAGCAAGCGATGAGTTCGAGCGGAGTTTGATCTATTCGTGAAAATATGGTTATGTATGGGAAAGCTGGAAATGTTTGTTTGGTGTTGTAGTTGGGGCTATTTACGCTACCTGAAAGTTCAATGTGAACGATTGCAAGTGATTTTGCAGCACGATATGTACATTTGTGTTAATTCTAGAGAGCTATGATTGTTTTGCATTTCTTGAAAATGTTCGTTAATCATTTTATTTTTCTTTGGCAGACCATATTTCGAATAATATATACAAATACTAGCACGTAAAATAGCATGCTACAATAGCATAATATCAACCCAGCCCATGAAACGATATACATTTGCGTCTTAGTTCGCTTCTGGCAAAAAATCTACTTACTTTAACTCTTGGCTACGCTACCGCCATAGGAATGACTTTCGATCGCTACTACCGTTTTTCCATGCTTCCCAGGGTCGTACGTCTAGTTCGTTTAGGACGAGTGCTGAACGGAACAGCCGCCAACGAACATCGAAGGACGGGGCGTGCCCCATTCGTATGGCGGCATCGTAGCCACGAGCTAGTGGAAAATGTCCAAGTGTACGAACTCGTAACGCGCAACATCGAATGTTCCTTGCTTATCATGCTGTGATGCTCTTTCGTGTTCCTACGTGTCGTTGGAACTCGAGAACTTCAGTAGTAACGAACTCGTAAGCGAACTCACTCGCCGGCGCCACCGTTTTTGTATGTAAGTGGCTCCGCCGCCACATACAAACAAGTTCCGGTTTCCACTCCCGTCCTTCCATGCTCGCTGGGTGAAGCCTCACGATTCTCGATCCATCGGACGGAGGATTGCCGGCGGCTTTACACCAAACAGAAAATTATAGGAAACAATAATCGTGACTGACCGATTGGGGTTTGTTACGTGGACTGTTTAGCCCATCAGAATAGTTAGCCAATTATTTCATCGGTAAGGTCATGGTTAAAGTCAAGGTCAAGGCGACCCCCGAGGAATTCAATGAGCAAAGGAATAACGGGTGTTTGCATTGTTCACATGATTTCACCCTCAAACCCCAAAACGAAACAAATTCCAACGCTCGAGATCGAGATGCTTAACTCGATAAACATAGCTTCTTAAAATAATCAAGTCAGATTCAAAATATAGAAAATTACATTTATTACATTACATTAATTAATAAACGTGACGAATTTCGATAATCCAAAAAGTAATTATGTAAATTGATAGTGTAGCTTTAATCTAAAGATAAAACTGTAAGTCGCTGGTGATTTATGCTCTCAAATTAGACGAATGTTTATAAATTTTCATAAAAACAGTTTGAAAACAGAAAATAAGCGTCCGACATTACAGTTATAGGTTTTAAATATATTTAGTGAGCTAGACCCATCAATGCATCTTTTTCTTTCCAAAATAAGTAGTAGTTATTATTAAACATAATAAAATATGGTTTCACTCACACCGTTAAGGAACTGAGTGCGATCAGGTGTTATCACCCCCTTAAGAAAGTAATGCTTGGTACTTACATGTGTCTGTTTATTTTTTTTTCGATAAAATAATCATCATCAAACAATAGTTTTCATGGAGTTTCTTTTTGATCTCATTTGTCTTAGTTTCAGATATACAATAAAAAAAAACGTTCTGAACTGTGTGACTGAAGTGACATTAGGAAAAAGTTTGGAAAATTAGATATTATATATAGATATTAGATATTAGATATATATATTATATCGACCGTCAAAGAAAGAGCCCTGTAAAAAGAACTAGTTTATGAATATGCTGCAAGGCTGGACCCAGTTAAACATACCATTCGCGGGGATTGCGTCTTCCAATTTCGCCACGTGCTGTATACCCATAATTTGGAATTCTTCTACAGTACCTCCTCCCGTAATGCCATCAGAACCTCACACAGAATAACATGTCGAACTCTGTACATATGAATCACACCAAGCCTGATAATACCTACAAGGTGATTTCATATTGTGCCTTTTTTAACTGGAATATTAATTCATCAATAACTTGATAAATCCTAAGTATTTGATTTTTTATCTTAGCACTACAAATAAGCTCAATATATGGTTTCCAAGTGGAGAAATGTATTTTTTTAGCCTACAATTCAAATAAATCTTTAACTATATCGTGTGAGAAAATTATGATCAACAAAAATTAATACCTACTTATATCTTAAATTACTCATTTACGAAGACTTTAATTCCAATAAGAACTAAGTACAGAGGAATTTGAGACAGTTTGTAAGCTCTGACTTGGGCCGGGTAAATTGAGCTAAGTAATAAAGACCTTAGTTATGTAGGTAGCTAGAGTTATGCGGCTGAGTGTACTCACAACAATGGCGGCTATGGCTCAATCCGGGGGGTAATGTGACGTTAAAGTTAATTCAATTCGGCTGCCGGAGTAGGTACATTCGAAAAGGCATAGAGTCGCCAACCGGTTCAGCGTTTTGAAGATTCGATAGTGTATTCAGAATCGTATTTTTTTAATTCATGTTTTCTGGATTAGGTGAACCAAAATAAATGTACTTATTGATATTTATGAATTATTTAAAATACTTACATTTACTACGTACGTTTATATGTCGCGGAAAACTTAAAAAGTTCATAGGAACATGTTAGTTTCCTGAGATTTAAAAAAGGCATTTCATGTTTCATAGTTTCTGATAGAATTCAGGGAACTACTCAGTTAACCTGTAAGAAGAGATATATTTTGCATCTTTACAGGCATTATGATATGTGCTTTTTGTATGTGCTTGTGTTATTATCACATATATGGGTGGTTCTGGCGTACGCTTTATCCCGCACTTAACAGAAACAAAAAGAAAGATCCATAGCTTCTAGTTCATTAATAGTAGCACACATCTGTCCACTATGCTTCTTTTACGCAGAAACGTAGACGGATCAATGTAGATTTTTAATAAAAAATGTGTTTGAAGAGTATCTTCAACAAAAACAATCATAATTTTCGTTACTATCCCGAGAGGAGACGGATACCGCAGCTACTATTTAATGAATTGCATATTGTAAAACGTAAATTTGAAAAATATAAATCCCAAAAAAAAAAATATTTCGAACCCTCATGAAGCCTAGCGAGCGACTCTATACATTTCTCTTTCCCGTTTCGGCTCCGAGGCGAGCTCTGCCGAATAATTTCTTAATTATTTCATTAAATTACGTTAAAGCAGAATAGACCGACTTCTTAAGCGAGGTCGCATCACCGCGCATGCGCCCTGACGACGCATTTCTGCGCGAAGACGGTATAGATGTACAGTCACGTATTTTCATGTGGTTACACAGGCAATAGAAACAAAATAATTTAAATTTAAAATGAATTTACATGCAAGAGAGGCAATAAAGACAATATATCTCTTTCTGTCATATTGACGTTGACCTTCAATTAGAAAGGACTAGGGAATTGTTTATTTTTCCGGTGTGATGACATTAAATATGTAATAGTTTAAGGTGGAAACAAGACTAAGATCAGTCAACGTCGCGTGGCAGCCTGTTGTATGGATTTAAATTAGCAGTTTTGTATTCCTTTCTGCGATGAAGAAACTGGCATTAATACAACGAAAAACATACGATTGTAAAGAATATATAAGTCTAAATATTCTTTGAATAGAATTGTAGATTTTAGAGCATAGTATAAGATACTTTTTTATACATATTGTTAATATTTCTGAATAACTCAACATTTTTTTTAATCTACGGTTTATCTCTTATATTGTATATATTGTGGTGAGTATATCAAAAGGAAAGTTACACACATATTTATCATCACGCTTTTCGCTGGAGCAGTTAAATCACAAGAATTAAACATTATGCCTTTTTATTTTGTCAACCTTTTATACCTGGAGAGTTTGTGGATTGAGTTTTGCAGACCAGTTTCGTAATGTGTTGGTCATAGAGAATTGTCTACTGACAGTAGACAAGGGTATTTAGATGTATAGTACACGTAGAGCGAATGAATGACGACCCAGATTTAGAGTGAAATAGTCGTGGCCGCGCGGCCTAGGAGAAAGTGCCACAAGCAGATTCAGAAAGTGCTTCGTAAAGGTCTTCCCGTAGGTAGCACCCGCAATTGTAAAACACGTATGAAAATATTAACGTCTGTAAAAGAAGCGAAAAAATTATACTTTCGATGTGTGATTGTACCTACTGCATGGCTCTGTTTCATCTCAGCCTACAAACAGTTTGTGTCCTTCTATAAAAGGTATTTTAAGAAATACGTTGTGGTTAATATCGCATCCTTCAATAAATCGGCATTACTATTAAGATTTGTACCGAACAGAAAACCAAACAGAAGAGGAGTCGAGCTAATAAAAACAGGGTAAAAAGGTATTCATTGTTCTCCCAGTATAAATCCTAGAAACCGTACATTGACTCCTGCAAAACCATAGGAGTTAAGGTTAAATAACTACACCTTCATATAGATCGTGCAGAGGGTATGCACAAATGATTTAAACGTATAGTAGGTGTGCGTGCGTATGAACACACTGATGAAAAATCATGCAACCAGCGAGGGTGAACAAACTTAGAGTGGAGACGCAAATCGTTTTCGCCTTGTTGTTATTATTGTGGTTTTTTTAAACAAAATACATCCCTATAAAAGAAATCAGGTTCATGATTTAACATAAAATATTTGGTGAGTACAAACATAATAATTTAACAAACAAACGACATAAGAGTTTCAGCGACATCTACATTTGAAGCATTGCAATCAGGTTTTGAAAATGATCTGAAAAACCGGCCAACTGCGAGTCGGACTCCCACACGAAGGGTTCTGTACCATAAAATAATACAAAAAAATCACGTTTTTTGTATGGGGCCCCCTCTAATTTGAATTATTTTTTTATCTCACCTATTTGTTGTTATAGCGGCAAAATACATACACACTCTGTGAAAATTTCAGCTGTCTATCTGTTACGGTTACTGAGATACAGCCCTGTGACAGACGGACGTACGGACAGCGGAGGCTTAGTAATAGGGTTCCGTTTTCACCCTTTGGGTACGGAACCCTAAAAAGTATTGGTCGTGACATTCGTCGGAAGCAGGATTCGAACCTGCGACCTTTGGATTACATATCCACTGTTCTAACCAACTGAGCTATCCCTACAATTACGTCACCCAACGAATTTCTCGAATTTATTCGAATCGACACAATGTTTTTTGCGTATTGATCCTACGCTAATGCATTATGACTGCAATGATAGATATATGTCGTCACCAAAGTCAATTTTGTTATCGGACACTAAGAGTCAGCCCGGATTTAACTTGATAATAAGATCTATAAGATCGATAATTATCATCTAAAGTACCTATGTATTCTTTGGTCTCACCGTTGGAACTCACAAATCATATTGTAGGCAAATACAATGTTGTGGATTTTGAGCATTTTTCTTGTACTAATGGGGTCCCCTCGATGGTTTTTAGCTTTTGGACCCGGTAAGTGACGCTGATATCGAAATCAAGATTTTGTTTATTATATTGTTTTTATAAAAAAACATACGTGTTATCTCAGATTTTCAGCCTCCCAATGTTTTATTAACTTATTTATACATTTTGCACAAACTGACGTTTGAATAACATGATCGAAAAGGTCTCTGATCACATTTGGACGAGCTCCGCTCGATTGAATGCCCGAAACGAAAGTTGCAGCTCCTGTTTCGCCAGAAAAAGACAAACTTTTTCGACATACATAGCTTTGCTGAAGTGACGATACGCTTTTTGACGTCAGCCGTCGGTAAGGTGTGTCCACAGAGTCTGTCCTCAATTAAGGGGCGCACACACGTGCTAGTCTGCGTGTACTCCCGCCGGAGCCGCGGGCGAGTGGGGTAAGTGCCACTAGGCTTGTCACTCCGACACCTCGACATAAAGAATCGTGAACAGCCCCGCCCAGCGGCCGCCCTGCGATAGTTGGCCTTAGTGCAAGATTTCAATGTCAGCGGAGTGGGCTTAAAAAGGGTGAGATTTTGACTAGGATTGAGGCTGAAGAATTGAGTCATTGATGGATTGAGTTTGATCGGATCCGAAAATGGTTTACTTGCCTCATTAATTGGAGTCTGTTCAACGACATATAGATTATGATTTTAAAATATTCGGAAAACGTTTTCGGTCCGGTTTCCGAGGAATGTATAATTTAAAAAATCTGATCACAATGCTTAAATGTAGACATCGTTGGAGAACCTTAAATTAATAAGATAATGGTAATGTCGTATCCATTAAATATATAAAATCATCAAGTTTATATACCATTTGCACAAACAGACATATATCTGATGGATTTAAGTTTAAATGTACTGAAAGGTTTAAAAATAGGAAGGCTGTATCAACACTGTAGACGTGTGCTTATAGATGGGCATGCACACATTTTCGACATTTGAATATATAATGTTACAGAAGATTAATTATAAGATTGTATAAGATGTTACGTAAAAAAACTGTAAAGCATTTAAAACTGAATAATTTTACCCAACAAACTTTGCATCTACATATTTGAAAATAATCGTAAAAATTAATTAAGAATGTGAACTAGACATGACATGGTGGACTGGGACAGTCAACCATTTTAAATTGATGCATGGTTTATTTGCAAAAGTTTTTTGAACTATTAGGAATAAGAAATGCTTTAAATTCATTAAAAATTACAATGAAAACCTGAAATTGGGTTCACAGTAAAATTGGTTCTCTTTCAGGTACGGAATCAACCCTAAAATTATGGGCACGTTCTTTAAATAAAGACTTTAACATGTTAACCCTGTTCAAAGATATCGCACGCCCAAATGGGAGTTATTGAATATTTTGAACATTATTGTTAAACAATAGCTGGCGTGATCATCACTGTGGTTTATGACACAGAAATATATTCAACTAGCTGAGGTACCTGGCTCCGCTCAGGTCAATGTCGGGCTGAACCAAACATTTTTTGTTATATGAGTTTCCCATACAAACTTTCATCCCCCTTTTTACCCCTTTTGAGTTTAATTATCGCCACAAAAGGTAGCTAGGTCCAGGTCCCAAATTTCATCAAAATTGGGGCATCGGTTTACGCGTGAAAACGTAACAAACAGACAAAGTTACTTTCGCATTTATAATATTAGTATGGAGCAATGACTTTGAACATCGACTTACTAACGGGCTAGAAACAAGCCAAGTTGGATAGTGATAAAGTAGAAAATAATTCGAATAGTCCGTCGTATATTAACGGCGATTATCGCTAAAATAAAGAATCGCAAACTCTACAATGAGAGATGCTCGAAGTCCTAATTTCGCAGTTAACAAAAAATCGTATTCAGTGAACCCTCGCACCGCGACAATGCACAGCCCCGCCCGCAACCCGCTCACTCGTATACAGGTTGATTATATTTGACAGATGGAAAGGTTACGCTCATATTTAACCATTCCTTCGAGAATACAGTGTGTTGGTCAAATATCATGACGGTAGGTGTGCTATTAGCATGTCTAATCACATGAAAAATGCTAAGTAAATGTTTAATATTTGGACACACGTTCTGGAAGGTCCTGGCATGGCACCTAATTCCTTCAGGAATGTCGTGTATTGGGCTTATATAATTATGGTAGTTGTGTGGTATAAGCCACCCAATTCAGGTACCATAAAACACGATAAATTGAAGGGCGTAAAATCGAAAACAGATCTATCCACTGAAGTAAATCTTCAGTACACTAAAAAAACTTTTTATTCACCAATATTGCTGTTTTTAGGGTTCCGTACCTATAGGGTTGTAGATAAAAAGCATAATAGCTATCACTATCAACTATCAATAAATATGCATAAGCATTTTAAAGAATCTAATTAAGCATGTTGTACTAATGGCGATCTGTCATACCTACCTATGCTTCTGTTAAGCGTAATTATGTAAGTGCCATGTCATCTTTTGTCAGCCTCAGTGGCCCAGTGGCGCGACACTTCGGCGATCGCTCTCCGAAGTTAAGCAACGCTGGGTCCGGTCTGGTCTTGGATGGGTGACCATTCGACCGTTGAGAGAGGCTGGCCGTGGTTCGGATTCCACGTTAAGCTGTAGGTCCCCTTCCTTACTTACTAGGTGGTAGGGTTTATCCCGCCCGGTTTATCGCATTGGATGAACGATGGTCGAAGCGGCAATGAAAATTGTCCGTGTTTTCCATCCAGTTCAATGTAGCCGTGCAATATAAGGAAGGTCCTGGCATGGCACCTAGTTCCCATATGGTGTGTTGGGCTAATACCATGACAGAACGTGTGGTATTAGCCATCCATGTCCAGTCACATAAAAAAAAAATCTGCAATAAGCAGCTCTCCTCCTTATTTAGGAAGAAGTAATACCATTGCAAGTTTTAAAATAAAATTATTTAAAATTACACAAATTTAATATGTTTTAACTGATTACTGATATGATTCAGCTACGTGATGATGAGCAAAGAGCCATTGCAACATTTTAAATACCACAGAGCGCAAATTTAACTTAGCGATTCGATGAAAATGCTTTCATTATTTATGTCCACAAGGTTACAATAGTTCCGCATTGGGATAAAAATATATTTGGGGAGATGATTTGCATACAGGGTGAACCAGACGTAGGTCGACTAGCGCGCTAACATACTAGCCTACAAAAAGGGTTCCATCGGCACACAATTAGAACTGGATCGTACGGTCGGCATTAGAGTCAAGTAGTAGAGTCCCTTTTGGATAAGCTTTTTTTTTTTTTTTTGGGTTAATATTGTTTTTTACTTAATGATAGAGCTGGTATATCGACATACATCTTGTAATATAGATTTAGATTTTAACAGAAAACCAATTTGTAAGGTGTGCTATTTACTTGACAAGGTTCAATGTTTTATCATTTTGTTTTAATTTTAAAAGTTTCGATAAAATCTACTCGACTTTTTTTTTGTGCTTTTTAAATTAGTTTGTTGACAGGAAGGAACTACTACATATTTAGGCAATTCGATAGGAACTGCTTTTTATGGTTCGTGGGTATTTGAGTATTATAAACGTTTCTTGTGAATAGGTCAGTAAAGTGACCTGTAAAGTTATCGCTAGATCCCAAAGTGTTTTCTTTTAAAATAGCACAAAACATATTCTCTAGAAATACATGTCCGATTTGAATTTTTTTGTTTGCATTAGATTTATTCTTGAAGAAGGTCGAAAAAAATACGGTAAGCAAAAACTTCACAATAACCCCCGGGCGAGGGTGAGACGCGATGGGTCGGGTGCCATGGGGCGCATTCACCGGGCTCTACTCGGGTAATAAGCTAGTAATCATCTTATAAAATGGGTTATAATCTTATAAAGATATAAGAAAAAGATGCTGATCCTGAAATGATGCCTTGTTTTCAAAGTTGTCAGTATAAGCAAATCGTTTAACACTTACATATTATTATATGTTACAAATAAAATTGTTACACATGTAAAACAAACAATTTATCTAAAATTAAGTGTGATATCTCTAAAAAAATATATTCTTGTAGTCGTAGAAACATATGTAACTCATATTTGGCGATAATTATAATTAAATACTTTTTTAAATTCGAGCAAATAAAACATAACTGAATTAATTAAATATGCACTTTGGTACTAAGGAAATACGTCTCATTTCCAAAAAATGTGATGTGTATGTATGTATAATCGGTTTTGAAGAAAGGACAAATTAATTAAAACAGGTCTTAATTTTAAAAGGGCTCTTTATTCAATGAATGCGTCCTTGCTTTAGCTTTGCAATCAATTATAGATTAATTAAATGCGAAAACAAAGTTAAATAGAACCTTTATTTGACCGACGGCGTTGTATACTTGCCAACTTGCCAACCGTACGTTTGTGGCTTTGCGCCACAGAATAGGCTATCGCTGCCGCAGCTCCGCAGAGCGCTCGCGGCGCGGGAAGCCGGCCGCCCCTGTCGCGGGCGCCTCTTTTCAGGGTGTCTACAGGAATTTTCAGGAATCCTCATTGTTAATTAACTTTTTCGCTGACACAAATTTATCTCCGCGCAGAAATCTTAGCAATGCGAAATTGCTTAATTTGCAGAGCGTTTTTGTATCAACTCGGCCGCAATTTTCTTATTAAGTCGGAGCGGGGCGCACAAAAGTGGGGTAATCTCGTTGTTGCGAAATAGCTTTTAATGGGGCAGGCTTTATCTAAATTCTACAGCTTGCGCTCGCTGCCGAGACTGCAGTTTGTGCTGAATTATTTTCTGATGCCTTCTTAATAATCTGTGAGAAATATTTCAGCTGCCAGCCTCTTATTCAACGAAGATTTTATTTGCACTTTTCATGAATAAGGCCGTTGAGAATTATTCAATGACATTTATGTACTTAATTGATGTAATATCCATTGCATGGAATATAAGTCAAGCCAGAGTATTATAAATATAAAATTATGATGACAATATAATTCTAGATTAGATAATAAAGATAATGAGTTTTAAAAACAATTAATGCATAAATCATAGTTTCATCGATACAGATAAAAATGGTTTTGTGTTAGCATAAAGAAAAATTTAAAATATGACAAATCCGAGTGGTGTACTGATGGATGATGAATAAACAATAAAATACAACAATAAACAATACACTGCAAATAAGCTATGAGAGAATGAAAAGGCAGATTTGCATACTAAAAGTACTAACTTCAAATGCCTTGTTCGTGGAAAGGTTGAAAGAACATATTAGAAAGAACTGTAGGAGAATTATCTATGGTACTGATGGCAGAATCACTGCCCGCGAAAGATTGTTGGTTGAAATCCAAACTTGCACTGTATTTATTAAGTAATTCATGTTAGAGGTTTATTTCTTTAATGAATGAATCCTTACTTCACCGTCCATTTTACATACATATCACATTCATTGAAAACGCGACTAATTTACTTGTACTATAAAATAGATTTCACTTGTTTCTCAAGTAAGGTACGTTTCACCCGTATTGAAAGATAATGTTAACTTGCTTTAACTTAAAGTTTTTACGTGGACCGAGAGCTACCAATTTTAATATTTGGCGAAGGCCAGGCTACAAGTAGGAGGGAATGCACACTCTGGCAGAACCATCCCAAAATATTGCAGTACGACAAAAGAAATACCTGGCGATTCTATGGATTTTGAATACATTTCTCTCACTCACAATAGGGTGCTCGAGATACATGTATTCGAGTATATCTGCATATTAACCTAATGGAGTGTGCTGCAACCGAACCTTATTGCGCATTATCATCTCTGCTTACCCTTCGACAAAGCGGCGGGATGTTACCCATGCACGAATGTATCAATATTAGAAACGATATAAAATCAATTGGGGTCTAAAATACCATTTCTAAAAGATTTATTATGAGCTACCAAGAGTACGCTTAACAAATAATTTCCAGGCATACGACATAAACGCTAATCTACCAAAATATTACAGCGAGGAAGGCAAGCCCCCATTTCGACTTCACCTCCCCAACTCCACGTCATTGAGCCGTCACGGGCCTGGCTCGATCCTAATGGACTTTTTGAGGAACGTATAAAATAAGGCGAAGAAAATTAAGCCATCTTGCCTTAAAAAGTTCAGCAGACGGAGGGGCTGCGAGAGGGCATTTCCTTGGCGGTATAGATTTTTCGGGGGTGAGTTTTTGACGCGCGCAGCTATGCCCCGCGAAAACAAGCATTTAGACGTGAAATGATACGGTACGGTTCGCAGCGGTGGGGGACCTCAGGCCGTTGTATTTTTTCTTAAATTGTTGTGATGAGAGGATTTTCACGATATGGGTTGCACAAGACTTTAACCGTGTCTGTAAGTTTAGGTTTTAAACGTTGTATGTCATTATAAATGCGGTTAATGGTCAGTTCATAGTTTTTAGGATAAAATCTAAACAGATATTCGTAAAATTGAAATGCAAACAATCCCCAATATTAGACAATCTGTAGGAAAAACAAAACAAGTAGTTAGTTTTTTTATTTTAAACTGGTTTTAAACCGGAGACAAAAAAAAAACATCACGGTTGTCATTTCTGGATTCAGGATATGATCTCAGGGTACCCAGTGGTTGTTTTTTATATACTGGCGAGCCCATTGCTGAAGCGTCTAGCTATCGATAGAAATACTTATTCTACGAAAGTGGGAGGTTTTCTCGCAATTTAAATAACCATCATAAAAATAACTACCTGAATATTTATTTTTATTTCGAATATTATTCCGTAACAATTAATCTGGATAATACTACACGTACATCCCTACACGAAGGGATATGAAGTAGTAAGTGATACGACTAACCGAATACTCAAATTTTTAAGATATACATATCATCACGCACATAAAAGATAGGCAGAGATGATAGAACGACATACGGTTTTGCTTCTATAATGTTGAAGGCTTCCTCTTAACTGCTATAAAATATAATAAAGTAACAAAAAAAACAGATTATCATGAAAAAAGAAATACTTCATTCAATTAATATATTATTAAAATGCAGTAATAAGAATTTCTTATAATTGCGAAGTTCAGACTAAATTTAGCGTGTTAGTTGAGAATCAATTGCTGTGTAAACCTAAACATCTACATAAAACCAATGAAATGTTACATGACGTGATCCAACCCATCACTAAACAAATACTATAAATAATTACCCAATTGACACGACAAATAGAGGCGACGGTCACCAAATCAGCCACTCTATCGATCGCTGCCTCACTCCACCGAGAAAGAGACGAATGCTATGCAGCTCCATTAGTAGAAGTGAGAGAGTGATGGCGGCTAATATTGAACGTAAGACAAAGACAACTATATACAGCTCCGGGCGAGCGAGTTCGTTGTTGCTTTGTACTGGTAGAGTCGTCAGAGTAAAATATTTTCCATAACTTATAAATAAAACTTATCGCTGGAAAGAGTTTACCAAGTGCCATCCAACTTTTATAATGGCATTTGGATGGCTTTGCCTTTGCAAATTCATCTTCATCATCATTAATCATTAAAATCGTTTTTTTTTATTCATTATAATATAAATATGTGATTGTATCTTTAAGTACTGATCGCTTCACCGTAAACGCCACGGTATGCAAACGTATGTGGGTCACAATTCAATGTGGGGCGGGTACGGTAATGCCGTTTGTACGTTGGACTTTCTTTCACATGTACTTTTAAAGCTCGCGACGCAAATCGATCATGATGTAATTATTTGTATTGGATAACTTCTAATTAGTTAGAATTTAAATCGGTTGGTTTTGCAAACACATGCATTTATAAAGTTAGGTGCTTCACAAAACAGCTTTTTATCATGTTTATCACTAATGAATTCTGCAATAAGAGCTGCCTAGTAATGTTTTAATAGAGTGAATCACTCTATAATTAACTTTAATTTAAGTATTACCAGAAAAATGCATAAAACTTTGCAGTATTTCCATTCTAATTGGGTTTACCATTTGTTTCTAAATACTCATGTCAACTAAAGGCCAGTTGTTAAAAACTATTTTAGATATTTAACGACTGAGATGAGGCTAACCGCAGATTCCACCCCCTCCTACGGGGTCTGTAGCCCAGCGATAACGTCCGTAGTCCCTTGTGTCGAATTTGAAACGGTTTGATGCCAGGACATGCATTATTTTTTATTATCTGGGATTCAATACCATTCCTGCTCGGATTGGTATCGCGCATTAGATCAAAGATTGTCGAAAAGGCATTGAAAAATTTAAATTGAATGACATCTTAATACTCAGGAAATGTTGTCTGTTAGCCATCTATATAAAAAAAACAAAGCTGACCACATTAGGTCGCTTCCGCATGCGCTTGAATGTCGAACAGCCGCTTTATTCAATACTCTGATCGCGTTGCATTGCGACTGAATTCACAATCCGGCTTAAACATTTAAGTGTTTTTTTTCCAAAACCTGAAAATCGCCTAGGTATCAAGTGTATCAATAGTCTCGGAAACTAATTTGGAAATTACCGCTGGACAACATATGTATACAGCGAGACAAAGTTACCTCGTTCAACCTGATTTACGCAGTGTTGGGTCTGGGGCATGGCATGGGAGGGGGATGCAGGAAAGGGGTATGCGGCGGGTGGAATGAACATCAAAGTTTACGTCTGCGGTGGGAGCGAGGAGGAATTGGTTTTTTATCGTTTTTCTTGAAGCCTCGCAGCATATCCGCATGCTAGACACTAACATGTTGAGTAGGTATTTCTATGCTCAAAGCTTGTGAGAATTGCGTGCCTTTTTGACGATAAATCTATCTATATAAAAATCTATATTTATGTGCGTATGTATGCATGTGAACTCCAAAACGGCTGGACCGATTTCGATATTTTTTTCGGGCAATCTTAGATGTGAACTTTGGAAATTAAGAAGCTTCGCTCGGGTTAATGTCTAAATAATAAATAAAATATGAATCATACCAAAATTAAACTACAAAAGTCGTCATCAATCTTGCTTATGCTTTGGGTTTTATTTGGCCCCTAATTATTGGATGTATGTTAATGTTAGCATTTAATTGTACCTACTGTTTGGGTTCCGGCATTAAAAATAATATTAGGCCCACTGCATTTCTTCCCGTGCAAGTCGCAAGAGGCGACTAAGGGTATTGTCGAACTGTACATCCTCTTCGTTAATTTATGTCTAGGGTTGGTTCCATCGCATTTGGTGGCATTTTTTTTTTCTATCCAGTTCAACCGAGTTCTATCCAGTTGAACTGGATAGAAAATGTCCTAAATGTGAGCTGGAAATGAGCTGAATGTTCAGAAACAAAATTGGTAGTTATGCTTATTTTTTAAAATTTCACAAAGATTTCGCTCAAATGAATTCTTGCCATAATGTCTTCCTGCGTTGCTGTCTAATTATGTGTCTACATATTCGTTTCATACGTTATACGTATTGTGCTGTTGTTTAATTATAATCCTGGGTCGACAGACTTTCCTTACAAAATGTGATCCTCCGCTGCTACCTATCAAATTATGTGTGCCTCCTTGCACAGAAGTATTTACGAAAATGATTTTTTTCGTAATTATGTAATTTCGGAGGTACTTAAATTATATTGACTTATTTCACGAATAGAGTTCGCTAACGAATTCAGTGACAAAAACTAGTTAATTGTAAATCACGAGTTCTTGTTTTGGAATTTAGTGAAGTACGACATCGAACATCCATATTCGTTAATTTTAGGTTTAAAGAGTTATTCTGATGAATTCCCTATCTAATAGAGTTGAATATGCAGGTATCAACGCAGAGAAAAGCAGATGAATATTTTAATACTTTTATATGTTTAAATAAAAAAAAACTGTCTCATTAGGATTTTTCACATTATTATGATGTTCTTACTATGTTTAAATACTAAGAAATGTTTAGGCTGAGATAAATGGTCGCAACCTAAACTATGACTCATAAAAATATTTTTAAATAAAAAAGGACCGCCTTCAAAAAAACCGGAACTAAAAAGCAAAAAAGAATTGGTTACTTTTAATAAATGTACGACAAGCTATTTTAATACTAACTCATTATGGGGGAACGGCAGAACGTCTAATATGCAGATCGTATAATGTCATATTTTAACAAAATTTTAAAACCATGCACAACGTATAATCGGCAGATCGTATAATCTTATACGTAGTGCATGAAGAAGTCCAAAAAATAAAATTACTTATTTCTCCATGCATAACGTATAATAGTCACAACGTATAATGTTATGATCTTTATTTAACAAAAAAAGAAAACCATGCATATCATATAATCCAAAAATGTTTCATACGATAAGCGCCCTTATCATCATACAATATCAGCGTATACTCGCACGTGACGTTTTGACCGTCTCAATTAGCGTAAGGTGGCCTTTCGAAATTGTAGCAAATATCGATTCGTAGCTATTTCAGCCTTAAATGTATCGTTATTAGGGCGCTTTATGCAGTGCTTCTTGGCATATTATACGTTCTGCATGGTTTTCTTTTTTTGTGAATTCATGTTAGGAATATTATACGTTGTGACTATTATACGTTCTGCATGATGCAAAGAATTGATTTTATTTTTAAACTTTATTCATGCACAACGTATAACATTATACGTTGTGACTATTATACGACATGCATGCTTTTAATTTTTTGGAAAAAAATAAGATTATACGTTGTGAATATTATACGTAGTGAATACGACTCGAATCATGTACAATTTCTTAATTTTTAATCATCTTTTGAAGTCGGTGCCTTGGGTAGAGTTCACTCCGCACGCCGTTGACCGAACAGACACAATTTCAGCCGAACACACCCGAAGTCTACGAGAGCGTAAACAACCTGAGTCAGCAATGATTGGTCCACAGAGCATTCTACCTGGAGATGCCCTTAGCGTTGGTTTACGTGCAAACTGATATCGATGCAGCAGCGCAGCGTACTGAAATTGGGTTTTAACGATTATTAGTACTTTCGGCTTTATACAGGCGCGCACTGGTGAAGGAGTAGGTAAGTTAATTCGCTGCTCTGTGGATTGGTGCTTCCTACGACATCGTTGTCTGAACGAAACGATTTCTGCCGAAATTGGTGAGATATGTACCTACTAACCGCACACTCGTTTTGACACGTAGTTCAGAGCAGACACCTCAAATTCGCTACCAATAGTTTTCTGTTGTTTTTTATATTTGTAATTTTTTTGTTTTGTGTTATGTAGGTATTTAGGCAGAATAAAAAGTACAAGCTACACCTACCTAAATATTTACCATATACATAAGTGGTCGTTGTTTTTATATTGGTTTGTTTGTTTAGTTTGTAGGGTTTTCTTGTAAATATTGAGTTTTTACTGTATTAGGTATTTAGTTTAAGTTTTAAGGAATATTTAAATTACAAAGTACTTGCCTAAATACCTACTTACATACGTTTTTCCGACCTGACTTCAAAAGATGATTAAAAATGAAGAAATTGTACATAATTAGTTAGTATTAAAATAGCTTGTCGTACATTAATTAAAAGTAACCAATTATTTTTTGCTTTTTAGTTGTGGTTTTTTTGAAGGCGGTCCTTTTTTTATTCAAAAATATTACATTTTTTGCTTTTTAGTGGTGGCGTAACTTTTTGACTGAAGGTGGGCGAGCCATCCTGCTCAACTTCACATACAAAGTGGAAAGAAGATCATGCGCACCTCACTATCTCATGCGAACCCTCTAAACTGTTACTAAACCCTACAATGAACGAGCATTATGAGATATGAAACCATTGAGAAATCTCATTTCTGACGAAAGGTAGACCGGTACCTATCTGGATTCATGAGTTCACGGTTCATGAGATAGAGCGCTGGGACAGACGGACGGACATACGGACAGCGGAAGCTTAGTAGTATAGTATCCGTTGGTACCCTTTGGGTACGGAACCCTAACAAGGCAAAACAACGAATGTCCAGAACCGCTGAGCTTCTGAATTTCTCATCCTTCCATTGTTACGAGAGTCTGTTTCTTGCGTAAGTGTTGTATGAAAATGTATACATATCGGTCTCGTGTATCCCCTTAACAGTTGAATTTTGTAAACTCACAAGCGAGCCTTTTCGTCGTAAAAAGAAGTCACTTAAAATTTTAAGTTTCTAGGATAATTGGTTTCGGAGATCTCAACATGAGTGGTTTTTGCCTAAATGTGTTCATTTTGACCTGTTTTACCCCCCTAATAGTAGAATTTTCAAAAATATTGTCTTCGTAAACATTCCCATCTCAAACAAAACCTACTCTGACATTTCTGGGTTCAGCGGCTCTAGAGATAGAAATGTGTACAATTTGCCCTCTTTTACCCCCTTCAATACCCCTAACAGTTGAATTAAAAAGAAACCTCTCATACTGAGCAATCTCACCCTTAAAGAAAGCTACTGTAACTAAAAAATCACATTTCTGGGTTCGCGGGCTTAAGAAATTCGATGTTTGTTGTATTTAAGTACCAAACTACTGAACCGATTTTGATGAAAAAAATGGGACGAACTAGAAAGTATACCCTTTCGAACAAAAAAAAGAATTTTTCAAATCGGTTTAGGGGTCTTCGAGTAATCGGTTAACATGCATAGAAAAAAGAAAAAAAAAAAAGATTCCGACGAATTGAGAACCTCCTCCTTTTTTTCGAAGTCGGTTAAAAAGTAGTACTTTGTGACGTCCGTTTGACACATTTTCTATGGACGAAATATCAAAGTAATGCAAAGTGGCGTCACAGAGTAGGTACTACTTTTCGTTAGTCTTAGTTTCTGTGGCAACTTATTATCTCAGGCTTATTGCCAAACGTCCTTCTTTAATGCAACGTTAATTTTACATACTTACTAACTTACTTACTATAAAAACCATCACATAATAGCACAAGACGTTCAATAATTTTTAGATGCGTCAGAAGCCTCACATCACATTTGATGATAAATATTTCGATCTCAATTAATTCTCCTAACATCTATTATGAGGTCCCGTCTATACAATTCGAGATAAAGAACGCTCCTACTAGGTAACCCGATATTAGCGCTTTGTACGAGCGGACCTCAAGGTGTTAACGTCGGGCCTACGCCCTCTCAACACGCCTTGGATCTACTATGGGTGTTAACCCCTTCGCTACCATTATGTGGGCTATGCACGCACGGATGTAATGTATAATTTGTTCATTATTCGTTCATTATAATAATGTTCAATATTGTGACACGGCGGTGGTTACATCCCATTTTGCCATTGTTGGTTTTGGCTGTGTATATTAGTTATAATTATTTCAGATTATTTTTAATAATCGCAACAAAATATTTTTTAAAATAATTTAGTGTATTTTTCTAGTGTTATTTTTAACATACATATACTTAATATTTTTTCACGTATTTAATGTATACGACATTGACGTAATCTTATTATCTTATAGAGGCTAGAGAACTAGCCTTTCACGCGAGAGATCACGGGTTCAAATCCTCGTTCCGGTCATGCACCGCAATTTCTTTCTCTTTCTGAGTTGGATAAGTTTATTTTCGTTACGAATACGAGCTGTCCCATGGTTCGGAGCTCATGTAAGACTGTAGGTCCCATTTCCTAATAGGTGGTAGGGTTAATCCCGCGCGGGTTATTACCACCGCAGTGGATGAAACTATGGTTGAAGCGGCAATAAAAAATTGTCCTTGTTTTCCATCCAGTTCAGTTTAGCCGTGTTCATAAAGCTCCTCACCTCATTCCTTCGGGAATAATATCATTACGACAGTTAGTCATCCATGTAAGATGTTGATTTTGAAAATAATCAGAAAAAGGTTCGGTCTGAAACAGGATTCAAACCGGGGACTTTGGATAAAATACATTAACTCAATCACAACCAATCTAAGGGTAGCAGATTCGAATCCTGAAAAATAATAATAATATCCAGAAAATAATTTTCCAGACTAATCTTTCTACTAATTTTGAAAATATAATTACTCTGCTTCACTGTAAATGTCGTTGCATAACCTAAAATAATAAAATAAATCCATATTAAAGATTAAAAAATCATGTTATTATTTATTTGTTTAATTTATTTTGAATTCAAACAGTCACAAATTATCAAATAAAATAAATCAAGCTTAGACCTATAGATCCGATTTTATTTATTATTTATCGATCACACACCATGCATTTTTTTATGTATGTACAAACTGTCATTATATTAGACCAACATATTGCATTCCCGAAGGAAATATGAGTATATTATGCTTGCTCCAATACGCTTTTTTTTATACAGTTTTAGTCACACAGTTCCTCGAATTCGCCATTAT
Source organism: Incurvaria masculella (assembly GCA_946894095.1). Taxonomy (NCBI): domain Eukaryota; kingdom Metazoa; phylum Arthropoda; class Insecta; order Lepidoptera; family Incurvariidae; genus Incurvaria; species Incurvaria masculella. Next base: position 12,404,223 of record OX335643.1, read on the forward strand.
TTCCGTCTGAAAAAAAAATCCCTGAAGTTGTTTTTTTTAAAACATGTAAAAAACCGCTCAATCTTCTCATTAAAACGAGTGACTTTAACAGCTCACTCTGAAAATGGCGTTTTAGCGCCATCTTGTTGGCAGAGTGTTCCTAATTTAAATTCGTGGACACGTTCCATAGTCGCTGCGTTTCCCGCGCTAGAAGATGCGTACCGGCGTTTATTTATTAGACAAGTCCTTTTATTTCACTTGTAAAGTCGCTAGTTCATTAAACGTGACCAGAATGCGAGGGCGCGACTATTGGGGAGGGAATCGGAGATTAATTGAAAATGTTAAGTAACTGTTAATCCCGGTGGTATGTCAGGGTGCATACAGTTATATTAATTCCTTGCTGTATATTAACTGAGCATCATGAGTTAAATTTGAAAAATACTATACTCTTCAAAATATTTATTTTAAAAAACAGAACCTTTGAGAGGTATTTTAATGGACCATGTTATAATTTATTATTTACATAATAATACAAAATTTAGTCCCGAGGTTATTATGTGTAAAGTAGATACTTTAACACTTGCTGATAAATTAAAGTTCTCTATACAGTGTTCAACTATTATCTGCCAAGTTCTAAAAGTACATATTAATCTGTTCAGCAAAATTATATATATATTTGACCTCTTTTATATTTCACCTCGTCAATATTATATTACAATTAAAAAAACAAGTTTAAGGTAATTATAGCTATTTCACACTGTCACCACTGATTTGTACAGCGCCAGTGAGTGATTAAATCTGACGTTTAGCTAAATTTCGTACCATGCTAACTACCAAATGACGTTTTATTATGCTAATGGTCTCCTCCACCAAGTACTGATTAGCTTAATCCGTACATTAAAGGGCCTTTCTTACCATCTTGCAATCGATATCACTACAAGATAATCAGCACATTTTTAATAAAGGCCCTTCAAGTGTCAATTTAAATTAATCATCACTTGGTGAAAACCAAGCTAAGTAAACCGAATGTTCAGGGGCCGATTAAGCGAGGGCCTGGCATACGCTATATTCCAGGCTCTTTAATAAAAAAAACGAATGGGAAATTTGCTAAGCATTAAAAAAATTAAAAATATTTAAGTTTGCATTGAAAGACATTCGTGAAGCTTGAACAAATAGAGAATAAAAATTGCGGTCATTATCTTTTGTCACTACATTTTCGTATTCGAGTTTCTTAGACATAAATACCATATTAACGTAACCGAATAATTGAATGTTGCAACATAACCATTCAACCAAACTGTCGCTTAAGTAGCTTAATCTGCTCACAAAAGAGAGAAAAAAACCATAAGTGGCCACGTAGCGTTAACAGCCTATGTCAAGATTTCAAGATTATCTGACACCCTTATTCATTGTTTACTCGAAACGTGATACGTTTCTTTTGTGTTTTTTTCACTATCCAATATGAACTACTATGAAAATAAATCGCTATGGATATAATTGGTGGCGGGTTGATATTTGATACGGCTGGGGAGCAGTACGATAGAAAAATTATGATCTTCTGAGAATGTTTTCCCAAGAACCCTATTAAAGGCTGGTTGAAAGATGTTTTAAAATAAACGTATGCCTTTTAACGGTTTTCAGTAAGTTTCATTCTTCATTAATTAATTATAGCAAACAAAAAAAAAAGTTGATTCATGGTTCGGAATCCATGAAAAACTATAGGTTTCTTTCCCTACCAGATGGCAGGGTAAGGACCGCCCGCCGCTTCGACCATCTTTCATCCCTTCGCATAGGATGAAAGATGGTCGAAGCGGCAATACAACATTTATTTTCCGAGTTTTATATCGGGTTCGGTGTATCCTTTATCATATTGATAAGGTCCTGGAATGGCACCTAATTGCTTCGGTAATGCGGTGTGTTGGGTTAGTATCATGACGGTGGATATGGTATCCGTCATCCATGCCCAGTTCAATAAATGATACTAATATTAAGTACATTATAGATATTTTCCTGTTGGCATTTACCACCCTGTCCTCGTTATAAAGCGTAATGTTTTGGGCCAAGAACATAGTAAATAACACATCAGATCTATATGTTCACGAAGTTATGGCTTCCCTTGTACCGGTATCATTACATTTTAAAATAACAACAATACGTCCGACCTCGCCGGCGATCGGAGCGCTACTCCTGACTATTTATTTATTTAACCAAAAGTCCTCAAACCCACTCGCATAATTGAGGAAGTGTGCATTTAATATCTCGACGTTTTGTATTTTTAGATCACTCGTGAGTATTTTTACGTTCGATATTGTTAGTTGTAGAACAATCGGCTGAGCTGTCGAGCGCTCGTCTAAGAAAAAAATGGAGCATTTGAAAAGGTAATGCGGTGGTCATGCCATAAAAGAGAGGTGTAAGCGTTGTGTATGGTAGTGTTTAGGAACTTGCTGATCCAATTGTGTGGCCCATCTAGTGGTAAGCGACTATTGTTTTTTTGTGTTGGACACTGCGGTTTCGAATCCCAGCGCGGGTACCTCTTTCTTGCTTATATGACGTTTAAATAGGAATTTTCGATGAGATTGCGAGATACTTTGTGATGTGGAACTTATGTAAAACTGTAGCTCTCCTTCCCTACTTATAAGGTGGTAGGGTCAAACCTTCTGTTTAGGTACCGTCAAATTGGATTAAAATACGGTCGAAGAGGCAATGAAAAATTGTCGGTATTTTATATATCACGGAACATTATCGTACCTAATTACGTTACTACATCCATTTAATACAATTAGTTACGAGTCGCACTGTGTTCCTGTTTTCATCCATTACATCTATCGCGAGTCTCTCTATAATGGCTAACTGTCTAGTAATCTTGCTTGTTAAAACAAATTATTTTTTTGTTTCAGGATTCCCCCAAATAAAATCACCATACAGTCCGACCTCACAGTCCCACCTATCAGGTACGTACTTTTTATACCCATGAACTACAAACATTAGAACAAAATATCTACATACAAAACTGTTCTGAGATGAACATGGAAAGGTAGTAAGGAAGAACCGGGAATGTACTGAACGCAGTGAGGTGAAGTCTATTACGAAGTGTCAGGTAATATAAAAAGATATAAGTATTGGCACACATATTCCTTATTGTGTTTAAGATAATGGTGTGGAAGAAGCAGTAAAAAAAATGAAAAAAAGGCCAAGCGCTAATTACGAAGAAGAGAGATCGAGACAAAATATTAATAGGACCAGATAATAAAAAGGATAGCAATTTTCCATCCAGTTCAATGTAGCCGAGTAATATAAGGAAGTTTTTTTTTATGCGACCTGACATGGATGGCCAATACCACAAAACTACCGTTCTGATATTAACCCAATACACCGCATTCCCGAAGGAATTAGGTGCCATGCCAGAGCCTTCCCTTTATGAGCACGGCTACATTGGAAAACACAGATGGAAAACACAGGGAATTTTTCATTGCCGCTTCGACCATCTTTTCATTAAATGCGATGGTACCAACCCGGTCGGGCTTAAATCGTACCACCTAGTAGGGGAAGGGGGACCTACAGTTTTACATGGATTCCGAACCATGGAGCAGCTCGCTTTCGTGACGAAATGCACTTATCGAACTCGGAAAGAGAAAGAAAGTGGTGCATGTCGGAATTGAACCCAGACCTCTGGTCCGGGCATGGCACCTAGTTCCCATGTGGTGTGTTAGGCTAATATCTGACTTTCAGTTTGGTATTAGCCATCCATGTCCAGTTACATAAGAAAAAATGAACATATTCATAAAACCAATAGGACCAAATCAAGCCTACCTGCAATTTCTCTTCCGAAACAAGTGCTCGAACATTTCGCACAACCGACGGGCGCTAGGTGGCGTCGTTGTCTAGGGTGTCACGGGGGGTACCACCGTCCCACCCCCCTGAGGGGAGGGGGGAGTCCCCGATCCGAGTTAACGCTTCACGCTTGGCCCTTTTGTTTCCCCATAATGAATATGCGCTGGTTTGGCGTCTGCCAAACGTCTAGCCATCAACCACCAGAAGTCAGACTCCTTTGGGAGAAGCTATTCAAGCCCTAACGCGTGAACACTTAGGGTCGTTTTTCGAAGATCAGAAAAGAAGTGTGTCACGTTTTGACGCCAGGGCTGGCGGAGGCAAAGGCCCAGGGCTTGTGAGATGTTTGTGAAAATGTCCTTGTTGTCGAATTAGTGGGCACCGCGGCGGAACCCTAGCGCCCGCGGTGTTGTCCCACAATGGATATTTGGAAAGATGCTAGTAGATAGATATTCTCGACTTATAATGGAGGAGAATATTTTTAAAATACCTAAATGTTTTTAACGTTCTAACATGGAGTACCATTTGACAATAGTTGTGAGCTTACGGTACGTTAAATATTAATAATTTAAAAAACTAAAATAATAATAAAAATCCATGGTATATTCTTGCGAAAATAAACCGTTTAAATTTACTAAATTTCTGAAGATTTTGTACGTAATATCCAAACAAGCATCAGGCGCGGGCGAATTTCTTCCAAATCCAGCAGTCACGGAACCCTTGGCACGTGAACATTTTCACGCTTGACTGGTTTTTTCAACTTGGACAACATGAGGAAATCCGAAAACATAGCAGTCACAGGAAAACTATCAACTTCTTGTCTTAAAATTTTCATTTTTTTTAATAATATCTAGCGATTCGGCAGCCTCATGATAGAGTTCCCAAAACCACTTTAATGAATAAACTGGATTTCGATAATTAAGAAAATAAGCTTCAATTAAACCCAAGGACAAAAAAACTTATAATAAAAAAAACAAAAACAAAAAGTTAAAATAACAAATAAATGTCGCAGAAGTACAAATGTTTTCAATTAAAAACAATTAAAATGTTCAATTTTAAATGTTTTAGATTTCTGTTATAAGTATGAAGCATAATATCTCTCGAGTGCAAATACATTTTGGTTTTTAGTTATGAAACACTTTCTGAATGTGTCAGAGAAGATCTGCTGCTACGATTTTTTTCTTCCGATAGATTGTAACTTGAAACTAAATCGATCCACAATGCACATAAAAAAAAATTACTCTGTTATTAATTGTGCATGTCAATATTATTTGTTCTTGTATCATTCAATCACCACATAACCCCGAGGATCGCAAAACTAAATGTACACCTACACGCGAGCAAAATAGGCAATTCGTTACGCAGAAAAAGCCCGAGTGTAACAGGAAAAACTACCCCACCTCGCGATAACTGGCCGCCATTTGCAAAAAAATTACCTTCCCCGCCATTTTTTGCGCGAAGAAATTTCATATTTGAAAATGGAACGACTCGGGGAAGGGAGCGATTTGACGACTGAACAATAGAACGCGCGTGTGTGCGTGCGTAAAACAAGGGGCCCCATGTGCAGTCGCCATTTTGGTTTGTTTTGTTTTTGGGTACCATTTTGGTATCAACAAGGGTAGATATAGAAGCCGGTGCAAAGTAAGGGTTTTTGACTCATTGAACTCAAGCTAATTGGAGCTTTACCGGTATACATGGCAGCAGCGGCCATTTTAGGTTTTCATATGTGTTTATGAATGAGTAGATATGTAGTTGTCTGATTGTGTCCAATCTTAGGCATGCATCAATTTTTTACATACGATCAACTGTGTACGTGGCTCCGCTCGCGTTGAAGTCTGATGAAAAAAGGAGGTTTTTATGACTTATCTCATATTTAGCCCACTACTCACCCTTCAGTTAGTTAAACGTGATGCTAATACGTATGTACAAACCGCATAGAATTTGAGTCGTTTCGTTATGAGCGAGCTGGATTTTGTAATTATTATAAATACACGAAAAATTAGAATATGTTAACTATTTATCATGGAATCGACTCACTGCCGAGGTCACTCAAACTGTAACTTGGGGTCCTTTAAATAAGGCGTGAAGAAAGACCTGGCATGGTTTTGCAGCCCACTTAAACGTTCGAAAACCGATGGGCGGGCACCTCTTATGTGAGGTCTGGCGTACAAAGTAATTAGTATTATCTTTGGCCATATGCCTTGCTCAATTTTTTAAAAACTAAAAAATTAAACGTTGTGATCAGCTTAAGCCCAGTGATAAGCATGCAAGATGAAAAAGAAATCAAACCACCGGTAAACAAACAACCTAGAACTGAGAATTGAACCACAGAAAAGAAAATGAAGACGAAGTGACATGTGGACTTAATTTGGGTCGCTGCCGTGTGGACACATTGTGATTTAATCTTATAGAAATCTGGCCGTGAAAATGTGCTCCCCAGTTGGGTTCGCAAGCCACACAAACACTAAAAACGTCGGCGACTATGTTTGTTTAAGAAGCGTTGATCCCAAAAACAATTAAGTAACTTTTTTTTGTAAAGAAGTTATTTGATAAAATTACTCATTAATACAATACAAAAAAATGGCGCAATCGGCAATGTGCCGATGACGCTTTTAGGCTGATCTTCTGTCGCACGTTGATCTCCAGACGCCTCCAAGAGCTATTTGCTAAGCTCTTTAACTAGCTTTCTGGCATCTGGGCTCCAACCTCCGAGAGTATCTACAGCAAGGGCGACGAACTCGCAGTAAGATTGCTAAACTGTATGAACTAATAATAAATCACTAATAATTATTCAAACGGAGTCGAAACAGGCAGCGGGCAGTAGGTAGCCCTGTAGCAAGTTAATTGTACAATGTTGTCGTTTGTGACAACTAATAGAGTGTGGCGTGGTGTCGGGTGGCAACTTCCACTGGCCCACTTGACGCGGCGCATCTGCTCGCTTCACATGGCTTGCCGCCCTGCCGCCCTCGGCATTCGATTTTATCAGCCACGCCGCCGGTAGAAATAGCTCGTCATGTGTGAAGCTCACGTGTTTGGGGTGATTTGTTCCATGCAACAACTGCAATAGGTATTGGGTTGAAGATGAAATGAAACATTGGTTTATTGTTGAGGAGAGCTTTCCCAGAGATGCGGGAGAAATTATACAGCGCTAGATAACAACATACTTCTTTCTCTTTTTCAAAAGATGCATCCGTTTCACTGAATTTTGACCATAATTTACCTTTCTAAATCACATTAACTATATCGGGTCATGGTCAGTTGTTCACGCCCATCAGCAGGATATTCGACCTAGTTTTACTTAGTCGATTGGTGTACCCCATGTTGTAAACCTGCTTTCTTCATATGGCTTTTTAGCATTTATGGATGTTCCGTGTTTACTATTATACGTACCACTGATCAATTACTTAATCCGTGACTTTTCGCTTATATATTTTTAATGTAATTAGACATGGATGACTTATATAACACCTGCTGCATGGCATGATTTTAACTTCACTTTCATGGGAACTAGTTATGCCAGGACCATCCTCATATTGCAGGGCTATATTAAACTGGTTTTAAAACACGGATAAAAACGCTTCGAAAACCAATGATTAAGTATGAACTTACAATTTTACGTGGAGTCGAAACCATAAACGAAGAATCTCGTAATACCTCATCCATATACACCTAGAATCAAACTAGAACTGAGTTATGCGTTGGATTTTATAAGAATCAGAAATATAGATTACTGCGTAGTAATTTATGTAAATCAAATTATGTTTGCCTGTTTTTTTTTTCTTGCACATAATACGAGGCATAACCGCTTTTGCGTTTTTTTATTCTTGCACATAATACGGCGGATTTGCGTTTCCTAGCAATGGAGTAGTATTCCGCCAAAGGAGTTTTTGCGTCCGGCGCCCCTTCCTGACACTTTCCACCTGCGGATGTGTTGAAAGTGGCGTCGACACCTCGCAGCCTAAAACAACACGAATGTTCTCGCCTTAGTCGGGTTACAAACGTGCCGACACACATTTGGCTACATAATTCACAGTAGCAACACTAACATTGCAGCCATGTTATTTTATTGTTTTCGACAAATGTCTTTACTCTATTTATCTGAAGAAAACTACACGTTATCAAAGAAAGATGTTCCGTGAAAATCTTGAAGACTATGTATTAGATCTTGATGCATCACACATTTTTTAACTGAACTAATTGTCTGGGCCATCCTTCTTTCGACGATTTTGCTTTGCATTGGTTATGCACAAGAATATTTTTTTAAGATTGCGATAAATCCACACTAATATTATAAATGCGAAAGTGACTCTGTCAGTCTGTTGCATTGCTGAACCAATTTTGATAAATTTCGGTATATAGTCTGGACCTTGGAGAAAGACATAGGTTACCTTTTGTCGCGAAAATTAAACGTGAAGAGGGTGAAATAGGGATGAAAGTTTGTATGTTGAACTCAAGTAATTTCTAGGAAATAATTCAGCCCGACATCAGTCTAAAACGACATTGACCCGAGCAGAACCGGGTACCTCAGCTAGTATCCCTATAATGGTATCGTTCACGCTGCTTGCAGATTTGACAATTTTAAACGTCTACAAAACCCACATTTTATGAGCAATGAAGATAGTTCGTCGTCTGTATTCAGTTCGATTTATGCAATATCGTGCTCCTATAGAGTTGAGATCCTGCTTTGGTACCCTATCGCTTCAGCAACCTCTACCGAATGAATATTTTGCCAGCTCGGCTGAGCTGAGTAAATTGTCTGCTTACTGCCCACGCATTTACTAACAGCCTGTACTTTCACACCGCGCGAAGTGGCTGTTAATAGCCGCTGCTCGTTATTGGATACTTTCACACGTCAAACTATTTGTCGCTCTAGCTGCAAGTGTCCAAACTAAACACTCGTACCGCGAATCAAGGAAATGTCTACCTTATTTATTCTTATAGAGAGCCGTAAATATTGTCGAAGGTTAAATATGTGTAGAACGTGTAATATGAGACAGCAATTTGGTGTGATTTTTCTCACAAGTGAATGGCGACCGCAGGCTACTAGTGTTACGTGGAGAATGCTGATTAATATCAATATTTGGTACGTTTTTGTAGTTAAGAACTAACACGATAATGATTTTTTTTAATTATTTTTATATGAAGGTCCACATATGGCGTACACCAGACCCTCACCTAAGAGGTGACTAGGATAATTTTGCGCTGTGTAGGTTCCGGCAGCTGGAAGGATTGCAAGTGGTCCCACTGTTTGTCTTTCCGTGCATGTTGTAAAAGGCGATTAAGGGATTTGTCGTTCGTGGTTCGGATTCTGCATTAAGCTTTCCTAAACTCCCTAGTTGGTAGGATTGGTCCCGCTCGGATTGGTACCATCACATTAATTAAATAAACGATGGAAGCGGCATTAATAATTGGCCGTGATTTCCATCCAGTTCAATGAAGATAAAAGGAACATGCTGACTTGGCACTTAGTTAGTTTTGGGTTAGTGTCATGATACAGTATAAGAAGAGACATGAAGTAACAAATTCAAGTTTACGTGGTGAACTGACTGGTCCGCCAGCTTCGTCACCACTCAGTATTCGTCGCCCACTCAAAACAAACATCGACATTCACCAATATGCTAATATCCCCTTAGGGTATCAGGTTTGAGCAATTAAGTCCGCCTCTGACAAGGACTTTTGCACACGTACATGTGTTTGACAGCTTTTGCAATCAAGTGAGTGACTGACAGGTGAATTTGGCAGACAAGAAGCCACTCAATATAAATTTGATACATAGTCAGTCGTCAATACAATAAATATTAAATATGGTACAAAATATTTGTCATTTAGAGATCCTGGATTTATGTCCTCCCTTACTCATGTATTTTTCTAATTCCCTTAGTAATAGGTATCCCCCCCGTTCTTTCCAACAGTATCATCTAACAGCAGTATTGCTTTTTTCAAAGAGGGATTGCGAATTTCATTTCCCGTAGCAGTGTTCGACATCCGAATCCAAATTAAATAACTAACGCCGTATTTCAGCGGTGAAGGTGAATTGCTCGCCCATAGCCATTATTTGAGACCTATTCCTTTTTATATGTACCTACTTCTTACGTACTTATTATGAAATGTTAATTTAATTAATAAATATAGTTATCTCGAGGTTCTAAAGACTCCGATTCCTAATTATTTTAAAAAATTTGGTCATAGCAGAAATTAAGACATTTAATTATTTTCCGTTGAGCTAAATTAGCAAATAATGACCAGTTTCTTAAAAAAAAGTATTTTAGCCTACATGATGAATGCATGTGATTTAAGTCATTTTGAAACATCACTTATAATAAAAAAAAATATCATAATCAAGGAGAAGAATAACAGCAAATGCAAGATCGGGTGAAAGTATATTAAAAAAAATGGCAATTAGCAGCGTGCAAGAAACTATTCACCACAATATTATTTTGAGAATCGAAGAGAGGTTATTTTAAGAACCTTAATTAATTATAAGTAAACGTAGAGTCTGTGATCAACATCCCCGTCGCCGATGCCTTAGAACCCGCGCGGGTCCGACACTCGCCCCTCCGTAGCCACTCAAAAAATCGGTCTACTCAAACCTGCAACCACGGCAACCATGCATTGGACTTATTTAAAACCCGATCTGCATCCTTAAAGTCGTTCTTTAGTTATTTTTGGTCCTATTTTATGCGTTAATTCAGAAAAAAGCAGGAACTGAGCCGGGCGACGACCAAGTCGCGTGGCAGCGTCTCAGAAATCGGCGACGAATAAGTAGGACATCAATCTTACCAACAATCCGACTACCGCAGTTAGGAGCTGATCGTACGAAATAGAAAAGATTTAGCGCTACGAAATAATTGTAGACATAAAAAAAAAAAATTTTTCCGGACCGATTATTTTACGATCCCGCCCGACGAAAAAAAAACCACACACCTCTTTGGATTTTCATGCGATTGCGCACACCCATTCCGTCTATACTTCTTTCATGTAACTCATCCACCGCATACAAAACAAAGTAACTCCTTAATCCATTTATCCGCATGGAGAAGGAACGTGAAGCAATGGCCCGCGAAAATATAATGGCTTAGAAAAATTACGCGCCGTTTCTTTTTGAGTGCCTGCGAATATAATAAGGCTAGGTGGGGGGCTCTTGGGGTGAGGTAAGGGGGTGCCAAGACATGGGGGTGTCGCTATGGCTACGCGCATAATTTGGTAATACAATCCCCATTTCTGGCACCTATAAGCTATATCCAGCTATGGCTACATACTTCGGATATATTTATGTGCAGCTGTTACTTGCGTAGAAAATGAACCGAATTACGAATCAAATAAGGAAAAAAAATATTTGAAACACATTGTATTAACAATTTGTAAATGCATTTCTTTTAACCGACTTCATTACGTAACTAGACATGGATGGCTAACACCATACGCAACGTCATGATATCAGCCCAACGCACCACATTCTCGAAGGAATTAGGTGCCATGCCAGAACATTCCTTTTTTAAGGGGTTACATTAAAATTTAAGGAAAAAACCGACACATTTTCATTGCCATTTCACCATATGTTCATCCAATTTAACGGTACCAACCCAGCGAGGATGGAGGACGGGAAGAGAAGCCGAAACTCATTTGTACCTATGGGCTCGGCGACACCACTTAACATACAAAATTTGCAGCGAGGGCGAGTGAGTTAGTTTACGAATTAGCTTACACTGATTTTATCGAATTCGAAGGACACGTAAGAACACGTAAGAAAGTCACAGGACGCTTTTTAGTGGAACGAACATTCGATATTGCGCGTCCCGAATTCGTATGCAAACTAACTAACAAACTAACAGTTAGACGTTTTGGAATAACTCATGGCTACGCTGCCACCATACGAATTAGTTTCGATTGCTTCTCCCGTCCTTTCATCCTCACTGGCTTAACCCTACCACCTAGTAGGTGAAGGGAACCTACAATTTACATGGATCCCGAACCACTGTAGTTCGCATTAGTAACTAAATTCACTTATCTAACTCAGAAAGAAATTGGTGCATGAACGGAGTGGTGACTTGAACCCATGACCGCTGGCATGCAAGGCAAGTCGCCGCGCCTCTAAGCTACGAGCCGCTCAGGTGCGTGTCTCAGTTGCGTGTCACTGCTAATTCAGAGAAAACCAATGACGCAAGAACGTACGTAGTTTCTTCAATAGCCACTTCTATAATGAACTATTCACATATAAGAAACAACACAATATTTCAAACGAAAAATAACGACGATTGGAAAAATGGGCCCTAATGAACGAAGTAATATCTCATTCATGAGGATAACAAATCTATTTACATAGCAAACAGATGAAGTTCTCTTGTTTACCGTAACACAAAGAAGCCTGTCGAGAGACAAGGGAACTCCGGACAATCGATATTAATTTGCAGCAGCTTTCAGAGCTTTCGTGAAAAAAATATAAAGCCGGGACTACACGCGCGCATCTTGATTTATAGCACTCTTCTTCGGACTTGCGGATTCCATAAATGATACAATTAATTGATGATAAGATAAGGGAATAATTTTATAACAGTGGTCAGTGTAATTGGGAATGTGTTCGACGTATTTTGTAATAAGCTTTTACAGATAACATGTTTTAAAAAGAAAAAAAAATAAGTATTTTACAAAGATATATTCGGGTTGGGTTATTTTCGGGTTGTGTGGCTATTTATTTCTGCTTGTAAAGTTGAAAAGCTTAAGTCATGTATTTGCTCTCTAAGTACGAAAAAGTAAATATCATTGTATCCTAAATCATTATTTTGTTTTGTACGCTAAGAGTAAACCCGTTAGATATTTTAATTAATGCTTTTCTTCTCTTAACATTTAGTTTATCTATTGTGATCTGGCCCTTACAATTAGTTATATGTAGGTACATCTCGTCTTTGAACTAACATTTGCGTATATTTCACGTCAATAAAATTATTGGATATAAAATGAAGACGTATTTTCATATAATTGACGCAGGTGTGGTTCTAGATAATGCGATTATTGACAATTAATTACTTAGCTATTGTCACTACCATACTCACGCTTCAACAGTGTCGAGAATGCTATAGCAGGATTATATGGGAGTTTTGTGAACCGAATTAACACGTAACATGCCTTTATTTAAGATATTATATTATTTTACAATAATGTTGTTCGAGATTTACAGTTTTCATAGCTTATCAACATTTAAAATACCTTCTTACAATTAAAATGAAATGTTTGAATACATTAATGTTTTTCGCTCCTGGATTTAATGTTTTTTACTTAAATGTAACTTTTTGATTAACTCATAGATAACCTTTTTTTGGTTTTGCACACCTGGAAAAAAATAATTACTAACCGATTTAATATAGGTTTTATGAATCCATACAAATTTTATAAATTCGAAAGTACCTCTGTCTGTGTCTCTGTTACGTTTTCGCTAAACAATGTTTGATGCATTTTGGTATTCAGATAGTCAGGACTTTGGAAAAAGACATAGGTTACCTTTTGTGGCAAAAATAAAAGTGGAAGGGGGTGACAAAGGGAATGAAAATTTGTATGGAGAACTCATAATTTGCTAACATCATCGATCAACACCAGTACAATTAATTTGCCTAAAACGGACTAAAAGAGGGAACATATTGTGAAAAGATTATTTGAATCTTCATGAGACAGAAAACTCATCTGCTCGTTCTTAAAAATAAATTGTAAATGGCAATTTCAAATCAATTACTTGCATTCCATAAGCATGCGTTTTATGTTCCTCCCTAAGGTCAATTTTCTCTATTTTTTTTACCATCGATTAACCTGACCAATGCCAGACTCGTCTATTCTCATTTCTCGGAAGCAAACTGTGCCTAGCCACCGAATACCTCAGCCAGACAAGAGCACAAACAGCCTCGCAATGACACCTCAAAGGAGCAGGACACCTCAAAACAACGCAATCAGAGAGCGAGACACCTGCGTTGGCGTCCACAAAAAAGGGACACGAAAAAATATGTAAGATCACAATATCTCGGCCACTATTATGCGAAAGCTCTTGTTTGTAGTGCTTTGGGAAGCCCTCGACAATGAGAACTAATGTCGTCCTTTTTCAGGTGTCACAATGGAAATAGGACTCTGTCTCGGTAAGTAGTGGGCCCATTCTTAGTTTGTTTTGTATTTATTGTGGTCTCAAAAGGAGTGCTCGGACTTTTCACACCTCCCTCACTCTCCCATTGTGGAGTCTTGTCCTCGCCTTTTTTATTCGCACTTTCGAGGGCAGGCGCGGTGGATTAGCTGTTGCGATTTCTTCGCTGTAGTTTCCAGGTTCTATTTCTGCGTATCGACGTTTTACCCAGAGACATTACACATTTAGTTAGGTGAAGTACATTTTTATTTAATTTAAGGACATATTTAAAAATCATTCAACAATTTTAATCAATCAATTTCCTTTTAATTTTAAATGTTATCAGAATGAGCGCCCATTATAGATTACGTATTCTTATAATAAAAATAAAATAATTATAAATAAGAACCGAGAAAAATATATCTACTCATACAACCGTATATATGTATGTAGCCAGCACCTTAGATGAAAATCTAAGGCCAGCACTCGTCATCGTGTCGAAAATTTAAACTAACAACTTGATCCTAACCTAACCAATCACTATTTTCGTTAATATCGCTTTCAAACTCCGGCCACAGCATAGGTCGGTAATATATTTATTATCTGAACCTCAGATAAAAAAAGGAAGGAGATGTGCTATCTAGCGCGCCTGCTGTCGCCGATTTTTTTAAACTACGAACTGTTCTTAAATGTCTATGTCACGTCCCTAAAATCATAAGTTATTGCTACCGGATCAGCTTGTAACTCATGGGCGCGGGGACTTGCTATTCATGCCAGATGTCATGGGTTCAATGCCCGTCTCATTATGCAGCACTCTCTTTCTATTTTTAAGTTGGATTATTGAATTTTGTCACAAACGTGAACTGTTTCATGGTTCAGAATACAAGGTAGTATGGTTACGCCCGCCCGAGTTGGTACCATCGTATTGGATGAAAAGAAAAAAATGCCTGTGTTTTCCATTCAGTTCAATTTAGCCGTTCTTAGAAAGATCCTGAGATCCTGACATTCCTTTGGGAATGCTGTGTATTGATTACAAAGAAATATTATTAGAACTCACATTGGAACACTGAGCAGTGACGGAAATCTTATATCCTACATGCAACGAGATTACGTTTTAAACTTTTTGATTTGATTTGAGAAAGGAGGACGGGAGCCGTTGCGTTGCCATGTTTTATTGTTAATACACCGACTGTCGATATAGAATGTTCGTTGCGGTAAGGTTGGTTTTCACTAAACGCTGATTTATATTTAACCAATACTTAAAGGGCCATTATTACTAAAGTGATGATTATCTTGTACTGGTATTTATTTCAAGACGGTAGCTAAGAATGGCCCCTTAGTGTGCCAAACAGCACGTGGTGAAAAATACCCTAAATGACGCCCAGTGCATTTCTTACGTGTCGTTGGAACTCGAGAACGTCAGGAGTAAGCGAATTCGTGAACGATTTGACTGACCGGCGCTACCGTCAGTGTATGTATTGTCACTATAGATGCCGCTACACGGATGAATTTTGGTCGCGACTACCGTCTTTCGATGCCTCGATGTGATTTTCTGCGGGTGGAGATGCGGGAAAAGCCAGTAATAAATAAAATCCCATCTTCGGGGCCCCGCGGGCACAGCGTGATTGCCCAAGTGACAATTATCAAATTCCGCTCCACTCGGGGTATGCGCTATGAACCGAGGACTCATGTCAAATTGGCAATCAGCGAAACGCACCGTAACCGCAGTGTTCGCAGTCGCGACTCTTTCCTGTGAGAGTGATCGGCAGGACCATAGACCGCGGAATCCGGAGATTAGGAATGTCTGTTTTCTGTGGAACACTAGGAAGTGAACCCGCGTGGTTTTTATGCAACTAAATCTACCGTACGCTTTTACGAGATCAATTATCTATCGTAAACACCTAATTGTGTAGTTGAGTATACTACTGTTAAGATTCATTGAAATTACTTTTACTATATTTTACTATGTTTTCCGACAGTCAGTTTTGACATTAAATGTATGAAACGAATGTCAAGTGGGAAGCCATAGTTTGGCTAAGCCATGCACAAGTAAGGTATTTAAGGAATTAATACAGCATAATACTGTGCTGAGGGAACAAGAAAACATTGAACCAAAATATAGTTGACGTATTTTTTCTCAATGTACTTTTTAGGGTTCCGTACCCGAAGGGTGAAAACGGAACCCTATTACTAAGCCTCCGCTGTCCGTATCTCATGAACCGTAATAGGTTGGCAGCTGAAATTTTCACAGAGTGTGTATTCACTTTGCCGCTATAACAACAAATAGGTAAAATAAATAAATAATAAAAATTAAAAGAGTGTCCCACACAAAAAACCTGATTTTTTTGTTAAATCTTGTACGCTTGTACGAACCCTTCGTGTGGGAGTCCGAACTCGTACTTGGCCGGTTTTTTAATGCCGCAAGACATTAAGTTCTACTTATTGTAGATGTTGTCGAGCGACAAGCGCTATTCGTTAATGACACTATATTTAAGAACGTATTAGGAGATACAAAATAAATATATGTATATATTTACATATATAAAAATTTATATTTAGGAACAGTATCCGAAGTCTATGCCTTTCCGCCACCTATTAAACTTCAGCCCTTAGCCTCATTTCTCATAGAGACATCTGTCAGGGTCACTCGAATGGATAATCCGAAATTTGCCGGTTCGAGTCCTGACTGTATATTAATTTAGTCCAAAATTGCCATTTTCATGTTTGTTTTTAGTTGTTAATGCTTTTTATTTATTGTAGAAATGTTTCCCAATAGAAGAGCAACGAAGAACATTAGACAAAAAAACACAGGAAGAAGCTATTTTAATTTGTTGCATTCTGTAATATTTTAATAACAAATTTAAATATGTCTGTATTTTTTTAGGAGAACGCTAACCTCAAACATTTTCTTAAGATCAAATGATCTCATCACGCCCCTGAGCTACGAGCCGCTACATAAATTAATTTATTTTTATAATGGCACCATGTATTAAATAATAGAATGAAAAATAAATCAGTTTCTTGACCTCACAAGAGACGTAAGTAGCATGTTAGTAATCACACAAATGCTATAGTATCGATTTAAAAAATCCATTTCAAGCGCTCTCGCGCAGCCGTCAGCGAAAGCTCCTTTCAGCATCTCCAAACGCAAATTGCCAATTTGTTCTGAAACATCCTGCGGGAGCGTATTATCGTCTTTAAACACACCGCCCCACTTACCTCCCCCCTCCCTCCACCACCCCTCCTAGTGGGGCCGCCTTAGCAGCGTTGTCATCACCATAGGTCAACTGCATAAGTCGACCTTAGATAATTACTGAAATATTGACCAATGCTTAACGAAAAAAAAAACGGAACTTTTTACTGTATATAAAAGTTTAATTATTGCATAAGTAAGTATACTTTTTTGTACTAAGCAAGTACGTCGCTTATTCCAAAGAATGTGATATGTATGTACCTATGTATAATCAACCGTCAATTATTGCATTCATCTCACACTATTTTTTGTTTACAAAATAAAGACCAAAAACCTTACCTTAGCTATGAGCTTAGCTTAGAAATAATTGAGAGGTCAACCTCATTGCTGTTGCCACCAAATCATTTTTTATGTCCAATTCAGCCTGGATTTAACTAAATGTTTAATATGTTTTTACAGTTACCTTTTATATTACCTTTTCTCTTAAATTTTACAGGAATTTTAAATCTACATTTAAATTCTGTAATCTTAATGTACTGTTATCATCAGAAACATTCTTGGCTGAGTTTCAATTAAAACCTAATTATTTTTACACTTTTCATATTTGATCAATTAACATGTTTCAAAATATAAGGATTTAAAATTATGAAAACTTGCAATACTATCCGATCCTACAATGACTGAATTATGCGCCGATTTTCACGTCATACCTACGATGATCGCCGAGCAGATTCTAGGTGCAAAAAACAGACAAGTCTTTCTTCCTTACCTTAGAGAGAAAAACCCTCACACATTTTTCTTTCTAATGGGACCAAAGCGAACAAAACCTTTTAAATTCTGTGCATAATCGGAAGAACTTAACTAATTAATCCATCTCAATACTTGTTCAGTCGTACACTAAGCCTTGATTTCATACTTAGATATTTTACTGACTCGTATATATCTATACTAATAATAAATCTGTAAGGGATGGAGTAAGTGGTTTTGTTTTCTGAGATACTTCGTTTGTAGACTTTATGCATGATACTAAAACTAAATTGACGATTTTTAGAAATCAGTTCTGTATGTATGTATGTATGTATATATGAATGTATAGGGGGAAGTCCCCTAGTGGCGGACACCTAAGGTTTTCAGGAAATAATAAAAAAAACGATATATATTTTTTTAATTTTATTTATTAATTAGGTAGCCAACAAACTTGTGAATGAACATAAATTAACAAAAATGCAACTTCTGCATAATCATATTTAAAAACCTAAATTAAACTTTAGTGAAAAAAAAACAATCGCAGAAAGTGGCCCCTAGTACCGGACGGACTTCACTTCGAACGCCTAGGTCCGGACATTTTTAAAACATCCGGCATCGATCACATACGTATGCGTCTGAACATTCGGGAATGTCTGCACATGCTTCATGAGCCCACCCATGGCAGCTGGAGCACTGTATCCAGTCTTCGTCGTGGTCTTCTAAGCACACTACGCAAGTAGTTCTTTCAACTTCAGATGTCTCAGTCGGCGGCTGCGGTTTCTTAGTTTTATCTCCACTTTTTCCTTTGGCATTCACTCCTTTGGCTTGTTTCCCCTTGTCTTCACATCTTCCTTTGGCGTTTTCTTCTTTTGATATTTTGAGTATAGTTTTCATTATTTTCTTTTCTTCCTTAGCGTTCTTTTCATTATCTTTTTCTTCAAGCGTAATTTTGTATGGGGATGATGTTAGAATTTCACTCCTTTCACATTTTCTTTTACGAGCCGCTGACCGTTTTTTGGCAGCGTCTGGCAATGGTGACAACTTATGGACAATCTCGACAACATCTGGATTACAGCTCGTCGATGGCCTGTCATTGCTGATTCTTCGTTCGTTGGTAGATTCTTCAGGTAAATCCTTGGCTTCTGCCGAGACCGAATGTTCTACATCGCAGGTCGTAGAGGGCTTACCAGCTAAGGCTAAATCAGTGACAGACTTGGAAATCTCCCCTCTGCAGCCCAGTCTATTTGAAGAAGATCCTGGCTCTTCCAGTGGAATATTGGTCATGTCAGCACTCAAATAATCCAGGTCAGAAAATAAATGTCTATCAAATGGGTAAATTCCCGTGCATTTGAACCCAGATGCGGCAATATCCAGCCGAGCTACTTTTGTGAACGCTTCATTGACCAAACCAGCAATATCGTAGTCAGTAATCCGAGATCCAGCGTTTGCTCTCATCCACATGTCGCATCGTTGGTTATAGGCATCTTTAAATGGCTTCATGAATGTTCTATCCAGCGGTTGGAGTTTGTGGGTTGTGTGTGGTGGTGAGCTTATCAAATGAATGTTGTTATCTCGGCAAAAATTGATGACCGCCAGTGTCTTATGGCTACAGTGGCCATCCAGTAGAAGCAGTACAGGATTGTCTTTTGTCGGATGCGAGTGTTTTACGAATAGCTGTAACCAATGTAGAAAGAAATCACAATTCATCCAACCTTTTGGCTGGGCCACGCCTACACTTTCGGCCGGAGCATTAATCATAAGGCGATCATTCATCCTTTGCCTAGGGAAGACAAAAAATGGCGGTATGAAGTGGCCACTAGCGCTCATGCAAAACAAGATAGTTATATTTTTGCCCCTCTCAGCAGAAGTGAGCTTTCCTACTTGACGGACAGCCTTCGGAGCAAGAACTTTTTTATGCTTCTGAACGCAGCTGACTCCAGTTTCATCACAGTTATAAATATTGGAAGGTGCAAATGTGTACTTTGTCAATAGTTTTTCAAGATTGTCATAATAGAGATCCACTTGTGGCTTGTTAAACCCTACGGCTCGCATCATGCTCGTCGACTCTGGTGCTCTCAGCGAAAGATCAGGATGTCTCTGCATAAAATCGTAGTAAAAATGCTTCCCAGCAGTGCCTTTATCCTTATTAAAGCGATGAGGGATTTTCATAGATTCAGCCAAGTCGAAAGCTAACTTTAAAAACTCCGTTTTCATAAGCGGCAGACATCTATTAGACAACTCTTTTACATGGTTCACTAAAATTTGTTCGTACTCGGGTGAGAAGGTGTTAGTGAATCTACCGATCTTTGGTTGCAACGTCACTTCGTCTCCACGGTTCAGTGCCGATATCTTATCATGTAAAGTGCTTTTTGGGATGTTGTAACGCGACGAAGCTTCTCTCAAACTCAGTTCTTTGGACAAAATTTTATCCATCGCAGTTTGTAAACATTTTTGGTCCCAATTTCCTTTCTTAGTCTTCTCTTCCATTTTGACGTCTCTCTGTTCTTCTACGCTCTGAAATAAAATACAAAAATTACTATAATAAATATAACCATTTACGAGAAAACACATTTTTTTTTACTGTCCGGCGTTAAGGGACTACTTTGTGTCCGGTACTAGGGGACAGGATAAGTTCAAGATTACGTGATTTATACCTAATCTGTTTTGAAAGTCAACAAAACTATTCATCGACTTCGAATACAAATGGAACTCTACCTTTATTAACAAATACGATAAAGACTTAAACACAGAAATTTTGTTGTAACACTCACCTGGATCTTACGTGACGCTGTGATTTCGCGCCGAAAACATAAATCGACCGCTCCCGATATTGCCTTGAGCGTTATTGACAAACTGCGTCGTGTGCCCCAGCACCGCTACGCCCCCCCGCGCCCCGTTCACCCGTGTTTGAATCGTTCACGTTTGAATTTGTGGAGATAATACGAGTGTCCGGCGCTAGGTGCCGTCCGGCGTTACGGGACTTCCCCCTATTCCTCCATAACTCTGAAACCGATTATCCGAATTATTTATTTATTTATTTATATACACTAGCAGCTTAAAGCTGATGAAACTTAGATACAACTTAGTAAACGTACATTTAACTATGCGGGAATTAGGATAGGGTAAATAAAATTCATTTGCGCTTACGCTAAGATGTGGCTCATACAAACTGCAATGCTCAGCACGGCTCGGCGGGAGCCGGCGCTTGCTTTTGCTAATTGTACCTAAGTACGGCTTGGTATTTCCCCCACCTTTAGAATTACTTGTCATCGTGCTAAATTGCCAGAGGTGCGACCAATGGAATAAAATACTTATTACTAGAGAACCAATTACTTGATTTAGATGCGGATTGTATCTACGTCTAGCCTGATTTTACTCAAAACTTATAGGCTACATAATATAACGCTTCATTACCAGTGGGGTGAGTAGTGAGTGTTAAATTATTTTAACTTGCGAACCACTTACCCAATTTATATGCGTATTTTATCAACGTATAGCATCTCTGGGAGCAGTCAGATTCGGCAGTCGGGGGTTACCGTTTTTGATTTTGAGGCTGGCTGTGGGTTGGAGTCCACGCGAAACTTACCTACGTTATAAGTTACTTACTTACTAGGTAAGCAATGTAGCAGTGCAAGTGTAGAAAGGTTCGGGCGGCAAATGTTTTTTTTTAAATAGCCACCAAATGTCAACGAAGCTCTAAATGGAATTTACTGGATGTTTCTCATTAAATCGTATTATTTCGGCTAAAACGAGCTTGATTAAATTTGGTAGATGGATACATTGTCCTGGACCAATTTGACCCTATTTTGGACCAGCTATGTGGGCTACTTTTATCCATGAAATAATTTAGCCGACACTAACCCAAACGGAGCCGGGTACCGTAGCTAGTATTTAACAATATTATTTTATTTCCTCTATCATGAAGTAAAACAGACCAATTAATCCATTGACGTATTAATTTGTCGACATATGCCTGTCTGACTAACTCACACACCTTCACCGCGTTACATGAACGCGTTACAAGGGCACACGGCAAATAATTGCATATGCGTGAGTTCGCAAATACACCAATTCATTTGTAACTAGATGTCTTGCTATATTTAGTAAGTATAATAGGGGTAGCAAAATTTTATAAATTATTATTTCTATTTCACACCTATCGCTCCTCCAAGTACCGTTAGACACTAGTTATGTGTTAACAACAGTTACCTAGATGTCGTCTATATTTACGCCACACTTTCACGCTCACAAATCGTATGCGTCGGCACGAATACACGGTCCACACTAAATTGAACCTTATTTTCGTCAAATTACACTCCACCTTGCCTTAAAGGAGATGCGATGTTATAGAATGCTCGGTGGATGGTTATAGATTTATGCTATGCAAATATAAAAATACTCGAATTCCCTACCGGGTAGCACTCTACTTTCTCCCTACTCCAACGACTAATCGCATAATCGAGTGAGTATGAGTGATGATTCTTTTCGCAAATTTCTGAATCTTTTATTGAATCTACATAGATTCATACTGATTCCATAGAAGAGTAAGCAAAGCTATATGCAACGATCGCAGCATCCTTGAAGTAACCTTAAAAACGCTGAGTCCTCAACAGGGTGTGTCAGTATTCACGGTGGACCAAGAATTGCTGCTTTCCAAGGCGCAGATAAGGTCTTGCATGGATTATTGTTCCCATACGTAGAACGGTTCAGCTGGAGTACCTGCCCAGTTCTTCTCTTCGACTCGATCCAGCGCCGTGCCATACGTCTCGTCGACACACCCGAGGTTTCCCAGAATATAGAGACCCCTCCTCCAACTTCGAATGGAAATAGAGTCTCTATCAGTGTTCTATCATTTCTCCGATAGAGAGGAACAAAGCTTCCTAAAGCCATCCCTCCGTCCTCCCTTTCCTCGATTTCTGTGACTACATTTTGTATTCATCTAATATGGAGGTTAAAAACTAGATTGTAATATTCTAATATGTGAAGTAATTGGAACTATTAGCCACACTTGTGGTTAAAAAATTAAATTCAAACACAAAAAAATGAAACAAGTCAAAAAAGGGATCGTCAGCGTATAGGAAAGTAAAGATGTCCATGAGTTTTAAAAAATGCGCAAGACGAGTAACTATACTGTCTCGATATGAACAGTTAACTCTTCACATAGGTACACATTGCTTCAGCGATCGACAGCCCCAAATCACTTGCGGAAGGATTACCGGCGCTTCGACCCCGAATCGGAGACCGCGTCTTCAATGCCACTATCGCATTTAATCCACTTAGCCCCACAAAAACGCTTCACCGGTCCCCACAGCATTCTGTAGATTGCAACAGGCCGGCGGGACCGGGCGTGAGGTGGCTCCCTTGTGAGTTGAGCATAATCCGCCCTGGCGGCATCACACCAGCGGCGAACCATTGGCGCCAACATGCAGATCGAGACGGTAGCGCGGCTTGCGATTGCAATCACTGTGTTCGGTCCGTACGCTGGAAAGTTTTCTCAATTTGATGGATATCAAATTAATATGCAATCTTTTTTTTCTCTAATTGCTGTCAATGCTGTCTTATTAGGTTTGTTAATGCATACATATATTCCCAACAGTTACTTTATTATTATTTATTATGGGTTTTATATGACAGGGAAAGATTTACAGTTAATTTATCCACTTAATGAAATTTTAGGGGAGTAATATCGTTCATTTACTGTTCGTAGTGCAGGTAACAAAACAATGTTTCATGGAATATTTTTACTAAAATAATACTTACATAGTTATTTATTAAATTTTAAATTAACATGAATACAGGCGCAAACTTAACTTTTGTGAGTACAAATTGAGAAGGCAAAAATAATGTGGTAATAAAACAATATGTTAGCAAGTATGTTACGACCATATACATTATTTAAGTGTACTGTAGGCGTTTGCATTATTTTCTGTAATCGGCTTACTACAGTATGCCCAGCCGCACGCACGTGCTCGCTCCGAGGATATCTGCAAGAGTCAGTTCAAAGCGCCGGCTACTAGGCTCGCGAAAAATAACCAAGCCAATAACAGAAAATAATGTCACGACCAGTTTCTCAAGTACACGCAAATATTTATTGCCGATATGAATACACGCCAAGTCTGAGCTTTTGCAGAGTACTGCACGCCCCCCATGCTCCTCTACGTCCCCGCTAACCTAATAAATAATAAAATGTGCGTTCTGCACAGCGAAACGCGCCTTACTACGCATCGGACGTACAGTCGGATGCCTGCTGTACCTGCATATGTGAACCCGCCTTGCTCTCTCCGAGAGCGCGGAGGGTGGCTGGCGTGACAAATCGCTGGATAATCATGTGTTTACGAGCAGATTGATAAATTATTCAGTAATCTGTATCGACAATGTTAAGTCGAACGGGATCTTGTTCTCAGTCGGGGCTCACATCTGATCAAGCTGCGGTGTTGATTGAATCATGCCATGTTGCGAATTCAATTAACGTGACTGTAGACACGGCATTAAAGTTTTCTTAAATACCTGGTGCCACCGGAACCGTATTAGTAAACCTCCGCTTTCCGTCCGTCCGTGCGTCATTTCGTCATTCTGTCAGCGAACTCTACCTCATGAACCATAATAGCTAATAACCGTAATAACCATGACTGCTAAAATTTACACATGTGTATTTTTACCTACTGTCGCTTTAACAATGTAATATCTTGGAATATAGAGAATTAGATACTTTCAGGATTAACGCCCATTGGATGCACTGACCAAGATTTATAAAAAAGTCATGGCCCGTTTACACCCTGTATACGATTTTTTTATGAAAGTATTTTAATTTTAGTAATTTTACAAAGCGCGGTACTGGGCTCCGCTTAGGGCATTATCGAAGACTTTTTCCGGAACACAAATTTGTCATATCCAGCCTATGAATTATCTCTATCTTGCGTGAAACACAAACACACTTTTGCATATTCTAATATTACTTGAGAGTAGGTGTTAAATATTCTGTCTTACAAAATTCATGCATAGCCAATGACGACAATACTTCTTCCATCACCATTTCTTGCCTTATATTCCAGTGTTCTTTTATAAATTAAGTGTCATCTGGAATGGAAATAAAACTTACAATCTTTCCGAAGTGTATCTATTTTTAGGGTTCCTTACCCAAAGCGTGCCAACAGAACCATATTACTAAGTCCCGGCTGTCCGTCCGTCCGTCCGCCTGTCACAGGGCTGCATCTCATGAACCGTAATAGGTAGGCAGCTGAAATTTTCATAGAGTGTGTATTGGTTTTGCCGCTATAACAAAAAATAAGTAAAATTAAAAAAATATAAAAATTAAAGGGGGGGCCCATATAAAAACGTAATTTTTTCCTGTATAATATTCAACGATGGTACGGAGCCCTTCGCGTGCGAGTCTGACTCGCACTTAGTCGATTTTTTAAAAAATATTTTGATGAGATTTTTTTAGATAATATTACAGTCCCTCCTTTACGGTTGATGTGTTCACATATTATATTCATAGAAAGTAATTGTTTTACTGCAATATATAAACGATAAGCTTAAAGATATTTTTTCTCCCGAACGTAGCCAATAGCAAGTTAATAACAAGTAATAAAATTTAATTAGCTCTGAGGTATGCCCAGCCTGGGTCATTGCAAAGGTAATAAATTATGCAAGTCTTGGCTTTCTACAGACAATATGTGTGGAACTCGTTCCTATCTATACTTGCAGCCAACTTTATGTTTGAATGTGGAATGGTTCGAGGAAAGTTGGTTTTTTTTATTTAAAGTCTTTAAATGTAAGTATTTTTTTATTTAGCATCTGGCATAGATATGCTTTTAATTAATTTAAAATAGAAGAAACATATTTTTATAACAGTAATTAGTGCCATTAATTGATGATGCTAGCCAGACGAAATTTATAATCAAAACAATTCTATTCAATTCTATAAATAAAAAAGTATCACAGTTTCCATTGCTATGAAAACAATTCAGCTAAAAAAGGTATGTATGCGCCAATAAGGGTGGCGTATTGCCTGACCATTCCATAATTGAGGTGAATCAACTCTGGGCACGAGCAGGTGATGGATAGGTGACCGTATTTGCTGTCGAGGCTGACGAAATTGGTTCTGATTCCACTGAAAACCATATACGGTTAATCGCCCCCGAAGTTGTATCATCTCATTGAATGAAAAATGTTTGAACAATAAAAAAATGTTTTTGAATGAATCTAAGCAAGGGTTTAGTCATTGTTCCATTTGGTGTGTTGGGCTTATATTATGTCAGAAAGTATGGGTTATCTATCCATATCCAGTTCCATAGAAAACCGATAGCTATTGGCGTTTCCTCTCCGTGTACCATATTCAACGTCCAACCCTTTACTAGACAAATAACACGGACTCTGGTGTGACGAATCGATTTACGAAATGCACTGTTGGGAATTAGTCAATGTATCGTATTTTGGGGCCCTAACACGTGTCAACATGGGAATTTGGGCGTCTCCACACTTGCCGACGAGTATACTTTTTCGATGGACTAGTAAAATTTTTATATGTTGTTTATAAAAGATACCAAATCTTGAGTGATCCACCAAATGAGAAAATAAAATGGAAGAAGAAGTATATAAAGTGTTTATCCTTAAAACCTAATATTCACTTGTCACAAAACATTTATTTCAAAATATAATATGTTGAAAGATTATTTACAGAAATAAAATAATTTTAAAAATCTAAGAAGAAAATTATGATGAACATTGTTGGAAAATATTGGCTCAATCCTTCGAATATATAAAAAAAAAACAACGAATAAATATGAACATCGAGCACCATCAGAACAGTGCAGTGTAGTTGACTAATTTAAACAATCATTAAGGACAAAGAAAAGATTATTCCCCAAAAGATCCAACCAGGGGGCAATTAATTTGTGTCCTTTGTTATGAATTTTGGAAAGATATACAACACGCTTGAACAAAAAAATATAAAAAAAATTATTAAGGTTTGGGCTCGAAGCAGTCACGAATTTCATCATAAAAAATAGAATAATTTACAGGTTGCAAGAAAAGAAAATACCATAACATTAAATAAATAAGACAATTAACGGAGGATCTCTTCGGCTGAAGGTATGACACTGCGACAGCAAGAACTTGCTGCAGTGCGAGCTGATTGTCGCTGCGGCACTGGCGGCAGTAATCTGATGTGTTACTTTAAGGAAGCATGTACCAAAAATGTACTCAAATACTATTTACATTCCCATCAGCGTGATACCTTGTGACGTAAAGAAAGGAAACCACTATCATGAACGGAAAAATACTTGTTCAAGACATAACCGGTTCAAATAGGTCTTAACTTATTTAAATCTCTTATTCCTAAGGTGCTTGATATGTACAGTATACAATCAAGACACAAATAAACTGAGTTGCTACTCTAAAAACACCTGACTAAGTCACCTTTAAGTCCGCCCACAAATCCCGAAAAGTCTTAAATTTAATATTTCCATACTCCATTCATCGCCGGTAAATTCAATTACGCGCCGGGCGTCCCCGCGGGGCCTTCCACCACCCCACGTCCCACCCCACCCCCACACCCCTCGCACCCAGATTAGGGGTGTGCGCCCCCCGGGGAACACTTACCAACATGTCGACCCGCTTCGATTAACCTCTGGAGCTGTTCTGTTTATAATTCGTTTGTTAAATTTGGGAGCGAATTAGGCCGAAATCGGTGGGCGGTTGGGACCTTTGGCAAATGGGAATGATGGTCGTTGGTGGGCGGATGAGGATTTGAGTTTTCCTACCCTTAAATGTTCACATAAACTACAAAAATCGTAACCTTAAAAACGATGTTTTGTTGAGACCCAAGATTGTGGATGCAGGCGAATTCCAATATTTAAATGTATGTTGCTGTAATTCAAAGAATGACAAACAAATATACAAATACACACTAATAATTCAATTCGATTCGTGGTCGCTTTCAAAACAGAAATTTCTTTACTATCTCATTGTTTTTGTGTCTATCGTTTTGTTCGTTTAAAAAAAAAGTGTTAAAAATGTTCTAATGCCTAACGGTGAAAGGAATGAATAAATAAATAAGTATTAAAAAGAAAAGTTTTTTCTTTTACGAATTATTTAATAATTAAGTACCGATACGGAGTAAGGCTGAAGTGAGTGGAACTAGCAGACCCGGACGATTGAAAATAGATCATGCGCTTGGTACGGATACAATTTGTAACTCTCGTAATCGTAGAGAAGTGAAGAATCGTGTATGAAGAGATTAATTCCTGTCGAAGAAGCGAGAGAAGTATGCTCTGAACGTGGTGAATGGCACCCTATCATATCTGTCCACCCCTCTGTAGAAAAAGCGAGATGGTATGTATTTCATTAAGCAAACACCACAGGTAGACACTCCGTATCGTGTAAAAATATATACCACTAGCTGGGGTACCCGGTAGCCTATGTCCAAGGTCCAAATTCAGATGGTCAATCAGAGCAAGACTATCTCTATACCTGAATTCACCGAAATTGGTTCAGCGGTTTAGGAGCGAAAACGCAACAGATATACAGAGTTACTTTCGAATTTAAAATTTTAGTATAGATGGTATGTCATGAACTTAAATCTAAACTGTGTCATATGGTAGTGTAGTTGACAAGTGTATGAATTTTTTTTGGTGTTTTTTTTTCTTAATTTAATGGATGACTCACCGTCATTATATTAGCCCAACACAGTGCATTCCCGCTGGAACTATGCGTTATGCCAGGACATTCGCTTTAAGAGCACGCCTACATTGCACTAGATGGAGAATACGGACAATTGTTCACCATTTTCGCCCATATTTTCATGCAATGCGATGGTAACAACCCAGGCGGGCTAATTAGAAAGAGAAAGAAAATGGTGCATGAACGGACCGAGGATTTCAACTTATGATGTCTGGAATGCAAGGCAAATCGCCGCGCCATTGAGCTACTACGCTCGTGCTTACATAGAAAAATAGGAGCCATCTTAGTTGCTTCCCATTATATCACTGTTTAATTCATGTTTTTGTTCGCTTTGTCTGCAGGTGTGCCTTCCCTGGATGGCGGCAAAGATTTCACCGTAGACGGCATTAATGGATTCAACAGCAAGAAAAAGAAGAAGAAACGGCGACATAGGTGACAGCCTTACACACTTATAGTGTTATCCTTAAAAAATAAAAGCCCATTTCCATTAAATATCTTTTTCCGACCTTTGGTACGATACGTCATGAATTGACGAGTACACAATTGTTTTACACTGATCTGTGTATTCGTAAAGATTCGGTGGGTTACTATGGTAAATTAAGGCTGTTCCGACCCATATAAAGTTGTTTGCACACATAACGCAAAAAGTATTGCACTTTAAGCCACGAATTAATAATAAAAGTTTAATATAGTCATATTACTTGCAGCGAAAACAATTTCACAATTTCAGGATTATAGGTTTTGTTACAATTTATTTAAATACGATTTTTATTTAACAGCGCCATCTAACGGTGTAAAACTTCTAATCGGCAATTATAACGAAACCATTAAACCTGAAATTGTGAATATGTTTTCGCTGCAACTACTATGGCTATATTTAATATTTTTGACGAATTCGTGCCTTAAAGTGCAATACTTTTTGCGTTCTGTGTAAAAAAAACATTGTATGGGTCGGAACATCCTTAACTGGCCGGATAAACAGACGAGTAAGTGAGTAAATAAAATGTTTAGTTTAAATTCGTTCCATGCTAACTATCAAACGACTGATATTCGGCCTAGTGAACTTAAATTTACCAGTTAGCGTGGTAAGAAAAGCAAGTAAACCTTAGATTGCATCACTCACTTGCATGTTCTCCGCGATTTATCTTACCATGGTATACTAAAACCTCTTGTTTCGATATTTATTGAAATACGCAAGGTGAATCTGAATCAATTACATAAAATTTTGCAAAGTGATTCTGGAAAAAAGGCCTATATCGAATTAATATATATTTTTTTCGGAACATTAACATATTCTTAATTTCTAAACATACAATATCCCCTTAATAATTGTTTAGGCCATGTCCCTACCTTAATTGTATGGGGACAGCCATTTTCATGAAATAAAAAAATGCCTAATTTTACCTCCAGAATCATATCAAATGAACGTAGTCGAAGCTGACTGATCAGATAATCGACAGCAAGTGAACGTGACCTTAAAAGTGATAAAAAAACACAAGCGACTCATTTCTGAAATCTAAACAATACGCTTCAAAAATATCCTTGAATAGCTTACTTTTTTCTAATTTCCAGCCGGACCATTTTCACATCGTACCAGCTGGACGAGCTGGAGAAGGCGTTCAAGGACGCGCACTACCCAGACGTGTACGCGCGAGAGATGCTAAGCCTCAAGACAGATCTTCCTGAAGACAGGATACAGGTGGGCTCACTTCACATTACGAGCCTATGGCCATGAATAGTTTCTTATACTCACGACGAATAATGTAATATTTTATTCAATTGTACTTTTTTTATCTACGTAGACTTATTTCAAAACAATAACAGTCGTATTCAGAGAGAACCTGTCAAAACTAAGTACGATATTAGCACCGTACTAACCATACAAAACCAAAACTATGCTAACTCTGCCCTCTCTGAATAATGCTGTAAGTATTTACGGAAAACTAAATATACTTTTTTCGTCCTAAGCAAGTACGTATTTTTTTCCAACAAATGTGATACGAATGTAGAATCTACCGTGAAGCTAGGACACGTAAATCCATGTCTAGACCCGTAAAAAAATCGAAAGGTCGAAATTTTTGAGTGAGCCGAAAAGCTATCATGTTAAGAGCTAATGCGTCAGATTTTGGTCTGGTACTTTATGAAAAAAACATTTTATAGCAATTCGCCTCGGACCTTATTCGCACAACTCAACAGATTAGTTCCAATTTGAGGGCCGCAAAACGTCACAATAAACAATAAAACAAACAAAAAACTCCCAACATCGCAAAAACTCAAAAGCGATCGGCCCCGAACAATACCGCTTTCCTGTCGATAACTTTTGCAAAAACGCTTTGAACGAAAACGGAAAGTGGGTAACTCGATAACCGTTGTGTTGGTTTGCAGCGCGTTTCGCCTTCAACAGACGGCCCCCGTTCATTGTGAGCCTTGTACAACTGTCATGCCTGATTTGGCTTAGATTTTTTTGGCAATTCGATATTTCACGATCGGAAATCGGTCGGTAATTTGACCCGAGACTGCCTATTTGGGGTCTCTAAGAATTTGTTCTTGAATTCGATTGCAATGAGTGCAAATATCCTTAGTATGTGTTTATTGTCTCGCCTTTACACAATTAATCAAACGTTATTCTTTATTTAAACGCCATCTTATTGAAATTTTAAATAGCAATAAAAGCTATTTATGGAAAAATAATTGCGAACAGAAGCGTAACCGTTTCAGTTTGGGCTAAAGTGCTTTCGTATGTCCGGCTGTCCGTCTGTTCTTCTCTACAAGTCGCATTTATTAACCGATTCTCGTGACATTTCGTGTGCAGGTTCGATAATTATATGGTTTTTTTGTCGACTCAGTTTCTGGTATTTTTTTTTAAATGGTTTTGTTTAGGTACAAGACTTAAAGCGTACATGAAAAATAATAGAATTTGATTTTATGTAAGGTGCGCGGTGAACATTTATTCAGTTTTAGGCTATTCAAAGACAAACTAGCGAGGCCTACAGCTCAGAGAGCCAAAAAAAATTTATATTACATATATTATATTTTATAAAAAATATATATTATTAGCAGCCATTATCTGGAAAAGAAAGAGAAAGAAAAGAGAAGGTGGTAGCAAATGTTGAGTCTCCTATAGACCTGTACCGCGAAATAACTATATTGTTACTTGCTCAACGTATACCATTCGCAAGGATTATTTACAGCAGGACTCAGCTGCATCTTCGGGTCTGAAAACAATTCCTGCATTCCATACAAAAACGGCGAGTCAGTTCGCTTGCTACTGATTGACTATAGTCAACGACGCCTAAGAACACGTATAAGAACTTCACAGGACGCCATTAAGTGCAACGAACATTCGATGTTGCACGTCTCGAACTAACTACAGTTAGACGTTTTTCACTAACTCGTGGCTACGCTGCCGCCATACGAATGAGTTTAGATCTCTACCCCCGTCCTTCCATGCTCGCTGGTGGCATACCACGTAATTACTACGTGAGACCTCCCTTTCTTCTTTTTCCCACTTGAAACCCTTCATCACGGTGTCTTTTAAGTGAAGAAATAAAATCCGACAGTCCTTTGACTACTGCCAGACTTTAATCAAAATCTTTGAAGCTAAAAGTGATTATAAAAATATATTGCGCAAACACAACACTATGTAAATTAACGAAATAAATTGGAATATGTTTCAAAGAAATGGTGCAGAATGACAGTTCTTATCCGTCCATAAATTTGTTTTCAACTACACACAAAAAGTATTTTACTTTTAGGCACGTATAAATTACAAATTAAAGAATTTAGTCATTGATGTTGTGGCCAAATCATTTATGGGTATAATATGTAGATGCCTGGCAGTGTATCAAGTTAAGTAAACTCATTAATTTGATGTTATATAACGATATTAACATTGAAATATAGGTCTTAGACTATGACTAAATGTTCTCGACGTTCGTCTGGAGCAGGATTTGAAACTCCGACTTTTGGATTACTGTCCACTGCTCTGACCGCTTAGCAATTCAGAAAATATAAATTCATTAGTACTTGACTTCAATGCATAATTTAGTCAGCACCGTGATCTGTAATTTCTATTATAGAAATTAATATGTTTTTAACGTATTTGTTCATCCGTAGATATCTACGAGTTTTGTTTCAATTAGATGACCAATGCCTGACATTTGTAATTTGACTACGTGTTGTTTTTTTGTGTTGAACTTGTGGTTTCCCATGGACAATTTTCACTATTGCTTCGATTATCGGCTCTTTTTAAGTGTCCTTTCCGTCTTCCATTTCGCTGCCCACTCCAATGGATAAGCTATAGCTTGATGACATACCCACATACGTAGGTATGATGACTATTGATATAACTCACATGCTATGCGTGAGGGGCACTGCCCGTGCCCGTACACAAATACTGAACACGACAAAACCTCCCCGCAGGATTATGAAAATTTAATTTCAACCTTCAACAAAGGGGACGAGGCAGTGTTCCAAAATATACACTACCCCTTTGGCAAAAGGTCACATTTCCTCTGAAGGCATCGCTAAGTCGAGAATTATTTTTTCACGTTGCTTTTGAAAATTGTATCTTGTTTTAAGGTAGAATAGAGTGTGGATTTGCGGCGATGCACCCGCGTATGAGTTATGAAGACGGAACAGTTTTACTTGTAGGTGCTTGAATTTCGGAATAATAGTTTGGCGGTTGGATCTTAGCTCTGCTAGCCTAATGACATAACTCAAATTTGTTATGTTTTCAATCCATTATAAATACAAAGTAATTAATTATTTCCTCATATTCGTAATATCAGTTCAATAATACAAGATATAATAAGAATGGCCATGTTGTTGACATCTGTAGCATAAAGGATTGGTTTGTAAAATAAAATTTATCCTTCTCGTTTCTAGAATTGATTGCAGTATTGAAATCGCACACAGTAAATAGAGCTCTGATTTGATCATCTTATTGGATTATCCAAGTTTTCCATCAAGTGCAATGTACCCATGCAATGTAAGTAAGGTTCTGGCGTGGCACCTAGTTGCTATGTGTTATGTTGGGCTTATGTGATGAATATTTAGTTTGTTAGTAGCATATTTGACAACTATATCTAGTTTCATAAGAAAATTACTTTGTTTTTAACACATTAAGAATGAAAAAAAATCTTTATTCGTGTTAATTGTAGGTTGAACCACAATTTGCGTATATAATGAACAAATAAATAACTATCTTAGATGACCATATCATAAAATTTTTATATATTTAAAAAACTCCTTCAATTATTTATAGTGCTTTTTAAAAAATACTTATTGAGTCTGGTAGATTATTGTATATTTTTCGAGATATGAAGTAAATACCGTTCTAATATGTTATAGTACTAATTTTTCTTTTGGCAAGCACAGGTTTTTTCTTTTCCGCGCATTACAACTATAGGTAGTGCTAAAAACTTTAAAGTTATGTAGGTAATTGTTTTGCATTCACGCACACATCATACATACATAAATGTATAAATGGTAACAAATTAAGCTCATTGATAACTGAGCGACAGGTATTTATTTATGTTGCCCGCACCAGAAATGAGGCGAACAATGATATAATCTTCATTCTCAATAATATTCTATATGAACCTAGCTGATGTAACCTTTATTGGCCGAGCGTAGCGAAAGTCTTCGTTTTAAGTTTGGGCAAAAATGCTTTCGTATGTCCGGTTGTTCTCATCTACAGGTCGAATTTCTGAAACGCTTCGCGTGAAATTTTGCAAGCGGCACTATCGAGCCAGGTTTTGAAAATAATTTTTTTTTTTTAAATAAATTCATATGTTCAAAAAGACAGACTCGCAAGCTCTATAGCTCAGAGAGCCACCTAGTTTACAGATGAATTAATACATTTTTTCACCGATTGGGAAGTGATTAATATTTTTATTCGTTACACCAACTGTGCTCGCGTTTTGCTTAATACAATTTTTACTTTGTTGTTTGAGATGTATTCTATACCTATGGATGGATGGATCAAATCACTATTATGATTATTATTTTGAGATAGAGGTGATGTGGCAGTGTCGTACGCGAGCAGTGAAGCGCGTCCTCGGGGTGCAGGGGGTGGCGGCGGGTGTAGCCTTCACGGGATGTAGGGGGGGGGGGGGGGGGGTTTGCGCATTTGCAAACAAAACTGTTAGCGAGCAGGGGTCGGCGCGGGTAATGACGGAAACTACGAGCCAACTATACGACCGTATCTATCGAATTCGACAAATATTATAGAGATTGGAAGACGTATCACTTCTTGTAAACGATAGTGAAAAAGGCTGAGTAGAACTGTGTACTAACGTCTCTACTATGGAGAATACTGTTCGGAGTTGCATAACGCTATCCCTTCATCCCGTTTGTAGGATCTTTCTAGGCGGAAAAGCCATAGAATGCACCCATTCACTGTCGATATACGAAACATAAGACACAGCCGATCTTATAGGTCTTTTATCTATAGAGTCGGTAAACCATGGACTGAACTGCTTACCGAGGTATTTCCCTCAAAATACAACCTGGACTCCTCCAAACATGGTGTGAAGAAGCTCCTGGCCGGCCGGCATAGTTTTCGCAGCCTCGTGAATGTTCGAAAGCCCATGGGAATTGTCCGGACACCGCTCACATACAAACTATATGATCCCGTCCCAATCGCTAGTAGTTGAATGTTTACTAAATTATGTTGTTAAAGTATACGAAAGCAAGCTGTTCCGTGGTTCCGAATCCATGTATAACTGTAGGTATCCTTCCCCTACTAAGTGGTGGGGCTAAACCAGCCCGGGTTGTTGCTATAGCATTGGATGAAAAGATTGTTGACGCAGCAATGAAATACTATCAGTGTATTCCATCCAGTTCAATGAGGCCGTACTCGTAAGCATTCCTGGCATGGCACCTGATTTCCACGGTAATGTGGTGTGTTGAACTAATGACATGACCACAGATTACTATGTCGAAGGTGGGTGTAGTATTAGTCGTTCATGACAAGTTACCTAAAGCAATTAGTACTGAACATGGATGATATCACAATTCCTTTTAAGATATTATCTAAAAACATGGCATTTCCGGTGGTATTTAGGTGCCATGGCAGGATTTTCCCTTTATAAGACCACGGCTTTATTGAAATGGATGAAAAAAAGGACACTATTGCATTCAATACTATATAGTACCAACCCGAGCTGGATTTTAACCCTACCACAATATGAGTAGGGTTTACATGGGTTCCGAACTATGGAGTGACACACCTTCTCAACGATATTACACATGTCTATACAGGATAATAAAGAAAGAGGTGCCTGCTATGGGTGTGCAACCTATTTTGACTTGAAACATCTCACTATTAATTAATTCTGTTTTGTAAATATTAATTCTGTTTGTGAAAATTCTGAAACTCACAAGTTTGTTCGTTTTTTATACGCAACATGGAAAATTCTAGCTATTCGCAAGTGGCATAAAACCACGGCAAAACTGAGACAAAATGTAACGTTTTTTTATTTTATCAACACAAAACATGTAAAATCTCAGTTTCTTTTTATGAGTGTTACTTAACCTTGCGATATTAATATTTTATGGCAAACGGTAAGTAAACATATCTTATTTGCGAAACATAATGTGTCAGAATTACAATGTAAAATAGCCGATTTAATCTGTTACTTCCAATTTTTAAGTACTGAACGCGTTTTTAAATAACATGTCTTTCTTTACATACCGGAAATCCGTTTTAGGAAACATGTGCTCATATCAAGAAAATTCAAGTTATCCTAAATACGACCTCGACAACGCGCGAAATTCTATCCGGTAAACGGAAAATCGTTCAGCGGACTCGCGGAAATCAACTCACGCCATCTATCGTTCGTCGCCCGAGTTACTGTTGCGGCGTTGCCAAGGTTACGCCGTCCCGATTGGCTGCTCCTTACCGCTCATTCTGATTTCAAAACGTCCTAATGTTATCACGTGTTTCATTGATTTTTGTCGTTGCTGCATTCAAGAATAAGGTTGCATTTGGCTTTGAAGCGAGAACCATTTAAGTTGTTTTGGAATCAGAAGTGATTTTATATTAGCCCCGCCTGGCATTCACAATGGCGGAGGTAGTGTGAGGCAGGCAGACGGTCTCGAATTACGTTGGGAGCTTGTCCCAGCCTTTTTTGGATCTCTTTACGAGTCTGGGATTCTTCTTTTGGTTTTCTGTTTTTTATGATATTGAATGGAACTGTATTCTTAAAAATTGTTTAATTGCAGAGCAAGCCCATTGAATGTATCTTGGCGTAAAAACAAATATACAGGCACGGATAGGTAGCTATAGGGTATGTACGTTTTAAAAACAGGTTTATCAATGATGTATTCCACCATTTTAACGCAAATTCTGGGATTTCTGTGTACGTTATTTATGCATTTATTTAAATTATAAACACATTAATACCTGATATTGTTGTACTTTAGTAAGTATGTATCTCCAACATAAGTAGGTACGACCAAAACTGCCTACCCGCGACACCATGTTATTATAAGACGTGGCTAATACCACACCTACTGTCATAATATCAGCCTAAAATACCACATTCCCGAGGAGATCGGTGCAATGAAATAACATTAGGGTACATTGAACTGAATGGATTAATTTCAAAATCTGATTACAATGCTTCAAATGTAGATGTCGCTGAAACTCAAATTAATGAGATAACGGTAATGTCGTATTCATTAAATACATAAAATTATCAAACACGGTATTTTTTTCATTTCAGCTTAAACCATTTTTTTATCCAATGCGAATGTACGAACCCTGGCGGGTATGACCCTACAGCTGAGTAGGGTAAGAGAACTTACAGGCAGTAGGTTTACATATATTTCGAGCTCGCATGACGAAATACAACTATTCAACTCAGAAAGAGAAATCAATGATTGCCAGAACATTAAACAGCTCGTGGTCTAGGGGCTGGAGGACTTGGCTTTCATCCGAAAGGTCTGGGGTTCAAATCCTCGCTCGGTCATGCACCACTTTCTTTCTGGTTGGATAAGTGCATTTCGTTACGAATGCGAGCTATTCCATGGTTCGGAACCCATGTAAAACTGTAGGTCCACTTCCCCTACTAGGTGATAGGGTTAAGCCTGCCCGGGTTGGTACCACCGCATTGGATGAAACTATGGTTAAAGCGGCAATGAAACATTTTCCGTGTTTTCCATCCAGTTCAATGTAGCCGTGCTCATAAAGGGAAGGTCCTGGCATGGCTCTTAATTCCTTCGGTAATGTGGTGTATTAGGCTAATATCATAACAGTAGTTGTATGGTATTAGCCATCGGGGGAACGGCATAACGTATAATATGCAGATCGTATAATGTCATATTTTAACAAAATTTTAAAACCATGCACAACGTATAATCGGCAGATCGTATAATCTTATACGTAGTGCATGAAGAAGTCCAAAAAATTAAATTACTTATTTCTCCATGCATAACGTATAATAGTCACAACGTATAATGTTATGATCTTTATTTAACAAAAAAAGAAAACCATGCATATCATATAATCCTAAAATAATTCATACGATAAGCGCCCTTATCGATATAAGATTAAAGATTATACTCGCACGCGACTTTTCGACCGTCTCAATTAGCGTTGTAGCAAATTGTTACTCTTCAACAGATATCGATTCGTAGCAATTTCAGCCTTAAATGTATCGTGGTTAGGGCGCTTTATGCAGTGCTTCTTGGCATATTATACGTTCTGCATGGTTTTCTTTTTTTGTGAATTCATGGTAGGAATATTATACGTTGTGACTATTATACGTTCTGCATGATGCAAAGAGTTTATTTTATTTTTAAACTCATGCACAACGTATAACATTATACGTTGTGAATATTATACGATATGCATGGTTTTAATTTTTTGGAAAAAAATACTATTATACGTTGTGAATATTATACGTAGTGAATACGACTCTTAGCCATCTATGTCAGGTTGCATAAAAAAAACGGGACCCCCTGACATCTCGCATAAGAAGCATGGCCCTGCGCCCTGAACTACAAGCCGCTCGAATGGTATATATAGAGTACGCAAGTTGAAGCAGCATTCCCTGCCGAGAATTAAGCTTCGTAATAATTTTTAAAAGTCCTAATAACACAATTAGATGTTTTTTATTTTACCTTCCTTACTTACTTACTTTACTTTCCTTAGGTTTCCTATTTTATACGTTATATGTTAATCTTTCCTAGGTTATTATTTGGTAGACCCCAGTACCTGTTGGCGTCCTTGGACTGTTGACACACCAAGACCTTCCTTGGATTGGTCGGCTACATGGAAAAGAAAACACGGTTCCCGCTTCGACCATGCTTCATATTCAGTATACACAGCTACCAGTGTTTGGGCAGTCGAGTCTACCCGAACATAACTAAGTATGTTCGGGTAGACGTGAGGAGGCGGCACCTTACTTAGGTAGGTACAATATGTACAACAATTTAATAAGCGGCGAAGCCTGCCATAACCTCCTTGATAGCTCATTACTGAGATAGTTTATTAAATAATTCAGGGCACGTCGTCCCGGCGCGTACCGTCGGCAAACATATTATCTTACAATATATTTCTGTGCTTCTAAAAGGCAAAATTTGTTGATTAATTTAGAAACTTATCAGCTGCAAACTAGCTTTTAGGTGGTAGGGTTAATCACGTTCGGATTAGTACAATCGCAATGAATGAAGGATGGTCGAAGAAGCAATGAAAATTGTCCGGGGTTTCCATCCAGTCCAATGTAGCTGAACAATATAAGAAAGGTCCTGGCATGGCACCTAGCTCGCATGTATTGTGTTAGGCTAATATCTGACCGTCGGTTTTATTTAAGCTATCCAAATTGTAGAGATGAAAAGGCGGATCAGGTCTCGAAGGTTTTGCGGCCTGTATCCTCTTGTTATGGTTTAAATGTTGCATATTTATGTTATTTATTTTAGATTTTGGATAGTGTGATGTAGACGTCGTGTCTTTAAAACTTCTTGTCTTGAATTGGGTAGCGCAATGTATTGTGGAAAAAAATATTATTTTGCCTATAGCGCACCATCTGAGCGAGCGCTGATATAATGTGCGCGCGCAGGGCGTGTATTCATGGCATTCAGTCATTGCGGATTCAGTAGAGTTAACAGTAATGTCAAAGTAAATTCTTCTTCAGTTAACTCCACTGAATCCGCAATGACTGAATGCCAAGAATACACGTCCAGAGCTTTGTCTGAATCGACGGAGCGCGAGACGACGCAACGCTAAAAAAACCGGCCAAGTGCGAGTCGTACTCACACACGCAGCGTTCCGTACCATCATACACATTTAACACAAAAAAATAACGTTTTTTTATTTTACCTGTTTGTTGTTATAGCGGCAAAATAAATACTCACTCTGGAAAATTCAGCTTCCTACCTACTACGGTTCCTGAGATACAGCCCTGTGACGGTCGGACGGACGGGCCGACAGCGGAGGCTTGATGATAGAGTTCCGTTGGTACCCTTTGGGTACGGGACCCTAGAAAACTTTGCTTTGAAACGGAGACGAGGATTTCCCGTATGCCGTCCGTGTGTGCTGACGGTACACGGCAGCGCAGGGTCGGCGCGAGCCTCTAACGAAGGGCGAGCTCTCGTTACGTACATCATTAGCAGCTGTACAATTAATGTATTTGTTCACCAATCTGTACAATTATCTGCGCAACACGTCTTCTGTTACATACATGCCAAGTGGTGAACTTATTTGCCGTGGAGCACCTTTGAGCTCAGGGCGCGGGGCTTTGATTCCAACGCGAGAGAACATGGTTTCAATCCCCGCGCGTTGTTTCATTTATTGAGCATAAATAACACTTGCGGGCTGTGCACATATTACGTTTCAAATAATAAATAATAGTATCCCAAGTAATATATAGGTTTAACAAATTATTTAAAAAAACAAAACAAACGTTCGTGCACTATTTTCTTTCTCTTTCTGATTCTTACATTTTTTCACAAACTTTTTCTCATTCAAAATTTTTTCTGTATAAATGACCTTTTTTTGCTCATTCGAAATTTTTCCCTCTATTGCTAGCCATTCCGAAACAAAATAAAAATTATTCTAGAGTTCAAATTATAACCATTCCAGATGTTTGTGGGTTCTCAAGGTACCTTTTACCCTTCATTCCGCAGGTCATTCCGGAATAGTGCAGTAGAAATGGGAATGCATTCCTCTTTGGAACCGGACTGACGTGTAAATATCTTAAAATGACGACTGTTTGCTGTAAAAAACACTTATTTGTGAACTTTACGACCTGTTTCTGCATATTGAAATATTAAGTGTTCAGTTATAACTGTTTATGTATAGTAATAGTGAGTTGTTAACTATAATTTGAGCCTCTTGCCATGGAATAGATTTTGACGAAATTTTCCTTATGAGTCCCAATGGCCGAATAATATACAATACAATAAAATAAATCCTTTTTTTCGTGAGTTGGAATTTATAGGCACAAACTCACCGACGCTTCGCCCTCTAACGGCGATGTAAAAATGTCTTACGCCGCATCTCAGTACCAATTCGATGCAACAAATGTACCAATTGTAACTGCCCACTAAATCAAAATCTTATAGATTCCCTTTCTCAAAGTGAGCCGGCAATATATTACCTCACAATCAGGCGAATAGATCCCCCCTCACACCCCCCGTTGCCATGACGACCTGACGTCGCACAGGGTGACTCCGTGGAACAATAGCATCGGCAAGATCTTCCTCCAGCCCGTACGGGTATGACATCATCACTATCACTATCGTCACTTCACTATCACTATCACTACATATTATAAAACAAAGTCGCTTTCTCTGTCCCTATATCCCCATGTATGCTTAAATCTTTAAAACTACGCAACGGATTTTGATGCGGTTTTTTTAATAGATAGAGTGATTTAAGAGGAAGGTTTATATGTATAATAACGTCCATTAAATAGTGCAGAAATACTGTTATTTTTGAGGTTTCCAATGTGATATCGTAAATAATTGTTGTTGTTGTCGAAATCGTTAAATTTTTTCCGCTTACATTGCAAACGCAGGCTGAACCCTACGAGATTGATCAAAATAATGTACTAAAATAATGTACCTTTTCAATGTGTACAAACACATTGAAAAGGTACACACAGAAAACTCCGCGATGGTATATGTCTATCTCTTATGGATATCCCACAATAAGATTTATTTGTCATTTACTTTTTATGACAAATAATGGCAAATTTTCGAAGCGATTTTAACCAATACAACATTAATCTTTATCCAATTAAATACCTTGAATACATTGTTGATTTAATATAGATCTATGTGGCCCTTTACATCATGTGATTTAAATGAATGTTTTCGAGGATATTACAGATTTAAAAATTGCGGTACCGGCCGGCCGGGGCGGCGGGAGCGTGCCTATAAATAGTGCGTCGGAGGCCGCGGTTCTCCCTATAGCACTTTGAATTTAGCAGCGATCGGTCTAATAATAATATCTAAGTTTTTTTTTATTTCAAATATTTTAATGTAGGAACTCTACGTAAAAAGGGTTTATTTGTGTATCATTGTGTCAAAATAATATTGTTTTAAATGATACTATGCCCGTGCAAAGCCGGGACGGGCTGCTAGTAAGACATAAATTCAAAAACGTTTTATGGACAGTTTGTTTTTATGGACAGTGTGGAAAGGAGCTGAGTCAATTACATGCGGCTTACTAAAAGTGACATGTTTGTTGACTCAGACGTCTCTTCTTGTAATCGGGGACGACAGGGTAAGACTAGTGCGATGCGCTAATTGATCGAGGCGATATTCTCTAACCAATCCGAGAATCGCTATGATATCGCCTCGACACCTCCAACCACTTAGCGCATCGCATTAGTCTTCCCTGGTCGTTCGTTACTTATCGACTAATTCCGAGGGTATACTTAGATTTTAATTAATCCCCACGCGAACTTTTAATGTATTTTTTGTATTCATGCTTAATTTATATATGTTGAGCAGAAACATGTAAATTAAATTTAAATCAACTAGAAAACTGTATTTTCCTATCCATCAAATTTCCAAATTTTGTTAACAAGTAACTCTACCTAAACATTAAAAGTAATATGAATAATTGAGAAGCTGTTGCCCAAACATAAATAATAGGCTAATATTTATAGCTGTTGTAAAAAAATATTCAAAACATAATTTAGGAATCTTTCTGAAATCATATTTTGCGTTGTGAGTCGCTCGTAGCGACTACTACTAGCGTACCAGGGACCCGGGTTCAATTTCGACTTGCACCACTGTCTTTCTCTTTCCTAGTTCGATAAGTGCATTGCGTCACGAATGCGAGCTGCTCCATGGTTCGGAATCCATGTAAAACTGTAGGTCCCCTTCCCCTTCTAGGTGGTAGGGTTTAAGCCCGCCCGGGTTGGTACCATCGCATTGGATGCAAAGATGGTCGAAGCGGCAATGAAAAATTGTCCGTGTTTTCCATCCAGTTCAATGTAGCCGTGCTTATAAAGGGAAGGGCCTGGCATGGCACCTAAATCCTTCGGGTATGTGGTGTATTGGGCTAATATCATAACAGTAGTTGTGTGGTATTAGCCATCCATGTCAAGTCGCATAAAAAAAAGTAAAGGTTAAGTTTGGCTTATGTATTCTGGGTGTTCTTATTGTTTGCTAATAATGATTATTCACAAGATATTTGCTGTTAGGTTCCTTCAGCACATATCATGACTGCGTTTAAAATCGCAGGTTTTCAATAAAGGTTTGATCCGAAATGAAATAAATTGGCGACCTATGGCAGATTTAACAAGTCACAAACCTATCAGTTCTAAAAACAACCAAAGTCATCATTTTAAATCAAGTCCGTCTAGACAAAAGCCAGACCGAGTCGAACTGTCTAGATATAGATATATCGGAACCCATAGCCAGCTGGAAGCAAGTTCGATGCGGGGCTAACAGACGGAAGTATCGGATGATGCCGTAAATGGGAGCAAATCCAATCATCCCCACCGGTAAGCGCATCTAGCCGTATCTAACTACCTGGGGGGATAAACGGTGCTGTAGATTCGTAAGTCTACGGAGGAGTTCAATCACAAATGCACTATCTTTCGAAACGATTCCTTGTCAGGATTTCCATTTAACACTTTTAAAATTAAGCAATGAAATACGTGCTTCCCTTTTTTCCAAGATGCAATAAAACGCATGTTTTTTATTTGTAGGTACCAACATAACTAAAGTTTGTTTTACATACATGATTTAGAAAATTATATCCGGTAGGTGACGCTCCCCATTGTCAATCCGAGTATGCCGAATTCGGGGATTTGTCAATACCGCGTACGGTGGCCGTTAACGTTCCATATTTGAAATGCGCACCTTCGATCCAATAACGGTCGTAGCGGGGCGGTCAGTCGCTATTATGCTCGCCATCATACGTTGAAACAGCGAGGAGCGAGTTTTTGCCGTAAAAGTCAATTTTCTTATGGCCGTTCGGTCATTTCAACCCAGTGCACTTGGCTGTTATTTTTGTGGGTTTTTTTATTCCCGCGTTTACGCCAACCGCCCATGGACAATATTCGGGAAGAAACAGCCAACCCACACGTCATTAAGCTGGAAAGAGTAATTACTAACGCCAGAATTAGGTATACCCAGTGTATTGAGAATAAGTGGGACATATCATAGAGCGCTTTGCTAAGCCTACATTCTAAGCCCATGCTGTTTCAGAATATCCTAAGCAAGAGTCATTATAATATCGTTTTTGTAATTGTCTAGCACCGGTATAATAAATTCAACAAAGCAAGCCTTGGTTTTAGCGGAGCCGCTGGCGCTTGGAGGAGGTAGGACAAGGTCCGTCCCGGGCAGTATTTTTTTAAAAGTAAACTTTATTTTATTATTGAAGCCTTCTCTACTGCATTCAGTAGTAACAAACAACAATTTAAGATAAAACATTATTTCTTAACTTTAATATTTTAAGAAGAAAAAGTGAAGTATTTTTCAACCTCTTCTTTATTTAATTTTAATGTTCATTTATTTAAAAAACAATTACGAATAGAAAACAATTATAATAACGTTAGCGGAAGAAAATGTTATTCTCATTTGGGTGAAAATAACAATTTTTCATGAAAATAACGAAGT
This sequence comes from Incurvaria masculella, assembly GCA_946894095.1. NCBI lineage: Eukaryota > Metazoa > Arthropoda > Insecta > Lepidoptera > Incurvariidae > Incurvaria > Incurvaria masculella. The sequence continues at coordinate 12,448,841 of OX335643.1, forward strand.
TTCTTGTAAAAAAATGTTGATAAAATTTACCTTCGCTTTCTATTTTGTAACAGTCCCAATTTGGTGGGTGACTTTTTGTATTGTTACCGCGGCGAGTCTCGCGTCCCACGTGGCTGGTAATCGAATTCTCGCAAACCGTTCAGCTCTCCGCTAGATAGAGCTGTCAGACGCACGCCGGACGCTTCTTCATCTACCCACCACGTGAAGTGCCCTGTCTTCGTACAAGCAGCAACATTGTAAGCGACACGTCCAGTGCGGCTGGAAAGAGACCCCGCATTATTTTTTTATGGAATTAGTCACGGATTACTAATACCACACGTACTGTCATGGTATTAGCCCAACACATTATTATTCATTTATTCGAGAACGGCTGCATTGAAATGGATTTTTTCATCGTGGACTATTTTTAGTTACCGCTCGGGCCATTTTTCATCCAATGCAGTGTTAATTCTATGGAGATCTACAATCTCCCCCTCTCCCTCTCTCAACGAAAATGCACATTACAGTCTCTGTAAAAAATAAAGAGGTTCACATTCTGGGATTCCAGAATGAGAACTTCCAAAATGAGATTCCAGAATAAGAAGTCTACAAAGATAAATTAGGCCGCACGAAGATATAGATCCCATAAAAAATTATTAATTGGTTCTCAAGTTATCTCCTCAAACCTCAATCCTTAGATTTGATGACGTTTAAATAAAATCATACCAGTTTAAAGTAAAACATAATAAGTGCATACAGTAACTGACTGAGAGAATGAGTTGCGTGCCGCACCCTGACTTCCCCATCCTTTACACCTTCTCAGTTAATTAACAATTTAATTTGAATGCACGTACGTAGGTGGTCCTAGGAATGTTACAGCCTATCTCATGGTGCAGAAATTAAGCTCTTCCGTAGCATTACGGCTGTATTCCATGCTATGATATTATTCCGGTCATGTCATGTGTTGGGATAATGTCATGACAGTGGGTGTGTTTATATTAGACATCCATATAGATTTCCATTAAAAAAATACTTTTCGATCTAAAGCAATAATAAAATCTCAGTGTGCTCTAATTTTGGAGATAAAACAGACATTTACCAGTAGAAACCGAAACTTGTTTGCATGGGGGCGGGCGGCGTAGATACTTTTACATACAATGGCGGCAGCGCCGGCGAGAGCGGTCGCTTACGAATTCGCTTACTGCTGATTTCCTCAAATTCCAACGACACGTAAAAACACTTATGTAAGAACTTTGCTAGATGCTTGGTGGAATGAATATTCGATATTGCGCGTCCCGAATTCGTAAGCGATAAACGTTTTCCACTAACTCGTGGCTACGCTGCCGCCATACGAAAGAGTTTCGATCGCTACTCCTGTCTATCCATGCTCTGTCTACCAGTAGACAACCCACGGAATGCTTAAAATCAATGCGTCTCTATACATAAATCATCTATACATCAACCGATTTGAACGCCTCAGTACTGCCGTGGTTTGGAAAGAAAAATCCTCTGTATGAGTGTTTCTCACCTAACTGGACCGATTTCGATCATTATTTTTGCATATCCTGAATTGTTTATATTTTCAATTCGACCCGGTAGTTAGCGCTGTCGTCGAGATATTGACCCGAGCAGAGCCGGGCACCTCAGCAAGTTTTCAAAAACATTTTAAATTTAACATATTGCTTATAATGCCCTATCTTCTAAAAGTTTGATAGGAATCACTTTTAGTGATAACTTCACATCTGTTTCGTTAATGGGGTTAGTGGTTTTACTATCTATATTTTTGACTTGTAACGTTATTGAAATAGCCCCCTTCACATCGATCATAGACAAAAAGGGGATTCTTTAAATAGTAAAAGATGCTACGAAAAAAAAAACATTTCCCGTCCGTAAAACGAATCCCAATCTATTCGATTGCAACCTAAGAATGGCCCGCAAGCCTCGACGATGGTAATGTGCTGAGGAATTCAAAATTTATTCGTCTTCATTTGAAACCTTCGCCGAATGCGTTGGAATCTCCTTAGGCCACCTACATTTTAGGATCCCAGGTACGACCCATAGCCGAGGACGGAATTGGGAATGCAAAACTCAATGTTTATATTTAAGGCTATTAAACTATTCAAATATAAGACAGAACAAGGACTTAACGTCAAAAAAAACTCTTTTTAACGTTAACCAAAAAAATAATAAAACTATCAATACATTAAAACGTTTTAGACATACATTATTTTGTCTAATTATTTCCATCTAAGAGAGCGTAGAGTTGTTTAATTACATGGGAGAAACCAACATTTAGGTTTTGTGAAATTAATTTAACGACTATTAATTAAAATAATATGATTTTAAGGAAACTGAAGTTATTGTTTGAGATTGATTTTATGATTTAAGCTGGTTTCATATTTGATGAATCATTGATGAAATTAGCGTACCTCTTAAGGCGGAAACAGGACTTAAAACGTGAAAAAGTGACGATTTAAAGACATTTTGTTTAGTTATTCATTAAATCTAAAAATTCGTAAAAAATATGTCATACTCTGATCTAGCTTTATAAAATGTTTGTAAAGTTTAAAACAGTGTTAAAAAGTTCCAAACATCAAGCGTAATTTACTTAAAATTTAAATTGTCTAGAGTAGCGCTCACCGTTTAGATATGACACGAATAATATATAATAGTTTTTTTTATGAAAAACCTGTATGGGTGGCTGTGCAGAGGACCAAAGGTGCTTAGAAAAGCCAAATGCACCTCGCCTCGCGAAACAACGCTGTACTTTAATATTATTTATAATTATAGCTTATATGTTTTTTTAATTCATGTTTGTGCAGCGCGGAAAGTAATAATACAGCTAATTTTCATGCATAAAACGACGTTTGCCACGTGACTCCGGCTCTCACTTACTATTGCAACTTCTTGAGTGTTGTTTCCGCCTTAAGAGTGAAACAATATAAAAAAGCAAAGAACGACAATAACTATTTATTTATGATTTTGATTTTTGCTGATTAGACAAGTTTTGCACACTCATGTCCCTCACCTTGTCCTTTGTCGAGTTATCAGTTGGTTATAAAATGCCCTCGCACACATCCAGGGATGTCAGGGGGAGGAAGGGACAGGCTGGGGGAGCTAGGGGCGGCGGGGGTTCTGACAGAAATGTAATAAGCGCTTAGGATAGGAATTCTTGCACGCAGAGTTAATTACTGGCCCCGCATTGTGCAGCGCCGCCCTGCTCCCATAACCACCCTGTACTTGCCAAGTCTGGCACCGTACGTGCTTGACTTCGCATTGTACAGTGATAAATATCCATGTCCGTGCTGTGGGGGTTCCGGCACTTGAAAACAATAAAATAGTTCCCACTGCATTTCTTCCCGTGCGTGTCGTAGGGGCGGCTAGGGGATTTGTCGTTCGTTGTTCGGATTATAAGTTTAATTGTAAGTCACCTTTCTTGTAGTCGGATTAATCCCTTCAGGGTTGTTACCATCGTTTCAAATTAATGATGTGACCTTAAAAATTGTCCGTGCTGTTTATCAAATGCAACGTAGCCGTTGGAATATTCTGAAATTACCATGCGGTGCGTTGAGCTATTGCTAGTATGAGTGGTATAAGCTATCAATGACCATTTACATAAAAATATCGAACAAGGAATTTATTATTTATTGAAGATTTGGTATAAATATATGAATTATGTGACCCTTAATGGGTTACATTATAATATTGGTTGGTGAGGATTTTGGAAAAGGAGACTTTAGGGGGAAGTCTGTGACACTTCCGAAGCCATTATCCTCATAACGATGACAAAACAACCTATTATATCTTATACACAGGGCCGAGTGCACGAAAGGACACAAAATCAAAGTCAATCTCAACGCATGATAAAACACGTCACTTTTTATGAACGGTATGGAACAGAGATGAACCAGTCCACGCGGTTCACTAAAAGTGACGTATTTAAACATTAAATGAACTCCGCCGTTCATTCGGAAAAAAAGTTTCCGAATTTAGATAGCTCGTATACCAATGAATATTACGCACCATTCTCAACATTTAATACCTCTCTTTAGTACGATAATTAATGCTAGGCTAAAATTTGAAACAGTGGAAATACGGGTAGGCCTTTTAATGTGAGAAAAAAGCTCTACTAATCTAGTAAATTTATTGAGACTTAACCCCTGCAATGCTGCGGCACGCGATTTTAAGCCATGCACCCATAAATCGCTGAACGAATAGGGTTGGCACGGACTACTGGTGACAGGATGTCATTTTTTATCTATAGCGCGACATTTTTCGTACGTCATTCCCTTAAATAGGTAAAGAAAAGTAAATAAAAGAGTGCCCACGGGCTTTTAAAGTTAAATGTACATTGACGAAAGGAACTAGATGTAGGAGAGTGGAAAGCTATGATTCTTTATTTTATACTTATTTATTTTAAAAATTACAAAAATATTCAAAATTTTGAATATTTTTTACACGAACGTTGATTTTAGTTTAGGTTTGACTCTACACTTCTACTATTTTTAATTTCGATTGATTATGCTTCAAAAGTTTGAAATATAATTTGACAAGACTAAAGATGCACAGACTAAACTAACATAATACTTACTACTACAGTGTCTGGTCATTGGCACTATTAGTTTAAGGTTGTGTACACTTTATGTTGTTTGTACGCTGGCAGTCTCAAACTATTCGTTGCCTTAATGTGGGCCATCCCGCTCAACTCCGCATACAAAAGAGGAAAGAAGATCACGCCCATATTTCTTGTCAAAGATCCCAAATTTTGATCAAAATAGCTTTATTTAATAGAACTAGATGTCTGATGACCGTTGGCATTGTAAAATTGTGTTTGGTGTCTAAGTTATAAGGTCCGAAAGTTCGATTTTTTCGCGCGTGGTGGATTACGCTCCAACTTTGGAGGTGGATTACGCTATGATAAAGTAAGAACATCTTAAAAAGATTAGTCATCAGACATAGCTTATTTAATCAAGATTATAAATCTATTTGGTTTTTGTTAGATTTTTGACTACAGCTGTCGTGCTTTACTTTTAGCTATAAGTCGTTTATAGTAATTAACATTTTCGTAAATCTTACCAAATCATACACTATGCACATTGTCTTTTTTGTGAATATGCTGCATCTTCCTCATCACGGAGCCTGTCTTTTTCTTTGAAACAGAGAAGGTCCCAGAGCGCAACAGCACGGTTTTGCACCGTGCCCGCGAATGAGTTAGTCCCGCCGGGATGGGCCACCTTAATGAGCATAGCTTGAGAATAAGAAAAAAAGTTTATTCTAAGAATCGTGGTTGTTTAAGACTCACGTAAATGTTAAAATAATTGAGGATTTTTGCCCTCCTTATCAAAAATTCGGTAACTACATATGAGGGCAAAATTGCTGTCATATCTTATTTAGTTTGGGGATGTCCGTTTAATTCCCCCCAGAAATAGTTTGGCCAGGCCATATAATATTATGTTTGCCCCGTTTGCCTCACTATCATGTTTGGTCGGATACCAGCCCTGAGGTGTAACCCTCAAAGCAAGTGGGATGTTGGCTGGTGCGACTCAGCTAAGCCGTGGTAAGCCACCTAGAGGGGTGGCAGGTCTACTTCGGAGGGGTCTCTCGGAACACACGGCACTGCCAAAGTTAAGCTGTATTCAATTCGGAGTTCATTCATAATTTATTTGTTCATTAATATAATTTAATCAGTGCTAAGATTATTCTAATACGTAAATGGTTAATGCAGTACAAATGATCTGCCCAAATACATGATAGTCGTGTGGTTTAAAAAAAAATTTGTTCATACATATACACAGCTCTTCTAGAGGAGTAGGTAGAGATGATAGCGGACGGCAATTCTACACATGCAACGTGCTGTGGGTTCCGGCACATAAAAGGTTTTCAAATTATCCCGTTTAATTTATTCCCGTGCATGTCGGAAGAGGCGACAAGGGATGCGTCGGATTCCAAGTAAAACTGTAGGTCCCCTTCCTTATTACAAGGTGGAGGGTTATCCCGCCAGGGCTGGTACTATCCCATTGAATGGACGGTGGTCGAAGCCATCCACGATCATACAAACGATCATACAAAACGTTACATACAAACAAGTCATACGTGCTCAACGATGACGAATGCCATGCCCTGCAGGCCAGGTTTACAATCACCTACTGAGTTTTTCCCCGAAAGCACAATATGGTGTAATTCAAATACAGTGTAAAGAAGCACCTGGCCGGCCGGCATATTATTCTCAGCTCGGGGACTGCCAAGCGTTGTCTTCAAACTGTTGTAACCATATGCCGCGCTTTCTATTAAAAAAGTACGTCAAACAAAAAAGAAAGTCATCAAAAATGAATCCACGCAACCATAAACAAATGCGAATAGCTTTACAATCCGATTAGCCGATGATTTATATTCATCTTCAGCTTGCAAATTAAATATAACATCGTCATAATCAATTTATAGAGATACACAATAAATTATAACAGTCCTGTCCCTAGCCTAGCCACCCTCTTACCATCAACCCCTGCGTCGTCGGCTCTCCGCTACACACGAATCGTCGAATAATTGGACATTATCCCACAATTATTACGAAATATTAAGGTTTTTTTTGCTAGAGCTTCCTTTCATGTGCCCCGGGGGTCAGTGTGTGGCTTATTTGATACTAATGAAGGTCGCGAAGTGTGAATCCTATGCGATTTCAGAGGGATCAGATGTGAGCTTTTTAAGAATTAACCGGAAGTTGAGTGTTTATGTGTTATTCACATCCAAATGTGATTACAACCTATGTCCATCTGAAAAAAGAAAAAAATTGAGTGTTTGTGTGTTACACATACAAATTTGGTCTCAAACTACATTAAACAAAATAGAATAGGATACAGTATTAAGGGCCTGATAACTGCTGATTGTGTTTAGTTCGATAAAGGCATAAGTAAAATAAAATTTGATTAAACTTAAAAATAAGTACAACTAATTTCAAAAATCAATACTGTACATTTATAGATTGATGGTCTATCTATAATTAAAAGATAAGATACGATTTTTTTTTATGCAAATATCCATAAGAAAAGTTTGAACAAGGAATGAGAGGGTCCGTTTATGTTCAAAATATAACAAGATGAGTTGAACAAGTTGATGTTATTTTAAAACACAATCAAATGTGGTTTTTTTAGGCCCATGTTCAAATGAATGCACCCAGACGTTATCATACCCTTGAGGCCTGAGGGCACTCGCCCATAACATTATACCGTAATCATGGTATATCATAGAACCTATGGTTATCTAAAATAAAATAAAAACTTTCTTTAGGAGATTATACCATACTATGCAATTATATTTGCGAAAGTTGTACGTGCTCCAACAAGCGAAGGACGACGTAAGTTAAAGTATAATGAAGTGCGTCCAAGCCCTAGGGAGGTTTGTAGACCCTCAGGGGATGTGTGATGGTGTCAACTGGGTGAATGTCTGACGATTATTATTATTTATCGAGTATGAGGGTGTCTGTGTGATAAATAGTGTTATAATTAATGTGAGAGCGCCGAAAATCGTACAACAATTACAAATGTAGTATTTAAACTTTAATATTTTTAAACGATCTATCGTTTGAGGGGCTTTATACAATTAATATTCACAAATTATTTGCGGTAAGATTTTTTTACTGGAGATGTGTAGCTCAAATCAGATCTTTCTTATATTTCAGAGTTACATTAAACTGGACGGAAAACATCCATAGATGATTCCCATTTCCGATTCCACCATCTTTCATTCATTTAAATGCACCAACCCGAGCTAGAATAACCTTATAAATCAGGAGGGGACCTACCGTTTAACGAGGAGTCGGAAGCGCGAACGACAAATCCCTTAGTCGCTTTTTACTACACGCACGGAAAGAAATGTAGTGAGACCAGCGCAAAATATTGTATGAACTATTTATTTTAGAACTTGCATATATTTTTTCTGCCATTTCTGCCATAATATTTAATTTCATACATGTGTGTACTGTATGTGAGGATTTTAGGTAATTAAATATCAATAAAGATAAATGGCCGAGCGAAAAGCGAATTTAGAGAGTTGCGTCTCCGTTTCAGATTTGGCAAAAATGCTTTCGTTCTCCTTTACAGCGGTCACACTTCTTAACCGATTGTCGTGAAATTTTGTGAGCAGGTTCAATAATTATAAAGATGTTCTAAGTCAAGCCAGTTTAAAAAAGAAATTTAAATCTTATATATATAAAAGAAAGTCGTGTTAGTTACTTCACTTATAACTCAAGAACGGCTGAACCGATTTAGCTGAAAATTGGCAGGGAGGTAGTTTAGAGCCAGGAGAAGGACATAGGATACTTTTTATCCCGTTCGACGTCATTCACGTGTGACTTGACATGTAACGTCAGTCACTATAAAACGTGGTATAACAAAAAAGAATCAGACTTGGAATAACAAAATTGACGTATAATGACAGCTATGTAATGACGTATGGATGACAATTTGATATCTATATATATAAAAGAAAGTCGTGTTTGTTACAACACTTATAACTCGAGAACGGCTGGACCGATTGCCATGGTTTTTGATTTGTTGGATTTGTTTCCGTCCCGAATAGCAGAATACATCTTAAAAACAATCTATATATAAAAGAAAGTCGTGTTTGTTACAACACTTATAACTCGAGAACGGCTGGACCGATTGCCATGGTTTTTGATTTGTTGGATTTGTTTCCGTCCCGAATAGCAGAATACATCTTAAAAACAATGAAAACTCGATATGTGAATGCCAACGCCAGATCGCGGAATGAATGACGCATGTAATAGAGATTGGAACGTGAACGTGAATATGATCCACATGAACTAATCCAATCAGTTCAAACGAATGTACCTCTGTTGAATCATAAGCAGAAGGAAGTCTATGATACACTGATTAATGCAATTGATGATGGAAATGGCGGCTTATTTTTTTTTAATGCCCCCGGTGGAACTGGGAAGACATTCCTCCTGTCATTGATTTTGGCCACTGTACGTGCGAGATCCGAAATTGCGGTAGCAATCTATATATAAAAGAAAGTCGTGTTAGTTACTTCACTTATAACTCAAGAACGGCTGAACCGATTTAGCTGAAAATTGGCAGGGAGGTAGTTTAGAGCCAGGAGAAGGACATAGGATACTTTTTATCCCGTTCGACATCATTCACGTGTGACTTGACATGTAACGTCAGTCACTATAAAACGTGGTATAACAAAAAAGAATCAGATTTGGAATAACAAAATTGACGTATAATGACAGCTATGTAATGACGTATGGATGACAATTTGATATCTATATATATAAAAGAAAGTCGTGTTTGTTACAACACTTATAACTCGAGAACGGCTGGACCGATTGCCATGGTTTTTGATTTGTTGGATTTGTTTCCGTCCCGAATAGCAGAATACATCTTAAAAACAATCTATATATAAAAGAAAGTCGTGTTTGTTACAACACTTATAACTCGAGAACGGCTGGACCGATTGCCATGGTTTTTGATTTGTTGGATTTGTTTCCGTCCCGAATAGCAGAATACATCTTAAAAACAATGAAAACTCGATATGTGAATGCCAACGCCAGATCGCGGAATGAATGACGCATGTAATAGAGATTGGAACGTGAACGTGAATATGATCCACATGAACTAATCCAATCAGTTCAAACGAATGTACCTCTGTTGAATCATAAGCAGAAGGAAGTCTATGATACACTGATTAATGCAATTGATGATGGAAATGGCGGCTTATTTTTTTTGAATGCCCCCGGTGGAACTGGGAAGACATTCCTCCTGTCATTGATTTTGGCCACTGTACGTGCGAGATCCGAAATTGCGGTAGCAATTGCTTCTTCTGGAATAGCGGCCACATTGTTAGACGGATGCCGTACGGCTCACTCAGCGTTAAAATTGCCATTAAACCTTCAAACTACTGAACAACCGACATGTAACATTTTGAAACACTCCGCAATGGCCAAAAATTTAGTAGCATAAAAATCATCATATGGGACGAATGCACAATGGCGCACAAACACGCATTGAAAGCACTAGACCGAACATTAAAAGATCTGCGCAATGACTCGAGATGTTTTGGTGGTGCAATGATTTTATTATCTGGCGATTTCCGACAAACACTACCAGTCATTCCAAGATCTACTGCTGCCGACGAAATAAACGCTTGCCTCAAAGCATCAAATCTGTGGCGATATGTAAAGAAACTTCAACTGTCTGTAAATATGAGATTTGCATTGTTGAACGATCTATCTGATGATGATTTCTCGAAGCAATTGCTGACTATCGGTAATGGCCGTGTTCCTGTTGACAAATCGAGCGGTTTGATTTCATTTCCTCCAAATTTTTGCAATTTCGTATCATCAAAAGACGAGCTTATCAACAAAGTATTCCCGGATATCATTGCTAACCACAAAAATATTAAATGGTTAAGTGAGCGAGCAATTTTGGCAGCTAAAAATAAAGATATAGATGACCTCAATTTTATAATTCAAAATCAAATCGTAGGTACTCTGTATTCATTCAAATCTATCGACTGTGTAACAAACGAAGAAGAAGCCACTAATTATCCAACTGATTTTTTAAACTCCTTAGATGTGCCTGGTTTACCACCGCACAATTTAAAACTTAAAGTAGGCTCAGTAGTCATCATGATTAGAAATTTAAACCAACCAAAACTGTGTAATGGAACGCGTTTGGTGATAAGAAAAATGATGAGCAATGTGATTCACGCGTCGATACTTAAAGGAAAATTTAAAGATGAGGAAGTTCTTATTCCAAGGATTCCGATGATCCCAACGGATATGCCCTTTGAGTTTAAACGAATTCAATTCCCGATTCGTCTTGCCTTCGCCATGACGATCAACAAATCACAGGGCCAATCCTTGACTATTTGTGGCCTCAATCTAGAAAATGCATGTTTTTCTTATGGTCAATTGTACGTGGCATGCTCACGTGTCGGCAAACCATCCGCTTTAAATTGTTCTTGCGCCTGACCAAAAAACAAAGAATGTCGTTTACCACAAAGTGCTTGAATGAAAATCCTATTAATGAATTAATCCGAGTTTTATTTTTTTCCCAATCTGTACAACATAGTTTTCAATCATTTTTTTCTGACATGAGTTTGAAGTACTTAATAATATTTTTTTATTTTTTTTTATTTTTATTCTCATTCTGTATGTATGTTTTCGTCATAATAAAATACTTTTTTGTTTCTATCCATATAAATATATTATTTTGTATCATTATTTTACGTTCATCAAAGCCTAAATTAGTTCAGCTAAAAAGTAACACGACATTCATTGACTGTTAGGCGGTACGAAGTTCGCCGGGTCAGCTAGTGTCCAATAAAACGGACAAGGTCTACAGCTCGAGAGTCGCTAGTTTGATAAATGATCCTAGGATTCCTTTTTATCCATATTTAATCATAATAACAGTACCTATACCTACCCTCCGATGAAGAGACATCTAGCGTTTTAGATAACAATAAATGGATTACTTGCCACAAAACAGGACAATAATCCATTATTGATTTTAAATGACATATTACAAATGATCAGCTCTTTTAGACTCTAATAAAGCCTTTACCCAATCTAAAGGCGTGAAGACAAGACACGAAGCACACATTAGTTGGCGGGGTGAGGAAGGGAGGAGGGGCGAGCACGTGCCCGCCGCAGGGAGGCCGGGGTGACTCAGAAACTGTATCATTAGCAGCCCTGCGTCACCCCCGCGACCCGCGCGCCGCCCATTCCGTGGGACCTCTGTTTCATTTGTAAAATTTTAGAACAAAATTTGTACTACGTCTAAACAAGTGTTACATCTTATCATTATTATTCTACTAAATAATGTAAGAAATGCGAAAAAGTTTTTGTTGATTTTTTTACGCAAAAGCGCATTAACATTCAACGAGATTTTTAACACAGACTTAGTTTATGAGTTGGAGGGTGAGAAATCAAAATTAATGCCACTATCATGTTACTTAATTTATTTTTAATTTCATTTCATATATTTAAACTCTTTTGGTAGTCAAACTAGACTAAGTAACGTCAAAAACTGATTGATCCGCGGATTCGATCAACTCAGTGAGGAAAAATCCGCAAAGAAAGATGCTACTGCTAGATGGCGCTGATTTCGCGTATCAATCCTCGGCTAACGCTTTTGACTGCATTAATAGAAATATCAAAAAGTCTTCACCAAAGTTGATTTTGGTATCTGATACCTAAATAGAGCAAAACTTAATAAAGTGAATGAACATTAATAAAGTTGGTTAAAAATGTGATTGTTGTTGATAATGATGTCGTTGGATAAACCCTAGATCTAAAATTAACGGTATCAACTCAAGTGATGACATGGAGAATATTGACTAAAATCGGTATTACTTTTGCTATACTGAAGAAAAAGTTAATGGAGCCAATTTTTCTGTTTCGCTGGCTGGAAACGTTTTACGTTATGTTAGTGTTTTCTAAAATAATTGCTACATCTCTAAGTTCTACATGTCTGAAGTTCTACATCTTCAGTATTATAAAATAATGTTACGTTAAAATAATGATATTCCTCATTCGCCAACGTCGTCAAACCGCCCGTTAATCCTTCCAATTTGAAGCACAAATGACCAATGTTGGTTCGGCTCGCCAAAAATCCCCCACAGCGGAGTCAGCCGCAAGTGTAATCCGCGCCGAGGTATCATTGTCCCGCGGTCGTTACTTCCGTCATGTTAGCGCGAGGTGGCCTCGCACGCGCGTCCCACGCTCCCATTGTTGCCGAACGCGTTTTATACTCATTTGGCTAATAGTTTTGTGTTTCGAATATTGTTGTACAGTTTAGCGGCGTAATGAGGGACCGGTGGACCCCTTGAAAAATTATTTCGAGTGCAAATTGGAAATACGTGACTGTTGCTCTCGGCTAACTTAAAAAAACAAGAAGTTTCCAACTATAACTGTAATGGCGAGGTTTAATATAACCCGTTAGGTATTTAATCTCATTAAATATGGCTATAATTTTTGGGATAGTAAAACTTAATGCAAAAGTTGGTCCTGAAACATATAAAACTAAATATAGAAATCAGTAGCTAATATTTCCACCTTTGTCTGTATTTATAAAATACTCGGTGCTGTACCCGACTCCGATCGGGATAATATAGAAAAAAAATTTTTGATAAAAATAACCATCATTTAATTAATAATTTAAATCGAATGGATATTTAGGGAGATCAGCGTGTACGGACATAGTGACACGTGATTTTTTCAGATTGATATAACTATGTAGCTGTTTTTGATCACGTTCAAAATAAATATTTTTCTTACTTTTTCATGTTTGTCCAAATAATAGAATTCTCAACATTTACATTTCTTACAATTATTTCTACAAATAATATAGAGCATAGGATCAGTAATTTCGTTTAGAAAGTTTCACCTTAGATGTGGCATTTCTGAAGCAGGAAAAAATACTTTATTTAAAAAATACAAATCACACTGAGCGCAATATCATTTCTTACAATTATTATTACATAAGCGTTACATGTATTTTTAAATAATACAGAGTGTGAGATAAGTATTTTCGTTTAAAAACGTTCACCTCAGATATGGAATTTCTGAAGCAGGAAAAAAATGTTTTTTTAAAAATATAAGTCACACAGAGCGCAAGATAAATATTTTGTTAAATTACTTAAAATCTGATAAGGCATGTCCATCAATGCCATAACAGCATTATAATATGTTTCGAACAAATGATGACATAAAGTTGTGGATTGGTTACGGCCTGTGACAGGTATTCAATCAAACCCAGCCAGGTTCGTTGATTTGATTGAAACATTTAATCGAGTTAAAAGTTGCCGAGGCCGTCCTTTTGTTAGCTCGCTTGCACGCGATGTTAAAGTGTATTCAATGGTCACACTATTTTCTGATTTTTTCAAAAGTTATTTTATCACTCCAGAGGCGGTTCAGTAGTTACCATTTTATAAAGCGTGTCTAAATTACCTAATGAATTTGTCAAATGTCAAAAAACATTCGTATTATGGGGCCGCTGATTTTGATAAAAACGAAAAACTGCATTATTGTTTTTTTTTTATTATTACTAGCCAGAAATTGTATTAGTTGTTTCTGAGAAGAATAGAACCCCTGTATTATTGCATCAGCCAATAGAGTAGCTTATAAGAAACAGATTCTGTTGTCTGTAGCAAACTAAAGCGAAGTGTCGATTTTTAATAAACTAATTCATATTTAAAAGTTTATATTCATACATTACCCGTAAGAACGGAAATAAGCAATATAAGGAAGGTTCTGACATGGCACCTAATTCCTATGTGGTGTGTTAGGCTAATATCTGACGGTCAGTTTGATATTAGTCATCCGTGCCCAATTACATAAAAAAACCTTGTTCCCATGCAAGTGGGATAGTGTTTAGCTAATAAATGTGTGTTCTATGTGACTGGACATGGCTGGCTAAAACCACAACCACAATCATAATATTAACCGAATACACTGAATTCCTGAATAAATTGGGTCCTGCCATGCGGATCTACGAGGAAGACGACATTGAACTGGATGGAAAACACGGACAACTTATAATTACTTCTTCGGCCATATTTTCATACAATGCGATGGTAACAACCCAGGCAGCCTGAACCTTATCACCTAGCGGGGAAAGGACGCACTTTTCCAACTCAGAGAGTAAAAGAAAGTGGTGCATGAACTGGGCGGAGATTTGAACCCCGACCTCTGGCATATAAGGCAAGTAGTCCCTGCCTTACTAAGCTACGAGCCGGTCAAACATGTACAACAGTTCCGAAAATATCCAAACCACGTTACCTTCTAATACATCTGCCACAAAACATCGTTCATATAACAGCGCCCTCGGTCCAACCCGCACAATGGCAGTATCACGTCGGCATCAAGACGCATTTGGTAATTGATTCGTGGCGCAGAGTTTATCACGACAATGGAACCAGAGACATAGTAACACCAGAATAGTACGGTATATTCCTACGATGGTGTCCAACGCCGCCGCTTGGATATGTGTGCATTCTATACACCTGGCACACAACAGCAATCAACTCTCTGTCAACTCTGACAGCCTATTCATTTAATTTAATCTAGCTTTCCTAAGATCTATTATTACTGTCCGTGGTATTGATTATGTCTTGTAAATTGAAGACTCTAAGAGTATGTATACACATAATGGAGGAAAATATATGAATAAATGGGAAAAGAAAAAACAAATAAGTACTATTTAAATGACTGTTTGTCCATGTATCGTTACAAAGTCATGTATTTCCGGATATTGACTGGTTATCAGTATTGTCATATTTTGCAATTCTAGGTTTATATTATTTCAAAAACCAAAAAAGGAGCCAATATAAAAAATATCCATTCATCTATATTCATACTACAATATCTCGAAATTAAAATAGGCGCGGCAAGTATTCTAGGCACTTTGGGGCAATCATCGGCTGACTTCAATGAAATATTTTAACTTTAACGTAACATATTTCATTGGATCGCTCTCCGATCCACATTTTTCTTTACTTTTAGTTTGATTTGAATTTTACTTTTAGATGTTAGACTGTTAATATTAATTTAAGATAATTTTAGTTCATCGTAATTTTATTTTTATTAATTTTATTAATTACATTTATGCTTGTATCAAAGTAGTCGATATTGGACACCGATAGACGACGATCGTTGTAGTAACCGTGTCCTACACTGGCGGCCGTGGACAGGCAAACGGAGTGTGGGAAGACCACCCGCCAGGTGGGAAGACGACATCAAGTGCGTCGGCGGAAAGCAGTGGTTCCGTACCGCTGAGGGCCGAGAGGACTGGAGAAGGATTGGAGAGGCGTATGTCCAGCAGTGGACGCAAACACGCTGACTGACTGACTTTCGTGTTTATACAATAAATATATCGGCTACTGCTTAAAAAAAACATCAATGTAGATAGATTCATTAGTAAGTAATTATGATAATGTGTGCTAAACGAAGTAAGACAAAAAATATATAATGTATACCTTTTAGAAGAAAAGTTTATTGCAAAAGAAACATCAACGATTGCGAGTCCGATTGGTGTAGTCGGGGATAGTGCCATTGTGTAAGTACCATGAGTGCAGATCGCGTGCACATAGAAACCGCTTTCAGTACCATTCGATGGAGATAACGTACTATTCCCGTTTTATTATGCCAGAGACGGCAACGCCCATTCTGGTCGGACCGTATTTGCAGAATCGTCCAACGGGGCTCCAGTGGAGCAATCGCCGGGATTGACTTATTGTAATGTGAGCGTCTAATCTAATTTGCTTTTATTGCTTGCGCTCGGTGGAGATTTACTTGTAACTGTTGTGTTCGTACTAAATGTTTACCTTCACGACTTTAAATTTCCTAGTAGGTATGCCTTTATAGTACTAGACTCGCGCACCGACAGACAAAAACGATTGAGCAGTGCAAAGATAAAATCTATGGCTTTATTTTTTGTGGAACTGCTCATGGCTGTGAGAATTCAAATATTTGAAAATAATACAAGTTGTCCCACGACCATTCTTTCCACGCGAGTCGTAAGACGCCACTGAGGAATTTGTTGTTAATGGTTAGGATTCCTCTTCCACGTACATCTGTGAATCCCTTTTCTTGCTTCCCGGTGGTAGACCTGTATTACCATCGTATAGAATTAATTATGGTTGAAGCGGGAATGAAGTTTCGCCTTGTTTTCCATCCTTTCCAATGTAACCGTGCTTGCAAAAGAGAAGGTCCCGGCATGTCACCTAATTCCTACGCGAATGCGATTGTGTTCAACTAATATCACGACGGTGGATATGGTATAAGCCACCCATGTCCATTATCTTAAAAAAAATGGAAATTAATGAAGAGAAATGTAATTAATCATTTTATCTGAATTCACATAGACGGCTTAACATCTCATCGTCTATCGTGTACAACTTCATAATGCGCAATTATCAGTCATATTACCATACATACGAGCAATCCTGAGAGCCTTATACCGCCAAGAAGCATAAACCCCGAGCCGTATTCCCACAATAATAGCCCCAAATAGACAATAAAGAAAAACCGAAGACGCGATAAATCTAGTAAATAAAATGAGTCAGTGTTGGCAGCGGTAATACAAGAATCGCCGGAGCGGGCGAATGTGGCCATATAAATAAAGTTTAGTTTTCCGTAATCGAGTTATGGGAGAATTATGTTTATTGCCGAACATTCTGTGTTGCCCGCATCTCCCCTAGCGTCCGAGAACTTACTGATATTATTAGAATGGTTTTCTCTTCTTGATTTTTTTCAAGGATTGCATAAATTGCTATTAAGAAGCTTTTCCAAGCTATCATGTCATATTAATGTAAAATAAACTTGTCGATAAGCAATACATTAAATTATGCTAGTATGTTTATGCTTAGCGCGGTGTTTGGCGTATTCAAATGGCGGTTCTCAAATAAGAGGTGCCAGATGACGCCCATGGGTGTTAGAACTTTCATGGGGCCGTAAAAACCACAGGCAAACCAGAAGGACCCCTGGTTGTACCTTGGGAGAAACACCTCAGCAGTACGTGTATTCCATAGTCCACCGACCCTATAAATGAAGTATTTACAGGTTGGTTCTGACTCAAGGAATGTCAACAGTGAAAGGGGATGCAGGAAGGGCGTTAGGTAGCTCCGAAAAGCATTATCCATGGTAGGGACGATGGGACACACTAATATATAGAGAGACTCTGCATCCCTTAGAAAATGGAGGGCCTATCAATGTGGTATTCGTAAGTGCAACAATAAAATAAAAAAAGGCGTGTTAGTTTATGAAGCTTAACAAAGTTCTTCCAGCTTTCTTCAGAAACAAACGCGTCGAAGTAACAGCTCACCGAAATGTTTAAGAGGGTAGAAACCTCTTGACTTTACGGGTGAATCCAGCGTACGCGGCTACGCCCTCACTAAAGGCCGACAAAAATCGTCTATTTTTCCCCGAATTTTCTCATTTAACACTACTGCTCATCCTTCGGGTGAGAACTTAAATGATGGTAATTCGCCTAGATTTGATGGGAAGAATTATAGTAAGTAAAGGTATTTACAAATTAGAAGACAAGACAGAAGGACAGACGAACAGATGGACGCCTGATGCTGCATTTCAGAGTTATTTAATGTAATAGTCTAGTTATATTATGAATGTGCTGAAAATGAAAACTCCACTGTCAAATACTGAATATTTAAATGATACAAATATTTTAAGTTTCCTAATATATCATCTATTATATAATTTTTTAAATTAATTAAAAATAATTTTATTCAAACTTATCTCCAAAAAAATACCAAAAAAATTATGTTAATTTGGGTGCATCGTATGGGCTTATTCTTAATATCTTTATCTGTTTCGTTCACAGTCGCTTAGTAATCCGGTACATTTGGGATGCCCATTACATGAATTTATTTGTAAAATCATGTAGGTAGTTTACCATAGGATTGAGTTTGTAAGATGCAGGACTAACGATACAGTTCCCCGGTTCCATGGAATCGTCATGCAAACAACGCAACAGATCCCGCCCAATAAAACCCCCGGCCGTGTCATAGAGGGGCCCATTTCAATTTGTTTGCGGACACAGCCTCGGATCCAACTACTGAAGACACTCTCCGGAAGGATAATAGTTTAAAAAGGTGAGGCACTGAGGGTCCTTCGGTCGGGACACGGCGGTGCTTCACGTTCGGGAACGCTTGACTTTACAACCCGAAGTAAAACGTCCACAAATTGGACGACCCGGCGCGATACACGCCGGTAGCCCGGGGGCACGCAGACTTTTAGTCTACGTCATCGCATTGGCGAACGGCACATGGCAAATTCCAAAACAAGATCTGGGAATTGACCACAGACACTTCAAGAATTGACAATGATTCATATTTGAAGAAAAAAATATTCCATGAGCTTAAATCGGAATTTGGATTTATTATTTATGTTTAGCGAGACACATGGTGCAACGAGGTCTTTGAATAGGTATCCGTCGACGCCCATTTTGAACTGGGACAATCACGCCGGCCGCCCAGGTGCCATTATTATAGGACCCCAGGTAATACAAACCAAAGCGAATAAACCTGTGCACAATACACAAATAAATTAATTTTATTTTAAACTCTGTTTATTTTATTCACAAGTATGCCGCATAGGTATACGCAAAGTCTATAAAACATTTTTTATATTAAGCGCGGCATATGGCGTACAACTGGACCTCTTAAGGTGTTCGACGACACCCATGAGATTTCAAACTTACTGGGGGGCTGCAAAAACCATTTCGGCCACCCAGGTGCTTCTCACACCATGTTTGAAGGACCCCAGGTTGTACTTTGGGGGAAGTACCTCATAAGGGAGTTCATTCCATAGTTTTTCGACCCTAAAGATGAAGGATCTAGAAGTTGAAAGTTCTGTAGGTTGACATTTCGACTGTGCATTTTCTCCCTGTTCCGCGTTCATCGAAGGTAGAAAGGAGGCGGAGATAAAGTTTTATGCAGGTCCAGCGAGCATTCTCCATGGTAAAGACGATAGAATACAGAGAGAGGCCCTACATCCCTTCGGAGTTGAAGGGTCTCCAAATTTAGGGATCGTCGACGAGATGCACGGCCCGACGCTGTATCGAGTTCAGGGAGCCAAGCAGGTGTTTAGCTGAGCCGCCCACAAATGCGAACAATACTCTATGCAAGACCTTATCTGCGCCTTGTATAGGACCAGTTTTTGGTCAGGAAAGAAATACTGACGCACCCTTTTGAGGACTCCCAGATTTTTGAGGCAAGCTCAGCTTTATCTTCGAATCGCCGAAATTAAAGTCATGCGTCAGGTCGAGCCCAAGAATCTCTATATGT
Organism: Incurvaria masculella; assembly: GCA_946894095.1. Lineage (NCBI taxonomy): Eukaryota > Metazoa > Arthropoda > Insecta > Lepidoptera > Incurvariidae > Incurvaria > Incurvaria masculella. The sequence goes on from OX335643.1 coordinate 12,468,647, forward strand.
TACACACAGCACACAGTTGTTTACTGGAAGTTCGGAGCCACACTGAACTGAATACGCTTCCAACTGAACACGCACGCCTGTGTCTTGCTCGCGTTAAACTTGACGAGGTTCTGGAGACCCCATCCGGAAACTTTTTCCAGGGTCTCTTCGAGTGTATCAACGAGACGCGGCCTATTTTTGTCCACTTCAGCCCGGCTTGCGGTCTGGTGACTGGTGTACCTGGCTCCCACCGTGCTGTCGTCTACGTAGCAATCATTTTAGCAAAAATTGAGCAGATCATTAATTTACAGCAGAAAAGGGGTTGGGGGTGAGATATATAAATAAATAGAATCCAATGTGAAGTAATACGATATGTAATTAAAGAAATAAAGTCGTAGGTACAAAGAACTAACGAAAGCTAAAGCTAAAAAGCTAACATTTGCTGTTCCTGTACTCTATTTACTAGCTCAGTAGGGTCGTCCTAAAGGTTACCTTAACACATAAGTAGATTTGATGGTCGCTCCAGGGCTACTATGGCACGTCTCAAGAATATCAAACGCGTTACTGATAGGGTCACATACTCACTTTCAAGAGTAACAAGTAAAATTTAATGTTGGGTTGAGGGGCACTTGACGTACATAGATGATTTTTTTAGAAACTCTGGAATGGGAGACATAATTTTAAGGAACCCAAGTTTATGTGACATGAAAGCTAAATGGCATTTTTTTCTTTCGCGTTCCATCACGTTTGGCATACTAAATGGAAGAGGGGCAGATTATTTTACGCATAGTGAACTTTAATGTAATTACTCAATTAGTTCCGTAGGTATTAGGTACTTTTCCATTTCATTATATTTTACTTACCTTAACAATTGACATGTTCAATGAAATCATAACTAAAACACACGACCTAAACATTTATTTTAAAACATCTAAGTGAAAAAGAGATACAATGAGACAGCCTTTTATACGCGTCACAAATCGAATTATAACATTGACACGAGTTTTGTTACTTTATCAAATTATTATCATATCATTTAATGTCAACTGTTTAACATAAATAATATGATAATCGAATAAACAGGGCCATAATGTGATAGAATCACTACATTGTGTTACTTGTAAGTTCTTTACGCTTCAACGTTTGGGGTGAGCTTGCTGTCTTGTGCTCCCTTCACTCGTACAATGCCAAAACTGGAGACCAATTTAGAATTCCATATTTTTCACTATAATTCTAAAGATTAAACGAAATTTATGTTGTACTTACAAAGGATAAAAAATATCTCACTAATGTTACAGTTAAGTACTTTATAAAGTAACATGTGTTACTGTGAGAGTAAACTAAAGTTAAAAATATACTAGAAGGCTTTGACTGTTTACGATTTTTTACGAAGAGGTAATGTGTTTTTTTTGTTTGCTCGGGTAGTCTTTAGAACAACTGAACCGATTTAAAAAATATCAAAATAATATAATATGCTATATTTATCCCATTGTATAAATATCATATATTAATTCAACAATGTAAAGCTACATTATCACTGTCCAATGTAGACTTTTTTATATTTTAACATGTATACGTTTTACTTCTATTTTTTTGTATTTCTGAATGGAGTCGGTAAAAAACCGTTGCATGGATCGGCTTACGGGGCCCAAATGGTTTGAGATACGTGCAATTTATTTTAGTGTTAAGAACGGCCCGTAAGCTATGCTCCCCATACAAACGTAGTTTACTAATCATTTGGAAACCGCTATTTCAATTAAATTGATATTTAATATCCAATATCAGGTGACAAATATCTGTGTCTGCATGCTTTTTTTTAAATCCAATCCGAATGAAATAAAAACAAAAAGAAAATCTTCATACGAATTTAGTTTTCTCTGTGGTTTGTCCCAGAATCCATTTACCGAAAAAACAAAGCCATTCAGACACAGATATTTATAGCCTAATATTATATACCAAATATCAAGTAAGTTGGAACAGTGGTTTTCAAATTATTAGTAAACTACGTTTGTATGGGAGGCGAAATTTTCTGATGTTTACGGGGCGACCTTAAGGCGGCCCAACCCGGCGGGCCAAACTCATTCGCGGGCACGGTACAAAACCGTGCTGTTGCGCTCTGGGACCTTCTCTGTTTCAAAGAATAAGACAGGCTCCGTGATGAGGAAGATGCAACATGTCCACAAAAAAGACAATGTACATAGTGTATGATTTGGTAAGATTTACGAAAATTTCAATTTCAAAACGACTTATAGCTAAAAGTAAACCACGACCGCTGTAGTCAAAAATCTAACAAAAACCAAATAGATTATAAAACTTGATTAAATAAGCTATGTCTGATGACTAATATTTTTAAGATGTTATTACTTTATCATTGAATAATTCACCTCCAAAGTTATTGTATAAAACGCGCGAAAAATTAGAACTTTCGGATCTTATAACTTAGAAACTAAACACAATTTTACAATGCCAATGGTCATCAGACATCTAGATAATTTTGGATCTCTGACAAGAAATATGGGCGTGATCTTCTTTCCCCTTTTGTATGGGGAGATGAGCGGGATGGGCCACCTTAAGCGCGATATCTGGCGCACGCAAGAACCTCACATAGGAAGTTCCCGACGACGCCCATGAGCTTTCGAACTTTCAGGGGGGGCTGCGAAAAACATGCCGGCCGGCCAGGTGCTTTTTCACACCACGTGTGAAGGACCCCAGGTTGTACTTTGGAGAAAATACCTCGGCAGGGAGTTGATTCCATTGTTTACCGACTAGAGTTAGGATGGATTTTTTAGTACCTACGTATATGGATAAGATTCCTGGCTTCGCTCGGGTTAATATCTCAACCACAGCTCCCCACCTACCGAGTCCAACTGTAATTCTTATCCATCCAAGGATACACTCAAACACACACAAGATATTTCATCAAAGTGCATTTTCAAAAAAAATGCATTCATTTGTCGAAAGGGCTGTATTCCTATTTGTGTTTAGCGGGTAAAAAATTATGGCGTTGCATCTTTGCGAGACCGAGAGAAGAGGGGAGCAAATGATACGGTTATGTTTTGAGTGTAAAATCTCCTGTCGTCGTAAAATTAATCGATTTTAACACCATTAAAATTTTAATTATAAAATCGAGACCAGAAAAGGAACCAATTTCCTAAAATTTAAAATCATTATGAGCACAAAAACAAAAATAGAGCAAATATATCTCAGTCAAATTAATAATTAACATTAGGCAGAGTCAGTATTATTATGTAGCAAGATAAAAAAAACTCGGCAAGCTACCAACAGGCTCTCAATATAATTCCTGCTTTAATCACCCTGCAACTACAGTAATAAATTTAATATAAATTCCTTCTACACTTCTATATATCTACTCATGTTTGCATTCATAGTGTGTAATTAATAGTAATGTAATGTAACAATACACTATGTTTTTCTAACTACATTATGAATCTACACTATGATTCATTTGTTAATTTAAACTACGAATTTAGTGAACTCAAAGCTGGCTAAGATATTAATTATTAATATAGATTAACATAAATTAACAAAAACACGAGATTATGTAAGTACTTAAAACCATTGATGCTAGCTAGAACTAATTAACAATACTTTAATTAACTACTTACAACATATGAATGATATTGTAAAATTTAAAAATATAAAGTAAATTTAATACCAATAGTAAAATCAGGCATAAAGTCAATTCAAAAGGCGGACTTTCGGAAGAGACGTTCTACTCAGTGGAGCACTCGCGACCAACTGACAGTTTAACAAGCTCTCTGCCGGACTCGTATTAAAACTTCGCCGAGAAGAGAGGGTAGTTTTATAAACTTTATAATTGAACCGCTTTGGCGCCTCTTTAGCCAGAATTACAATATATACCTAGATGCATTTAACATTGTGCGGTGATTGTCACATTTATTATCCAAGACAAGAGAAAAGTCGTAGTAGGTCTTAAATGGTTAAGTTCGATACAGTTTATGTTATGGTTTTGTTTGAGATGACTTTTGTAATTAATAAAGCGATGAATAGGTAAATTTCCCAGCTGCTATCACAGGTTTAACAATATTATGCAATGAGTTATGAAATGCTAAGCTGTTTTGGCGTTAAGTTATCCGTCGTGTCAGCAATTGCGTCAGTGTAGATTCTAGTATGATATAAGATAGAACGTTAATTTTAATTTGACCAGTGCTTTGCTTTAACATTTATTCATTAACAAAATGTCATAACTTTCTGTTGTAGAGGAAAATTACAAAAAAAGTTAAAATTTTAAAACAAGCTAAAATACAAGGCACATTTTGCACGGTTTTACTCAAGTAGAATGGCAATAGAAGAAGTAAAATGGCAAGAAGAATCTATATTTTACAAAGGCCAAGAAGTTAAGACCATTTGAAGAGATTGGAACATTTTCTAGGCATGAAACATGAATTATTTAATATTTTAAGCGCCTAAGGATTGTTTGAAATCCGGATAATCTAAAAACGTCATCTCTGGTGCTATTACTGGCTTCCGTGCTCCGATATACGGTCTCAGGCCACTTAGCGGATTACAGTTGTCAACCTCTATTCGCCCAATGAATAAGTCTTTGTTTTGATGAAGCTAAAACACGTGCCGGTCTGGAATTACTAACGAATGATTGTGTACATATATTGAATTAATATATAAGTAATCCATGAAAAAATATAAAAGTGGTAAGAAAAACAAAAGATATGTAAAAAAGAATTAATCAGAGATTATGTGAGAAACATAATAATATTATGAGTGGCTACGACAAGGGTACTCGGAGACGTCCAATTTACTCGATTATTACGCCGCTCTTCTTGCGCCGAGATCAACACTCGAGTGGAGTTGTTTCTTCGACCAATAAAGTTAAATTCTTCGCCGGTCGGCAATCAGTTGTGTCAACAGACGCGGCCGCTGCGGCGCTGGGTGGCACATTCCTCCCACTTCGACCATGACATGTTTAAATTAGGATCAAATTGCCTTCGACACTCTTGAAATGTTTGACGATGCGTTTTGTTTTTGTATTTTTTTATTTATGTTATTATCGCCTGTAACATACTTAGATTTATCATTATCGGCCAGCTCGTAGCTCAAGGGCAGAGAGATTCTATGGTTCGATCCCCGCTCGGTTCATGCACCATTTTCTTTCTCTTTCTGAGATGCATTTCGTCGCAAATACTATTAGTTCCATAGTTCGGAAGTCATGTACAACTGTAGGTCCCCTTCTTCCATGCCATGCCAGGACCTTCCCTTTATGAGCACGTTACATTAAACTGGATGGAAAAGACAGACAATTTTTCATTGCCGTTTCGACCATCTTTTCATCCGACGCGATGGTACGAATCCCGGTGGGTTTAACCCTACCACCTAGTAGGGGAAGGGACATATAGTTTTAATGGGTTCTGAAAATGGAACGGCTTATCTCGCGCTTAGCAAAAAAACTTCTGCTTTATTTCAACTTTAACTTGAACTTTATTTAAGCAGTCGCGGCCTCTACTCTCATCTACAAAATAGAATATAAATCGATGTGCGCTCTTCCTGGATTCGAGTCCATGAAGGTAATCTTATTCAACGCACTTGATGCAGACTATCTCGTTACGCTAGAAGCTCAATAGCCTCGAAAAATACGGCAGCTTTCCGCATCCCGGGGCCCCGAAGCATCGTGAAGTCGCTCAAAAGCTCCTCGCTGGCGACCTCTTTCGGAAAGCTTTCATGCCGCTCTATCGCAAGTGAAAGATGTTGGCTCTCCCAGCTACGTAGAATGCCTTGGATTCTCCTGTCCCTGCGATTTAAGCTTTTTCATACGATAACGCTAATTGTAAATGGTGGGTAAATTTCATGAATTTCGGTAATTGGAAATTATGTGCATACATAAGATATACGTAATCTCAAACCGAAGGAAACTTTTTATTTTGTTTTAGAGTTGTCTCTACAACATACACAAAAAAAATGTTGTGATTGATATTTTGTCTAGTGATACTGGCTAAAACCACCGGCCAAGTGCGAGTCGGACTCGCAGACGAAGGGTTCCGCACCAATATTTACCTTTTTTTTGTTATAGCGGCAAAATAAATACATACTCTGTGAAGTTTCAGCTACCTACCTATTACGGTGCATGAGATACAGCACTGTGACAGTCGGACGGACGGCCAAACGGATAGTGGAGGCTTAGTAATACGGTTCCTATGACACCCTTTAAGTACGGAAACCTAAAAAGGAAAAATGACTTGTGAAGGCCTTATAGATTCCTTCGCGGGTCCCAAGGGAGGGCCAGTCCCATTTATTGGAAGTTCAAGAATGTGGTTACTTACATTGCCATTGGTTCTTCTAAATATAATCTAAACTGGTCGGAGTGGCAATGTGGCCATGCTCGTAAAGAGATGGTCCTGGAATGGCATCTAATTCCTTCAGGAATGCAGTTTGTGAGGCTAATATTATTACGGTGGCTATGGTATTAGCCACCATGTCCAGTTAAATACACTGACGTAATAAAACTTGCAGCGATTCCCCAGACTTATTTACTAAGTAACAGCTTATAGGAGCCAAAACTAGCAGACATTATATTGATTTGTCTTAGAATATGCTTTCATGACCCCTCCCCTAACATTTATTTCCACCATCAAGATGATCACAAAGGTGTCGTAAATGAATTCAGTTATTTTTTAACTTTTTGCAAGGTTTCGTTCGGTACTGAAGAAGCGAAGACCTAAGTCATCCACCATAGCATAGGGGTGTGGCAATAGTACCCAATCGGGTAACTACACTAGGGGTTTGTTAAATTAGATTTTTTGGTATTTAGTACTAAACAGATTGACAACAAAAAAAAACATACAGACGAATTGATAACCTCCTCCTTTTTTTGAAGTCGGTTAAAAATAATTATAATATAACTTGTAACTAGTCTTACCTGTGTAAAACCCAACGTTGCCGACTGTTCTTTGCAGCGCAATCCACGGAATAGTGCAGGGGACAGGTACTCGTACCCACATTGTATGGGCATTATTATTCAATAAAGGTTTTTTTATACTTTTACTTGACTTTAATTTTACGTACCATCACGCCGCTTCACCGGGCTAGCCAGGGATGATGAGGCGCCATACGGTACGATCAGAGCAATGAATAAAACTCTAAGTACATGCTCTTCAATAATGGCATAACCACACGAACTAATGAGCTTGGCTAGCCACGGTAATGAAAACAATTCTATTCACAACAATGTGTGTATAAAACATGGGTTCTTCCGAGCGAGCACTCTCCAACACCTTGAGAGCATGCGTTTGACGAGGGTTATATTGACTTATCATTTTATTGTTCCCGAATAAAAGTAAATAACGTTATTGTAACACAAGCGCAAATACCCGGCATCACTCGCCTTTTGGAGCGAAGCATAACGGCACACAAATCTACAATTTTCCAAATGGACATCGGATGGTTAGAAATTCTTAGACGACTTAAAAATAAGACAAGAAAGTGCATGTTTCGACCCATTTATAAGTGGGTTACAAAGGTTGGGTGAGACACCCTCTATCATGATATTAGTTAGCCTTACATACCATGCCAGGTCCTCTCTTGTATTGCACAGCTACATTGAGCTGGATGGAAAACACACTTTAAATTGCCGCTTCGGCCATTTTTCATTCAACGTGACGGTACCCACCCGGGCGGGATTAACCCTACAACTAAAGAAAGTTACCTTGAGTTTCGCGTGGAATCTGAACCACGGACGGCAAATCTCTTTCTTTGCTCATAAGACATGCACGGGAAGAAATACAGTGGGTTTGCTTCTATTCATTTTAAATGCAGGACACCACGCATCACACAAAATGCTTAAGGTACATAATTTGTAACTTGTTAATTAATATTTTAAACGTAATTCGAGGGATGGTTTTTAGATTATCGCACAGTATTTCCATAATTAATTGTTTTTGTAATGGCTTGGCGTATCGGTGTTTTATTTGGTATAAACTTCGCCACGTTTTAAATAAAATATTTATATTATATACTTTAAAATAATTTACGAATGGCACTTAGCATTCACTGCCACACATGCTTAAGTTTATTTGTTTTTTTTACCTATACGGTACATTATAGGCCCGCTTAGACAAACGGACAGACACCCGAACATCGGTTTTATAGAAGCGCTTTTTGTATCCCAGAAATCCATTGTCAGCGGATATTATTTGTACAATGCACTAATGAGTGTGTAGCAGAGACGATCGCCTCTTTGTCGAAAGGAAATTCGAAAGATAAATATTGTAAGAACGACGGCCATTGTGTGCCACACGAGAGTGTTGCCTTTTTATTATGAGTTTAATTATTTATTAATGTGGCACCGAATCGAGCCTTCCGGGAACTGAACTGGGTGGGCGAGTTGAGTATTTTAATATTATTACAATGTCGCAAAGTGAAGTCTATTTTATATCAGTCGGTTGCCTCACGAATCGAAATATCGGCATGTGGCAACTAGTCACTTGTAAATATAGATAAGGGAATGCCAAGATGTTTTAGATATGCAGACCGAAGCCTATATATATATATATATATATATATATATATATATCTCCTACCTAGAAGTTTTCGAGCTCGATAGTTCAGCGATAGTCCGCAAATCCGCTGTTATGTGCCTCACTGAGCGTGGTTTCGCGAGGCGAGGTGTATTTTGGCTTTTTAGGGTTCCGTACCCAAAGGGTGCGAACGGAACCCTATTACTAAGCCTCCACTGTCCGTCCGTCCGTCCGTCCATTCGTCCGTCCGTCCTTCTGTCACAGAGCCGTATCTCATGACCGTTATAGGTAGACATAGGTAGACCGTTGAAAGTTTCACGGAGTATGTATTTGTTTTGCGGCTATAACAACACTTAGGTTATAATAATAATAAAAATTAAAGGGGGCCCCCATACAAAAAACGTGATTTTTTGGTGTTCAATCTTGAACGATGGTACGAAACCCTTCGTATGCGAGTCCGGCTTGCACATGGCCGGTTTTTTTAATCGAATTCAAAAATTCTGTAAATATAGTTCCTTGTGGTAAAAAATAATAAGTATTGATTTGCCTAAATATATTAAAGGAAATTGCCTTTATTGTATTAAAGTTCACAGTTCATTGATTTGATAGAATTTTCTAAATGCATTACATACTTGTACTGCATATAAGTTGGCATCGCTTTTCTTATCCATAAAATAATGATCATACTGTCCTACGCAGCTTAGCTTTGCTGGAGATATTTTCCTGACCTATCTCAATAGTACAATATTAAGTATTTAGTTGTAGCGATACGGTTAAACGTGCATGCACTCACATTTCACACAGCCTGCCGGATGACGGTTGACGCTCGCATCCTGTGTTGCCACTGTCGACCGAGTGGTGTTGCCATTGTGCCGCGAAAAAAATACAAACCAGTGTGGCCAGCTTATTTATTTAATAAAATAACAACATTTCAACGGGAGCCATCGGCGATAATTGCCGTATTAAAAAGGACAACTTGGCATTATTGTGGGAAATAATTTTTATAGACTATACTTTTGTTGCGATATGGATAATGTTTAGACTTGAGATAGCATTAAAGCAGAAAAATCTACTGAAAAACTACAGTGGAAAATTAAATTTCTTGTAATTGATGATAATATGATCACCTCTTTTAATTATCTGCTTATGCTTGCAGGGAAGCATAAGCTTCGTGATGTTATATTGCTATGTATGCATAAAAAAAAATAGTAATTTCATAAATTCGTTAATTTTCCTGCATTAGATGTACGCACACTCTTTCATTAGTATTTTTTAAGATGTCTTGATTACCGCAGACGAAGAAGATTCGCGCGAAGAAGCAACTTTGCCGGAAGTAAAAAAAATTTTTTTTGTTATAGCTAACCAAGTATACAATAAGATAAATAAAAAAAAGAGAAAGAATCCTGTATGAAGTTCTGACCTCGTAATTCGACTCCTCGTAATTATTGTTACAAATGAGTTAATATAAATAATACTAGTCGTTTTATTTTATTTCAATCCGACCGAGTTGAGATATTCTTAAGTTATGTCATTAGTATCGGCTCGTTAGGTCCAAGTCATACTACGTTGACATCAAATATTGCTTCGCTTTGCTATCTGGATATTACCAATTTAATAAATGGAACCGAGACGAAATAGACAAACTTCAAAGATAGATACGAAAAATAATTATCAACGCAGCGAAATCAGATAATTAAAAAACACCGCACCCTATTTTTGCCTATATTTAAAAAAAAGAACCATCTAACTGTCGGAACCAGTGTACCAGCTTTTTTTTAAATTATTACCGATATGCATTGGCATATCGATTTTGCCAAAAGTAAAAAAACTATGTTCTCATTCCTTGAATACTTGATTGAAGAAATACCCCTACTATCAAAATAAACCTCTATGGAATAAATATTCTGTTCCCTACTTAAGATTGGTGAAAAATCTCCATTCGCTAAATCCAAACTAAATCCACATATTTAGAGCTGCAGCACTAATTCGCCTCCCGCATTTCCAATTAGGCCGACCCCTCTCCCCCCGTCCCTCTACTCCCCGCCCGCCCTGCTCCCGCCCGCCCACAGATGGTCCCATTCGCCAAATCCACTTCAGCCATTGAACACTTTAATAAGATACACACGTCGCCAGATTTATTATTTGCTTAGCTTTACTTACTGAAGGGAATGATTACTTGTGGGGTTTGACAAACTGGTGCTTTATAAAGTGCGGACTTGGACCATTTTAGTTTTCTAGTTATTATATTATATTCCATAAATCAGGAAAATAATATCACATTTATTATAGATTTAAGATTTGGAAATGAGCTAGACTTGGATGGCCAGAACTACTTTTATTTTTTTTATGTGACCTGGCATGGATACCTAATACCACACAACAACCGTTATGATATTAACCCAATACACCTCATTCCCGAAGGAATTTGGTTCCATGCCAGGACCTTCCCTTTATGAGCACGGCTACATTGAACTGGATGGAAAACACGGACAATTTTTCATTGCCGCTTCGACCATCTTTTCATCCAATTCGATGGTACCAACCCGGGCGGGCATAAACCCTACCACCTAGTAGGGGAAGGGGACCTACAGTTTTTCATGGATTCCGAACCATGGAGCAGCTCGCATTCGTAACGAAATGCACTTATCGGACTCGGAAAGAGAAAGACAGTGGTGCATGTCGGTATTGAACCCAGGTCTCTGGTACGCTAGGCCAGTCCCCGCGCCACTAGGCTACGAGCCGCTCAACTATCGAAGGAATTTTATACCTTGCCAAGACATTCCCTACAAGAAGATCGGCAATATTCAACTGGATGTATAACACGGACAATTTTTTATTGCCGCTTCGACCATCTCTCATCTAATTCGTTAGGGCGACCCGTAGTTAAGTAAGGGCCACACAAACACCAAGCTTGAACTCCTGGAAAGAAATCCGGATGAGGGATCGGTTCTCACAAACTCAAAAGTAAATAAAACCTCCTCTCCACAGAAATACTAAAAGCACCGCTTTTTTGAGTCATATACTAATATATGTAATATTCAAGTAATTATGCAATGAGACAAAATCCCTAAAAAAACGCACTCGGACTCGCACACGAAGGGTTCATTATCATCGTATAAAATTTAAGCGAATCACGACAATATAGACGTTTCTAGCATCGGGGACCCTTATATTTTATACATATTTTAATGTTTATTATTTGTTATTGCTACAATAAAAATACACACTGTGAAAGTTTTACTGTCTACCTATTGTTCATGAGATACAGCCCTGTGACAGACTTAGTAATAGGGTTCCGTTGGCACCCTTTGGGTACGGAGCCCTAAAAAACATGTGTCCCTAGACACATAATTGGGTGAAACGAGGTGGACATGAGTCAAACGGTGGGCACCCCGAGATCGAATAACAGTGCGCGGGAGCCAGATTTGGCACTATTAACAGTGTTTTTGGAATGCGGAATTTACTTTGTACGGAACCGTAATACATCGGAATGTACCCACAGCTGCCTGCAGCAGGTGCCACAAACCGGACCCAATATTTACCGCGGTCGTTATAACAATTCGTCTACTTATTCCGGCGATGATTACTGTCATTGTCCCAATTAGTCCAGCGATTGGTGGACTCTGTTTGAACATTGGACCAATTACGAAATGCGCCGAGTCACCCAGTCTAGTTGGTCGGTTTGACGGATCGTCAACTATTTGGAGCTGCCAACGCGTTAGCACGCCTTCCGACCGAGACTACCACTATCGGAAAGTTTTATTAGTGCTCTCTAGGTAAAGGCATGGTGCACTGTCATATAAAAACAAAGACGGCAATCTCCATCAAGATTAATATTGCAAGGGCTCAAAAAATCTTTCTACCGACTAAAATATACGGCACATGCCGTTTTTTATTTTAGATGCATCGTTGTTGTTATAAAAATATAATTATTTTGAAAAACTGCTGGTAACATGTTTTTAATAGCGTTTGAGCGTTATTATGATGGAGATTGCTGGTTTTGATAGAGACTCGACGATATTGCCGTTTTTGCTTATAATATGAATGAAGAATGCGGCTTTTGTCATGCTGTCATGTTGATTGGCCGATATGGATATTGCCGCCTTTGCTTTGGATCGTTTGGGAGATTGCCGTATTTGCTTTACTTTAAATCTCGTACACTTTAAAGTTTACTTGAGAATGCCGCTTATGATGGCGGTCAGAAAGTCGTAATGGATTGTAGTCCATAAAATAATAATGTTGCATCATTAGTTCAATTTATACATTAGGTGGACTTGTTGGCTTTCCTTTCACACACTCATCATCTCAACTACTTGTTCACAAATGCTTCGTTAATTGTTATACTTGTAAGAGTCAATCAAATCCTAATACCAATGCTTTCATACATGTGACAAATCCATTTCCAGATAAAAGTATTTTATATAAGCTCTCTTTTTTCGACGATCTGAAAATTAAACGACGAATAAAAGTCTACATCTTGGCTAAGTCTCTGAAAGGGGCCATGCCCTCGGCTACCGGACTTGAGAGGGGACGAGATAAAATTCAATTATGAAATTTGAAATCCGGACCCTCGAAGAAAGGACGATAATATAAATTGATGTCGGTTGCATAATGCCGCCTTCTCCGCGACCACTTTGTGTTGCAAAATCGATATTCTGTACGTTTTCTGGCAAATTGGACACATACTGCAAATGGTTTTGCAGTATTGAAATAAAAAATAAACTGCGAAGGAAACACCCAGATATGCGAAGCCTGGGCGACTGATCGCAATTGTTCTTTTAGTGGGGTTTAATTATCACCCTCATTCCTTATCACCCAGGTGATTCCAGTTTTTCAATGGAGGCTGGATGGGTTATTATCTCAAAATCTGTAACAAAAGGAATTCACTGATTCTTAAAAATAGACGATTGAAAATCTCCGGAATTCTTATAAGTACATAGACTATTCTGTGAAACATGATATAATTGTAAAACCGGCCAAGTGCGAGTCGGACTCGCACACGAAGGGTTCCGTACCACCGTACAAGATTTAACTCAAAAAAATCACGTTTTTTGTATGGGGCCCCCTTGTATTTTTTTTTATTATTTTACCTATTTGTTGTTGTAGCGGCAAAATAAATACACACTCTGTGAAAATTTCAGCTCTCTACCTATTACGGTTCATGAGATACAGCCCTGTGACAGACGGACGGACGGACGGACGGACGGACGGACGGACGGACGGACAGCGGAGGCTTAGTAATGTGGTTCCGTTTTCACCCTTTGGGTACGGAACCCTAAAAACTCTTTTCAACACTGAACTCAAGGTGGAAACGTACACGGGAACGCGAACGCAATTTGTTTTCGCAAAAGGATTATTTCGACTCTACTTCAAATCTGTTGCTCCAGATAATGATTTATAATGACTACTGTATTATTATATTGCATGCAACATATAGGTGTTATATTGATCAATATTATTTTATTTCTAAATAACTGTGCTCAGGAGCCAGATTGCACCAGTGATTCTGATTATTTTAATATTTAAAATACCGATGTACGGAATGACTTTTATAATTATTTGGTGTGCGTGTGTTCGTAATTCTTCTCCTCCTAAACGGCTTGACCGATTTTAGTGATGTTTTTAATACTTATAGGGACACTTGGTTAATTCTCACCTATAGTTGGACCCGGTAGGTGGGGCTATTGTTAGGGTCTGTGGCAGGACAACCTCTGCCTACTGGGTATTGTTTATAAAACTTAGGTTGATGTTTTCCAGATAATGGCACTATCTAGATTTCGTTGAAGACCCAGCTGGCTATTCGAACCGCCTTGAGTATTGTATATTTTAATAAATACATTTGGAATCAGTCACGTTTATAATAGCAACACCGCCCCAATCAACCTTGCAATGTACTCTTCAAATAAGCATTGGCCAGTGCGTTGCCCCACCGCCATCTCCACAGACTTGCCCATCTTCTTGCTTCACACTATTGCTGCTATTTTTGCAACAAGAACTATTGCTACCAGAACAAGTCACCATTTAGTCAAAAAGCCGCAAAGTGCGTGTGCCAAATATGCCGACATTTACAAGCGGGCGTACGACCAGCTCGATTTGTATGGAGTTTGAACATGAGACGTGTGAATCGCGTCATGCGCGCATGTAATGTTTCCAGTGCTGTGGCCGAAACTCATCGATATTATTAAGTGACATCATTTGTGCCTCCAAATTGCCAGCGCAACTGACAGCCAAATTGCCAGCCCACAAATTATTCCAACAAATTGGAGAATAAACTAACAATTCCAAATTCGAAAATCCATTTAACGGAACGTCTGCACCTGATTGGTCGACACGCCCCGAGCGCCGCACAATGGCGCGACCGGCGGCGCTCGCGAGTTTCTTTTATTCTGGCAACACCGCTGCAGCGGCCGTCAAAATTGCAGGTTTCCATTTAAGCGGGATGAAATGTCTTCGCTTTGAATGGCCGGGATATTATAATGCGCGACCGCAAATACGCAGTGCAGTGAATGGTCCCGATTGCGAATTACTGGAGATATGTTTACATAGCGCGATCATTTTGTTTGCGCTCTGCGCTGCTGCTGTATGCTAAGATCCTATTTAAATACCTGCTTTACATATATTGAGGTTCTTATGCCTGTCATCCAAATACAGTACTTAAGTAAATATTATGCGGGATAAGCTTTCGTTCAAATCTAACTGGAATCATTACGTATACGAGTTTTGCAGCAATCATTGACGTTTTATTTTAATTTGAAAAGGGACGGTTCTAGAACCATAGAAAATATCACCATCTGCCAGTAAACTATTTATGTTAGAAGACTTAAAAATTTACTTTAGTTTTTGGATCTCGTATAGAGCGTTTGCTAAAATATGCATAACTTGCGTTTATAAAAAGGACGGTATTACAATAGCCACCGAAATAAAGAAAACATATATATAATACATAAATGTACCTAGTATCATATAAATCAACCAACTCAAGGCAGACTATGTTCACTTTTTTTGTTGCGTTTTCGTTGACTAAGCTAAAATGGTAAATGTAATTACAAACTTTTTCCTTAATTATGGTCGGTAAGTTAAGACAGGAACTTTTTCGATCTTACTTCTCTCGACTGTCCCACTAAATTCCAAGTTGCAGCCGTAAAACGGTAGAAGACCGTCACGAGGCTATGCGCAGAAAACCGCAGGAGATTCAACCTTGCAACAGTCAAATCTCTCGACACATGCCGAACGTAGGGTTACAGACAACGATAATTGCTACCATAAATTGTGAGGGCGCCATCTATGCGCCGGCGACGCAGATTAAATTCTAGGGTCGCTTATGCCCGTGGAGTATATGCTACGTGGAGGTAACGCAGTTTTGGGGAGTTCTCTATTGAAATTAAATTACATGAAACAAGTACTTAATTTTCAGCCATACGGTTAGAGAAAGGCGGAAAATAATGCTGCAAGGCATTCTCTATCATGCAACCTTAGAGGCTGGTAAAAAAATTAAAAACAAAATTGATAAACGGAAATTTGATTAACCTCAACATAATATTTATTAAAGTAATTACATTGAAATGCATATGAAATACATAGTAACATATTTATAGGCATAAGATGCATAAACAAATTTATTCTTGTAAAATATATGAACAGATTTATAAGTACATATGTATATTGTGATGATTGTTTACAAGTGAAAATAACCAGTTAGGTAAGAAGGATATGACTCCTCCTTTAATATGTAATTGATGGAGATGCACGTAAATCAAGTTTACGGTCAGCGCTAACAGTAAAAGAATCTGTGTAGAAGGAAGAACTATGTCCCGAAATACCAAGAAACATATTATATGAGGACCTGAGAGAGCCATCAGTACTTAAGGGTTCTATTCAACAGTTTTGAACCCGAAACATTAAAAACGTTGAGTATGATTTTAAATCAATTGTGAGTATGGCATCTAGAACAGAATTTTGGGTTATAGATTGTTCGACGGCTTCTCATTACTCCTAAATGTTTGTAATATTTTCAAGGCGAGTTATGCGAATGTTTACCTACCAATTTAATTTCATCGTTTTCTTCTTACTTTGTAAGCAAACATTTTCTGGCGATTTGTAAATGCATTTATATTTATATAAAATTACAATAATAGCTACAACGCCTTTCTAACCTTTTTTCAAAAGAACTAAGTGCAAGTCCAGTATTTCCTTTAATTAAATTACGCAGCTACATTAACTGGGCGCAAACCATGTGATTTGTTTCATTCTCACTTCGGCTTACTATCTTTCAATTGTTTTCCTAATCCAAGTTCTCCAACTTCCCCAACTCCTTCTAAATTCTCCTCCTTCCTCACTCTTTTTTTTTAAGTTTCATCCACAGTGTATGCGTGTACAATTTTTTCTGCTCTATTTAGTGACCTCATTCTGTTTAGGCACTTCATGTGAAGCCTGGACCTGCGCGATCATGGTTAATCAATTAGTTGTTTGGACATGTGTATAAAGAATTTCTACACTTAGCGGGGGATTGTCGCCATTATGACCGTGCTTCTTAAACTTTTAAGTCCTATAGGATAAAAAAATAATGTATGCACTTTATTTACAGTTTAAAATAAGTTTGAGACTCAAATATGGTAAGTAATGTAATAAGATTATAGGATGCATCGATTTCAGTAAGCTCTGTACTATAATCGCGATACATATTTTACACTGGAGATGTCCAAACATACCTTTCAATAATACTACCTGATTTTTTTTAAATAAAAAAGTATTATTTAGGTTTCTGTTCAGATTTCGTGGATATGGTAGGATGTGCATTAAAGCTTGTGAAATATATTTTACTTATTACGTAGAAACATTTACAATTACGTCCTTTTGTAAATATATCAAGAATATTGCTAGTATGGTAACGTCCCCCCGCTAAGCATTAAACACTAGATTATCGAAATAGTTTCACTTAAAATATTACAACTTCCGAAGCCATCGAAATGTTTACATCTCCAATGGAAATCTCTTTGCAGAGTTGAAATTCTTAATGTATTGACGGTTCCACCCCGGTATCTAAAAAGTATTTACATTCAATGTATAAATGTGTGATCAAAAAGCAAAAAATCCGAGATGTCGACAAACATGTTGAGAAGGACTGCCATGCGAGCGATAATGCAAAGGGTGGGAGGGCTAAGCTAAGTGCAGCACCCGCTAATGCCATCTATAGGGGATAATGGCGACGATAAAGTTAGTGTCGAAGGGTTGTTGCACACAAGTGATTTCGTAAAGCGAAATTACTAGAGAAAAAAAAGTTACTAAGATTTCATGTCAGAAGTGAGATCACTATTTCAATAGCCCATGTTTTACCGTCCGATTTAGGTCGTCGAAGATCGAGATACGATTCGCTCCTGAACCACTAAAAAGTCGGAGCGAGTTTGATTGATTTCACATCAATCAAACATTTGACTCGTCACAATAGGACTGAAACCGTTACTATAAACCTTACCTTGTAAATTCCAATGGACTCGCCTTTTTTAAATGTGGGTGATAAGTGAACTAAATTTCATACCGTGCGTGTCGTTCGTCAGATGAGACTCTTCGTTCGTGGTTCGAATTCCACATAATACTGTAGATTCCCTTCCTTAGTACGTACGTACGTCCGAGTTGACATTGTTAGGCATTTAATCTTTTCCCAGTTTACAATCGAGTTCAATGAAGTCGTGCAATACCCATTGGCCTGTCACGACACCTAGTTTACATATATTGTATCATAACATTAGGAGTGGCATTAGCCATCCACGTCCAGTTACATAAATAATTCAGTCCAACTTAATTTTCCTCCTCGTGAGTTGATGTCTGCGTTAATGTCGTTCAATTTGTCGTCGCTTGTTAAAAAAAGTTTAACTTCTAGTACCTTAGTACCTAATTACTTAGGTTCTACTAATTTACTTGGGTTACTACGTCACTACCCTCAAGGATATTTCAATCTCAGATAAGAAAGAGGCGCATACTTGTACCTACTCTTTTAACTCGTGATCTTTGACGCGACGTTGAACGAACTATTTGAAACTTTTTGAAACAAGCGGTAGCGTCAAATATTACATAATTCACGACGCTAACCAAGACATACAACATTCTAACAAACTAGCAGAAAAGGCTACGCTGTGCTTGTTTTCTTGCTCAAGTACATTCTTCCCTTCTCCTACCTCATCTCTCCTCTAATTTAATACCACACTTCAGCAGGTCTATTCCTGGCATTCAGTAATCAGGAATCAGGGCTAGCTAGCTAGCGGTTTTCTAAGCGATTTTCTTGACGAAAACATTCCGGAGTATAGAATTTTTAATCAATCAAGGCTTTCCATAGAAAAACTCGCTTTTAAAATCGCTATAAAAGCGGTTTTCTGGACACAGCATTCCTAATTCCTGATTACTGAATGCGCAGAGCTTTCGAATAAACCCACAGGTGATTTTGACATTGGATCAGACATCTCAGTGTTAAAGGATCGCCTTATTACTTCTCGTGACAACTGTCTCTTAGGGGCAGACACTCGACTGTTTTAAGTGCATCGAATGCATTCAATTCCACTCGGATGCGTTTGACGACGTACAAGTGCATAGCAGTAACTGTTTATGTGCTGATTTTACTGTTACGGCAGGCCGTTCGCTTAGTTGGACAGACAACGGTGGAGAATCGAATCCTTTGCTGTGTCAATACCTTCTTCACAAAGGTATTTTTAATTGTGTGTATATCGTGATTTTTGGGCAGTGGAAAATTTTTAATTCATGTATTATTTAATCACCTTACTCGGATCACCCACATTACATCTACTCTCGTGCTGTCAAACCTTTATAGCGTATTCCTGTAGGAACATAGGTGCCATGCCCGAACTTTTCTTTAAATTTCATTATTTGAGCGTAGCTAAATTAAAAATGACTGAAAAATTACACTTTTCATTACCGTTGCGATAGTACCTTTAATTCAATGCTTTTATTACCATTTTTAGATTGTTTTATACAAGTAAGCTGATTTCATGTTTAGTTAAAAAAATATGTCGATTATTAATTTTGTATCCTGCAGCTTTTTTTTCAGATTTGAAGTTAAAACCCTTGCAGGTAGTTACATAAAAAAATGCAAATTATCACATGTATAAAATGTACGTTATAATTTAATTGTTTACGTCGCCATATAGTATGTGATTTAATTTAATTATTCGTCCCCGCAACCCACGTAACCTGCTCACAATTCTCCGCAGCTCGCTGTTTCAGCCGCTGAAGCGGGCGGCGGCTCTCAACAAAACGGTTAATTTCCAATTAAATTTGTTAATTAAACTCGATCTGAGGGCTTTGTGCCCGCTTCCCCCCGCACCGCCCTCCCGCCGTACACCCCCGCACCCCCTCTCCCACCGTCCTACCCCCGCGCACCGCCCCTCGCAGCGCATTCGCAAATTAATACTCAGTGTCAGATTATGTTACTAGAACCCGAAACCGTACATTAAGAGGCAAAAACTTTTATATATTTTTTTTATTTAATATTCCAGTTGTACTAAAATTTAAAAAAAAATGATTCAAGGGCTGCACCCAATATTGTGTTATATCAAATAACTAAATAAAAATAACTTACTAAATAAAAAGACGTGGGTGCCTTATCATGGACGCATTTTTTTATTTGAAAACACGCAAGCAAGTTTATACTATATTTTATATATATTTTGCGGCAATAAGTTCAGCGGCGCGGAACTAGCTTTGCATGTCAACGGTCACGGTTACAATCTCCGCCCCGTTTAGGCAACTCTTTATTTCTCTTTCTGAGTTTGATAAAGAGAGTGTTTAAAAACAGTCTTATTTATTTGTTGTCCTCTTCAGGTGCACATAGACTTTCGCATTTGTTTTTTTACGTTAGCAGATTGAATAGAAAATAATTAAATTACAATAAACAATATGTTAATAAAAATGTAAGTAATTTATGAAATATTTGTTGCCTTGACAAAAATCAATCAAAGTTTTCAACCAATAAATGATATTTAAATTAAACATTTGCGAAATGACCAACACCAAAGTCTTGGAGCGAGAACACCCTATGAAGAATGTAGTTGTAATTACAGGCTCGTACGTAAAATTGCCAAGTTAATTACAAAAGCAAACCCTAAGTGTTACATTAGGGCGGGTTCCCACCGCCGCCCTTCACCCGTTCTGCCCCAAAACAGGATTGTCAGGGCAACACCCGACCAGCGTCCATACAACCCGCCACACATATATTCTGACATTCCCTCATCCGCACTTCCCATGTCCATTAGCGCCCCGGCCCAAACTCGATTAACAATTATACCCTTTTCCGTACCATTGACGATGGAAAATGAACCCGGGCTCTCGACTAATCTGCAATTTGCACGCCACTAAGCCTCCGCGTGCGCATGAAAGGTCGAAGAGGTTACTTGTGGGTGTAGGCATCAGAATGGGGCTGCAATAATAACCTTAACATTCGCGTATTTCACATATTATATTAACGTGAACAGTAAAAAAATGATTCTATTACACATATTTCTTAAACCTGACGTTTCGAATGGAGTTGTGGTTCACATGGGCCAAAAAAGCCATTGTTTCATTTTACGTGTGTTCACAAATTCGAATCATTCGTTATCGTCAGTACACACCGACATGATATTAGCCCACAACACCGCAATCCAAAAGGAATTTGGTGCCATGCCAGGACCATCCCAAACAACCCGGGCGATACATTCCACCTAGAAGAGGAAGGGGACACACAGTTTTACATGGATTCCAAACCATGAAACTTCTCTCATTCGTGACGAAATGCACTCATCCAACACAGAAAGAGAAATCAAGCGTTGCATGGATGGGGCGGCGATTTGAACCCAGACCTCTATCATGCAAGGCAAGTCCCTTGGCCACTGAGTTCCGAGCCAATTGCGTACTAAGAATAGGCGCGCCGTTACATTTCGCACCGTCGACTCATCGACTGTCGACCTACGCTGCCGGCGCCCGCTCAGCAGCCATTACCCTGTCAACTATTGTGCCAGTCTAATCAATAACGGAGCCAGCACTTACCTCCACCGCGCGCCGCTCCCGCGCGCTGTGTGCTGAGCTCTCGCTCCGTAGCCGCTGTCGAGTCATGCTTGTACATATTAGGGCATCAGCTAAGCTTGGTACATAAGTGGCAGCCGCTAATTGATAGGAAATGATGAATTGCGATATTACTACTTACTTTTCCCGTAATGAGGTTTTCATGAAAACTTTCCGGATTTTGAAGTAAATTTACCGAACCAATTCATATTTTCATCCAGTTCATCTCTCTGTTGTTGAAATTTTAATAAAACTCATATTCGTCTAAGCTATAAACACGAGCTTGATTATCACAGAAAAAAAATCTAGCATACTTTACATATTTAGGTAGGCCATTCCGCTTAACTCCCCATACAAACGTGGGAAGAAGATCATGCGCATATTTCTTGTGAGAGATCCAAAATTATAATCAAAACAGCTTTATTTGATCGAACTAGATGTCTGATGACCGTTGGCATTGTAAAACAGTGTTTGATTTCTAAGTTATTAGGCCCGAAAGTTTAATGATATAATAAAAACATCTTAAAAATATTAGTCATCAGACCTAGCTTATTTCATGAAGATTTTTAATCAATTTGGTTTTTGTTTGATTTCTAACTAACTTACATAATTCGTTTTGAAATTAAAATTTTCACTAATCTTACCAAATCAAACACTATACGCATTTTCTGGTTTGTGGACATGTCGCATCTTCTTCATCAAATTTATTCTCTACGTGATGGCCCTGATCTTTAGCTGCTAAGAAAATAAATTTCATTTTGAACTAAATTAATATTCGAAATATACAAAGTAATATGTTTCAGAAAAATCAGGATTTTAAATTACTTATCAATGAATGAAGTTATAATAAATAAAATAATAATAATATATCCCGGGCACATAAACGCAGATCACATACACGGTAAAAGTTATATTTAAAAGTCAATTCAAACAAATATATAAAGCTAGTTTTCGATACAACATATCTCACATCCTGTAAATATATAGCAAACGCTCAACACGGGTATGTAAAAGGACGGTCCACTACTACAAATCTGGATTAAATTCCAAGTGTAATCACTAAAAACAATTAAACTAGTTGATGTGATCTACACTGACTTTGAAAAAGCCTTTGAATTTGTAGATCACCACACTTTGAATCTACATTTTAGATTCAAAGGGTGAGTTGCTAGGAATGAATGGTGATTAGCTCAGATGGATAGAATCACGTTGAACAAATCTATCTCAAGCAGTTATTATAGGTGATTTCCACGGAGGATAGAGGTAGGTGGTTTCAAATAAAACTCGGTAACCATTTCCTTAGGAGTTCCACAGGGCTCCTTACTGCGTTCTCTGTTCTACAATTTTCTAATTCTAAATATTCTAATAATTCTTATTATTAGAATTAAAGTATGGATAAATGTCTCTGGATAAATGTCTCTGGTAAGCACTAATTGTGTGCTACAAGCGTTTCGTACTCTTTCCGATTGTACATAATCTAAAAATGCTAAAAATAAACTAAATATGCTCGAGAGTATTGTACTCTCAATAAGATTAATATAAATGCAGAAGTGACCTTTGATTGTACCGCATGGCGCTCTACCATTTACGACTACCACTCTGGGGAGACCGCACCATTATTAACTAACACAATTAGTATACATTCACTGGAATCCGTGTTAGACTAAAAAGTCGTTCAATATCAACAACTATTGCAATCAGTTTTCATTCACGTAAACTTCCACTTAAATATATTTTCATTGATATGAGGCTAGCACACCGCGATAAACAGCTGCTATTGCAACAACCTCTAACGCCGCACCGTCTTTCCGCAGGTGTGGTTCCAGAACCGGCGGGCGAAATGGCGCAAGACTGAGAAGTGCTGGGGCCGCTCCACCATCATGGCCGAGTACGGGCTGTACGGCGCGATGGTGCGACACTCGCTGCCCCTGCCGGAGACCATACTGAAGAGTGCGAAGGAGAACGAGGCAGTGGCGCCGTGGCTTTTAGGTGGAGTATCGTTCTATCTACTTCTATAACATCTTTTTTGTAGCGGCATTTTAGGTAGAGTATCGTCCCGTCTACTTATACTACATCTTTTTTGTAGCGGCGTTTTAGGTACAGTATAGTTCTGTCTACTTTTACTACATCATTTTTGTAGTGGAATTTTAGATAAAGTATTGTTCTGTCGACTTTTACCACATTATTTTTGTAGCGGCATTTTAGGTAGAGTATCGTCCCGTCTACTTATACTACATCTTTTTTGTAGCGGCGTTTTAGGTACAGTATAGTTCTGTCTACTTTTACTACATCATTTTTGTAGTGGAATTTTAGATAAAGTATTGTTCTGTCGACTTTTACCACATTATTTTTGTAGCGGCATTTTAGGTAGAGTCTCGTTCTGTCTACTTCTACTACATCCTTTTTTGTAGCGTTATTTTAGGTAGAGTGTTGTCCCGTCTACTTCTACTACATGTCTTTTTTAGCGGTATTTTAGGTAGAGTATCGTCCTGTCTACTTCTACTACATATTTTTTTGTAGCAGCATTATGGGTACGGTATCGTTCTGTCTACTTTTACTACATCTATTTTGTAACGGAATTTTAGGTAGAGTATCGTTCTGTCTACTCCTACTGCATCTATTTTGTAGCGATACTTTAGGTAGAGTATCAATACATATACAAATATACTATAGGTACCTAATTCCAGCCGCTGTCCAATATTAATTTAAAATGTACAAGAGCATAAGTAATTTTCGCGCTACTTAGCCCCCAGATTAACCTCTCTATCAACAGCCTTCCCCGCAGTTGCTAAAATGATTATGATAACAGCCTCCCGGCGCGCACAATAGCCGCCCCCCCTGCCCCCGCCGGCTAGGCGGCGCCCGCCCGCCCCCACCACGGTCCGGGCGGGCGGCGGCGGGGGGGGGGGGGGGGGAGCGTGCGCGCGCAAACTTCGGCCGTAATGGCGCGGAGGCCTGTGGGGTTGCAGATTATGGTTTGATTAAAACGTTGTAGTGTCTGGGGCTGCGCCTTTTTGTGGCGTGATTGGTTGCTCAGGGCGGGGAAAAATATACGCGAAGTAGATTGCAGTTATGCGCAGACATGTCAAATTGTATACGCGGGGCGCATTGTTACAGGTGTGTTTGTATCTAATACAACCTACGAGTAAATTTACCTCGCATATTTATTCGTAGAATGGAACCATTTTGAATGGCTACAATTATTGTTTCGTTCAGTTCATGAAATTAATTTTTTCAGGCCTTTGTACACAATTGGCGGCAATTAAGAAATGTCGCATACCTATTTATCACACTGCCTTAAAAGTACGTAATATAAATCAAACACTTGAGCGCTGACTATTTAATGAAACTTATTTTTCTAATTTAAAACACACACTTTATTCCACAAGTCTATCAAATAAAATTAAAATCAAACCATAATTGTTAAATTACAATATGATTCAATACAGTATAACTTCGAACGAACACATATTTCTCAGAAGCAATTGTCAGTTAAAAAAGTGGTATTCAGAGGGATATGAACTATACATTTCTTCAATAATACATTGATATCATGAGCCCAGGACTCATAGATTTCCCCCCATTCTCATTTAACCAATTATTATTGTTACTACGAAACAATATTTTATTTTAGGTTGGCCTATCACATCGCTTTTATAAAGGAACTGATACCTTGCTAAAAATACCATTCCTTATAGTCAATATTTATTGAACAGAATGGA
Organism: Incurvaria masculella; assembly: GCA_946894095.1. Taxonomy (NCBI): domain Eukaryota; kingdom Metazoa; phylum Arthropoda; class Insecta; order Lepidoptera; family Incurvariidae; genus Incurvaria; species Incurvaria masculella. Next base: position 12,493,902 of record OX335643.1, read on the forward strand.
AAACACGGACAATTATTTTCGCCGCTAAGACCATCTTAAATTAAATGCGATGGTACCGAACCGGCCGGGTTCAACCTTTTACAATTTAAGCCTTAATATAAGAGTAATTTATTCGTTCATATTTTGAATATACGATGCACATATTTAATACACCCACGGCTTTTATTAATACTTTACAAGCAGGTATTTAAGATATTTTAAATGTTTACCTTCAATTTACTTTCTAAAAACATAATTGATATCAAATTGATGTGATTTAAGTATATAACAAAAATTGTAGGTATCAATGAATAAATATTAATACAATGACCAACCTGGCGAAGTTCCTTGTCGGCTCTTCTTCGCCAGAAGTAATCGAAACGACAGGAAAAAAAACACGAATCCGAGTGTTCAATATACATCTAATGGAGGAAATAAGGAAACTGACACTGAAAAAAATCTTTTTATAAGCATTTGGGCAACCAACCAAAATATTAAGGGTTAACTCTAACCATCGTCAGAACAAAAACTGCAGGCGCGCGCTAGACAATCCATTACGTGCCTGGGTCCTCCAGTGGATGACTTTATTACAAACATGGGATTCTAATGCACTCTCGAGTACATTCGATGTGTCCCGCCACTGACTGCATTATACACTCGCTTTGTGTCGCAAAAATGCGTCTAAGTGACAGTCATTCTGCGCGTTATAGGAAAATTACAGGGAAATTGCCAATGGCGTCATCACTATAGAAATACCTTTGATGTGTTCAATTTGCCAAGTGCCTTTGATGTTTTGTATTGCATCTTGTTATTTGATTTGTTCAGAGCGATTATGCAATTATAAATAATGTTCTAATCGTGCTCATAGTTATAAATGCGGAGAGAAAGCGTCTTGAAGTCAAGTGAAAAATGACAATACCAATCTAACAGTTCTGTGCGGGTTTTATTCTAAAATAATTACATACAAGTGTGCCCCACTGGATTCGTCCCATGTATGTCGTAAGAGGCGACTGAGGGATTTTTCTTTCGTGGTTCGGATTTCACGGAAATTTTCTTCTTTAAGCCGCGTTCCGAAGATACGAGTTGACTTGTAAGAGTGTACTTTGACAGAGTAACCTCCATCCTCGAATGATGGTGGTTTGTTTACAGGTTTCATAGTTCAGTAAACAGCTTTTTTCTGTAAAGCTGACTCTCGCGCATCTTTGTTTTTTATTATTCTTCAATCTTATGTTCCGAAGCACTCAAGCTCAGATTCATAATTCGTTCGACAAAACGAATAGTCTCGCGCTCAGGCCATTTTCTAATCTTACTTTTTTGACCATCAGTCATTTTTAACACTGTTTTTCTTCACTCGCAAGACCACGAAATATTAAAAAATAACACAAATATTTAAAATGTATAGTAATCCACTCGAACAAGTTGAGCACGGTTCTAGTCCACTATGATTGCACACACTCATCCGAGTGAACTCTGATGCACGGTTTCTACGATCCAAGTACCATCGGAGTGACCGCCAGAGTACACTATGTCAGAGTCAACTCTTATCGTCAAAGTCGTTAGAATCGTAAAAATATCGTTTTTGGGGGGTAGCATTAGCATAGCATTAGCATAAATAATAGGTCATATAATATTTAAATGTGTGTGTATGTACCTATGTTACCGCTGTTAATTCTCTTAAATAAAACAACGCGGCTTTACTCACTAGTTGCGGTATAGTTTATCCCGTTCAGATTGGTACGAATGAACGATCATCGAAGCGGTAATTGAGATTGCTAGGATTTCCGTCCAAATCAATGTCGCCGTGTATTGTAAGGAGGGTTCTGGCATGACACTTAGTACAAATGAGATATGTTGGGATTTGGGGCGAGTAATATCATGACATTAGGTGTGGTGTTCGCCATCTACGAATAGTTTTTTTTACGAAACTGGACAAAGATAGCTAATACCACAGTCTAACCACAGGCTAACACCACAGTCATGATGTTCGCCCCATACACCACCCCCGTAGGAATTACTTTGTACTTACATAACTCTTTAGGCCTTGTCACTAAACAGACGGACTGCCGGAAAAATGCGTATGAGCTCAAGTCGAAACGGGGAACCGCTCGCGCTTCGCTAGGTCAACAAGGATTATTTTCATTGTGGGCTTGACTTAATACGTCTTAAAACTGAGAATATGTAGTTAAATTTTCCACGGCCTTTTTGCATATTTAACCCCACTGCTCACCACTTTAGTTAAGAGTGATGGTATATACCAGGGGTGGCCAACTTGATTAGACATAAGATCTACTGTTCACTAACGAAACCCTGTGCCATCTACCAATTACAGACTTCTTGAAATCTTAAATGAAACAGCATAGTTTAGTACACAAGCATGTAGTATTTTTTAATGACCAGTCTTAGGAGTTCCTTTTCATATCACATAAATCGGTCCTATATGCAGCTTCCACTATTTTAGCATACCTAATCAGGTTTGTAGTTGGAAATTGCCAAACTTAAAGAATCCAATGTATGAGCGTCTGTCAAGTGAGAACGGTTTTTATTTTTTGTTTGTTTTAAGTAGAAAAGTGCTGACTCACATAAATATGTTGAACCAAACAACGAATGAAGTTGTTCAACACATTTCTTCAAATTTGGATATTTTTCGTTGGAAACCAATGCCCAGAAATCTTGACCTGAGGATGACCTTGCTTTTAGAAATATGTCGCAGCGCAGAGTAATAATTTGAAATGTATCTGCAAATTTTGTAGCCAATTCATAGATATCATTATGATCAATGGAATCATTAAACGGATAGCTGATGAATTGAACCAACTTCTCATTTTTTCTGAAATCACTAAAGCGAATTTCGAAATCTGCTATCATTGCCCTAACTTCTGTCGTGTGTACTTCTCAAAATTGAAATTGTAGGTAGGATGTTTTTCCCTATGATCCTTGATGTTTACAAATTGTTAATTTTTTTTCTTCTCATCAAGAAGATTGAAAAATGACACAAGATGATGCTGCATTAGTAGGTAATTATGTTGTTCAGTCTGGTCTACTTATTTATATTTTTGCCGTGTCACGATCGACTGGACTAATAGTCGCGATCGACCGGTTGGCCACCCCTGGTATATACTATTTATGGACCGAATCATATAAGCGTTGATTCAAACCGCATCATAATTGGGGAAAATGAGTGCTTTTATCTCCAGTTTAGTTGCATTTCGTACCATGCTAACTGTTAAGGAGAATACTCTATTCCAGGCCCCTTAGAAATCATTCGTCTCTTTTATTGAAACTAATGCAATAATTTATATTTATTATTTAAACATAATTATTTTAAACTAACCGAATCAACACTTTTCTAGGCCTGTTAATCGTTAAATAATTAAAAGTAATCATTCACAACTACTTATATTCCTACCAACAATATGAATAAGACAAGGACAGAACATCGCATAGTACTTCCGTTGTCACAAGACGTGTTCGGGTAGCCTGTGCCATTCTGTCCGGTAAGGGAGAAAAAAAGGCAAAGGATTGTTGCTCTATTAAACTCTATTTTTACATCTATTATACTATTAGTTACTCTGGTGTCTCTAAACATCTAAACATTAAAAACCCTAAAATCGCAAATGCCGCTGCCGCCTTTGTATGTGAAATTGCTACACCCACAAACAAATTAAATTCGGTTGCTACTCCCGTTCTTTCATGCTCGCTGTTTGACAGTTACTATTTTCCGAAATGCAACTAAACGTTAGATTTGATCACTTACTCGCCTATTTACCCGACGAGTTAATTTACCACGGTAACCTCCCAGAAATTACCGGAAAACTGAAGGTCGAGCATATCACGTCTCTGCGTATGAAAATTGTCAATACATTTTCATGCAGAATTTCCATTCCCCATTTTTAAGTGCACGACGTTCTACGACATAAAAGTGCATGTTCTAACGACCGCTTAACATTCCATGCAACGAATTCCCCATTCAGAACCTAGATCTAGTCTCGTCTTGAGGCGCATTGGCACCGACTGTGCGACCCCGGTCGACATTTTTCAAAGTAGAGCAACTCCTAGTGTGGTGGGGATTGTGGTGAAATATGGAGAAAAAGTATTTGGTTAGTGGGTTCGGTAGATACCTCTTAGCAGCATTATACCAGTCATAATGAGAACCACCCGCGATCTTCGCGTAAACTTTCGTAAATCCGTGGTCATGCCTAATAGCTCTCTAACGCACTGACAAAACCGTTAAAAAAGTAATAGACTAGAAACATGCCGTGCATTTTCCCAAACAACCACGTCACTCTGGCCTTTTCAAAATTTAATTTGTATAGAATTTCGTGGACGGTAAAACCTACTAAATTCCTGCTTACCTGAAATGTTGGGTTTTATTTATTGAAAGCGCGATAAATAGCGTGCGCCAAACTCTTAACTAAGAGTCGGGGTTCAAAACTTAAAAATAATCTATTTCAAACGCTTTTAAACCTTTTCGGTGGCCGCGAAAAAAAATTCGATCGGTCAGCGCGGAGCCTTGCTTCCTATGCCAGAGATCACGAGTAAAATTTCTTGAGATCGATATGTGTTTCAGTCAATTTCAATGTAGCCGTGCTCATAAAGAAAAGGTTCTGGCATGGCACCTAATTCCTACGTTAACACCGCATTAACACTCAAGCTAACAAAACCAACTTTGCTTGTTGAACTTGCTCAGAGACTACAAAATACAACTGACAACTGTCTTCCTGGGACTCAAAGACAGTTCTAGTCTTGAGACGATCCTTCATCGAAGAATCCAGAAGCCTTCAGACTGTAAATTTTGACATAAAAGTATTGAAGTCGTGTAAGACCCAAGAACTGTTTTTCAATCGGAGCAGAGCCTGTAGGGCCAAGTCAAAGGACTCTCTGTCTTCATTATATCGATATTTGTTAAACTAAACAGATGACAGCAGTTTTCTTTCAACACGAACTATCGTGTGGATCCCTCCGCCCACTGGGATGACTACATGCGTCGGCGCCCGAGATGGATGCTAGAAGTTGGGGCATTAGCATTCTCTCAGCTGCATCGCCTCGTCGCGACGCCTTCGCATAAATCCGGTTGATTTAGAAGTGGAGTTGGACCGCGGCGGGGAGAGCGACCCGCCGGAGAGTAATGGGTCGGGCGTGATGGTGTGGATTAGTTCGTTGGATCATTTAGGACATTCCCCGAGGGATAACCTTTAACATGGAAATGCTTTGGATTTGTGGAAAGATATAATACATAAAGAGCGGGTTCCGTCACAAAAAGAAAAAAAAAAACCAGCCAAGTACAAGTCGGACTCGCACTCGAAGAGTTCCGTACCATAATACAAAATTTCACGTTTTTGTACGGATGTTTTTATATTTTATATTTTTTTATTTTACCCATTTATTATAGCGGCAAAATAAATACACATACATAAATACAAATACGGTTCATGAGATACAGCCCTGTGACAAACGGACGGACGGACGGTCGGGCAGCGGAGGCTTAGGAATATAGTTCCGTTTGGTACCCTTTGGGTACGGAACCCTAAAAAGACATGCTCAGCAGGTTTATTCCTGGAATTCCGTAATCAGAAATCAGGAATCATAAGTCTAGAAAACCCCTTTTTTAGCGGTTTTCAAAGCGATTTTTTTCGACGGATAACCTTGGTTAAGGTGGCCTAACCCGGCGGGCCTAACTCATTTGCGGGCACGGTACAAAACCGTGCTGTTGCACTCTGGAACCTTCTCTGTTTCAAAGAATAAGACAGGCTCCGTGATGAGAAAGATGCAACATGTCCACAAAAAAGACAATGTGCATAGTGTATGATTTGGTAAGGTTTACGAAAATTTTAATTTAAAAACGACTTATAGCTAAAAGTAAACCACGACCGCTGTAGTCAAAAATCTAACAAAAACCAAATAGATTATAAATCTTGATTAAATAAGCTATGTCTGATGACTAATCTTTTTACGATGTTCTTACTTTATCATTGCATAATCCACCTCCAAAGTTATTGTATAAAACCGCGCAAAAACTTCGAAATTTCGGACCTTATAACTTAGAAACCAAACACAATTTTACAATGCCAATGGTCATCAGACATCTAGTTCGAATTGAACCGAGCGGAGCCGGGTACCTCAGCTAGTACATTTATCTTCGTAGTGTTTTGTTTGGTTTTGCCTTAGCCCTGAACAGTGAATAATTTGTATTGCAGGCATGCACCGCAAGTCGCTGGAGGCAGCGCACCACCTGAAGGAGGATGGCGGCTCGGACCGGGAGGAGGGCGGAGCGGGAGCGGGCGCGGGCTCCGCGGGCGAACGCGAGCCCAGCGAGGCGGGCAGCTCCTCGCCACGCCACTCGCGCGACAGCTCCGAGCCCAGGGAGAACCAGGTCGGTGCTCATTGTATCGCAGGAGTGCATACCGCAAGTCGCTGGAGGCAGCGCACCACCTGAAGGAGGACGGCGGCTCGGACCGGGATGAGGGCAGAGCGGAAGCGGGCGCGGGCTCCGCGGGTGAGCGCGAGCCCAGCGAGGCGGGCAGCTCCTCGCCACGCCACTCGCGCGACAGCTCCGAGCCCAGGGAGCACCAGGTCAGTGCTCATTGTATCGCAGGCGTGCACCGCAAGTCGCCGGAGGCAGCGCACCACCTGAAGGAGGACGGCGGCTCAGACCGGGAGGAGGGCAGAGCGGGAGCGGGCGCGGGCTCTGCGGGCGAGCGCGAGCCCAGCGAGGCGGGCAGCTCCTCGCCACGCCACTCGCGCGACAGCTCCGAGCCCAGGGAGCACCAGGTCAGTGCTCATTGTATCGCAGGCGTGCACCGCAAGTCGCCGGAGGCAGCGCACCACCTGAAGGAGGACGGCGGCTCAGACCGGGAGGAGGGCAGAGCGGGAGCGGGCGCGGGCTCCGCGGGCGAGCGCAAGCCCAGCGAGGCGGGCAGCTCCTCGCCACGCCACTCGCGCGACAGCTCCGAGCCCAGGGAGCACCAGGTCAGTGCTCATTGTATCGCAGGCGTGCACCGCAAGTCGCCGGAGGCAGCGCACCACCTGAAGGAGGACGGCGGCTCAGACCGGGAGGAGGGCAGAGCGGGAGCGGGCGCGGGCTCTGCGGGCGAGCGCGAGCCCAGCGAGGCGGGCAGCTCCTCGCCACGCCACTCGCGCGACAGCTCCGAGCCCAGGGAGCACCAGGTCAGTGCTCATTGTATCGCAGGCGTGCACCGCAAGTCGCCGGAGGCAGCGCACCACCTGAAGGAGGACGGCGGCTCAGACCGGGAGGAGGGCAGAGCGGGAGCGGGCGCGGGCTCCGCGGGCGAGCGCAAGCCCAGCGAGGCGGGCAGCTCCTCGCCACGCCACTCGCGCGACAGCTCCGAGCCCAGGGAGCACCAGGTCAGTGCTCATTGTATCGCAGGCGTGCACCGCAAGTCGCCGGAGGCAGCGCACCACCTGAAGGAGGACGGCGGCTCGGACCGGGATGAGGGCAGAGCGGAAGCGGGCGCGGGCTCCGCGGGTGAGCGCGAGCCCAGCGAGGCGGGCAGCTCCTCGCCACGCCACTCGCGCGACAGCTCCGAGCCCAGGGAGCACCAGGTCAGTGCTCATTGTATCGCAGGCGTGCACCGCAAGTCGCCGGAGGCAGCGCACCACCTGAAGGAGGACGGCGGCTCAGACCGGGAGGAGGGCAGAGCGGGAGCGGGCGCGGGCTCCGCGGGCGAGCGCAAGCCCAGCGAGGCGGGCAGCTCCTCGCCACGCCACTCGCGCGACAGCTCCGAGCCCAGGGAGCACCAGGTCAGTGCTCATTGTATCGCAGGCGTGCACCGCAAGTCGCCGGAGGCAGCGCACCACCTGAAGGAGGACGGCGGCTCGGACCGGGATGAGGGCAGAGCGGAAGCGGGCGCGGGCTCCGCGGGTGAGCGCGAGCCCAGCGAGGCGGGCAGCTCCTCGCCACGCCACTCGCGCGACAGCTCCGAGCCCAGGGAGCACCAGGTCAGTGCTCATTGTATCGCAGGCGTGCACCGCAAGTCGCCGGAGGCAGCGCACCACCTGAAGGAGGACGGCGGCTCAGACCGGGAGGAGGGCAGAGCGGGAGCGGGCGCGGGCTCTGCGGGCGAGCGCGAGCCCAGCGAGGCGGGCAGCTCCTCGCCACGCCACTCGCGCGACAGCTCCGAGCCCAGGGAGAACCAGGTCGGTGCTCATTGTATCGCAGGCGTGCACCGCAAGTCGCTGGAGGCAGAGCACCACCTTAGCGCTGAGCGCGAGCCCAGCGACGCGGCAGCTCGACCTATGAATCAGTGTCATTGTGCGTAAGACACAGGCTAGCACCTGTCCGCGGCAGAGCACACTGTTGGTTGATGTAGCCACATTGTAGATCGTACACGAGCCGCTACGATGGTTAAAATTTACAAAGTAGACAGCAAAATTGTTATAGCCTCGTTTTGACCTCTTGAGAATTTGCTAACTATATATTCTTGTGGCTGCACGTCAAAACTGATAAACCCGCTAGAAACTGAGTGTTTATGGTCAATCAAGTGATACAAAATATTTCGAAATTCACAGAACATTCACTCACACTTTCTGCTGCACAAAATGAACTCCTTTGCACATGTTAAATGGTTCTACATGTGCTTGAGCCGATTTAAAATTATGCATCTACATAAATATAATATGATCCATGTTAATCCAGCAATCACATTCTAATCAAATCATTGAACGGAGTGCGCTTTTTAGGGTTCCGTACCCAAAGGGTGTCTACGGAAACCTATTACTAAGCCTCCGCAATCCGTCCTTCCGTCCGTCTGTGACAGGGTTGTATCTCATGAACCGTTATAGCTAGGGATTTATATTGTCACTATAACATCAAATAAGTTAAAATAAAAAAATAATGAAAATTAAAGGGTCCCATACAAAAAACCTGTTTTTTTTTAAGTCTTGTACGGAACCATTTCTGCGTGAGTCCGACTCGCACATGGCCCGTTTTTTGTCTTTCTAATATTCTAATGTCAATATGTACATTGGTTGCAGCCGAGCAACCTGTCGACGTCTCAGTCCCACAAGATGGCGGCGGCGTCTCCGGGCAGCCCCGGCGGTCGCGAGCCCGGAATGGACGACCCCGAGGCGTTCCGCAACAACTCCATCGCGTGCCTGCGGGCCAAGGCGCAGGAGCACCAGGCACGGCTGCTCGGCTCCGGTCTTCTACTTCAGGTAGCTGCAATGCCCTATATGTTTCCTATTGAAAAGCTTACCCTCACGGTTCCCCTCAATCCCTTATCCATTGCTAACTGTCAAACGACGTGTTATTCAGCCAATTGAACTGAAATTTACCAGTTGGCCAGTAGAACCAGAAAAGGGAGGAAGCCTTAGGATGTGTCGTATAAACGTGTCGCTATAATATATTTTTCTGTTCCACTCCTAGCACATGACGATCTGGTCTGGGCAGGTGCGCTCCCTGGCCGCGCGCGCCGGCGTCACCGCCCCCACCCCCGCCCCTGCCGACGACGACCCACCGCACGACATCGACGTCGGCACAGAGGCGCCTGTACACCACCCGGAGACCCCACACCACCATCCGGAGCACCACTACTGACCGACGCACCACCACAACCAACACAGGCAACCCAAGTACGAGCACCAGAGCGCGGGAAACGCGTCGGATGCTCGAATGCAAGACGTTAGTTGTGGATATGCAGAAACCAGCCAGATGGGCATTCGAAATTCGAAAATGAACGACGCGCAGATTTGTGGTTTTTCGAATGAACTACAAAATGGCGACAGTCGAACAACGATCAGCAACTCGGTCGGAGACGCCATTCGAACGTTATGTTATGGGCATACAACTGAGGACGCGCTGAATGCGGTTGTGAGTAGATACGAAAATGCTGAGAATGGAAACGGAGGGACTCACGATTGAATACAAAAATGTAGTGTGTGCGTCAGTGCAAAAACTTTGAATCTGGTAAACGTATGGATAATATTAAAAACAATAATTAGTTACCTACTACCTTCTTGTACTTATACTACAAACTTAATCACACTTTAATGTTACCAATAAATACCTATTTATTGCCACTAGTATAAAAGATGAAACAAAAAACCGAATCTAAGTTTTATATCATATGTTTACAAATAATTGGTTATTTCATTCAAAAAGGCAACGAATTTTCACGTTAAAGTACCCTTACAATGTTTTCGAATATTTTCTCACGTTGCAAGGCCAAGAATTAATATAGGTAAGTAAGTACTTAATTTTGTAAATATTACGTATGTACTTATTACGAATTGTCAACCAAATATTAACATATTTTGTAAGAAATATTTTTTTATTTAAGTTGTTTTATCGTGCAATAATTGTTAATTTAAGTATTTATAACACATAGTAGTAAAATATTTTGTCTGTAAAAATATCTACCCAATTGTTAGTTGTTAGTATATGTACCTACCTAGATATTAAACAAGTTAGGTAAATTAGTAAAAATAGTACTTATTGCGTAAAAAATGTTCCACACCGTTTTTCCTTATTATATTTCGGACACCTGATCCAACTCTTTTTATATTTACGAAGACATCGAAATGAATTTTAAATATCATCATGATTTTTTTTCTAGTTTGCGTGCAACAAAATTGTACAAGTGGCGGCATCTGTGCAGTTTGACTGATAACTTAAAATAAAAATAAAACAAACCAACGCCGAATCATAATCACAGATGGCGCTTTTTCTTTTCACGCAGGCAGTGCACGTGACGTTTGTTTCTTGGCTGTAATATAACTAAATCGTGTTAGAGCGAAGCTAAAACTATGAACAATGCTAACTTATTTCATCGTAATATTTAAGAAATTATTCCGGTGAATATAATTGTGTAAACATGATTATGAGTTTTATTGAGTAGCATGTGGGTACTGTATTTTTTGTTATGTATTTTTTAACCGACTTCAAAAAAAAGGAGAAGGTTCTCAGTTCGACGGAATTTTTATTTTTTTATGTATGTTCACCGATTACTCGAAGACGCCTGGACCGATTTGAAAAAAAAAATTTTGTTTGTAATGGTATATCCCAGGTGGTCCCATACATTTTTTATCGAAATTGGTTTATATTTTAGTACTTAAATACAACAAACAACACATTTTCGGAACCACTGAACCAATGTGATTTTTTATTTACAGTTAGTTTTCTTTTAGGGTGAGATTTTTATTAATTAAACTGTTGAGGAGGTAAAAGAGGGCAAACTGTACACATTTTAAATCTCTGTAGCCGCTGAACCCAGAAATGTCAGATGGTTAAGATGGGAATGCTAACGAAGAAAATATTTTTGGAAATCCTACTATTTGGGGATAAACCATGGCCCTTTCGTTCGCGTTTAGCGTCCAGTTTGCGTTTTAGGTCCCCTCTATTTTGCTTGCCAGTGAGTCTCAGACGGAGATTAGATTTGGCATTCAAGCAAGAGACTATTCAGATCTTGTGTTTATTAAACTTTAGTTCGATTAATCCGTTGATTTTATATACCGTGTAGAGAAGAGAAGAAGATAGAGATATTTAAGTACACTACTAAAAAGCAAAAAATATATATCTTCTTAGAGTCTCTTCCACCATGTACTGATTAGCTTAATCCTCACGAAGCTCTAAATGGGAATATGTCGATGTTTATCATTAAATCATGCCATATCGGTTCAAACTATTTCGATTAAATTTGGTAGATGGATACATAGTCCTGGACCAGCCGTTTGGTGGGTTAATTTTTATCCAGGAAACAATTCAGACCGAAATCAATCCAACACGACATTGACCCGAGCGGAGCCGGTAGTCTCAAGATCCTATTATGAAGGACATTTTAATCTGCATTGAAGGTAAGTAAATATTATTCTTACTTTAAACGTTTGAGCAGTGCTGGAGCTTGGAGCTTTTTAAAAATGCGCAGTGACATGTGGCGCAAGTGGCCCGACGTGGCCACACGAGTTGCTAGGGTGTTGGTTGCGCAGCGACGGGTAATGCCAGCATGCACAGGGTAGCAAGGGAACGCGCGGTACACTTGCGCAAGGACCAAAGCGCACGTCGCTTGTCACTTGTTAAAGTCAAGGTAAGAAGTTCAGTCCTTGCGCAAGTGTACAGTTTATCCCCGCGCCACCGACCCATGCATGTTGCCCCCGTGTTGAACTTGGAGTGAGCTGTACCCTTTCTTCCATTCGCCCCGATTCAGCATCCAAAAATCGCTTTGAACACATCAACCAAATAAATTTCATACAATTTCTTAATAGAAGGAATGTGATATGTACGTATGTATGTATAATCGAGCGTGAAGCAAGGACATATTCATTGAAGCAAGAGCCCAGTATAGAGAACTACTTTATGAATATACTGCAAGGCTGGACTCGAACCAGCAAAACATACCAATAGCGGGTATTGTAGACAATTTCGTCACCGGCTGTGTACCCATAATTTGTAATTATCCTACAGGGACTCCTGCGACGTACCTGCTTAGTATGAAAAAGTATGTTAATTTAAGTCAACCTAGGACTGGCTCTAGCGTCTAATACCAAATACGATTTCGGTGATGACGGCAATGTTTGAATGTTCTATCTTTGTAGTCAATTACCGCAACACAGATGAAGCGTTAAATAAATGCATGTAAGTATAATCATAAACACTGTGTTACTAGGAAGCATTAATTACGGGAGGAGGGACTGTAGGACAATTCCAAATTATGGGTATTCAGCCGGGGGCGAAAATGTTAGACGCAATACCCGCAAATGGCATGTTTTGCTGGTTCGGGTCCAGCCTTGCGGTATGTTCGTAAAGTAGCTCTTTTTACTGGGCTCATTCTTCAATTAATGTGTCCTTGCTTCACGGTCGATTATACATACATACATATCACATTCCTTGGAATAAGTGTCGTACCTGCTTAGTACGAAAAAGTATATTTTCTTAATAGAAGCCTGTGCGCAGAGCATCCATGCAATCGTAAGCACACAGGTACCGAAGGGAAACGAAATGTCTTGACGTTACACAGAGTCAAACCAAACTCAAATAAACGAAAACTACAATATTAGATTTTTTTAATTACTAGCTGGGATTCACTTAAATAAACATCACTTCACCTTCATGCTGTGTGTTTGAATATTTCCTCAAAAGTCCTCTCCAAGCAGATGCATAGATTAGGTAGGGTTTGTACGTGTTTTCTTCCGTAGCTTCGACCCTGCACCCTGAGCTTCCGACTGAGCGACCCGAGGCATCGAGATTGAGGAATGCTCTACACGTCACCTGCATTTCCTAGATATCTAGCAAGTCGCCGTGGAGGAGACAAAACCTTTACATCCTCACTCATCACTCACTCACCACCTTCTACACCACACCATACACACCATCCAACGAACCCTACATCTGGCGCCCAACGTGGGGCCCGAACCCACGACCCTGAGATTTCTCAAGGCAGAGGTCTTTTACAGTTCAAAACTGTCCCGTTCGGATTGACTAACGCACCCCAAAATCTACAAAGGCTAATCGATTTTTTAATTGGCCCAGAGCTTGAGAACCATGTGTTTGGTTATCTGGATGACTTGATTATAATAGCTAACAATTTCAAAGACCATATATTTTACTTAGATAAAGTTTATGAAAGACTTAAGTACGCGAATTTAACAGTTAATAAAAAAAAAATGCGAATTTTTGAAAAGTGAATTAAAATATCTAGGATACATAGTCAATGAACATGGGTTACAGACCGTTTCCTCTAAAGTAGAGTCTGTTGAAAAATTCCCTACTCCAAAAAATGTCAAAGATGTGAGAAGTTTTTTGGGGTTAGCGTCTTATTATAGGCGTTTTATCGACAACTTTTCGACTATTGCTGCTCCACTTTCTAAATTAACTAGTGTTCTTATTGGAAAATCTAAGACCTTCGATTGGACAAATGAATGTGAAGTCTCTTTTAATAAATTAAAGCAGGCTCTTATTACAGCCCCTGTGTTAAGTACTCCGGACTATTCAAAACGGTTTTTTTTAAATTGTGATGCGAGTAATTACGGCATTGGAGCGGCTATTGTTCAATATGATGATTCAAATATGGAACACCCGATAGCGTACTTTTCGCGAACATTATCCAAGTGTGAACAGAGTTATTCTACAACAGAAAGAGAGTTACTGAGTATAGTCGAGGCCACAACTCATTTTAGGTATTACCTTGATGGTGTGCCTTTCACCGTAATAACTGATCATGAAAGTCTGAAATGGCTGTATAAATTAGAAAATCCTTCTGGTAGACTTGCCCGTTGGTCTACTCGATTATCACAGTTTGATTTTGAAATTATTCATAAAAAAGGCAAGTTTAATACGGTGCCGGATACACTTTCGCGCATAAAGTTAGATAACTTCACATTATTAGACTCTAATTCTTCAACAGATAAATGGTATAATAATATTGTTAATAATTTAGTAAAAAAACCTCTAAGTTTTCCTAACTTTAGACTAGAGGGAGATAAACTGTTTAGATATTGTAAACCAAAGTTCAGCCTAATGGATACATATTCTTGGAAAGAAGTAATTCCATTTGACCAAGTAAGGGACTTAGTCATAAAGAATCACGAAAATGCTTTGTCCGCACATCTAGGTCCATTTAAGTGTTTTAAACATCTACAATTAACCTACTATTGGCCGAATATGTATACTCTAATTAGGAAAATTTTAGCTGATTGCGAAATTTGCAAAGCATATAAAGCAAATAACAAAATGCCACATGGCCAGATGACCTTTCAAAAGAAGGTTTATGCACCAATGCAAGTACTAAGTTTAGATATTGTAGGCCCATTACCCCGAGCATATTCAGGTCACGTTTACTTATTGACTGTAGTAGACATATTCTCAAAATACATATGGTTATGTCCTTTAAAAAAAGCCAATAGCTGTTCGATTAATAAGTTTGTAGAAAATAATATATTTTTAGTACATGGGGTCCCTCACACGTTGATTAGTGACAACGGTACTCCATTCGTCTCTAAAGAATTCAATGATATGTTAAAGAAGTACAATGTTCCTAAATTTTTTCGAAATTGTGTTTACTTCCCACAGAATAATGTTGTGGAAAGACATAATCGTACTATTGAAACAGCTATTGCATCCTATGTAGAAGCTGATCATCGTAATTGGACGAAACATTTGGTTCAAATCCAAACGGCAATCAACAGTCATGTCAGTATAGCGCATGGTTACTCCCCTCATCTGTTGATGACAGGTAGAGAAATAATACTAGATGGTAGATTTCATCGATTTGCCAATTTTAGTTCTCTAGATGAATTATCTATAGAAGGACGGGATGAATGGTCAACAAAGTTGAAATCGCTAGCTAATATCTTTCATAATGTTCAAACACATCTAAGGAGTGCATATCAATCAAATGCGAAAAGATACAACTTAAGGCGTTCAGTAATACACTTTAAAGAAGGCGACATAGTCTGGCGTCGATCTCATGTGCAATCTGATGGAGCAAAGTTTTTTTCAAATAAACTATCTCCACGTTTTATTAAGTCAATCGTTTTAAAACGAAACTCTGAAAATACTTATTTGTTAGGGAATGTTGACGGAACAAGCGTGGGTATAATTCATGTCAGCGATATTATAAAAACCTAATTAATTAAACTATACAATAGTTTCCCTTTAAACGTTCCAAAATAAGGGTGTAATGTATATTTAATTTGGCTGCTTTAACGTAGTGCTTTTTGTATAGCTCGTGTAGTTTAGATTATATTAGTTTAGAATTAGTTAAATATTGTGTAATTAGTTGTATGCTAATTTAATCTAGTTTGTGTAAGCTCTGTGCTTAACCTTGTAAATAAATACTCTTTAAGAAAAAAGGGTTTTACGTTATTCTTGACTATAATGTATGTATTAAAATACATATTGAGTACATTCTTGTACTCAAATTTGTTCTATTTTGGGTGGCTATTTGCTCACTCTTTTTGGCGTACACTTCTTAGGAAAAAGGAGGTCGCCTAATCTAGTATATATAATGAATATACGTTAGTTAACGTGAATAATGGGGATAATAATTGATGATATAAATGATAAAATGATTAATATATGATGATAAAATAAACGTTAGGTAACGTGAATAAAGTGAGGTTTACGTTAACTTGTCTAGAATGTATTACTTAAATACATATTGAGTACATTCTTGTACTCAAATTTGTTGTATTTTGGGTGGCTATTTGCTCACTTTTTTTTTGGCGTACACTTCTTAGGAAAAATGAGGTCGTCTAATCTAGTCTATATAATGAATATACGTTAGGTAACGTGAATAAAGGGGTATAATATAAAATGATTTTGATAATGATATGAAGTTAATATAATAATAAATGGGAAAATATAATTGATATATCTATATTGATATAAATAAAGTAAATATGAGTGAATATTTACCAAGTATGAAAGCGTGAAGAATTAGGGACACGAAAGACGACGTATACTTGAATCTAGGGAAATTTCACTCACTTAAATGATAGGATTTGCAACTGGCAAATTTTTCAATATTTTTACGGCCTCTTTAGAAAGTGAATTATGTAATGAACATTTCAGGAAAATGATTATTTCCTGGAATTTAAATAATGTCATTGGAGATATCATTAGGAAGGACATATTTAAATAATACTTGACATCTCACTGTAGGAGTGTTAGGTAGTGAATTCTAAACTGACAATGGGAACGCATCTTAGCGAAGGGCGAATTTTATTATTTTGTCAAATGACAAACGAGAGAGATATGTATAACAATTGTGTTCATAATTTTCGATTCACTATAGGGTCTGATGGAGAAGAAATTTGTGAATCGAATGTTTGATCAACGCAAACATTTAAGAGCACTGATAGGTAGGATTTATTCCAGATATTAGGAAACACTATAGCTTGAACTTGACGGATAGCTTCCACTGATGTTCAATCGCCGAAGTGTCGGTGTCAACTCGTCGGGAACAACTCGTCGAAGCCTACTCGCCGAAGTGTCGGTGTCAACTCGTCGGGAACAACTCGTCGAAGCCTACTCGCCGAAGACATATATATATAGATATATATATAATTCAGTTCAGTAATTAAAAAATATATACAGAATAAAAAAATAAAAAAAGTATGAAAAAAAAAATATTGTCAATTAGTAAAAAAATAATTAAAATAATTTAAAAAAAAATTAAATATTGGCAATTAGTAAAAAAAAAAAACAAAAAAAAAGGAATTTATGATAACAATATGATTACTGACTGAATTGCCTATAAACCAATATATTGGATTATACTGTTGATCTACTTTTTACTAAATGATTAAGAAAAACATTTTTTTTTATCCATACATAAGGTATGTATCATTAAAATTGAATCCTTGTTTAATTTCAACAGCCCAATTTATTGTACTGTACTAATGGTTCGACTTTCTTTTCAAAGAATAATTTAAATAATTTTACTATTTTAATTTCATTTCGAACCATTTTTAAAAACTTTTTTAATGTCTCTAGAGCTATACTGAATGAACCATTCTGAACTGATTGGATAGAAAACACAGACAGATCTCTTTGAAGTTTAAAGAGATATTTATTTTGACTTAATTTATTAGATGCGCGAATGCGCAAGTAATAAGCCACTTTGGCATTGAATTTGAATTTAATTCTACTTTCATTCATCTTCATTTCATTATTTTTAAATATTGTCAATTAGTAAAAAAAAATATTAATTGTTAAGATATGGAATTTTCGCTGGGAATTTTAAAGTCCGAATGTTATAAAGTCTAATGGGTTATTCTCTGTAATTTGAAAACTTACTTACTAGTAAATATTAAGAGTCATTAAGTACCTATCCGTAATTATAACTGCATTCAATTATCGCTGAGATTTTCGGTCTGAAAACTTTCAGTTTTTTTGAATTTTAATGAGCTCAGCTGTTTATTAGAACAACTTCTAGTTTGCAACTTAACAAAATCTGGGGAGGGGAGGGTAGTCGAACTATTTTTTATTTAATTTTTTTTTTTGAAAATTTTTAATATTATGATGTGCTTACCTGAAAACATAGTCGATTTGTTTTTTTATGTTTTGGATATACTATATAAAGTTAGTGAATGTTTTTTCCTTGTGATCAAGATATTATTTTTAAATTCTGTTAAACATTTAATACAAACTTGTTTGAAATTTTCAATTCGAGCATAAATTCACTTCCAGCTATTTTTGTTCAAAGAATTAGGAAAATTTTGCATTGTTCCAACTTAAGCAGCTTTCGTTCAAATAATTAGAAAATTTTTTGCATTGATAAAACTTTATTTGCAGTAAGCAATTGAAACTTTAAACAGATTATACTTTTGCTGTTTGTCAAAGCCTTACTCTAAGTACACTTAGATGATTAATTAAGAATGAAAGTTTAGTAGGTTTTTAAAACATTCTGATGCATAATCGTAAAGAGAATTTAATTTTGGAATCCCAAAAAAAATAGTTAATATTGTAAAATTTTAAGGGATTAGGATTAGATAGCTTTGATTAGATTTAAAATATATATGATAACACTTTGTTAAAGTTATCGTTCTATGATAGGGTGTTTTCCTTTTTTTTTTTCATTATTTTTTTTTAAACTGAAAATAGGGATATATGTAGGTTGTTATATTTAGTATTGTCTTTATTTCCGCGGCAAGTAAAATATAGGTTGCCCATAGACAACTGTCTATGGCTGAAGAAAGGAAAAAATATGAAAAAGCCAATCAAGAGAGGACACACTAGGAGTCTCAAATTTCGAAACGTTGCCATGGGAATGCGACAAGTTTGGAAGATTCCGGAAAATAAAAATAAAAACAGGAGAATATCACTGAACTGAAAATGAAAATATTGGGTTCAGTTCGACTCCCGCGCCCGTACAGACCAGAGCTCCGTTGAGAGCTTTCATCGCGTTTTTGCAGCGCCATCTTGAAGGAATCCCCACCAATCGGAATGGTGTGAGGATCTCGCCTCTGGCCTTCGACGCAGCTGCACCCTGAGGGAAGTCCTCCCGCGAGTGTCCGCCGTATCCTCGACACCAGGTGGTGTGCGAGTCAGATCACGCGGCCCGTGAAAGACATTATGACTCTTTGACCAGGTTCTCATAAGAGACCAAGTGTAGAGGCTGTGCAGTTTATTCCGGTGATGTTTGGAGTCAGCCAGTTGATGAGAGCGGAGTTGGAGCAGGGAGCCTGTAGCCGTCCGACCAGTTCCAGTTTCATCTGAGGAGCGGGACGAAGACCCTACAAACGAGACCGGCGGTAGGACTAGAGCTTCATCGGTATGTCGCATCAGCCTAACAGTTTTACACTTCTGTTTGTGCAATAATAAACTTCAATAAACATCACTTCACCTTCATGCTGTGTGTTTGAATATTTCCTCAAAAGTCCTCTCCAAGCAGATGCATAGATTAGGTAGGGTTTGTACGTGTTTTCTTCCGTAGCTTCCACCCTGTACCCTGAGCTTCCGACTGAGCGACCCGAGGCATCGAGATTGAGGAATGCTCTACACGTCACCTGCATTTCCTAGATATCTAGCAAGTCGCCGTGGAGGAGACAAAACCTTTACATCCTCACTCATCACTCACTCACCACCTTCTACACCACACCACACACACCATCCAACGAACCCTACATCAATTTCCTTACACACTAAAATATTTTTTTACAAATAATGCAAATCATATGAATTAGTAGAAAAGAAAACATCACAAAATCATAACCTATATTTTGTTTCAAACTTTGTGATGGTCAAGTTATTCACCTTATTTTAACTGCGTCATGGAGTACATATTACATCTATAAACTCGTAAATAAAACTTTGTAGGAATGATAGTTTTGACATTTTTAAGGTTAGATAGATGTCATGCGCCATCTACAATAAGCTTCGTGTTTTATTTCCCATTGTCCCACAGGTCGTACTTTGCCCAAACCTGTTCTAGGCTGAAGGCTATTGATGTCAAAGTAAACGTGATTTCAGGCAAATATTTACAGGCCTTTTATTTATTTTATAGATGTACGCAAGAAAAGGAACTACCTTTAATTATTGTATTTAATTATTTAATCTTTCTACAAAAGGATATAATATTATTAATGCAATAAAACAATACTGAATCAACTGATAATTAACAATAAAAAAAAATTGTCACTAAGATTTAAGTAAATAAATTATAATCTTTTTACAAATTATCAATCCGTACATGTCATAAGCACTTCTGACCATAGATTTAAAGTAATATTTACAACATCATTATAAATAAAGCATCGGGTATTGGAGGTGTCAGTCAAGCTAGCACATTTCTTTAAAATTAGACCGCTAAAATAACTAGGTTCAATCTCAGAGACTCACACATCATACATTCAATACACATTCAACTAAGTAAAATGTTTTATCATAAATATATTTCGAAAATTGGTAAAATAAATGTATGCATCAGTCATTATCAGTCAAGTTGCATCAAGAATCGCTTAAACCAACCAGAGCCAAGCAATGAATGGTAGTTACCTACAAAGATTTATTGATTCGCAAAACAAAATATTCGATTGCGTGAGCCTCCAGGACAAGAACAACAAAAGTGTGTCTTATTATGAAGTAGACTAATTACGCATATTCCAATTCTTTTATGAAAGTATTAAACATGTAAAATGTCAAAAAAATGACAACATTCAGAATGACTACAATTTGCAGGCAAAACCTGGACCTACGTAAGACAAGCAATAGCTTGAGCTATGCACGCGTAATGCTAAGTAGAACATAGGCCTGGATTACTATGCCGCTCAGTCCAAATTGGTGACACCAGGGTGCACCGCAACACAACGGCCTGATTCCGCATGGCTCAGTAATGTTGACCTTTGCAGTAGCAAATAAGGTTTTTATTTTATTGTTCTTTTAAAATTATGAAGTAAGACAGCATTAACACACTTGAACAATTGGTATCAAAATATGTTGTGAGGTGGGAAATTATAACAAACAACTAACCAAATGTCACCTTTTGGCAGACTGTGTTACATTCGCTGTTGATTTAAAATGTTGCAGTCAGCTTGGCAACTCGAGGCAGGCTTGGGGAAGACTTTCTAGCAAGCATACAACTTAAAACCAGACAAATTGGCTGACGCAGATACAACAGTTATTATTATTTTTTCTTATTCTTATATCGTTCAATTCCTTCTTAGGGATATTTAAGATGTCCTAGTTGCCATTATGTTATTGACACAGAAAGCTCAGTTTATATATTACTTATTTATCTTTCTTTTTTGTTACAACCCATCTTTTTTGTCGTTTATAAAATTCCATTGCCATTCTCTATTGATTTAACATGTATTTGTATAGATATAAAATACTCATGCACACATTACTATATAGCGCTAATTTAATTAGTTCTACATATACTGTAGGCCCATTGAGCACATAAAAATCCAAAAAATGGTAAAAAATCTTAATACTAACATTTCTATTGTACAAAGAAAATATGAAACCATTTCGTCATTTCTGCATTGGTAAAATGTCAATGGATCATGTTTAAATCACTCAATCTTACACACTTGTTTCCTAATTAACACCAGATATTATAATAGTGATTATTTTATTGTATAGTAAGCGTTTTGGAAATACAATATGCATTCAAAATAGTTAAAGGGCAAATTCAGTCTAGGTCTAATGTGATTGGTCAAAATGTAATAGAGTAACAATGAAAATAATCAAACCCAACTTAAATTACTATGATCAATCTCATATTCTGACTATAAATATTCCAAATTTACTTATTTTTCAAACAAGCATTCTGACCTTCAAAACAGATTTGACCTTACATTCTGAGTTATCAAATAAATATAATAATTTATGTTGTCCTATTGATTTGTATTTTTTTTAAGAATGTTAGAGTTACCTCTCATACCAACTTAAATTAATATTTATAGGACCACACATAGTAACTTAAATCAACCAAGACTTCGATTGCCTCTGATTTTGTGCAAAAAATCAACACATTGGTGACCATATATTTTTTGTTTTGAGTATGGTCTGCAAATAATCGACCACATGTCTATAAATAACGAGTTAGCATTCAAAGTTTGCAAATTAGGAACCTCATTCTGTTCAAAGTTCGCAAGTGAGCAACCTTCCATTCTGTCAATGTCAGCTACAAAGCGACCATGTTCCTAAAAAAGTTTTACGGCTTCTTTACATTCCAACCAAAATTCGAAAGTAAAAGCAAACCCATTCTGACCGAAGTCTGCAAATTGTCGCAGAATAAGTCACCACACGTTCCGAACAAAGTCAAAAGATACAAAATCTGCAACTTGACAAGTTCGCATTCACAACCAAAGTCTTTAAATATGTGATCTCACATTTTGTCAGTCGACTAAACAGTGACCAGATATTCCGAACCAAGTCTTTGAACAAAAAGCTTTCCATTCTAACCACAGTTCGCAAGTACCACCTACCTAAGTACCTTGCATTCTGACCAAAGTCGGCAATCAAGCGACCTCACATTCTGACTAGTCCATCATACAGCTCCTAGCACTCAATGCTTGCTCTGTCTCTCCCTGGAGTCCTCGCGGCAGACGCGTGGCGGCGACTCCCGACCTTTGTGGCCCGCTTTCGAGCTCTTGCGGGACCGCTTGAACTTGGCCACGTCATCGCCAAAGACGTCTCCAGTTCGCAGAGCCGAAATCAGGTCGTCGAACTCACCCTTAAAGAACACACATTAGGTTAAGGAATAGGTTAGGTTAAGGCAATATAAAAGTCGCTAGTTCTTGCGTTTTCGTTGAATGGTCCAGCGCTGAAACTTCGTGGCGGTGCCTACTGTACTGCCGGTTTTATATCAATATTTTTAAGTTCATCGTTGAGTATCGGAACTTTAACGAAAATACTTTAGTTCATTCTGTCTGTGTGACGAGTCGGTAATAAAGACAATCAGTATTTAAAAACAAGGGGGGACCTAAACATGGTCTTGTGAGATATGGAGTCGGCTCCCGATAATTTTGTTGGGAAGGTAACAAGAAACTATTTTTAGTATCATTGGCAACACATATATCTGATTGGTAGGGAATTTTCGGGGAACTTACTCTCCTATCATTAGTATGGCACCTAGTTGGGATCGATGCATAAGTGGTACGTCCATACCTTGGTCTGCCCGTTGGTATGGGTAGCTTCCCCGTTGCCATTGCTATGGCCGTTGCAGTCGGCAGCACCTTTGTTCTTGGTGAGACCGAGCGACTTGCCCACGGAGCTGAGCAAACTTGACGCTTGCTTCCTCTCCAGTGTTCGTTTCTTGAGCTGCAAACAATTATAACAACGAATTCAAAACTAACAAATGATACATATAATTTGTAAAAAAAAAACATGGGTGCCATTTATGGCTCCTGAGAATAATTATTTCGTCTTTTGGTACCCAGCGGTTGCTCGTTTCGAAACCTCGTTTCGCCTAGTGATGTTTTTATGCACACAATAAGAATAAGAATAAGGATAAATGCCAAGTATAACAATAAGAAAAACTAGACAGGTCTTTGCTCTTAAAATTTCATGGTATTGGTATGAGCAAAGAACTTGTAAATCGAATGGTAAGTAACATGTCTAAGGATTACAACAAGGATTAGGTCAACAAGTACTGCAATTTAGTAGCCGGGTAGTGAGAAATGGTTTCAAGACTGAATAATTTGCTGTTGAAGGCGGAGCCTACCAGCGAAGTAGCTCTACAGTCTCTTAAAGAATCTAGGCCTGCCAAGAGCGACGCAAAGCTCACATATAGAGAGAGTTGCGAATTTATCACTGGAGTCATCCTATTGAATACGAATAAGTAGATAGGGGAGGCCGAGAGTGCGAATAGGTATTCTCTGCTCTTTAGTATCTGCACGATAGCCGAAGAGTCTTGAAGCAAAGTAACCTTATCTGACCGATGTTTTGCCTCGAAGACGCCAATGAGTCGGAAAGAGTCCATCCAGCTAGAATAGGGCCCTGACTAATTTTAGGGCTCAGTGGTCGGGGCGTGCTGGCTGGCGTGGTGCTCTGAGCGCGTCCTCGTCTTTACTTCAGGGTTTTACTGCACACTCACTCCTACAGGGCTGGCACTGCCCAAGCGAGTGGTAAACTCGTGGCGACGTAGGGTCTTAAAGCACTCTATACACGTTTTTCCTTTTCGTGGTGGCATATAAATCGCATCAATCTAAAATTGCCTTGTCCTGCACGGCCTTTTTAATAAATTAATTATTTCATATCTTATATATTATAATATATTATTAATTAAAAACCCAAAAAGAAAACGAATGAGCACTTTGCTCTGTTGACAGCTTTTTTGTCAGGGGGTAGGCCAAGGACCTTTTCCATGCAGCCGCATTCACATTTCAACTGAACAAGAGCCTTGTGCGGTTACCTCCTGCTCATGGCGCTGTCGTCGCTCGTCCTCGTTGCGGCGGCGGCGCGCGGCGTCGCACTCGGCGCGCGCCTCGCTCAGCTGCGTCAGGAACGAGTCCACGGCGCCGAACAGCTGCTCGGGCGATGTCGTCGCCTCCTCACCGAAGGCACTCGCGCAGGATTCGAATCGATTCTTCATATCCTGTGCAACAAATTTGATCACTTTAATTAAGCCAACGAGTACTGCAATTTGGTAGCCGGTTAGTGAGAAATGGTTTCAAGACTGAATAATTGGCTGTTGAAGGCAAATATATAGGTATCAATATAGAATAATTTGGGTTGAATTTAGTGGGGAAATGCAGACTCACAGAACTCCGAATTACTTCAATATCGCTTCAGAATGCTCTTATTCTTGCAAGCCAAGTGATATTAGTAGAGTCGCTCGGAGTTGCACAAGTCAGCAGTTTAGAGAGTCTGAAAATTCGCGATACAGATTTGGATTGCCAGGACCAGCCGCTTTGGCTCAATCACGATTTAGTGGCGCTTGGTGGGCCCAATCATAGACACTCGAAGCGTGGCAGACACATACACACACACACTCACTGCTACACGGTAAGAAGTCAAAAACACGCGGCACTAATTTTGTCGACGATTCCCAAAAATGCACCCACTAAACACGACCTGTTTTCGTGAAGGCTTCCACAAATATATGTGTCACCCAGGCCTTTTCATCTGCTAAACGATCTTTAACTTTCATAGGCCATGGTCGAATGGGGAGGACGGCTGCCAAACTTTACCATAGATGGCGCCACATAAAACTGTGCTAGTCTCATTTGAAGGTTATAGGTTGTTGAACAATTAGACTGAGTTAATTTGAATAGCTACCTTAAAGTGGCCCATCCCGCTTATCTCCCCATACAAAAGGGGAAAGAAGATCACGCCCATATTTCTTGTCAGAGATCCAAAATGTTGCTCAAAATAGCTTTATTTGATCGAACTAGATGTCTGATAACCATTGGCATTGTAAAATTGTGTTTGGTTTCTAAGCTATAAGGTCCGAAAGTTCGAATTTTTTGCGCGTTTTATACAATAACTTTGGAGGTGGATTACGCAATGATAAAGTAAGAACATCTTAAAAAGATTAGTCATCAGACATAGCTTATTTAATCAAGATTTATAATCTATTTGGTTTTTGTTAGATTTTTGACTACAGCGGTCGTGGTTTACTTTTAGCTATAAGTCGTTTTAAAATTAAAATTTTCGTAAATCTTGCCAAATCATACACTATGCACATTGTCTTTTTTGTGGACATGTTGCATCTTCCTCGTCACGGAGCCTGTCTTATTCTTTGAAAACAGAGAAGGAATTAGGCCCGCCAGGTTGGGCCACCTTAAACTGGATGTAAAACACGGACAATTTTATTGCCATTTCAGTTATGTAAAAAAATAAACCCAGTTAACATTTATCCTTCTACCTAACAAGAGATCAGTTTTACGTTTAATCGGAACCTCGAACGGTCACCATCAAGAACCCAGTGTTAATTTTGTACAGCTCGTGGTGTGGGGGCTAGAGGACTTGCCTTTCATGCGAGAGGTTATTGGTTCAAATCTTCACTCCGTTCATACACCAATTTCTTTCTCTTTCTGAGATCAGTGTAGTTCGTTGCGAATGCAAGCTGTTCCAACGCTTATGTAGGTTCCTTCCTTTATTAGGTGGCTGGGTTAAGCCTGCCCTGGTTAGTACTACCACATTGCGGTGGTCGTAAAGGGAAGGTCCTGGCATGGCACCAGGAGTGGGAATGTCGTGTACTGGGCTAACATCATAACCGTGATTGCATGGTATTAGCTGTCCATGTCAGGTTGCATAAAAAAATGTCATGCCATTGATGTCATAATAGTAGCGGTACCCATTAGATATGAGATACATGTTTAATTTATATTATGTGTATTGTGTCAAGTTTTTGCTGTTTATGATGAGCTTGATTTTAAAATAGAAAAAAAAAACGATTGTTTTACTTTTGGAAAGACATACTTATTTATTCTTGAGTAAATAAAATAACAAAAAGTTCCTTTTTTTAATTATGTTTCAATATTTTCAAGATTTTAAATAATACCTCAGAGCAGTATTAACAAGTAAATAACTTCTAAACAAACGTTATATAAGTTGATCGTTTTTTATTCTTATACATAATCAAGCTACTATTTCAAATATAGGTAGGTATGTAGGTAAAATTTCGCGAAAAACGTTAGAATTTTGCGGTAGCCATGGAGGCAAAGCACCGCCTTTCCAAGCGAGAGAGCGAAAGCATAGTTACCTGAAATAGGTCGTCGAGCTGCGCGAACGTGCAGACGGCGTGCGCGTGGAAGTCGCGCACGACCGGCAGGAAGGCGTCGTCGCCGGCCGCGCCGCCCGCCGCCGCCACCCCCGCCTGGTGGTCGAGCTCGCGCTGCACGTCGCGCAGGCCCGCGCGCAGCGCCGCCACATCGCGCTCCAGCTGCTGCAGGCACACCTTGCCAGCGGCGCGCACGTGCGGCAGCTCCTCCTCCAGCAGTAGCGCGTCCGCAAACTGCAACAGTTGATGTTTAATAGCGCCGGGTACCGAGCGCGCCATCTAAGACGGAATGGTGGAACTAGTCGCAATATTTCTGGTTCCCAGACCTAAGATCAACAGATGGCGCTACTAATATGTTTCACTGCTCTACATTTAACACATGACTGCTTTCATTTAACAAACCAAGATGTTTCTACTTACTAAAGGATTTTTGAGAATTAACTAGAAAATCTACTCCATACATCCTTATAGTCCGCTATTCGGCCAACACTGCCGATGCACGTTAGAAAATACAAAATGCTGAGCTAGACAGCTCAGGTCGGGTGCTCTTGGCAGGCGAACGTTCCTGCTTAAGCTCGCTTGCTCACTACAGTATTACCGAATGTGCTCTCGTTTGTACTCAGTACAAATAGTAAGAAGAGAATAGTAAAGTGCACATGGTGTGCAGAAAAGCACAAACAAAGTATCAAGCATTCAGTATTGCCATATGAAATGCTAAACCGTGTCACGTAGTGGATTTTTGGTAAGCCACTACAGTGTTCATAGCTCCTTGGCCAAGGCTAATCCAATCGCCTTGCTCCCTCCGTGGTTTTACCTAATTAAAATCTTCCTTACCCTCAGAAAAAAAGAGAAACGAAAATGATAATTTCGTAGTGCGGCGACCATTTTGGGTCGCCAACTTTACCAGCAGCCTTCGCAAAGAGCGCACCTCTAAAAACCGCGGTCCACCTACCGGTAACCCAACTTCAATTTAATACCTCTTAGCGATTGCTCACAGCCCTGTTCATTTAATTAAACTCATTTCCTCCTTGGTCGCTATTGACCTGGCTTTATTTTAGCTCCTCAAGCACCCTGTAACCATTTTACGGCGCCCACGCCTCATTTTATTGTGAGCGCCCGTCTAAGTGTTTCGAAATTAACTTCAGCGGTTCCTGCGGGGCTCACCAAGTGGGCCCCAGTTATGTCTTCCGTTCACCCGAGACACGACTCGCCGATGGGTCGCCGTCGCCGACAGCGACGCGGCGAGGTAGCCGAGCACGCTGGCCGGCCATCCGCGCAGCCGCGCCGATGCGCCCCGCGCCGAGCAGCGCTGAGCCACGCCGCCACGCCGTCGGCCGGCGTTGACGACGCGGCCGACACGCCGGCGCCGCTGCTCTGAGCCGACGCCCGCGCGCCGCACCGCACGCGCGTGCACCCACCATGCTGCGCACCGACGTGGTCCACCACTGAGTGAACCAACCACCAAGTTTTTCTACCCTTAACGGAGGCCTCAACGACAGACTTTCTAACTGCAAACCATTTACGTACCGCTCGAGCATTTTGTTTATTTTTTCTTTATAATAAACGTCCGCCTTTATTCTAGCTAAAATTGGTCGTATTCTTTTTCCCCGTCCCCGGTAGTACTTGGCTCGGCTACCCCCTAAGGGTACACCTATTCTACATTTAATTTGGAGTGGTGGCGCGTGATGACGCGGACGGAGCCGCCGCAAAAGCGAGGGTTCCGGTCGAACGTCACACTGGCATCCACTGGTTCGGGGACGAGCAGGACTAGGAATCCTGTTTCTATTTTGCGCCCCACTCCAAACCGAGCTATGTACTGCCTGGGAGGGAAAAAGAATATTTAATTTGTAAAAAGCCAGGTTTCTGTTGAGCCCTCCATTTTTTTTTTCTCATTAATTGTTTGCTGTAACATTTTTACGTGTGATTGTTGTGTGCTAGTGAGCTATCGCATTGGTTGAGACGATAACGCGTTCGATTCGGCGATCGACCTAACCTTGAAACCATGTTTCGAAGTTGATTCGACCACCGAACGAGTAGATCCTGTTTACGCCCCACTCACTTCACACAGTACTCACGTTTCGCCTTCAGCTGAAAAACATAAATTCATTCCATGTTTAGCTGCCCTTGATAACTTCACATTGAACTTAGATTTCACTACACAACATGGCCGCGCGACACAGCGCGAGCGATGTCTTTACTGCGCTCACTTTGAGACGACAGATTCATAATCTCGCATCGATAATCTAAAACTTTCGATTCCCCGTTGGTATTTCGCGTTCACTTCAACTTGCCTAACACGCTCCCTCCTACTGAACTAGATACGGTCTCACGTTTTTTTTTTCTCGTTCTGTTTTGGTTAGCGCTCGGTAGATCCCGCCTGTTACCCAGTATGATTCCGTTTTGTTTAATTTAGTTCAGACGGCGCGTGTGCCGTAGGAATTTTTACGAGTTGTTTTTTTCTTTGCTCGCGACGCGGAGCGGTCGCGCGGGCGCGTAGTTTCACGGCCCTGATCACCCAACCTTCATTCGTTGGGGACCATTTTTTTTCTTGAACTTTTGATGTCCATACTGTTTCCTCTCACTTACCTTGCGCATGCACCTCGTGCGTTCCAAGACTTTCACAACCCGATCACTCAACCTTCATTCGTTGGGGATCACCTTTTTTAATTTTTTTTTATTTTATAGTTTATTATGCGTGCATCTATGCGAAGTTAAGAACGTATTTCCGACCCGATCTCCCAACGCGCTCTGCATTTCAATTAATTTTTTTGAAATAAAGTGTCTTCATTTTATTATATGGTTGACCGTTTGGCGAGTGCCAAACGCCCTTTTGCCCCGCGAACCTTAAGCGGAGGGGACACCAGTTTTTTTTAAACCCTTATCTTGTAATGTTTTCCTTCACCACAAGTCAAAACGTAGTTTGTATTCTGGCCTTGAGTTTAGAAGGCCCCGCGGATGTTTCATTTTTTTCCTTCAGTTTCTCTTCCTGCCGCCGGGACTAATACGTTCCACTTGGGAATGTCCCCGGCCGCATTTGTTTTTTTGACGGGCCCCACACCTTTATTGGCTCCCGCCCTTGCCCTCTGTTCGCGGACCTAATCGGACACTCGGCAAACATTCGCGGCGCGCTTCTAACTCGTTTTCTATCCTATGGTAAATTTAAAATGTATTGAATGCGAATCCGAGCAAGTCGGCGCGTAATAAGTATTGATATTACTCGGCCGTTCGGACACGCGACGCGATCACGGCGGCGCGCACGCTGGCGAACGCCACCGAAATCGATTCGTCTCGTTCCGTTCGCGTCACAGCGGAACTGCAACAGTTCATTTCAGTTTTAATTCATTCACGAACGAAACTTTTCACCGGTTCTCGTATTGTAAAATATTTCAGTTGAGTAATTTTACTCGGCGCATTATGCCCACTTTTAGTTCCGTTTTTTTTCTTGTTTTGTGATTGTACTAGGGTAGGCGGCTAGTTTTCGGTTGAAGCGACGGCGCGCGCGCCGTGGCCGCGTGGGTGCCCGTGCGCTGAGCGCTTTTTAGGATCTAGGCACCTAGGTCATCTAGGTATTAAGGCGTGTTCACACTGTGCCAAAATAAATCTATTTTTTTTCAAAATAATGTTTTGTTGTTTTGCCTCCAAGGCTACGATCATGCCCCTCCATTTATGTTAGCTCATCGCTGCGCTGGGCCTGACCCTCCTTCATCCACTTCATGGATTGTGGATTCCTTTAATGTTTTTTTTACTTTATTTTTTTTATTTTTTTTTCGCAATAAGGCTTCCGCTGCACTGGGCCTCACCCTCCTTCATCCACTTCATGGATTGTGGATTCCTTTAATGTTTTTTTTTACTTTATTTTTTTTATTTTATTTTTCGCAATAAGGCTTCCGCTGCACTGGGCCTCACCCTCCTTCATCCACTTCATGGGCTGTGAATCCTTTCAAAGTAATTTTTTTTAATTTTTTTTTCCCGCAACATAGGCGTTTGAACACGCGTCCTGTTTTTCTAACGGTATCATGCCAGACCGGCAGACCTAGACTGTGCCTCCAATACCACTACCTAGGCCCAAGTAGTAGTAAGTAGGTCGTTAAGTCCTTAAAGTTAAGCTTTTGATTTTTTTTTATTTTCTTTATGGAGAGTTACCTGTGTCCCTCTCTCACCTCGTTATTGGGCTATTTAATCCCTATACCGGTTCCCTTCGTAAAGCGGACCGTGTTTGGTTTTGTTGATTTATTTAGTTTGTTGTTTTGATAATGTTAGTACTTAGTTGCCGGGTACCTACTGGACTGTAGTGTCGTTTTGTTTTTTTTTACTTGTAGGTTCCCCGACGTCACCTCGCCAGCCATGCTGCTGGGTGCCGTCAGTGGTTAATTTATTTGATTTGTGTTAGTTTTAGTGACGTCGTCTGGAGCGGCCCGCTCCCGCACCGGTCGTCCGGCTCGCGCCTTCGAGGGTCTGGACGGCCACTGCAAGGTGATGTCTGATCTTCCGCTGTAGGATGACCAGACTTGGAATGTTAGAGGCGAGCGAAAGATAACGCATGTTAGGGCGCGAGAGCAGGTCTTGTAAATAATGTGTTGTCCCGTAGTTTAGGCATGTGCGTAGCACCAAGCGGTTAGTTCTAGGTTAAGGGTGTCCTGAACTCCTCAAGCTCAGGGCATGATCGCTAGCCGCTCATTGGGTGCCTTAAAGGAGCGGTAACGACACTGTATGGTCCAACTCCTACTGCTAACTAAAGAAGCCAACTTACTTGTTGCGAGCCGGTTGCGGTCGCACCCATTATACTTCGTCGTTTTACCTCACAGGAGCGGTAAGGACGATTTAGTCTAACTCCTAATGAAAAAAAATCTAAGCCTGTATGAGCCATGTTTAAGTGCTATACTTCGTCGTTTTACCTCACAGGAGCGGTAAGGACGATTTAGTCTAACTCCTAATGAAAAAAATCTAAGCCTGTATGAGCCATGTTTAAGTGCTATACTTCGTCGTTTTACCTCACAGGAGCGGTAAGTACGATTTAGTCTAACTCCTAATGAAAAAAATCTAAGCCTGTATGAGCCATTTTTTTTTGTGCTGTACTTTTCTTTTGTACCTTACAGGAGCGGCACCGTATTCTGTTAGAAGAATACGGGAACTCCTACAATAAATAAACAAGCCAACACGTCTTTTTAATTTAAGTTCTAGAGCCTAATTTGTGTTCCTTTTGCGTGGAGGAGTATCTATTTTGTTTTTTTTGGTCTGTCCTTTTTTTTTTACTGCATTTATTCCAGTAGGTAGCCCGTAGTTTAAGATTGTTGTTTTTTTATTTGTGTCCCACCCGACCTTGTTCACTTACCCATTTCATTCAGGCTTCACCTGTGCCTGATTAGCCTTGGCTTACTCTCGAGGACTCGGTCTGTCGAGGGCGACAGGTCGGACGGCTCGTCGTCCTCTTTCCTCGAGAGGGGGGGTTGTGTCACGTAGTGGATTTTTGGTAAGCCACTACAGTGTTCATAGCTCCTTGGCCAAGGCTAATCCAATCGCCTTGCTCCCTCCGTGGTTTTACCTAATTAAAATCTTCCTTACCCTCAGAAAAAAAGAGAAACGAAAATGATAATTTCGTAGTGCGGCGACCATTTTGGGTCGCCCACTTTACCAGCAGCCTTCGCAAAGAGCGCACCTCTACAAACCGCGGTCCACCTACCGGTAACCCAACTTCAATTTAATACCTCTTAGCGATTGCTCACAGCCCTGTTCATTTAATTAAACTCATTTCCTCCTTGGTCGCTATTGACCTGGCTTTATTTTAGCTCCTCAAGCACCCTGTAACCATTTTACGGCGCCCACGCCTCATTTTATTGTGAGCGCCCGTCTAAGTGTTTCGAAATTGACTTCAGCGGTTCCTGCGGGGCTCATCAAGTGGGCCCCAGTTATGTCTTCCGTTCACCCGAGACACGACTCGCCGATGGGTCGCCGTCGCCGACAGCGACGCGGCGAGGTAGCCGAGCACGCTGGCCGGCCATCCGCGCAGCCGCGCCGATGCGCCCCGCGCCGAGCAGCGCTGAGCCACGCCGCCACGCCATCGGCCGGCGTTGACGACGCGGCCGACACGCCGGCGCCGCTGCTCTGAGCCGACGCCCGCGCGCCGCACCGCACGCGCGTGCACCCACCATGCTGCGCACCGACGTGGTCCACCACTGAGTGAACCAACCACCAAGTTTTTCTACCCTTAACGGAGGCCTCAACGACAGACTTTCTAACTGCAAACCATTTACGTACCGCTCGAGCATTTTGTTTATTTTTTCTTTATAATAAACGTCCGCCTTTATTCTAGCTAAAATTGGTCGTATTCTTTTTCCCCGTCCCCGGTAGTACTTGGCTCGGCTACCCCCTAAGGGTACACCTATTCTACATTTAATTTGGAGTGGTGGCGCGTGATGACGCGGACGGAGCCGCCGCAAAAGCGAGGGTTCCGGTCGAACGTCACAATCGCAATATAATTTAGTCCGAGATTATCTTTAATTAATCTCGTATTAAGTATTAGTCCGAGATTAGTAAAAACGGCATTGAAACGGGATTAGTTCGCCCACTCTGAATAGCACTGTTAGAATTATAGTCTTAATATTATCTTATGGCTTATAAGGCATGTTATTTCGCATAGTTCCCCTCAAAACTGAAGAGGTATCCACTATCCATCTCATTTGACAGACAAATCAAGTCACGAATCGTCAATACCACATATTTCAGTACTACCCACCTGGTTCTCCAGCACCTCGACCAGGTAATGTAGTAGGGTGGTGCTGCGCGCGACGCTCGACTTGGTGTCCGCGAGCTTGTTAAGGGACGACAGACGAAACCCTGATGCGTTACCACGGGCGCCCCTTAACACATACAGCAGGGGTTAGAATGTCACAGGAGTGTTTTCATTCCAGACATTTTTCTTCTAGACCTACATTTTGTACGGAAATCATTTTAAAGAAATTTACATGTCAGAGAGGTCTTTGGAGGGACCTATTATCTAAGTTTTTTCAATTTTCCGAGGTAGGCTCAGTCTATAATAGCTTGGCTAGTTATAATTTTACTGTCTGGTGTGAATCCTGATTTTCAACTAGGCTATTTATGAATGACCGCGAAAAGGCTCATGGGGTGGCAATCCCATCTCAAAATGGGGGAAAATACCTGCTTTTGCCTGCCTGCTTTTCACGTGCCGGTGTAAATACATATTACACTATTTTTACGCAATCCGACATGTATGGCTAATACTAAACAAGTATCGTTATGATATTAGCCCAATACACCACATTCCCTTTTATGAACACGGCTACACTGAACTGGATGGAAAACACGGACAATTTTTCATTGCCGCTTCAACCATAATTTCATCCAATGGTGGTACCAACACGGGCGGGCTTAACCCTACCACATAGTGGGGGAAGGAGCTCGCATTCGTAATGAAATCTACTGATCCAACTCGGAAAGAGAAAGAAAGTGGTGCATGACCGGGGCGAGGATTTGAACCCCAAAATTCTACGGGGAGATATACACATCAAGACGAGTTTCTTAACAAATAGTGAAATACACACACACTTCACAAGAAACTCCCGGAACCTAAGCGTCCCCACTCCTCACACTCTTTACGGTAAAAGAACTTTGCTATATGATAGTGTACAAATATTTAATAAGCTTCCAAATGATATAAAAAACCTAGAGTCCGATGATATTTTCAAGACAGCTGTCTTAAAAATTTTTTTGCTAATACTTACATTAACTTTCTTACCATACTTTCTATTTATATTAAGGTTCTAAACATGAATTAATTGTATTGTAACCGCAATGCAACAACGCAACATGTTTATAATAAATGTAATGTTTCTCATATAAGTGAATGCAATGTTCTTTTGGGAAATAAAATATTCTTCAACTTGAACCCCTCCCATGAGCTCTAGCCCCTTCACAATGAACTGGACATGCACGATCTGGTCACCTGTTCATGTAGTTTCCGATGCAAAGGACGACCTCGAGCACGGCGCGCAGGCGGCGCGAGCGGGCGAGGTCGCGGGCGGCGCGCAGTACGCTGGACGCGCGCGCCGCCGCCTCCGCCGCTGCCGCCGGGAACTTCTTCATGAAGAGCAGCGTGCGCACGCGCTGCTGGTAGTGCGGGATCCTGCCCACGCAGCAAAACATTACAGTTGGGCTTGCTCGGTTATCAAAGAGAGCGCTCTTAACTAGTCAGTCAGTCAGCGTATTTGCGTCCACTGCTGGACATACGTCTTTTAGTGCTATTAGTTCATTTAGTGCACAAAGCCTGGTTGTCACCAACTGCCGATTTATTGTAATCGACACTTAAAGGGTCTTTATTTCAAGTGTTATTATCTTGTATTGGTATTTATTGCAAGCTGCTAAGAAAGGTCCTTAATATGTGGCGATTAAGCTAATCAGCAGTAGGTGAAAAGGTCCTAAATGCAGCCACGATGTTAGAAACTAGTCTTCAAAGCGAAAACGGATCTGCTTCCAATTTCTGGTCTTCACATTGTCCGATAATAAATCTGATAAATAAAAATGCTTTCAGTAGATATAGTCTTGTTTGTCTGTCTGTATGATCTCGAGCGAGATCACACTAGTATGCGTCGCTTGTTGCGCCGACGAACCAAATAGAGAGAGCGATTAGGCTTAATGATCGAGACACGAGAGGTACATAGGTGGGTGCTGTTTGTGGGGACTGGCCTGCTCCAATTGGCAACATATAAGTTGGAGGGGATTGTCTTTGCAAATAAAATGATATTTGTCATGAACTGTTGCATACGGCATGGATTGTAAATTTTGTGTATTCATGTTAATTTAGTGTTTAACCTATGTTTTTGTTAAAATAATTGACAAACACTTTTGTAAACTTAGCGAGCTGCTCTACCAAGTCGGTGGGCAGCTGCTTGGCAACAGTTACACAATGTTCATACTTAGAGATCTCGTATAGGAAGCGGTCGGCCCGCGCCATGCTGTCCAGCTCGTCCTGGTGTTCCTCCAGCAAGGCGGCCTCCTCCGCGCTCGGCGTGAACTTGGCGAGCTGCTCCACCATGTCGATGGGCAACTGCTCGCCGCTGTCCATTCGTAGGATCGCTCTGTAATAAAACACGGGACATTCACTATGCATACATACTACTTGCTCGCAGTTGGTAACTCACCGACTGTTAACCGGCGCGTCGGAAGAAAACCTAGCCTAGCCTGGGTTCAGATTTAAATGTTCAGTTTCTTCCTACTCGACATTCCGCTGGAGTCTGCTGGCCTGGCTGGGCTTCCTCTACTTGCACTTCGCAATCGCCGACACTTGACGTTTGGCACTAAACACTCCTACAAGGTCAGAACTGTCGCAATGATACGTCGAAATATGTGGATTTTGTGACGGCAAGCACACTAACACATTCAACGACTGCTCGTGACGACTTTAAAAATATCTCTGTTCTAAAGTCAGGCACAGACAGCTTCCTACCGGATATGCAATCTCAGCACATGTGAAGAAAGTACTGTCACCTGCAAATTTCTTCATCGGACATCTTGAGCTTGGAGAGCAGGATGGTGCAGTTCTGCGCGCGCCGACCGTCGATAACGGACAGGATCTTGCTACGTGGTTTCGCTCCCAGCTGCCGCAGGTCTTCCACAGAACCCTCATTCTGTAACATGCATTTGCAAACTCCTCATTTGTCCGTTCAGCGAGAGTAACTTTTAGGTACAATAATCTCCAGACGGCATTTCACGCACCTGAACGCCATTCTTTTGGTACGCGCAGAACATCCGGTCGATCGCCTGCAGGTCCATCGCGCCGTAGAGCCGCGTGTCGTCGAGCTCCTGCCAGATGGTGCCGTGCACCTTGGCGTCGGGCAGCTTGCTCCAGTTGAAAGACTTGAGCGGGTTGCCGGGGCGCGGGACGGGCTTGCGAGGACGCAGCGCGGCGGGTGGCGCGGGGCCGGCGGGCGGCGGCGGCGGGTGCAGCGGCGGCGCGGGCGGCGGCGGCGGGTGGAGCGGCGGCGCCGGCGGTGGGGGAGGGGGAGCGATCGACGTCTCGATCACGGCGCTCTTCAGGTTGCTCACCTGCTCAATGGAACGAATCGTCTTTGTTGTGGGACAAAACAGCCACGTAACGCCACTCTAAAGCTAGCGCCTGGACTCTATGGACTTGTCTCAA
The DNA here is from genome assembly GCA_946894095.1 of Incurvaria masculella. Taxonomy (NCBI): domain Eukaryota; kingdom Metazoa; phylum Arthropoda; class Insecta; order Lepidoptera; family Incurvariidae; genus Incurvaria; species Incurvaria masculella. The sequence continues at coordinate 12,530,661 of OX335643.1, forward strand.
GAGCGTTTTTTTAAGTTTAGAGTGTACCGTACAATGGTGCTTGGTAATTTGATTTTTTGGAATAAAAAAAACTTTCAATACTGAATTAGGTAGGCAAAAATTTTCTTATTTTTTTCTCAGTGACGAAACGTATTTTTTTTAGTTTAAGTCACCAGTGTAAAATAAAAAACTAAGATCAAGTCAATTCAAAAATACTTGATGATCAAAGAATAAAATAACAATACTGTTGTTTCATTATCACAATGCTAAGAATATAATTACAAAATAAACATCAATATTATCAATGACGTTCCTGGTTTCCAGAACCGAACTACTCGGTCTCCGGGTGCCCAGCGGTTGACTAATGTCAACAGTGTAGTTGACGAATAACGACCGCTGGGTACCTAGCTACATATTATTAAAGAGCTTAACAGCACTCAAGTAACGGGCTTCCTCATGATGTTACATTACTAATACAATCTTAAAATAATAATTGCAACTGAGGAAGACAAAAAGCTCACAAAAATATTTACCTTAGCGTCATCTGGGATGCTTCCTTCACTCACTAATTTTTCATACCTCGTTCGCTCGGTTCTCTCTTGGTTAAGCTGGAAGCAAGAAGATATCTTTTTGACTACTATAAATTGGATGGTTTCCAATCCATTGGTGTTTTGTTTTTAGGAAAGAGGATGAGAATGTCTTCAACAAAATTTAATGTCTAGTGACTGCACAGAAATTATCAAAGAGCCGTAGAAACATGAGCGAAGGCCCACACCGAACAATCGAGCTACCGGAAATGATCTTTTTTTTATGAAGTAGAGGGGAGGTAAGAGTGAGTTCGAATTCGGCGATAAATATCAACTCACTTTTCCGCACTTCTTGTTTTCATCATTTTCGTTTGATAAAAATCTATACGATCGAAAAATCTATAAAATAAATACGTTGAAAGGTAAAATATCAGTTCTGTTCATTAAATAATAATATTGTTTATAGCAATTTTTAGGTTAACTCACTCCCGAACTCAAATAAATCGTTGTGTCAATTATACGTGTATTACCCTGTTGGTAAAAGTGAATAAATAAATAAATAAAACAAACAACACCAGAATGGGCCCTCAGATGACCTTTCTTGGAGATTATGAACAGAATGTGTTCTTTAGCGATGTGGTGGGAATAAGTAGGACTGTCGGTTTTTTCCAGCTCATATCCAGCTCTATTGCTCCTGCTGTCGCTCCCTGGGTCCCTACCTGCTGCACGAGCTGCAGCGCCCGGTACGCGGCGGCGCGCGCTCTCTCCGCGGCCTCCATGTGCGCCGCCGTCTCCTTCTCCAGGCGCTCCTTCAGCCGCCCGCAGCCCGACTCCAGCTCCACTGCTCCTGCTGTCGCTCCCTGGGTCCCTACCTGCTGCTCGAGCTGCAGCGCCCTTAACGCGGCGCTCTCTCCGCTGCCTCCATGTGCGCCGCCATCTCCTTCTCAAGGCGCTCCTTCAGCCGCCCGCAGCCCGACTCCAACTCCACTGCTCCTGCTGTCGCTCCGTGGGTCCCTACCTGCTGCTCGAGCTGCAGCGCCCTTAACGCAGCGCTCTCTCCGCTGCCTCCATGTGCGCCGCGGTCTCCTTCTCAAGGCGCTCCTTCAGCCGCCCGCAGCCCGACTCCAGCTCCACTGCTCCTGCTGTCGCTACCTGGGTCCCTACCTGCTGCTCGAGCTGCAGCGCCCTTAACGCGGCGCTCTCTCCGCTGCCTGCATGTGCGCCGCGGTCTCCTTCTCAAGGCGCTCCTTCAGCCGCCCGCAGCCCGACTCCAGCTCCACTGCTCCTGCTGTCGCTCCCTGGGTCCCTACCTGCTGCTCGAGCTGTAGCGCTCTTAACGCGGCGCTCTCTCCGCTGCCTCCATGTGCGCCGCCGTCTCCTTCTCAAGGCGCTCCTTCAGCCGCCCGCAGCCCGACTCCAGCTCCACTGCTCCTGCTGTCGCTCCCTGGGTCCTTACCTGCTGCTCGAGCTGCAGCGCCCGGTACGCGGCGGCGCGCGCTCTCTCCGCGGCCTCCATGTGCGCCGCCGTCTCCTTCTCAAGGCGCTCCTTCAGCCGCCCGCAGCCCGACTCTAGCTCTTCCCGCTCCTGTGTCTGCTGATCGAGCAACTTTTCCTGAAAGTTGACAACAATTTATTAAATCTTCAATATTATCGAATCAAACTGATCGTAAGTGATCAGTCTTTCTTAAAGATATTTCTTGGAATCGGTTTGGAAGTTATTTTTACTATGCAATTACTTATGAGGGTCCCTGATAGAAGTATACTTTTAACAGTTTTTCAGTGAAAGTAGTTTTCACTGGAACATTTCATTCTCCAGCCACAAGGACCTTCAGTTATCGATTTTAAAAGCATTAGGTCCACCTTGTAAATATTTCAAAATGGCGGCCATTTTCAAATCTGATGTAAGATTCGCATTCTCCGACTACAGGGGAATATCGGTTTTGAAAGAATTCGATCCAGTACTTTCAACCAGTTCAAAACGACGGTTAATTTTTAACTTTATATATATACTAGCTGCGGTACCCGGTTCCGCTCCGGTTAGCGTCGGCTAAATTATTTCATGGATAAAAAGTATCCGACATGGCTGATCCAAAATAGGGTCAAATTGGTCCAGGACAATGTATCCATCTACCAAATTTAATCAAGATCGTTCGAGATGAAATAGCATGATTTAATGAGAAACATCCAATAATTCCCATTTAGAGCTTCGTTGACATTTGGTGGCTATTTAAAAAAAAAGCATTTGCCGCCAGAACCTTTCTGCACTTGCACGGCAACATTGTTTACCTAATAAGTAAGTAACGTGTAATGTAGGTAAGTTTTGCGTGGAATCCAACCCACAGCCAGCCTCAACATCGAAAACAGTAACCCATCTCGAACCTGTCAGCTCCCAGAGATCCTATACATTGATAAAATACGCACATAAATCGGGTTAGTGGTTCGCAAGTTATTAGAATTTAACACTCACTACTCACCCTTCAGGTAATGAAGCGTTATATTATGTAACCTATAAGTTTTGAGTAGAATCATAGATACAATCCGCATCTAAATCGAGTAATTGGTTCTTAAAGATTTTGCCAAGTAGTCCTAAAGTTGCGGGAAATACCAAACCGTACTACCCGCCCCCGTCGGACCGCCCGCCCCGCCCCCGGCCCCGCTCCCGCCACCCCCCCCCCCCGGCCCCGCTCCCCCTGGTGTGAAGTAGCGCTACCGGCATCGTTTTCGCAGCCCCATGAAAGTTCTAAAGCCCATGGGCACAATATCTTTATAAATTGTAGCCTATGTCCTATTCTGATGTATAAGCTATATTATTGTAAAGTTTCATTAAAATCCATTCAGTAGTTTTTACGTGAAAGAGTAACAAACATCCATCCATCCATCATTACAAACTTTCCCCTTTATAATATTTATTAGATTAGATATATAGAACCTTATTATAAGGGATTCACTTAAATATTTGCAAATTTTGCCTCCAGTATACCCTCCAATGTGTGCAACAGTTGATATTCTTAGTTGAAACAAATAAGACATAGTGGCAGCTTTGAGTGTACAGGTGCAAGTGGTACAGTGCAGGACATAGGTAAAATATAGAAATTTATTTATTTTATAAAAGGTACGCCAACATTGTACTCACGAAAACTTTATATAATAGCAAACATAGTAGGGGGCACATTCCTGGTGTGCATAACAATTATAGGCAAACACAACATTTTAGAACAGTGTCTAATACGAGTGCACAAATTAAACATATTTAATAAAAACATAATACAACAATTTGAAACATCATAAATAGGGGAAGTCTAGAATATAACAACAAAAACAAAACAAAAAATAAAAGAATGACAGATGAACAGCAGTTGAAAGACGGTTGAGATTTAGCCCAGGTTGCACGAAGAGACGGCCGAGTTAATCAATGTGCAAACACGTCACTTTTAGTGATCCGTATAGAGTTCCTTTCATACTGTCCACACAAAGTGACGTGTTTGATCGTACGTTGACGTTGATTTTGATTTTTTGTTCTTTCGTGCACTCGGCCCTTAATGTTTCACAGAAATGCCTTGCAAGTCAATGCATAACGCTTTACACTGCTTAGTTGGTCTTGAAATATGTCTACATCTGTGTTATGTGTGAGTTCATTAAAATCTTAAGATCTTAAAATCTTAAGATCGAGACATGCAAGTTGACTGATGGTGATTGTGCGATTATTAGTAATCTATGGTTTTTTATGTTAAGCGCGGCATGTGGCGTACGCCAGGACCTCTTAAGAATGGCCCGTAAGCTATGCTCCCCATACAAACGTAGTTTAATAATCATTTGAAAACAACTGTTACAATTTAATTGATATTTAATATCTATTATCAGAGGACAAATATCTGTGTCGGCACGTGGTTATTTTTTTAAAAAATCCAAACAGAATCAAATGAAAGCAAAAATAAAGTCTTCATACAAATTTTGTTTTCTCTGTGGTTTGAGCCAGGATACATTTACCAAAAAAAAACAAAGACATGCAGGCACAGATATTTGTTGCCTGATAGTAGATACCTAATATCAAGTAAATTGGAACAGTGGTTTTCAAATTATGTATTAGTAAACTACGTTTGTATGGGAGGCGAAATTTTCTGACGCTTACAGGCCCGCCTTAAGCTGTCCATGGGATTTCTAATTTTCAAGGTGGCTACAAAAACCATAAGATCTTTGAGGAACTCGAGGTTGTACCTAATTTGGGGGAAATTCCTCACAAAGGAGTTCATTCCATTGTTTACCGACCCTATAGATAAAGGATCTAGAGGATCGGTGGGTTCTTATTTTTGGAATGTCGACTCTGAGTTTGTGCCTTTTCCCCCCGTTCCGCGTTGAGCGAAGGTAGAAAGGGGTTTACCTTCTTGGCGAGCTCGGTCGCCATGTCCACGTTCTCCCTCTCGAGGGTCTCCGCTCGCGCGCGAGCCGCCACCAGCTCCTCCTCCTTGGCGAGCAGGTGCACGATCTCGGACACGTTGATCTCGAGCGGCGCCACGTCGGGGTTGACGGGCCCCACCTGCGGACACAGTTTACAGATTTTGAAGGATGGACATGACTCATTAGGCTGTCGTGAAGTACCCGGCCAATCTAAGATTTGAAAATTTTAAGAAATACATTCTTTGTCCACTGGCCAAGGCACAATTTGTCTTTTAGAAATTACCAATGAAAATGAGCCATAGGGGATGCTACGGGATGAGGAAGTTCGTGACGGTCACATTTGTTTTCAGTCTTGAGCCTCATTGTTGTGTGCAAAATACGTAAACCATCCAGCTGGTCCTAGAAGCCCAAGCCATATTGACATGGCGATGGTTGGTTGGCTTTTTAGTACCTTGCGCTGAGTGATCTTAGCTTATCCATTGCAAAATAAGAGGGATACCTTGTTAATAGTAGTCGTGGAGTCAGTGGACAAATTTTCTTGGGAGCTGCTAGAGCCGCAGGGGTTCTGCTGCAGAACAATCTGCTGCACGATGCGATCCAGCAGTAGCCAGTGTTGGCTGTGAGGATTGTACTCCACTGCAAAACAAAAATATCACTCTGCCATCACTATGCTTTCCTGGAGGAGTTAATATAGATGATACAGCTCTGTATAATCAGGCCATATTTCTTTCGTGTTCTCTACAGGGATATGCAATAGCATCATACAATATGCTAATAATGACAAGAGATCTCGGTGCAAGAAGTTGACGATATGTCATTACTATAATCTCGTACCTGATAAAAAAATAAATTTAAAAAAACAATTTGAAAAAACGTTGAACCCCTTCTGTAGTTTTGTACCGCCTTCTACTCCAGGGTGCTTGGAGTAGGTTAAATATTTTTAAATTAAAGTATCTACCCTTAGTGGAATTCTTTCATAAAATATCTGAAAGATATACCCTAATGATGAGAAAAAGGATTATTCAAATAGGTTGATAATTTGCAGACATATGGAGTAACATGCAGACAAAAAACATCATACAGACAAATTGAGAAACTCCTAATTTTTTTAAGTCGGTTGAAAGTGAATATGTATGTCTCAAGAAGATAATAAAATGATATTAGATTTACTGTTACACCTCAAAACTTTTTGCACCCACTGAGAGCCTTCAAAACACTCACGCGGCAGCAGCATCAGGTGCTTGAGCAGCGACAGAAAGTGCACGTAGGCGGCGGTGTGGCTCAGCTTGCGGCGCAGCGCGTCCAACATGGCGGTCGCGCTCTTGGTGTCGACGTGCTGCGCATCGAACCGGCGCGCCAGCTCGCGCTCGTCCTCCGCGCGCACCATCTCGAAGAAGTCGATGTGTCGATCGAGCGTCTCGTTCTCGTGCTTGCGCAGCTTCTCGATCACTGCGACGTGTGGGGGCGCATTAGACTCGCAGGTTAAGGTGCACGTAGCTTTTTTCAACTGATGTGATACGTTTGTAGATTTGAACGTGGAGCAAGGACAGATTAATTAAAGAAATAAAGCTGTAACGTTTTGGGGACGAGGGCAATATGTTTGAACCCCTGTTGTTATCCCTAGCATAGAAAACTCGTACCGGCGAAGCAATCTGAACTCCAGGCTCTCTTCCCCAGCGCCGTCGTTGAATGTGGCGTTGACGAAGTACTGGGCTACGGTAAAATAAAACAGTGGACGTATCGGACTGAATCCACAGCATAAAAAACTCGTTCAGGCGAAGCAGTCTGAACTCCAGGCTATTCTTCCCGGCGCCATTATTGTATGCGGTCATGACGAAGTACATGAGGATGTTCTGAGAGTTACAGTAGAGGAGAACAGCAGACGTACCTGGCTGAATCCCCAGCATTAGGAACTCATACCTGAACTCCAGGCTCCCCTCCCCGGTGCCGTAGTTGAGTGCGGTGTTGACGAAGTACATGAGGATGGTCCTGAGAGTTATATTAGAGGAGAATAGAAGACGTACCTGGCTGGATACCCAGCATAAGGAACTCGTACCGCAGATGAAGCCTGAACTCCAGGCTCTCCTCCCCGGCGCCGTTGTTGAGTGCGGTGTTGACGAAGTACATGAGGATGGTCCTGAGAGTTATAATAGAGGAGAATAGAAGACGTACCTGGCTGGATCCCCAGCATGAAGAACTGGTACCGCAAATGGAGCCTGAACTCCAGGCTCTCCTCCCCGGTGCGGTAGTTGAGTGCGGTGTTGACGAAGTACATGAGGATGGTCCTGAGAGTTATAATAGAGGAGAATAGAAGACGTACCTGGCTGGATACCCAGCATGAGGAACTCGTACCGCAGATGAAGCCTGAACTCCAGGCTCTCCTCCCCGGCGCCGTAGTTGAGTGCGGCGTTGATGAAGGACATGAGGGCGGTCTTGAGGGCGACCTCGTCCCGGTAGGCGCCGGTCGAGCGGTCCAGCTCGTTGATGACCCCTTGGAAGCGCGCACGCTCGCAAGCGTACTTCTGATAGTGAATCATTGCCTCCAGAACCTGTAGAGATAAGGCCGTTAGTTTAAAGTGATGGTTGTCAATATCCAGAAAATAATGTTTAACACTTCAACACTCGAATTGACTTGGCTGTCCATTTGGAATTATTTTCCAAATTATTTACGGGTATATGTATAGCAGACGTCCAAGTTTGTCCGGACATTTCAAACAGCTTGAATGGAAGGGATTCGTAATTTATCCACAATTTTAACGTACTAAACTGACTCTATTTAGAGCGGCTGTGACTTTTTATGTTCATGCTGTCCTCCGAGGCCTTTTTTTAAGAAGAGTTGACACCAAGAAAAGATTATCTGCCAACTGGCTTTTTATGCGTATGCAGGGCCAGAGCAATTAATGTTTCTTGTTTTCAAGTGGTAACCCAGTTGGGACTGGACAGGTTATAGAGTTGTTGTAACCAGGCCAGATACCCAAGATTTTTATGCATGCAAGTCGACCCTGTCGATCCTAACTTATCAAATCATGCTACACTATTACTTACCTTAGCTGACACAGAAATTTCGAATCTTCCGATTCGGCCTGCTTAAAACTTTTGCGCATTCCATTCCGCAGATTGAACACTTGAATTCCCTATAGTTTCACATCAGTCTTATTTCTCCCACAAATCAAACACTTCACTCCTTAATATCATATTGGGGGCCGTTGCTCGATTCCTCACCCTAGTAGTCAACGGGCTTTTTATCGGTACTTGCGGAAGTAAGGGAATGACGTACCTTCTTGTGTCCACCCGGAACGAGGCAGACAGCGCCGAGGATTTCCAAGGCAGCGATCTTGGTTTTGATGTTCTCCGTGTCGAGCGACTGCGCGATGAGGTCGATGCTGCTCGGGTGAGCCAAGACGTGCGCTCGCCCCGTCTGCGGACACATTTTTGGTTACTTTCGGAACTCTTTCCTAAATGTTTTGGTATCGCTACTAAGACCAGATAATGTATGAAGTTGAAACTTTGACAATAGTAACTGAATAGTGAATCTACTCTTGCAGCTTTGACCATATTTAATGAAATGCGATGTACAAACCACGGCTAGCCCCCAACGGTCGAACCAGTGGCATGGAAGGACGGGAGTAGAAGTCGGGGCTCCATTCGTATGGCGGCAGCGTAGCCAGGAGTTAGTGCTAAACTACAATAAGTGCATATTCGTTGCACCAAATATCGTCCAGTGAAATTGTTCGTGCGTATTACTAAGTTAGCTACCATTGGAACTCGTGAATATCAGTAGTAAGCGAATTCGTAAGTGAACTCACTCGCCGGGTCTCCCGTTTTTGTATGTGAAAGTGGCTACGCTGACCCCATACAAACGAGTTTCAGTTTCCACTTCCATGGTCGCTGACAGATACTGATTTTAGTAGCTCTGTATCATCATCCATAGCGCTTAACTTATATTACCGAGTTGTTCATGAGCGCCTTGATGCACGCGATGAGCGTGTGGTGGGCGGCGTGCTCGGCGCGCGGCAGCCGCTGCAGCGCCGCTAGCAGCGCCGCCAGCCCGCCAAGCCGCGTGAACCGCAGCACGAAGCTGTGGGCGCGCGTGCGCAGCGCCGTCCTGAGACCCTCCACCAACGTGAACGCGCCGTCCGGCAGGACACCTTCGCCGTTGCTGAACGCCTGCAAGTGGTAAAATTGATGCTTTTTTTTTCATGTGACTGGACATGGATGGCTAATACCACACTTTCTGTCCTGGTATTAGCCCAACACACCACATGGGAACTTGGTGCCATGCCAGGACCTTCCTTATATTGCACGGCTACATTGAACTGGACGGAAAACACGGACAATTTTCATTGCCGCTTCGACCATCGTTCATCCAATGCGATGGTACCAACCCGGGCTGGATATACTCTACCACCTAGTAAGTATGGAAGGGGACCTACAGTTTAACGTGGAATCCGAACCACGGCCAGCCTCTCTCAACGGTCGAATGGTCACCCATCCAAGACCAGACCGGACCCAGCATTGCTTAACTTCGGAGAGCGATCGCCGAAGTGTCGCGCCACTGGGCCATTGAGGCTGTTATACTGTATTAATACGTTTGTGGGGGGAGTTGGTAAGGGCAGCAGTTGGCGCCGTTGGCCGCATCGGAAGGGCCCATCGTTCGGTGGGACATCATAGTGATAATAAACTGATCTGCAATCTACGCGATCAACACGGTCACAATGTTGGCTTGTAAGTGTGGGGTCTTGTGTGGATACAGGTACAGATTAGGGTTCCCCTTTTGCCTGAGGTTCTTCTCAGCAGGCGTAGTGCACTGCCGGTCATGGGAGCCAGCGATGAGTTAGCGGGAACGCTCTACTGCATCTAAAGAAGAGAAAAGGAAGGAGAAGTGTCATGTGGTTGTTACTCGAAACTCTGTTGTATGGAAAAAGTGAGCATATAATCGTATGGTCACTTTCCGGTATGGTCACAGACCGGTCGCGCGTCGTAGGCCAAATGCGTTCCCCTATAGTCAGTTCCACACAACGCTCCAATTCGTCTGCGACTATGTTTGCGTGTGGCATGTTTGATTAAGTCGGTTTGGTTTAGAAAACCGGAGGCAGCTAGTCTCATAGTAGGCGCACTATATGACACATCGTTTTTTGATCTGAGACTGCGGGTCGGACGGAAATGGGTAAGTATTAGGAGCGCTCCAGCAACTCGTCGAGAGAGAGCCGTCCGTCGTGGAGGTGTGGCGAAGCGTCAGCGTGTTCGGTGGTACAACAATGCATAAGTACAGGAATAATCGAGAACGTACATCGGCAATATCGTTGAGCGCTTTGACGTAGTCTTCGGGCTCCGGCGCCGAGATGAGCGGCAGCGGCTGCCCGGGCGGCGGTCGCCGGCTGCAGTAGATCTGCCACTTCTTGGCGGCCGGCAGCTCCAGCATGGCCGCCTTGTTCACCGCCGTCAGGTCGAGCTCCTCCTGCAGAGGAAGAACGAATCATGTGAACACCATGCGTGTATCATTACTCACCCTCACAATCATTAACATCCCCAAAACGAATGGACAAACAAACACACACACATACATACCCTCACCCTCTTTCTTACACATACACCCTCTAACTGTTAATTTCTGCTATAAATGCTATCTGTTCTCATCCTAATATGTAAAAAATTGTACTCGCCTTGAACGTATAAATGGAAATAATCTACTGCCCCTTTAAAGCAGTCTAAAGACGAGTTTACGGGGTAGGACTTACTAAAGGCCGTGGGTCCCTTATTATGGTATTTTTAGTATTGTTTTTATTGTGGCTGTCATTATGTTAATGTTAATTAATTTTATGTAATAAACTTTGAATTTAATTTATTTTACTTTAATATCGAGGCGGGCGAGATTTAGATAAAAAAAAGTTGCCGTGAGGTTTCCCTTAGAGTTTTTTTATAAAACCCGACGTGGATGGCTAATACCACACAACTCCGTCATGATATTGGACCACATTCCCGAAGGAATCAGATGCCACGACTGGACCTTCTCTTTATGAGCACGGCTACATTAAACTGGATGGAAAACACGGACAATATTTCATTGCCGCTTCTAACATAATTACATCCAACGCTATGGTACTAACCCGGGCGTGCTTAATACTAACATCTACAGGGGAAGGTGACCTACAGTTTTACATGGATATTGAAAGTGCACGAACGGGGCTGGAATCGAACCCGTGACCTCTAGCATAGAAAGCAAGTTCCGCACCCCCTGAACTACAAAACTCAATGATTCCGACTAAACTTCAATCCAATTCTAATGTGTCGCCATTTTGAGTGAGGTGACAAACAATCAAACGTGTGCGACTGTTTCGGTGCTCGAACGGCAGGTTCACGCCGGTTAATGGACTAACTATATGTAATCTGTGTTAATGGGAAGCTTATTACACGTCGGAATTTCTTGGTCCGGTTTCATCGACAGATAAAGCCAAGTTAGTCAATAATATAGTCACACTAATGACACTCAATAGGCGGCGAGTGCATTTAAAAATATCCAATATGGTTGTTCAGATAACGGAAATTGAAAACGGACTTCCTACCGGTTTACAGGTGTAAAACTCCGAAGATGGTAAAATACTTAACTGGAATCTGAGGACAACCGGTGCAACTGTGATGCTATATCTTATCATAATATTTTTTGTTATGAAAAATTGGTATTGGTTGTGGCTCAGAAAAGCCAAATTCACCTACCTCGCGAAACCGCGCTCAGCGAGGCCCCACACCAGCGGACTATCTAGCTGAGCTACCAAGCTTGTTTAAATTACGTTTGAAGAATCTCAGGTTATAGTTTTGAGAAAAGACACCCTCCGGCGTCCTGGAATATCCTGGCGGTGCGGCCGAGAAATGAGGTTGAGAAACGGTTCGTTCTCAAAAGCTTTATGTCAACCACAAGGGGGTGCTCTGATTCTCTGCGGAGGGTGCTCCGGATATAGGGTTGGATGAGTGGTACACACCGCCGCCGTTTAATACGTTAACGTTGCCGTTAACGCCGACTTCGCGATTTCATACAATCGAGAGTCCGAGTTTGACTTTGACAACTTGAAAAGTAAAACCACAGAATGCGTAGTAAAATGCATATAGGTTTGACGTCTTTACGTAACTCCGTCTACCCATACTGAACACTGACAACGTGGACAGAAACGCGATTCAGTCTCAGATTCAGTCCTGAAACAGCGGTAATATTATTCTGTGCGTCGCGACTCGACTGAATATTTCGAAGCTCGCCCCGCGGAGTACCAATTTAATTGGTACCGTAATCAATTTAGAATGAATTGTAAGCTGCGTGGGAAGCGGTCTGCAACGTGGGCTGCGCATGGGTTTATCTATTATCTGAATTTAAATTCACAGCCCGTTTATTTAACTAAATGCTAGGCACCACGTACAGCCCACGCTTTATTCGCAGAACTCACCAACATTAAATACACATTAAATAATATTGCCAACCACGGATTAGAGAAGTGTCATGTGGGCATTCTTCTAAACGAGTACGGACATTTTTGTAGACTCTTCCAAGACCGCTCGATTAAAGACATCTCCTCTTTTATGTCGCCTTTCAATGAAAGTAGTGTTTTTGGTTTACGGTTGTTTAAACACGGTTTTTAAAATAATCCAATATTCCACTGGTGTCTCATTGGGGCTTCTGGGTGACCGCGGGATGTTCACTCTCCTAAAAAATCAGTAATACGCCAAGACCTCACATGAGAGGTGCTCGACGATGCCCATGGGCTTTCAAACTTTCCCGGGTGCTCTGAAAATCGTGCGGGCCGATCGAAGAAGTAGCTCCGTCTTACTGCCTGACTGATTCCATAGAAAAAGGATAGTGATACTTTATTGTTGCATATGAAATCAAATAGTCTTTCTTTTATTTAAAACCTTAATGAAATAGGCCCGTTCTTGGAGCTAAAATTGAATGTCGTATTTCTCTCTTCGAAAACGAAAAATTGGCATAAAATAATATAATTAACAAAAAAAATATGAATCAATTACGCTTAACTAAATAACTTAACTTAAGTAACTTCAACTGGGGCAACGTTAAAATGAAGTATGATCTCTGGGCTCTGGAATATAATAATGTTAATGTGAAATTATTACTTTCCTTTAATGATTACATTACATTCCATATATATTTTTCTTTCTGAGTTTGAGAAGAGCATTTCGGCACGAATGTGAGCCGGGGTCGGAATCCATGTAAAACTTTAGGATCCCCTACTAGGTGCTAAGGTTAAGCCTGCCCGGGTTGTTACTATCGCGTTAGATGAAAATATGGTCGAAGCGGCAATGAAATTGTCAAAGTTTTCCATCCAGTTCAATGTAGCCATGCTCATCAAGGGCACAGGTTACCTATTCCTATTCCTTCAGGAATGCGGGCTAACAACATTACGGTGGGTGTGGTCTAAGCCATCCATGTCCTGTTAAAAAAAAATAAGGCTGTCAAGGTAATACTTAATGTCTAAGCTATTACCGTTCCTAACATCAATCAAGTAATGCCCCATTAGCGAATTCCAAATATAAAAAGACCTAATTGATGCAAGCCAGTTCACAAAATATGAAGCAGTTAAATGCTGTGGCCGTGCGAGCATGGGAACATTCTTCGTCCAATGCGATGGACAGGCATCGGACCGGTTGGCTGACCATACATGGAGATGAACGCAGTGGTACACTTTTAGAGCGATTTCGAAACAAATCCGTTCAAATCAATCGTGTCAACTCCGAAACCAATTTTGTTGACTTCGAAACAGATGTTGAAATAATAAAATGCGAGGTGTGGATGCAATTATTTATGTTTGATAGTTTGTTTATTTGCTTATAAATTATGAATAAAAATAAAAACTCTTAAACGCCTACCCGGAGTTAAAGGATTTGAGGGCCCTACATTATTTATTTCCAGATTGTTTTTGTTAATCTATTTCTCATTAATATTCATTAATATAATTCCTCAAATATAACTGCTCATTGATATGTTTTTAAACTTAAACATATTAGAAAAACCCCACTTCTTAGTTAGTTCTCTTTCCGCACAGACTTAAACATATTTTAAGCACCCTTTTGATAACATTAAAAATAATTGCGATAAAGTTTTATATTTCTAATGTGAAAAAAAAATATTATCCACACATGATCATCCAAAAAGATCGTTAGTGTTTAGAAAATGAGATCGAAAGTATGTTTTGCCTTCGAAATCAAAACATAACACATCTTAAAACTAAACTTAGCTTCATAAACTTACTTCCAAATCGCTTGCAAATTGCTTGTCTCTATTTAGCTATGCAAAATTTAACGGATAGTTTTCACGTAGTTTATACCCACTCTTGGAAAGGTTAGTTGACAGCCTTGCCAGTTAAGGTGGCCCATCCCGCTCAACTCCCCATACAAACGGGGAAAGAAGATCACGCACATATTACTTGTCAGAGATCCCAAATTTTGCTAAAAATAGCTTTATTTGATCGAACTAGATGTCTTCTTCTTGACCGTTGACATTGTAAAATTGTGTTTGGTTTCTAAGTTATAAGGTCCGAAAGTTCGGATTTTCGCGCGTTTTATACAATAAAGAACCCCGCACAAATCGTATGGGAATTGGCTCCCGGTCAAATTGGCTGAAATTTGGATATGTTGTTCGTTTCGGCATCCTGAACAAAAGTCTCAATGGGCACAAAGCCCAATTTTGCTTATTTTGGCCGCTACGGGGCTCCAAAGCTCCACGGGTTGACCATTATTTACTACTCAAAACGGCGATCTCCTGGCAGTTTAGTATTTGCTACGCTGAGGAAAAAGTACCCTCTCATGTTTTTGGGGGGGCTAAATTCAAATCCAATGTCAATATGACAATATTGACAGTTGACAGCTGTCAATTAGTTGTCAACTAGCTGTCAAACAGCGAGAAATAAACAAAATCGATAAAATCCACATGTGAATGTAGGTTTTTGAGGTTGCTGAGTTCAAAACTGATGGCCAAAAGACAATAATGACAGTTGACAGCTGTCAACTGACAATTTCAGCCAATTTGACCGGGAGCCAATTCCCATACGATTTGTGCGGGGTTCTTTGGAGGTAGATTACGCAATGATAAAGTAAGAACATCTTAAAAAGATTAGTCATCAGACATAACTTATTTAAGGTGGCCCAACCCGGCGGGCCTAACTCATTCGCGGGCACGGTACCAAACCGTGCTGTTGCGCTCTGGGACCTTCTCTGTTTCAAAGAATAAGACAGGCTCCGTGATGAGGAAGATGCAACATGTCCACATAAAAGACAATGTGCATAGTGTATGTTTTGGCAAGATTTACGAAAATTTTAATTTCAAAACGACTTATAGCTAAAAGTAAACCACGACAGCTGTAGTCAAAAATCTAACAAAAACCAAAAAGATCATAAATCTTGATTAAATAAGCTATATCCGATGACTAATCTTTTTACGATGTTCTTACTTTATCATTGCGTAATCTACCTCCAAAGTTATTGTATAAAACGCGCGAAAAATTCGAACTTTCGGACCTTATAACTTATAAACCAAACACAATTTTACAATGCCAATGGTCATCAGACATCTAGTTCGATCAAATAAAGCTATTTTGAACAAAATTTTGGATCTCTGACAAGAAATATGGGCGTGATCTTCTTTCCCCTTTTGTATGGGGAGATGAGCGGGTTGGGCCACCTTAATCAAGATTTATAATCTATTTGGTTTTTGTTAGATTGTTTAATACAGCGGTCGTGGTTTACTTTTAGCTATAAGTCGTTTAGTAAATGAAATTTTCGTAAATCTTACCAAATCAAACACTATGCACATTGTCTTTTTTGTGGACATGTTGCATCTTCCTCATTACGGAGCCTGTCTTTTTCTTTGAAACAGAGATGGTCCCAGAGCGCAACAGCACGGTTTTGTACCGTGCCCGCGATTGAGTTAGTCCCGCCGGGTTGGGCCGCCTTAAGTGACCGTGTCATATTGTACAATATCCACAGAATGTTATCTAACAAATTAAGTTATCGAAATAGAACTTCAATCAATATAACGGCCAAATAAAAAAAAAAATTGAACTTAGATTATTTGACAAATGGATTTAAAAGCAGGAATAATGTTTTAGGAAAGGTATTTTGGTGCCGCGTAAATACATGTTTGAAGAATAAAAAACCGGCCAAGTGCGAGTCGGACTTGAGTGTACAATCTTGCAAGATTTAACCCACAAATATATTATTTAATTTTACCTATGTGTTTATATATAGCGCCAAAAATTAATACATACTCTGAAAATTTAAGCTAACATATTACGGTTCATAAGATACGCCCTGGACAGACGGAGGGACGGACCGTTGGCACCCTTTGGGCACGGAACCCTAAAAATAGAGCTTTTTCAATGATACAGATGTCTACAAAATAGTTTGTATGCATGTATTTGATTCTATAACGGTTACACACTCCACACAATCGTAGTT
Organism: Incurvaria masculella; assembly: GCA_946894095.1. Classification (NCBI taxonomy): domain Eukaryota; kingdom Metazoa; phylum Arthropoda; class Insecta; order Lepidoptera; family Incurvariidae; genus Incurvaria; species Incurvaria masculella. The sequence continues at coordinate 12,547,016 of OX335643.1, forward strand.
GAAAAATGTGATCGAATCAACGACATTACTTAGTTTATATAGTTTTTTGCATCGTATATACCTGTTTTTTTCTATAGGCAGTCCATTCCACACCATTCCTTCCACGCGTTGAATTAAACTATGGTTAAAGCGGAAATGAAACATTTTCTGGGTTTTCCATACAGTTCAGTGTAGCCGTGCTCATAAAAGGTCCTGGCATGGCACCTAATTCTTTCGTGAATGTGATTTTCCTATTGGGCTAATATCATAAAGCTCGTTGTTTGATAATAGCCATCCATGTCAGTTTGCATACAAAAACTCGTAAACTAGATTGCAAACCGTGTTTACACCTAGTAGGTAAAAGGTACGGTTTGCAAACGGTTTTACTAAATAAGAGCACAGATGACATGAAAAACATAATGGCGAATATGAAGGTCACAAACTGAATCATTTTATTAGGGTTCCGTACCCAAAGGGTGAAAACGGAACCATATTACTAAGCCTCCGCTGTCCGTCCGTCCGTCCGTCCGTCCGTCCGTCCGTCCGTCTGTCACAGGGCTGTATCTCATGAACCATAATAGGTAGGCAGCTGAAATTTTGACAGAGTATGTATTTATTTTGCCGCTATAACAACAAATAGGTAAAATTAAAAAATAATAAAAAATAAAAGGGGTTCCCATACAAAAAACGTATTTTTTCTGTCGTAAATATAGTATGATGGTACGGAACCCTTCGTGTGCGAGTCCGACTCGCACTTGGCCGGTTTTTAAAAGAGGGGTTTCCACAGCACTCAAAAACAAAACAGAATCGCGCAGCCCTGTGCTGCTTCTGACACCCAAGATTCTGCAGCCCGCCTCATAGATTTCTCTGCCGGAACCAATAGAAGCTGGTCACTCCAAAATCACCTTAAACATTTTAAGCTGTAATTTTCTCAAACATAAATTATTTGCATTTGGTGTCAGTACTTTTGTAATGATAATGAATGGTATGCACTGCTAGGGATTCCAAATAGCACATGCAATACAGCTTAGTTGCAGCACTACAGTTCACCGCCCGCCCGCTAGAAGGCTCGCGCCCGTTCTCACGTGCCGGCGCGCGCGCAAGATCGCGACAACAGCTGTTTCCTATCATCATCGTCGGCCGGATAACTGTCAACAGACTCAACGAGTAAGCTTAAGAAGCAACTAGACACGACGCAACCATGGAGGAATAGTGCCCAAAACAAATCTGTGAGCAAGAATTCTAACTCATCTTGGGTGGTACAGATACATGGGATAATATTATCTTTGACATATGCAGTTAGCAACCAGCGGTTGATTGCTGCTTCGCTGGCGTGTAGCATTATTTTAGTTTTAAGTGAGTTTTTAATGTTTCGTGAAAAGATATTAATTTTCCATTTCTATTATTCTAACCCATTTCTTGTATTTTAGAGTTTTATCATATAATTAGACACTGTCGCTATAGTAAAGCTCTTGAAAACAATTAAATAACAGAAAAGTACTGTTGTACGAATGACAAATCAATTGTTTTTAAAATTAAGGCGGAAATAAAACTAAATTGCCAAAGTAAATAAAAATCGGAGGCGCGTGGCAAAAGCCCTTTTTATACATAGAAAATTTAATAAATGTCCGCGCTGCAGAAACATAAAATAAAGAAGGCAGGATTGTAAGGAACATTAAAATCTATAATTTTACATTATATTCTACTTTCATAATTGTTTTATGTCAAACGATAAGCGGGTCTCTAGACTTTGAAGTAAATGACGCATTATTTTTGGATTTTAAAACCTTTTTAGAAAAGTTTCGAAAAAATTTAAGGAACAAGTCAATAGTTTTAAGATCAGAATATAAAATATTTTTAAAGATTGTTAGTCTTTATGAATCACTTTTTTTCCGTCCGCATTATAAAAATGAGTATGGGTGGCATAGTCGCGGGACTATTCCATACAAGGGCGGACTATTGAAGATCGGATTATTACGCACATAGAATTGGCACACAAAAAGCCGTGTCTAGCCGATTCAAGACTTCCGCTTTAATTACCCTGCTCTTGATGGAAATAACAGCGCTGCTTAGAAGATGTAGATAATAGATACACCAATGAGACAACATACACCCTTGTCTTGCAAAATAATAGATGGCCACAGTTCGCGTAAACGGTAAATAGCTTTCCAGGGTAGATAGGCTATCTAGGTTAGACTAGACTAGGGCGGATCTATCTGTTTGTGACGTAACTTAGGTTAGAGTTAAAAAATCGCAACTGAAACTTAAACTAACGCAAAGTACCTAGTAAATTCTTACTAAAAACATTTTGTAGGACGAAATGTCACTTTAAACTCTTAATAGTATTACTTTCGGTTAGTGATAGTTACAGTTGCGACTATTTATATCATCCTTAGTATAGTTTGACTACCAAAAGTTTAAATAAATAAAAGACACTAGAAAGATAGCAGAATAAATATTCGAAATTGCTACATGCGGAGATTTGGCTAAATCACTAGTTGTCGTATTCAGAGTTAGCTATCAAAATGTAAAACGTCTATTATCTCCGGATTCAATCGATTTTTGTACCGTTATATGCCGAGATAAGGCTCGTTTTAACAGCCAACGCTGAAAATTTAGTAAAAGTAGGGTTTTTTTAAATTCACTGTGAAATTATATAATTATTTCGGCGACAATGGTATACCATGAAGGTTTAGCGGAATGAAAATGACGGCTCGCTAGGCCGGAGTGAAACGCGTGCGTACTGGTAGAAGGGCGTATATTCACTGAATTAAGTATTGGCGTGCGCGCGCGGCGCACGTAAAGAAACATAATGTAGCTTACGCTACATACCTCCCCTCTTAAAGTTGGCTAAGGGGTGAAAAATTACTACAAAAATTAAAAAGTGACACTATTGCGTGAGTGGCCTTGAGCGCCAGCTCACTTAAGTATTTTGTTGCATACTATTTGGAAATGTTGCTGTCGAGTATTTTTGATGAGTCGGTTGATATGGTGATTGCGACGTGTGACCGTTGGAATTTCGCTGCATGGCAAAAATCGCTCGGTGGCGAGATTCCGTGAATTGAACTTTGTAATATTACACGATGTGTCGGGTTTTGCAATACCGTGTGCAAGTCCATGGAGGGCATTGTCTGCAACTTCTTGGTACTTGCTTGGTGGTTTATTCATAGTCTTTGTAGGTTTGCAGTTATATCCTGCTTGCTGCATGCTCGTCTCAACCGACGCAGTGGGTCGGTCCAGGTGCCCAGTGGGACGCGGTGAGTCGGTCGTACAGTCTGGGGGACGAGTGCTGCAGACTTGCCCTTCCGTCTTGACATAGTGAGTCGGTCAAGTGCCCAGTGGGACGCGGTGAGTCGGTCATTCACTGGGTGACGGAAGGCGTCCAAAATTCTAGTAGCATTTTTGGGCTCACATAGAATGATGGAGAAGATAATGCAGATGCGACGTGGATCTACTGTGGTTAGAATGCCGAGGTAGTATACTTGCTGCTGGTGCGATGCTGAAGTTAAAGTTTAGTCGATCCCATCTAGATGTTGTTGTTCAGTGCCCAGTGCGACGCTGTGAGTCGGTCGATGGTACTGGGTGATGGTATAATGTGGTCGTCCAGGTCGACGCGGTGGGTTGGTCGATGCTGCTGGGTGATGATGTTGCTGACGGCGTCCTAGTTCGCGCGTCTATACACTAACGTAGGACGACGGTGCTTGCTTTATTCCTATATAATTTGAGTAATGATTGATGAGAGTGAGGTTTGATGATTATATTTGAAGAATAATGGCGCTATGTTTCGGGCGAGGCAGATGTGTATACCGGTTTTAATGATGCGGTGGACGTCAGCATAGGCAGCTGTTTGTGGAGCTGTATGTGGGGACAGCTCAAGAAGCAGCAGTACCGCCGCACGCCAGACGGCAGGTCGGGCGGCGGCGGCGAGAGGCGCTCGTGTTCTTCAGTCGGGGTCACCAATTTAGCGAAATGAAAATGACGGCTCGCTAGGCCGGAGTGAAACGCGTGCGTACTGGTAGAAGGGCGTATATTCACTGAATTAAGTATTGGCGTGCGCGCGCGGCGCACGTAAAGAAACATAATGTAGCTTACGCTACAAAGGTATAAGAAATCGGGACTGGAAGTCCCGATTTTGTTCTACTCGGATCTAGCAGGTCAGTGGCGGCACCCTCTTGATGTCGACATACCCGGCTTGCGTACGAGACTAACAGGTCACTTCTAAAATTTTAAATGCGCAGGATTCAGTTCAAACCAGAGTCTTGCGCCACACTTTATTAAACGTTTCTTGTCTGACTGTGAATAAAGAAATAGAGACTTACGAATAACATTTACAGGGCGGAACTGTCATGGCCTAACGAGCGAGATAAACTTGCACTGGCACATTACATCATGTGTTTCGTGAAGGCCGAATTCGTAGCACCCTTATTCGAAGAGCCATGAAGAGATAACAATTGATAGAAATATGCTGTGATCGTATTCCCTTGAGAGAAAAGGAGTGATGGTTTGTATGTTCATAGCACAAACACGCCACATAGAAGAAGTGTATAGTTTTAAGAAGTTTTACCAATGGATAAATAAAACAAACTATTAGATAGAACTTTGGAGGTCGACATCAGGAAGAAATAGATAATTCCAAGAATGTTCAGCCTTGTATGCAGAATTCTAAATCGGTTATCGTGATGGTTTAGAAGAAGTGTATAGTTTTAAGGAGTTTTACCAAGGATAAATAAAACAAACTATTAGATAGAACTTTGGAGGTCAACATCAGGAAGAAATACATATTACCAAAAATGTTCAGCCTTATATGCAGAATTCTAAATCGGTTATCGTGATGTGCTGTGTGGGTTGCACACTTGAAAATGACAAAAGAGGTCCAACTGAATTTTCCCCGTGCATATCGGGCGAAAAACGTTTTTATCGTTCGTAATTCGGATAGTAGGTATTTTTCCTTACCTGTCGCGTAGTAGGATTAATGTCGCCCTAGTCGCATTGAATGAACGAAATTTTATTGGCGCTTCGGCCATGTAGCGCCAATAAAATTTGTTCATGTTTTCAATCCAGTTCAATGCAGCCGTGCTAAATAATCTGCTTCCTATCTATAGACGGACAAACGATTTTCTTAAACTTTACTACTTCTCCATGTGCTTGTAAAATGAGTGTTTGTTCATATTACAAACGTCCCTCTCAACAATTTTCACACTCGACGTTCGCTTTCTATCTGCATAGAGCCAATCTTCGCCTAGCCTAGGGCCGCAGACGCCGACCGACAGTTTGAAAGTTTACTCGGTCTGTGCTTTCAACGTGGACAGTTAGAAAGCACCCGAGACAAGGTGCCTTAATGGCTATCGGACCTGCTTTTAGCTGGGTCCAATCAATATTAAACACCTTCCTTTCGCACATTTTGAAACCTAAGCGAGATTTCGCGCGTAAAGGTTATGTACCTGGAAAAAAATCGTATCAACCTAGGTTTTGTCTTTACTTCAGTTAAGAGAATCGTTACCATAGGGGAACATGTCGTTCCCTATACACTAAGTGCGATAACTGTTAACCTTCAGTTAAGAGAATCGTTACCATAGGGGAACATATCGTTCCCTATGCACTAAGTGCGATAACTGTTTACCTTCAGTTAAGAGAATCGTTACCATAGGGGAACATATCGTTCCCTATACACTAAGTGCGATAACTGTTTACCTTCAGTTAAGAGAATCGTTACCATAGGGGAAAATATCGTTCCCTATACACTAAGTGCGATAACTGTTTACATTCAGTTAAGAGAATCGTTACCATAGGGGAACATATCGTTCCCTATGCACTAAGTGCGATAACTGTTTACCTTCAGTTAAGAGAATCGTTACCATAGGGGAACATATCGTTACCTATACACTAAGTGCGATAACTGTTTACCTTTAGTTAAGAGAATCGTTACCATAGGGGAACATATCGTTCCCTATGCACTAAGTGCGGTAACTGTTTACCTTCAGTTAAGAGAATCGTTACCATAGGGGAACATATCGTTCCCTATACACTCAGTGCGATAACTGTTTACCTTCAGTTAAGAGAATCGTTACCATAGGGGAACATATCGTTCCCTATGCACTAAGTGCGATAACTGTTTACCTTCAGTTAAGAGAATCGTTACCATAGGGGAACATATCGTTCCCTATACACTAAGTGCGATAACTGTTTACGTGCTCTTAATAATTTGCTAGGTTCTGAAATGTTGGATGAAATAAATACGGACATAGAATGAACATTTCTCTAGTGATTAAAAGAATTGATTATTTAACCATTTGAAATGTAACAACTTTTAGGGGTAGGGAAAAAGTTAGAAATAACTAGTTATCGACCAGATCGAAAGGGAAATTAACTTGTCTTACTCAACCCAAACTATTCCAACCTGACAAACAAATACGATTCTTATTTTCCAAACCTTATCCGAAGAATATAAAAAAAACATATTTTTTACAAGTTTACAAAGCCAATAAAAAAGCCACCCCTTCCTTATTTTCAATACTTCAACTCAAGCGACGAATCCGCTAAGTGGATGACAGAATAATAATGTGTTGCGTGTCTTGGCTAGCCAGTTGAGGTCCTGAGACATAATAATCACCTGTCGCTCGCGACGCGACGTGGGCCGCACAACCTATCATTAAATACAGCACGCGCTAAACTAGTCCGGTCCGGTGGCTCTATGAATAGTGCTATGGGTGAAAGTGTGACCGCGAAGCCACGAAAGCGCGGAGCTTTGGGAGAAGAATGAATACTTCTTTACTGTTGATATTGCAATAAAAGCACTAGACTATATAACTCTGTATTTGGGCAGCAATATTTACCCGGAAATGTGAATTCTTCGGCATACCGTCCGGACTTTAAATTTGGCCGGATTTCCGACTTATAATCAAATAAGTTTTCCTGGAACTTGGATTTTTGGTCAGCTGACCTTTTATTAGGACGAGCTCGTTTTTTAGGACAACTGACATCAAGATGGGATAATTTCACAGCTGACCTTTTCTGTCAAGCTAGAAATTAGCAGAACTTAACAAATGTTTTTTTCTTCAACAAGAATAGCAATTTCAACAATTTATCGAATAGCGAACGGAATTGGTTTCCGTATTTTTTTCTCACGTATTCACCACTAATTTTTTTTAACACGAACGTTTGGTTTTAGCTAAACTTGCCAAAGATTGGAACACTTTAGAGAACACGAGAATATACACATGCTCGAGCTCGTCCCTTAGCAAGAATTCAAATTCAGGGGTGGTGGATTGACAGAAAAAAAAGTTCGCATAAACTCCGCTTTACAAATGAACGGACTAACTAAATTTGATGAGATAAAAAATCGGTTCATTTTCGCATTCGTAGCTTCGTGTTCTAGTGGTTATTATGATATCGGAAATGCAGAGCGTAACAGGTTTGGATTCCGCCAGCTAGGAAGTAGTAGGACTTTACATTATTTCGAAGCAATTCTACTTAACAGTCACATCAAAACCCTTATTAATGGCTTGCTGATAACCAACCGTACAGTATGCTATGTTAAACTTATTTGCTGTTTTGATAATACACATTCGAGGTAAACCATTGGGCCCTTATGTTACGAGTGCATTTATTTCCTGTCTTCTACATCCTACGCACGCCGGGATCTCTTTTTTTCAAATGGCCAAGCCTATGGATAAACCAATCAGTAAAAATACACATCTCGCTTATATCTTCAACATAGATCAGTGCATCAAAATTTGTATTGCATTCAAATGGCTGACAAAGACCAACTCCGCGAACTTGACGTCTATCTTACCTTGCTGCGGCACGAAGTCCGTGGACGCAGTGGCCTTAAGGCTGTTCCGACCCACATAAAGTTGTTTGCACACAGAACGCAAAAAGTATTGCACTTTAAGGCACGAATTAATAATAAAAGTTTAATATAGTCATATCACTTGCAGCGAAAACAATTTCACAATTTCAGGATTATTGGTTTAGATACAATTAATTTAAATACGATTTTTATTTAACAGCGCCTTCTAACGGTGTAAAACTTCTAATCGGCAATTGCAACGAAACCATTAAACCTGAAATTGTGAATATGTTTTCGCTGCAACTACTATGGCTATATTTAATATTTTTGACGAATTCGTGCCTTAAAGTGCAATACTTTTTGCGTTCTGTGTAAAAAAAACATTGTATGGGTCGGAACATCCTTAAGTGCGAGGCTTCCTAATCACAGGGCGTGATACGAAGCAAATCAATACTCCGCTAGTAGTGCACTCAACATAGGCTTCGCAAATTTGACGTCTAGCTCATCATGGGGGGCGCGGACGCGATGGCATGCAACGCCAGGCCCCACTTTACGGTATGTAATCGCCGGCAAATCATCGTTACGCGAGCAGTTCAATTCGCAAATTTGACGTCTAGCTTATCTGATGGCAAAGGCTGCCTTGATCATCGGTGATACGGACGTTCCTAACCGTGGTATCCGACGGCTCATATAGCTTCTCGAACAAAACACTCACCACAAGTTCCGCGAACTTGACGTCGAGCTCGTCTTGCGGCGGCATGGGGTGCGCGGGCGCGACGGCCTGCAGCGCCAGCCCGCCCTCTCCGCCCACCACGCAGTACGTGATCTCCGGTGGCTCATCGTTCTGCAGACAAAAATACACGGATGTGTTAGCACGGAAGATGTATGCTGACCAAAAATGGCAAACATTTCTTTATTCATGGTTTAATATGATTCTGTAATACGACTAGAAGTCCGGTTTGGACCAGTGGGCATAAACGGTTAGAAACTGACTTTATTTACACTGGATTGAAATAGAATTTTTTTTGTATTTTATGAACACGACATTACCGTTATCTCATTCATTAGAGTTTCAGCGACATCTACATTTGAAGCTTTGTAATCAGATTTTGAAAATAATCTGAAAAAGTATTGGTCGTGACATACGTCGCTTGCTTCCGACGAATGTCACGACCAATACTTTCTATAAATGTAGATGTCGCTGAAACTCAAATTAATGAAATCGAAAAGCCTGCAGATGATCCAAGTATTTCCAGTTCTTAATGTACGTATTCCATTAATTATTATACTTACAAACAAGTACGCATAATACATTTTATTAAAGTATTGGGTTGGGTGACTGTATCTTTTCATATGTAGTGCAAAATATAGTACTTGATAGGAAGAATAATAAAAAACTGTCTTTCTCGTGCTATCAAAATGTATGATCCAAAGACTATAGTTTTCTAGAATCAACGTAGTTAATGCCACTAAGTTCGCTGCGATTGCGCAGAGAACGCGGAAAGGAGATAACTGCAGCAGGAAGTAACAACTTCGCAGGAGGTGACAACAGAACTGACCGGGCTCAAGTGGTTGTTTGCAAATATTACATCTATTTCTTCGCTCCCAGCCACAGTGTATTTAATGTGATCAGTAGCACGAAGAGACAAAGCAACACTTTTTTTTTTACACACGACTTTTTAGTTTTCCGGACTTTTGATTTTACATTATTATCGATTTATAATGTTAAAGTTAATGCTCTCAGTTTCAGTTTTCAGTTTCAGTTTCTTTATTTCCTCCATTAGATGTATATTACACACTCGGATTCGGCTTATTTTTCCCTGTCGGTTCGATTACTTCTGGCGAAGAAGAGCCGACAAGAAACTTCGTCAGGTTGGTCATTGTATTATTATTTTTTCCAGTGATACTTACAAACTAGTTTACAGTGATTGATTGATTACTACTGCTCACAAAGAACATTATTATAATAACATTATATAAATTGGTGACGAGCAAACTCTTGACGATGATGACATCTTATTCTAAATTAATCTCTAAGCCCCGATTGCACGAAGCGACGGCCGAGTAAATCAATGTTCAAACACGTCACTTTTAGTGAACCGCATGGAGTTCGTTCCATACTGTCCATCCAAACTGACGTGTTTAATCGTACGTTGACGTTGATTTTGATTGTTTGTCCATTCGTGCACTTGGTCCTTAGTCCGAACTTAGATTTTCGGATAGCAAACCTTTTTTGTTGGGCGAGATCGTTTACTTACGACTCCAAGATGGGATGTTTTGACAGCTGACCTTTTTAGGATTCCGTACCCAAAGGGTGAAAACGGAACTCTATTACTAAGCCTCCGCTGTCCGTCCGTCCGTCCGTGCGTCCGTCCGTCTGTCCGTCTGTCACCGGGCTGTATCTTATGAACCGTAATAGGTAGGCAGCTGAAATTTTCACAGAGTGTGTATTTATTTTGCCGCAATAACAACAAATAGGTAAACTTTCTAAATTATAAGAAAAAAAGTGATTTTTTGTGTTAAATCTTGTACCATGGATCGGAACCCTTCCTTTGCGAGTCCGACTCGCACTTGACCGGTTTTTTTGAGATGAGCTCGTTTAATTATGACAGCTGACTCCTAAATGTTATGAATTGATTGCTGACCTTTTTTGATTACTAGGTTTTTAGCTAACTCCGAGATTTGACGTTGTGAGAACTCACTTTTTTTTGAGAAGACGTCGTTTATGCACGACAGCTGACTACAAAATGGAGATTTGAGAGAGTTGGTAAGAGATGGAGTTTTGAGAGCTGATCTTTTTTTTGGGGTTCCGCATCCAAAGGGTGCCAAAGGAATCCTATTTATAAGCCTCCGCTGTCCGTCCGTCCATCCGGCAGTCCGTCTGTCCGTCATTGGGCTGTATCTCATGAACCGTAATATGTAGGCGGCAAAAATTTTCACAGTGTGAATTTATTTTGCCGTTCTAACAACAAACAGGTAAAATTTTAAAATAATTAAAACTAAAGCGGGTCCCCATACAAAAAACGTAATTTTTTGTGTTAAATCTTGTATGATGGTACGGAACCTTTCGTGTGCGAGTCCGACACGCACTTGGCTGGTTTTTTGGGATGAGATCGTTTGTTTAGGAAAGCTGAATACTTAGAAGACGTGATGTTTTGACAGCAGCTGACCTATTTTTGGTAAAAATATATTTGTTAAGGACAGCTGATTCCAAGATTTGATGTTTTAAAGCTTACCTTTTTTGGGACGAGCTCGTTTATTCAGGACAACTTACTTCAAGATGGGATGTTCGGACAGCTGACCTTTATTTTGGCCTTTCAAGCTTAGCATGCAGTTTTTCAAGCTCTTTTGTTTAGGACTGTTAATTCTCCAAGATTTGCTTTTGTGCTCACTAACCTTTTTTGGTCATCCAGTGAGTCTTCAGACTTCCAAAGTTCACATAGCAAATTATTGGGAAGAGCTAATGCTTGTTGCGAAAGTGAAAACATGAATGCGTTCAAAGCATATTTTAAATAATAGTTTTACCTTATTTTGTCTGTATGAAAATTCGTTTATTTTCGTTACGCCTGCGACAGGGATAAATTGACGATTTCTTCCATTCATATTGACGTCGAACTAAGAGTAAGATAGTTTGATAACTCTTTCCATTGTAACAGCACGAACTACGTGACTATTTAAGATGTTAACTAGTATTCTCGCCTTGTACTATATACCCAAACAAACTTTTTTTTTTATGTGACTGGACATGGATGGCTAATACCACAAGTTCTGTCATGGTATTAGCCCAACACACCACATGGGAACTAGGTGCCATGCCAGGACCTTTCCTTAAATTGCACGGCTACATTGAACTGGATGGAAAACACGGACAATTTTCATTGCCGCTTCGACCATCGTTCATCCAATGCGATGGTACCAACCCGGGCGGGATAAACCCTACCACCTAGTAAGTAAGGAAGGGGACCTACAGCTTAACGTGGAATCCGAACCACGGCCAGCCTCTCTCAACGGTCGAATGGTCACCCATCCAAGACCAGACCAGACCCAGCGTTGCTTAACTTCGTAGAGCGATCGCCGAAGTGTCGCGCCACTGGGCCACTGAGGCTGTCAAAAACTGAATTAGGTCGGACATTAGTCAACCACCGGGTTCCGCAATATTCTGTTGTCGGTAGAAAAAAAAATTACCAATGAAGACATTGGTTGTCATGTACGCAAGCGACCGATGGTGTCATGATCCATTCAATGTAAATTAATTAAATAGGAAGTCTAACATGATAATACTAGTTAATACAGCAAAAGCATCACAAACAAAATATTTTGAAACGATATTTTATGTGCTATATGAAACAAAAAAGATTGTTTAGCGCACTCTTCAGAAACGCATACTGTAAACATCACGGCCGATACTCGAGTTCAATAAGGTTCATTGCATCGGGACTCTGATGGAAACAACCCGAGCGGGCCGTTGTTGTCTTCGCAACGGAACCTGCGCACGCGCTGACCAGATGCGCCACTGACTCACCGGCGAGATCGAGATGCAACGTTCGCGCCAGGTGTACATGACGGATCCCTTTCGAAGTCTCACATTCGCTTTCGATTCGCCTTGTTTTTATGACGTTAACGGCTCAATCCTTCAGGTCATAAGAGTGTAACAAGCATATGAATGATGGGAAAAAGGAGCTATAAGCTGTATAGAACAGGGGTTATTACACACGCCTATGACGAGTTTCTAGAGACGCCAGAACCATTTTCAGGCTCTCTCCGCGTCTAACGCGCCGTGGCGAATATCCTCATCCAGTTCAACTCGGCTTGCGGTTGAGTGACTTTTGTAACGCCAGCCTTTTGTCCTGTCATCTTCATAAGTCGCAAGGCGCGGGGGCTGCTTCACGGTGCCTGATCTGTGCTTTCGCATTGAACAACCGATGAACATAAAATAAACTACCTAAAGTACACATATTCGTTATGGAATGTTTAAACTTGTGTAGGGATGATTGTGCACGCGGAACCGTAGAAAAACAATGTTTTTTACAACCCATAACAGGATTTATTATATATTCTTTGCCATAACGCTATGCAGAGGTATCGATCGAAAGTTTTCGGAATCGATTGCCAGCACGTCGCTTCTCTCGTCGAATTTCACGGCCAGTATGGCACGAGTACATGCACACAATGCCAGACGACCATTTAAAGTTCGCCGGGCCGTCTCTCCATAGCGGTCGAGACGTCCGATCGTGCGTTTCCGTCAGGGTTGCCACTTAAACCCGGCATGGTTTTCGTAACCCCCTGAATGTTCGAAACGCCATAGGCGTCGTCTGGCGCCTTAATAGGTCCTGGCGTACGCCATATGCCGCGCGTAACATAAAAAAAATCTTTAATAAAAACCGACATTTTTGAAAAGTAACAACGCTGGATGTCGAAAATGTTACAAGAGCAATCGTGTGTGTTTTAGGGTTCCGTACCCAAAGGGTGAAAACGCAACCCTATTACTAAGCTTCCGCTGTCCGTCCGTACGTCCGTCTGTCACAGGGCTATATCTCATGAACCGTAATAGGTAGGAAGCTGAAATTTTCACAGAGTGTGTATATATTTTGCCGCTATAACAACAAAGAAATTAAACAAAAAATAAAAATATAATAAAAATTAAAGGAGGGTCCCATATAAAAAAACCTGTTTTTTTTTCAAAAATCTTATACGATGGTACGGAACCCTTCGTGTGCGAGTTCGAGTCGCACTTGGCCGGTTTTTTGATGAAATTCACATTTCATTCACATTAGATCTGACTTTCACAAAGTATTCGAAGGAGGTGTCCTTCATTACCATTTATTTGCATTGTTTAGATATCATAGGAGTAAGAATCAGATCAGCCAGTGATATAAAATAGGCTGTCTATCTTGAGATTACATGGACTGTTTTCATCTGAGTTAAATGAACATGAATCAGTTCCATACCGATTATGTCAAGCCCAAAATCTGTTTATGTAAACATACTATATGTAATGATTAACTAGTATTCCAGACATGAGTAAAATTCGATTAGCCATATCCGTGAGTAGTTAATGAAAGCGAGAATTATTGCAACGAGTTGTCATAGAAATGGCATGTTTGGAACCAGTAGAATTATGTTATAAACGAATCGAACGGTATTTTTTTTCCGGATATTGTTATTGTCAACATACCGAATATGGCAGTAATATTGAAACAAAATTGTGGTTTCTAGAAACAGCTGCAGTTCATGATTCAGATTCCAGTCATGAGTAAAATTCGATTAGCCATATCCGTGAGTAGTTAATGAAAGCGAGAATTATTGCAACGAGTTGTCATAGAAATGGCATGTTTGGAACCAGTAGAAGTATGTTATAAACGAATCGAACGGTATTTTTTTTCCGGATATTGTTATTGTCAACATACCGAATATGGCAGTAATATTGAAACAAAATTGTGGTTTCTAGAAACAGCTGCAGTATAATTGTCATGCACTTTGTTACCTTACAAAATACATTTTCATCGTAAGCCATAAAATTATCACTTCTGCCATGGTCAGTTCGCGGTAAATCGTTAATTTTAATCAATAAACTGAGACGTTAAAAACAGACGATACAAGTTCAACACGGCCTAATACGAGCTGAACGCCCTAAGAGTGGCATTCGAGCAGCACTTTCGTATTTCTGAAGATGACATCAGTGAAACGGACTGATAAATTGAAAACTTTATTGCAAATGGTCATGCATGTCACCGAGAAGAGAACTAAGGTTTAAATAAATACCCATCCATTTAATACATGGGTGGGTTCTTGTTATGTTAACATGTTTGTACCAAATATGTTCATTTTGTTGTCAATTTAGCATACATTTCTTGGATGGATTTCATTAATGTATTTTTGATTTTGGCTGTACATTCGTTACATCCTGCCGTTTATCCGGAGAGTCGGTAGAGATAATAGAGCTAAGTGATTTGAAGTGGTTCATAGGGCCAAGTCAAGCTACTGATTCATGACACGACGTATTTTCAGGATTATCTGACAGGAGCTGTTATCAATATTGGCTCTTATCAACGAAACAATAAGGGCAGCTTCAGGGAAAAAATCTTGTTTTGGGTTACATTGTATTGCATTAATATTGTTTGTAGGCAGCCAGAGGGCCAGTGTAATGAAGACGGATTTATCGTCGTCCTGCGAATTAGCTTCAACTTTAGCTGGCGGTCAATTAAAATACCGCACATTGTTCGTCGTGTTAGCTTGTTAAACGGGCACATCGGAGAATGTTTGGGTTATTTTCGTCGGGGTTCATCAACCTTTGGTTCTTACTCATCATGATCGAAAATCCTCAAAAGGAAGGCTAGCTCAAGAAAATCACAGCCGTACTTCTATCTATCATCATATGTTCATAATTTTTTTCGCGGCCACAAAATCGGTTTCTTTATCGAATATTACTCCTCCTTCAACCTGCCTGCTCACCAAATCTGGCTCCTTGCCATTTTTTATTTATTTCCTAAATTGAGCTGCCGGACGGAAGGACGCCGTTTCGACATCATTGATAAAATTAAAACAATTCGTCACAGAAATTTAACAACATTCCGAAAGAAGCTTGCGGGGAATATTTAGCAAAGTGGAAATTCGCTGGGAAAAGTGTGTGAATAGAAGAGAGGAGTAATTTAAAGGGAACAAGTACCAATATGTGTAAATTTGAAAAGATATATGTTTTTTAAAAAGTTCGGTGATTTTTTGTAAAGCCCAAGTATACTCATAATCTAGGCTTTGAACATACGGAGCGCATCACGCTCAACGCCACAGTATGCATTGGCATTTGCAAGGAAAGCGTATGTGGGTCAAAGGCCATGTGAAGCATCTAGGGTGATGCCGTTTACAACTTTTTTGTCAATTTACCTTCTACGAAATTGATGTGTGGCCCGATTTTAATATAACCGGGCATGGATGGCTAGGTACCCCCCTTGATAGATGTAACTGAAGTTGAATGGATGTAAGATCCCCCTTCATAGATGAAACATCAGATAATAGAAATGTGACATGTATTTACGTATAATCGACAGTGAAGCAAGGACAAATTTATTAAAGAAATAACCCTGTACAAGGAACTACTTTATGAAAATACTGCAAGGTTGGATCCGAACCAGCAAAGCATACCATCACATTAAATCTACATAACAACATCCTATAAAATGGTTTGTCCATCGAAATTCCACACAAATGCGGAAATCGCATACAAAGTCGTCACCCCGACCACATCATGGAGACCGGTTCCCTGCGAGAGGTCATCTTGTAACTGCCGGATGGGGCAGAAATATATTTATTTTATACGGGTTTATTTTTAGCAAGTGCGCGGTTTTGTTGCACTATTAAATTTGGATTTCGCTCGATGGGCCAGTTCGTTGGCCGGTTGTCATACAAGCACGAGAACACCATACAATGTCAGGTTGATGGAACAAGTGAAAACGATAGCAGATCACTTCAGAGTAGACGAAAGAAACACGGTTAGGCGAAATGATGAATTGTTACATATGTGATATAAACCGCAAAAAAATCGGGTAATTAGTTCTTAGATTTTAGGTGAACACACGGACGCCAGACGTTACATTTTATAAAGGGAAGAAAAAGCTACTCTTTAAATGGTAGATAAATAAATAAGAAGTGAATATTTTGAGCTCAATGAAAATTCTTCACAACTTCTGAAAGGATTCTGGCACGCACAAAGAATACAATTGGGCCTACTGAATTTCTTCCCGTGAATGTCGTAAGAGGCAACAGCTATTGCTGAATATTTCACTTTATGGTTTGCAGTGTTGAAAATTACCGTTAAGCCCGTTCCGAAAGTCCGTTTAGTAAAAGCCGAAGTTCCTTTAAAAGCCAACGCATCATCAAAGGCGGGGTCAACTTCCGAAGAGATGTTACCTTCAGCCCACAAGCCGTTTTCTCCCGTCCATCTCGTTAGGAGATCGCCTTACCCTTCGACCTTTGCGCGGTGACGCCTGCAGTTGCGCCAGCGCGCGCTATGTGATGCAGATCGAAACGATATGGATGGGTTGTGAAACGTTGCTCTTTCGTTGACGAATTCCGACACTGACGTGGTTATGACAGACGATCTGCTATAGAATTGTATACACACTGATTGAATTTTGTCAATTGTGATCATATTGTGAATTATTTCTATTAGGACTAGTAGCAAGGTAATATAAACACCGTGTCCGTGTCCGCAGAGGGGTAGGCGGAGGTGATAAAGCGCCATGCGTATTAATTGCAGAAATATTTTTTTGAGAGGGATAACGAAAGTTGTTGGGAATTAGCCAATAGACAGGAATTGTTTAACGACAAATAATATAATAGATAGCAGCTCATCTATCGGGGCCAGCGTGCCAAGGCTTATACAGTTGAAGTCCAGAGCCTAGGTGTATATAGATTAGACGATTAACTAACTTCGCCCCTAACTTCACGGTTAGTGGCAAGGCAAAACATAAGTGGACTAGATTGGGGGACTACTTGGTCAATGGCGACAGGAAAAAATGCCTGTTAAGATATTTTGGTCTTAAGGATGTTCCGACCCATGCAATGTTTTTTTTACACAGAACGCAAAAAGTATTGCACTTTAAGGCACGAATTCGTCAAAAATATTAAATATAGCCATAGTAGTTGCAGCGAAAACATATTCACAATTTCAGGTTTAATGGTTTCGTTGTAATTGCCGATTGGAAGTTTTACACCGTTAGATGGCGCTGTTAAATAAAAATCGTGTTTAAATAAATTGTAACAAAACCAATAACCCTGAAATTGTGAAATTGTTTTCGCGGCAAGTAATATGACTATATTAAACTCTTATTTTTAATTCGTGGCTTAAAGTGCAATACTTTTTGCGTTATGTGTGCAAACAACTTTATATGGGTCGGAACAGCCTTAATCTGATGATTTTTTACCAACTCTTAGAATTCTTAAACATTTCCAAGCTTTAGAAGATGAGCTATTTTGTAGGTAGCATGGATGTCGCGGCGTTGTGCATCCATACACAACTTGTAATTGCTATGATTCGTTTTAGTTATTTTCTGATAATACTTGATCCTGGCTATTACCATGAATCTCCTAATATCAGCCGAGGAGCTGGCACATCTTTTACAAGATTAAGATCCTAGAAGTTCCATTGCTTAAGGTCTTTTATATTTGTTTTAGGAGGGCTCACTTTTTAGGATAAATAAATTGTATCATATTGAGAGAAACCAGGTGTTGTTAACTGTCTAATTATGTGCGCATAATGGGAACACTTAAAGAAATAACACTTTCATGGAAACGTAAAGTACTTTATCGTCTCCCATAATGCATCCCTTGTGTAACCTATATTCGACGCACTCGCCAGATAATCAGAGGACCTTTTCGTGGTTGACATTAGGCTTTTGAGAACCAACCGTTTCCCAAATTCCTTATACCATCAACCAGGGAGTCATCAAACGTAACTTAAACAAGTTGGGCTACATTTTAAATGATGTGCCTCTGTTGCTCCCATTTACCAATGCAATTGACCGTTTACACGGACTCGAAAGATAATGGCGTCCATTTGGTGCGTCTTCGTACGTTTCCGCGCGGCGTTTATCTCAAATTGCGACGTCGAGATGTACGCCGGCTTTCTCCGCTCGCGGTGGCCTTTAGAAGGGCAGGGAAGGGTCGAAAGATAAGCCATTGAGAGCTAGTTGACGTGGACGAATCACGATTTAGCGCGAGAAAGGTCAGGCTTTCTTTTGAATTGTTGTGGCAATATATTATCCTATATCTACACTATTATAAAGAGTTAATGTTTGTTTGTTTGTTTGTACAGGGAAATCTTTAAAACTACTAAACCGATTTTAAAATGGGATAAATTTTTAAATCTGAGATGGCAATGTTATTGAAAACCTTATGGGTGTGAATGGGGGATTACAAGCATTTGTGGAGAAACAATATAAATTTACAAAATCATTCAACCGTTTCTAGCGCGAGCAAAGCCGCGAGCAAAAGCTAGTCTATTTATAATCCCAATATCGTCAGTACTCTCTTAAATATCAAATAAAATTCAATAAAATAAAAAAATTATAAAAAAAAGAATTGCGAGAGAACCACATTAATGTACAAATATTTAGAGAACAATTAAATGAATGGCTCCTAGATAAAACTTTTTATATTTTCATATAACTGAATATAACATTCAATATTGTAAGCAATCTTAAAATATAACCTGTAGATGAAATTAAAGCTGACGATGCCGCAAGAGTATAATTATATGCTACATACTTGTAAAACATGTATTTATGTGTCCAAATAAAAATATTTGATTTGATTAAAATTATTAAAATTTCTATTTTTGCATAATCGCGGGGAAAAAATCCATATAGAATTCTATATAACTTGCGAATATTTTCTTGAATTACCGTTCCTTTGTGCCAAATTTCTGGATTCCAAATCCAGACAGGAATTCCAGTCAACGGGAAGTATCATATGATGTGTCAGTCAGTAAGTTTTTTTTATGAAAAACCGGTAGTGGTGGCTGTGCTAAGGATTAAAGGTCAGCATGAAAATACAGGTTGAAAGGCTGTATTTTTCAACTGTTAAACTTGTAATAATCATTTCAATATGATAACTCTAGCAGTTCCTATAAAAAAAGCGTCGTGACGGACGCTCAGAGGGAGTAACCAAGACACATTATTTAATGTTAAATTTAGAGGTACGGATACCTAAAGGTTTCGTTTAGAAAGGAACTACCTTCGAAATGATTCATCTACTGTAATTGTAAGTTAAATGTAAAGGTGTTAAGTATTACAAAAACAGAAAAGGTGTACCTGGACGCAGGGGCAGAGGCCCCAGCCGTTGCGCGCGCGCAGCGAGTGCGGCATGGTCTTGCGCGGCGGGTCCGGCTGCTGCGCGCACTCGTCCGCGCACGCCCAGCGCGCCACGCGCGCGCGCGCCGCGCGCAGCGCCTCCACGCCGCCGTCCCACGTGGGCAGCGTCTGAAACGGGAGGAGACGGTGAGTTGGGACTGCACAGCGGCGCATGGATGTGCACGGACATGCTGAGCACTCATGACTCCACAGCCCATTGACATAAATATTATTACGTAAGGACAGGCCCAACAAAACAAAAATGAAGCAACAAAAGTGGTGTTCTATGCGTCGTGGGAACACCACTTGGTCGCCAGACAGCCGCTCGCTGTCGTCATACGCCTGTGCGTCGCCTCTGGCTAATAATGCGACCCAAAAATGCCCAAAACCGTGCAAGAATTACATAGGAATCGCAAAGAGAGCCGGAATATTGGAATACCGCAACAGGCGACGGAAATGTTTGAAAGGGTATATCCTTACCTTTTACCACTGCCACAGCCAGCTATGCCGAGCCACGCGTGACATTTGTTGGAATATTTCAAACGAAGCGCACCCTTCTAATGGCGACGCAAATTTACCGAAGAGGAAACATTGATTGTGGTGACAATCGTGCGCAGAGAAAATGAAAGAGAATTTTATACATTGTTTCTCTCACTGTACTGACAACATTTTTGTTTATTACCGATCGACTACAGGCAATTTGTTAAAATGCATAAACTTTGCATAACATTGCAGATAAAACCAAGAAAATCAATACAGCATATCGTAAATCGATCCAGAGGGTGCGGCAGTGGGAGCGAGTTTGTGCGCGGGTGGGGGGAAGCGAACTGCGAGCTGCTCATGCTAATTTACGCGTGGCTTTGGGTGTGACGTCACATGTCCACATCATCATATACCCGCATCGTATAATTTCATAGATCATGTTTTTCGATGTAACTGGACAAGGATGTCTAAACGTTCATGATATTAGCCCAACATACCGCATTCCCAAACGAATGAAATGCCATGCCATGGATCATCCATTTATGAGCACGGCTTCATTGGACTGGATGGTAAACACGGATTTTTTCATAAACTAGCCTAGACAATCAATACACATACAAACATTATAAGCAATTAAGTAATCAAAAGTATGTATGTCGTAATTTACCAAACCAATTTTGGTAATTGCATGTCTGTACCATTGATTTATTTGTACGGAACTACTTACTCTACTATCGCCCGGTTTCACCACCCCTCAGCTATAAAAATCCCAAAGTTATCTTTCGGTTACACCATGTAAATATTCAATGTAACCGAAAGTTACCTGTACGATTTCAGGTAGCTGGAGGTGGTGAAATCAGGGGTATATGAAACATATAAAATCCTTAACTGTTATCCTCTTTGCCTATCAGTTCATTATCATAGCATTAATATCAGTATCGAGAGCTTTTAATGCCTATCAGTAACACAACATCGAAATAACAGTGGAAAGTTCTGGAAACAACAACATTAGTCTTCAATACAGATCTCAGGGTACCGCCTATAGCACCCCGAGCGTTCCCCGGTCGTATAAATCTCTGTAAACGGTGTTAGAAGGCAGTCTGAGCATTATCATAAATCAAACTGACGGTTGGCGTATTGGAAGTTAGGGTTTTGAGCATCTTAAGGAATATGGCTACTTCAAAGTCGCGAGTGAAATAACAAGACGGAAATTGTAACGAAAGCCTGCATTCCCAAAGACAAATATTATTTCATTTAACAAATATTGATACAAGACAAAAGGTATTTTTAAGTTTAAAGTATCGCGGTACTTTTACAAAAAAGGAAACATAAGCAAAAAGTCTAATATTTATTAGCACAAACCTATGTTTAATAATATTAGGAAGTAACCACGAGATAAACATCTATCAATCTTGACATAAATTGATGACTGACAAAATGGGTGGACCGATTTCGATGATTTTTACAGGCAATCTCAGTTTAATCCACCGGAAGATCCTGTGTAGTTTGGAAAAGTGTAGAAGCTCTGCTCGGTGAATGCCCAAAATGAAATAAAGGCGTTGTGAACGATTTTGATGAATTTTTCAGGCAATCTTCAGTTTAGCGCAGCGGGTGATGGTTTGAAAGTTTAGAAGCCCCGCTTTTCTAAAAAGGTAAAACGATTAAAAATTACATACCGAAGCAGTACTTCCATTTTGCATCCTGTTTTTTTTCACCTACGCTACGGCGTTGATGTGCGAACAGGGTCTATTAAACCTATCGGATGCAACGGAAATAAAATTACCCACGGCTGTAGATTTCTATTCCCATCGAACGCAGCGAGTCCAGCCTAGACGTAATCCAATACCGATATATCTTCGTGCGAACCAGTCTGTCTGCAGCATTATCAATAACGGTGTCAAGAGCAGCGGTAGAACCGGTGCATCCACTGTTATACCCATGAACTAGTCATTCTACAAATATTCGCTTTGGTTGAGTGTCGAACAATTAATAAATATAATAGTGAGACAATGTTTGGTTGAACTGTTTGCATTCGCGCTTTTTACTGTCTACCGAAACATGTTTTTGTTTATGGTGAAAGAGGGTTTTGATTTTGTCTGTGACGTCTGTCACCCGCCACCTTGGTTGGACAAGCCACATGCGTTTGATCCTGGCTACAGAGGCCACGAAGATGGAAAAAAATAGGAGAGAAGACTTTGTCAGAAGCGAGGCTACTGTTTCCTCCTATACTTTATTGATCTATGGAAGTAGTAGTAGTAGAGTATACTGTAAGAAGGAACACCTCAACTAGAAAGTAAATTATGTTTTTGTATGGTTGATAAGTTTTTGCGACCTTGGAAGTTCGTGGAGACTGGCCGTGGTTACAGGCCTCTTTATTCGTTTGTTACTGCGCCTGCACTGCAGTTCATGGTTCGTTTGCAAAATGTAGGTGTTCTTCCCGGCTTCATTCATGGTATAGGTAAAAGCCTGCCCCGATTGGTGAAAGACGGTCGAAGCGGCAATGGGTGCCCACCATAAATGATTAGCACAACTCTTATAGAGTTATGCTAATCATTTCTTTCACTTTCTTTCTCAGTCTAAATTGGGTACGTGTATTTCTTTAAGAATGCGAGCTTGTTTTATGGTATGAAATAAATGAAAAACTGTACGTAGTTTGTGGTCAAGCCCGCCTGGCCTGGAGAGATGATTGAATCAGGAATTAAAAGTGTCCGTGTTTTTCGTCCAATTCATTGTAGCCGTGCTTAAGTCTATCCGAAGGTTCTGATATAGCCCATAATTACTTCAGGAATGCGTTGCGTTGGGCTAATATCACGACAGTAGATGATTTGTTTCGGGTTGTAAATTAAAATAAGTCATGTATATTACTTGTGGAACAAGGTGCTGGATACGTTTTATAAAACCTTTTTTATACTCTGTATTTTAGTTACAATTCGTATCTGTTTGTGAACCCTAACAAATAAACATAAATTAGCCATTCATATCCAGTTCCATTCCCTCCTCATATGTCAATTATATTACACGAATTATGTAAGCTTTTGTTTCATCGCTGATGTTGTCATCGACCTGACATAGTCGTCCCGTGGTCGCTCCATAGACATCGTGTGTCCAGCGGCATAGAGAGTGAAACTGCTGCCGTGGTCTGACTTCCTCCAGAAACGAGTCAACATCTTAAACTTTCGATTATTTTTTTACGATCTCTAAGAGACCGGTTGGGTTTAGTGGACGACGAATGCGTGAGTTTGTCGCTCAGTGGCGTCACACTTTGCTGATAAACATGTGTCGATCGATGACTTCGCATTCGGCAATCGGTTGGAAAAGGACTGTCAACAGTGAATGGGCGAATTCACTGTTTGTTCAGCGTTGAGAGATGGTAGAAAGAGGACGAAGGTATAACGTTATGCAGCTCCGAGGAGTATTCTCCATGGTGCTATAACTTCCGACTTGATTAGCATGTCTATGAATAAATATATGATCGAAGGAGTAAGTATTACGATAGTTAGGAAATCTCCGGTTAGCAATCACGTTTAAATCATAATTTAGACCGCTTAATAGAAAGGCACGCGAAAGCAAGCAGTATGGTACTGAACGGCAAGTCTCCACAAGATGTTTGAAATAACTGGAAGGACATGTAAATGACGCACATTCTCGGTTGTTTCGACCAAGGTTATCTTGGATGGAAAGCCCATCGTGACGTCCATCTTGGACAGTCGTTGGTGCAAGTAGCGATTGGCGAAAGTTTTATTGAGCTACTCCACTGATCGAAAGACAATAAATAATATATTCAAAATCGATCAGGGATTTTTTGGGATAAATGTATGCATTAATAGAACAGGAAAGAGCCTCGGCTTGGTCTAGGTTGCCTTGTATGTGACATTGGCTTTCAAAATTTCCGGTGTGCATCGAATCCATTGCTATTTGCGATTGTTCTCCAAAACGCGTGGTCGTATCGTGCATGTGTCGCGCTCGATCGAGCGCGGACATGAGTAGACTTGCAATGGCATTATCACAATGACATTGAAAATATAGCTAACATGCAATAACAATAAATTAGGAACTGTTCTCTTAATCTATGTATAACGAAAACCAGAAGACGGCTGGAGCGAGAGCCACACCTGGGAAAACCATAGAATACTCAATCTAGAGGAGGGAAGCCTCTCCCAACCCCCGCCTACAAGACTTTATGCCACAAGCGCCACAACCCCGTGTAAGTCTTAAATTCGTACTGGTTTCTCGCGGAAGTTTGTCCTCTGTGCCCGTAGATGGCACTTTCGTTCCTTCCGGATCAGTCGGTAGCTACAGTCCGGCATAGACAATTCTGCAATTGGTAAAATTGTGCACTGAACTAATACCTACAAGCTAGCAAAACCAATGAATTCCAAATATACATTTTCGTATGACATTTTTTTTAACACTATAATTAAAAATAGTTGAATTCCTAAACCAATGTCCAAAACGAAATTGATCCGAGCGGAGCTAGTTTTGAATAAAGCAACAACAGCGATGAATATGGAAGGTTCCGTCCGCGCAGGTAAGCTTCACTCAGATAACGGAATATCATCTGATAGCGATGCACTAAAAATAACTGGCTTATTGACTTATTCATTACCCTGTGACGTTGCTTAATGAACACAGGTGTATGTACTGGGTGGGGCAAAATCACGCCAGGGTTTAAACAATAAAATATGACGTTGGCACTGACATTTAATATTCTTTTGGTTTTTACAAATTATAAAATAAATTTTGGAGGTTCATCATGGACAATTTCTTCGTTATCCAAAGTTATCCAACAATGGCGATACTAAGACATACTCGTACTTTCCTCGGATTTAACAGCGTCGAATTATTTTCTCTGGGGTTATTTAAAAGAAAGATATTTTTGTAGTAGACTTATTTAAGAGAAGTACTTTTGAAAGAGCCCGTATTGGCATCTGGCGCTCATAATATTTAAAACTTGAATCAAAAATATCTCCAATGAGGTTTGTTTTTTTTATGTGATAAAGATTAATAAAAAAAAAGTTATAACCATTTGCAACCCTTTCGTAACTTATGCCCCACCCGATATGTACCTACGTAGATACGCTGAGTAACTATCTACCTACACTATCGCAGACTGTTCACGCTGACTGAAGGTAAGCAAACAAGATGCGTGTTTAAATATTTGTAATACCGTGAAATATTAAAAAAAATATATCCTTTTCTAACAATTTCAAATGTACCTTTTTTTAAAAAAATGTACCAAATTTGCCCAAAAATTAGCATATTATTTCTGCGGATGCTATCGCAATGTGTGAATTCGAATTGCTGAGGAGATGGTACCTAAAAGAACTTAGATACAAACCGAATCTAAAACCAGGTAACCGATTCTCAAGTTATAAGATAACCAGAATTTTGATTTTATAATAGTTAATAATAAAATCTATGGTAGTTTTGCATAGTTTTTTTGGCCAAGATAAATAATTTAAAGCTGGTGTAATGTTAGGAGGAAAATGAATGAGTTAGGAAATTTTTGGAGACTCATTCACAAGATTTTAAAATAAAGGGGAATTCAAAATTCCATCAAGAAAAGAAGATTTCACCATTATATTTCGAAATTCTGTGGGTGGTTAGATATTAGCATAAATTGGTCTAGATTTTGTGTTTTGTTCGGTCTAGATATGCGGCGCTGTTTCGACTTACATTGAAGCTAGAATTGCGGCATAGTGAATAGAAAGGGCAGTGCCGGTAGCGAATAGGCCATTCTGCGTATGCAATTTATAACCGTGCACCTCTTGCGAAATTAATTAATCTGGATTTAGAATTGCCACGCTCATACAATATTGGGCCGCTTGCGACGATTTTAAAAAATCTATAGTTTATTGATACCATTTTTAGCACACGGATTTGGTATACAAAATTGCACCTCAACAAACATTTACGTGGATTTACATATTAAATTCAGGGATACCCCGAGGTATTCCCAAATTTAGAGACCCTCCAACTCCGAAGGGATGTGTGGGGTCTTTCTGTGTTTTATAAACTATACTATAGAAAATGCTACGTTTTCACCATCGCTCAACTGACAACAGGCTCTGCACCCATTTACTGGCGAAATTCCTGAAATGAGAACAAATCGATCCTGTAAATCCTTTATTTATAGGAACGGTAAGACGTGAAATGCACTCCCCGCCGAAGTATTTACCCCACAGTACAACCTGGGGTTTTTCATACAAGGCGTAAAGATGCAGCTTCAGAAATTCGAAAGCCCATGGGCATCGTTGGGCATCTCTTTTAAGATTTGGGGTACACCATACGTCGCGCTTTACATGCTACACAAATAATCGCTGGATCTAAACCGGATCCGTTGCATGCCATCAAGGCAAAATATATATTATCTAAATTATTATTAAGTTGAGGAAACTATCTTATTAAGCGAAAATAATTACATATTTACATCTTTATTTTTAGATTTAGTAGTAAACGAATTAATGTCACATATAATATCAATAGTTGTTCCGAGTCATTAATTCGTCGTGTCGTTCATAATTCTAGTAACTAAGTAACGAAGAGTAGAAGGCGAACGTGGATACTACTGTACCGTCATGTGGGTGACGAAGCGTTCTGGGGCGGGAGAAAGTAAAGGATGCGCTACACGTTCACTTGTGCACGTAGTGACCGCTAGTAAGTAGGTCCGGCTTTACGATATGTTTACAATTTAAGACATTGGGCTTTCAATTTGGGCAAGTGATGCAACTGAAATGAAATAATCGATGCTTTTTCCATATCTGATACTTGTTCTTATCAGATGCAAGAATTGTAAGCCGCTTATTAGAAATTGTGGTTTTGAGTTTATTCAGAACACAGTTTCTAGCATAAAACTATTTATATCCAACTATAAAAAACGAATCTTGTATGCTCCTACAATTCTTACTATTCCTGTTTTTCACTGTGTTTTTCGGTCAGTTGAAAAAGATGGACTTATATCAAAGCGGCAATAGGCTGACCATGTCTGCCGCAGAACCGATGGCCAATGGAGCAGACGAGGTTTGGACTGGAGACCACATATGTACCAACGGCATCACCCTAGACGCCACACATTGGATTTTGACCAACATAGTTTTTTTAGGGTTCCGTACCCAAAGGGTGAAAACGGAACCCTATTACTAAGCCTGCGCTGTCCGTCCGTCCGTCCATCCGTCCGTCTGTCACAGGGCTGTATCTCATGAACCGTAACAGGTAGGAAGCTGAAATTTTCACAGATTATGTATTTATTTTGCCGCTATAACAACAAATAGGTAACATTATAATATAATAATAATTAAAGGGGGGGGCATACAAAAAACTACTTGTGCGATGGTATGGAACCCTTCGTGTGAGAGTCCGACTCGCACATGGCCGGCTACGAATGCCAATGGCTACTATGGAATTGAGAGTCATGCGCTCAAACCCAGCAAACGTAGGAGGTCCAGCGTTTTGTTAGACACACGGTAGGCAAGATCGAGCGAAATGGCGCGCGTTGCAAGCGTTCACTGTTCAGCAGTTCACGGCATAGGCATCTATAACATATCGCATCGTCCGCCGGTTTCTATTCTTGGGGTCCCACCTAAGGTAGCTTTAGCACGCTTTGTTACCGATGTAAATTTCGATTTGATCTGAATTATATTTAACTCTGTACACATATTTGAGTATAGGTTAGCCTATTTTAATATTATGCATATTTTATAACATTTTTTTTAAATAAAGAAAAAAATAATATAATTAGAAAACTTACTATAAACATTAGACTACGACTAAACACAGTTATCGATGCCGGCTAGCACATCGACTGCCGCACAACATTCAGTGGCCGAACATTTACTACCGGCACCGGTAGCAGCATCAAAGTATCGGCTCATTAGATTACCAGTCATGTCTCGGCACACTTACGCGACTGCACTAACTAAATAATTAACTAGAACTGGGACTGTCACGCGTGGTCTCGACGGATGTAAACAGAGGAATGGGTGACAGTGACATTTGGGTCCCAATACTTGGAAGTGAAATTTGGGTCAGATCGTCTCTAGGCAGTAAACTTCTAGGCGCTGCTTACATACAGCTGTAGGTCAGAGAGAATGATTGATTACTTTTAACAAATCTTTAATTAATACGTGCTTCGCCACACACATTTTTAACATTGAATTACATGCGCATCAAATACTTAGATGAAAAAGGAATATTTTTTCATCTAAAATAAAAGATAGAAGTGAATGTACGGCAGGCCAGTGAATTTGTAATGCATTGGAGTCAATCGTTATTCAATCAGCGATACCTTAGTAATTAATTAATTTACTCAATTTAACTTCACAATAAATACGAATAAATTCGAATGAGTCATTGAGATCAGCTGTGGTACCCGGTTCCGATTTTTTTTTCTAATATAAAAACTAGCCAATTTGCGAATCCACGACATTCAGGG
This sequence comes from Incurvaria masculella, assembly GCA_946894095.1. Lineage (NCBI taxonomy): Eukaryota > Metazoa > Arthropoda > Insecta > Lepidoptera > Incurvariidae > Incurvaria > Incurvaria masculella. The sequence continues at coordinate 12,575,544 of OX335643.1, forward strand.
CCGAGTGCACGAAAGGACACAACATCAAAATCAACGTCAAAGTATGATTAAAAATGTATTTTTTTATGGACATCATGGAAGTGAGCTGAGTGAATTCCACGTGGTTCACTAAATGTGACGTGTTTGAACAGTTATTAACTCAGACGCCTCTTCCTGCAATCGGGGCTGAGTTTGTTTTATCGAAATCAGTACAGGGGTTATGACGTTATTTAAATAACCAACATACACACAAACATTCAAACTTTCCCTTGCATAGCATATAAGGATAGGACTTATATCTTGGCTGGTAGATTAAGATAGTATGCCGTGGCACACCCAGACTACGTGTAAGGAGTTTCCTGGCATTGTGTGGCCTTTTACCGGACAACCCATTCACATACTACCACATATTTAGAGCTGTAACACGCGATAACTCACCGCCACTGTGCTCTGTCCATTTCCTACAAGTTCACTGCATTATTGAATAATTCATAGCACGACCTGTCACGGCAGTGAATACCGACCGTACAAATACGATGTGTACCTTAATAAGTGCTCACTAGATTATGCACCATTATTTGAAACATGAGTGGTTGAAGATTAATAACAGAAATAAAACTAGAAAAACCGGCCAACTGTGCGTTGGACTTGCACATGAAGGGGTCCGTACCATCGTACAAGATTTAATACAAAAAAACATGTTTTTAGGGTTCCGTACCCAAAGGGTGAAAACGGAACCCTATTACTAAGCCTCCGCATGTCCGTCCATCCGTCCGTCTGTCACAGGGCTGTATCACATGAACCAGCTGAAATTTTCACAGAGTGTGTATTTATTTTGCCGCTATAATAACAAATAGGTAAAATAAAAATATAATAATAATTAAAGGGGGGTCCCATACAAAAAACGTGTTTTTTTTGTGTTAAATCTTGAACGATGGTACGGAACCCTTCGTGTGCGAGCCCGACTCGCACTTGGCCGGTTTTTGTATTATTTTAAAATTTTACCATTTTTTTCTTATAGCGGCAAAATAAATACACACTCTGTAAAAATTACAGCGTCCTACCTATTACGGTTCATGAGATACAGCCCTGTGACAGACGGACGGACGGACGGACAGCGGAGGCTTAGTAATAGGGTTCCGTCGGAACCCTTTGGGTACGGAACCTTAAAAACAGAAAAATTAAGATGAAAGTGAGAGAAATTATTTAATATTACTACTCCTAGGAGTAGTTCAGTAAATGCTAAATAAGTCCTGGGTTCGAATCTCACTAGCCAGCACTTATTTCTTCTTATTCGAGATTTAAACATATTTTTTGAAAGCTGGTCGCTCCTTATATCAAAACTCATATAAAACTGACAGTACCAGACCCTACTTATTTGGTAAAATTGTTAAGGCGACCCGGCTCGGTACAGTAAGCATTAAATGAAATATAGTCGAAGTGGGAATGAAAAATTAATCGTGTTTTCAATCCAGTTTAATGTAGCCGTGTTCATATTAAGGCAAGGTTCTGGCATGACCCCTAGTTCCCATGGAACTTTGATATATTGGGCTTTGTCCTGCCAATAAGTGTAATATGCGGGGATGCCAATCATGTTTAGGTCCATCAAAAACGAGATTAAATTGTTAGATGTGAACGCAGCTTTACTTAAATATGAAAAAGGTTGCGGGATATCGTTTGGTTCCATTGTAAATGCGTACTGACGGTTTCATGCCATTAAATTAATATAATGTGTTCTGAGTAGCAAGGGAAATTTTCGACGAAAATCAATAAAACAATTTTGAGTTGACTTGCGTTTAATGCGTAGTCCCAAATGTTTTACGTCCACGCACGCAAAATGTTCCAAGCACAATGGCATTCTTTGGACCGATTGGCAGTAAGTTGTTTTCTTTATAGACAGATTAAACATGCAACATTGCCTGGCGTCGTTTGACCGTCTATTTCAATATTTTCAAGGCCGATTACATCTGAGTGGGCACTCAAATATTATTACAATCGCCAGTGCACGCCCTATCGTCTCGACGGAATGGTAAAATTCATGATTTATAACATAAATAAGATATTGCGACAGTTTTTATGGGCCGTCTGACCTGACATTTCGGACGGTTTTGAATTCCATGACATGACTAATTGCTCGTGTTGCAATTGCTTTAGATGATGGATATAATATTACCCACCTCGCTATTGATTATTACGTGTTGTTTTAATAGCATGAGTAATTACTCTGCGTGGCAGGGTATGTAATTTTTGTTTTATACTTTAGCATGTTTATTCACATTTTCCATTGCTCCACCTTGTAACAAACACAATTTGTATATATTTGTAATTTTTGTAATAATTGTAATATTACAAATATATTTATAATTTGTAATAATTTTATAAGTTTAATATATTGTAATATATAAGAAGTTATTATAGATATAGGCAGTTTATATATATATTATTATTTATATGTGTTATAATTAAGTACTTAAAATTTAATGTGTTGTATAGATGTTCTGTTTTTTTTTCTCTTGTTATTTGCGCCTACCCTTTTCTGTTCTCAATATTGTAAGGTAGGCTGGTAGAAAATGACTTTAGGCATTAAGCTCTACCTTTTGTACACTTTATCGTGCAATAAACGTTATTATATATATATGTATATATATAATTTTAAATCATGTTGAATTTCTGTTATTGCATCTTAAATTAAAATTAAATTAAATTAAATCCACGCGATCAATTTATGGTTTTATTGGTTTTTGATGTCATAACTTTTTTTAGAAGTTTTAATCGCTTTACATTCTGAATCGAAAACCGAACAAAATATGGTTATTTTTTTTTTTCATTTGCCATCGTTTTTTATTGAAAAATTCATAAATAAACCTTTCAATACTACAATACGACCACTTTTGAAATAACTGAAAATGGATGGCGAATACCTAATACACCTAATGTCATAATATCAGCCCAAAACACCAAATAGGAACATGGTGCAATTATCATGACGGTGGGTGAAGAATTTGCCGTCCATGTCCAGTTAAGTACATATAAAACCACGTTTGTATGAGGAGCGTAATTTTCAGGCCTACCTTAAAACATGTTGGTAACCATTCGCGGACCATATCGTATCGATGTGATTTCACTTTCGTCTAACATCTTATTGATTTATCATTCGATCGCCAGCGGATTGTCTCGAGCCGGATCTGTGTAGCCAGTCAAATCACCCGAAGAGAATTGACAGACTGACAGAAACTTTCTTTAGCATGTTCGTTAGTTGAGATTTAATTTGCTTATGCAAAGATAAACGTATTTCACTAGTCATTCTTTGGTAAAATCAGGCTAGAATTAAGTTAGGCAGAGTACATAGGAACATATAGATTAAGCCCCGATTGCACGAAGATACGGCTGGGTTAATCAATGTTCAAACACGTCACTTTTAGTAAACAGAATGGATTTCCTTCCATACTGTTCACACAGAGTGACGTGTTTAATCATACATTGACGTAGAATTTGATTTTTTTGTCTTTTCGTGCACATACGTCACCGACGTTAACTTGTACAAATCGAGGTACAAATACATAATGAAAACGAAAATTAATTTTACGATACATTTAAAAGATACTCCTAATAAAAAGATTGGTTAGCTTGTATTCCTTAAGTGCATTTGTACCTATAGAAAATAATTCCTCGACAATTTACGTGTAGAAATATAAAATAATAAAAATTTGTTGAAAATATGTTACATCATTATTAGAATATGAAAAATATACATTTCCTATGGAACTACTAGGGAGCCCATTCAGGTAAGAGTGATAAATATCAACTCACTTTTATGCATACTTCATGTTACCGCACTTCTTGAACGTCATTATGGTTTGTTAAAAATCTGGTTTGTCTCATGAATAAGTTGGAAGGTAAAATAAGAGTTCTATTATTTAAAAAATATATATTGTTTCCAGCAATGTTTAGGTTAACTCACTCCCGAACTCGAACTCACTCTTACCTGAATGGGCCCCCAGGTACCATATGAGGACCTTCCAATTATTTTGCTGAGACTAAAAATATGTATAGAACTAAATTCATACGCTTTACCCACAATTCGAGCCACAGCCCACCTGTCTATAACAGTAGCATTAACTGTGATAGTTTAAGTGAGTCCTCATAAAACCAGTAATAAGCTAAGCGGTATCCAAGGTAAACTTATCTCGAGTGGTGTTGAGTATCGAATTCCGAATTCTATGCAAGCATCACACGAGCCTGCCTACCCTACTGCAAGGCGTGAGTGTTTTACATCTCCATTTATTTACTCCGTTCCGAACTGTTCTAATAACATGATATGTAGTTCCAAGAACTAGCTAGAAACACGAGAATTAGCTAGAAAGAGGCGAACGCCATGCAACGAGCCCATAGTAATGTCGACTACTAGCTCGACTCCCTATATTATATATCCTGTGGACCCTGTGATGTTAAATAAAAAACTGGCCAAGTGCGAGTCGGACTCGCACACCGATGGTTTCGTACCATGGTACGTTTTGGTATGGGGCCCCCCTATATTTATTTTATATTATTTTTAAATTTTACTTATTTGTTGTTATAACGGCAAAATAATTACACACTGTGAAAATTTCAGCTGCCTACCTATTACGGTTCATGAGACACAGCTCTGTGACCGACGGACTGACTGACGGACGGACGGACGGACGGACGGACGGACGGACGGACGGACGGACGGACGGACGGACGGACGGACGGACGGACGGACGGACGGACGGACGGACGGACGGACGGACGGACGGAGGGCGAAGGCTTCTGTTGGCACTCTTTGGGTACGGAACCCTAAAAACTTAATGTTTTATTATTGCAAGAGCAACAACACTTGGAAAATTTTAATGCATGATTAAACTACCTCATCGTGTGTGAATATTCGGTTTCTTTGTAAAACCTGTTATGTCGACGCTTTTAGTGACAGCGAGCTCTGAACATCTCGCGTCCATTCATTTTTAACGTTCTTAATAATTGCTTTCCGCCAATCTGTTTCATAAGACAAAGCAACAGTCTAGAAGCGACACCGGTAACAGTTTTACACTTTCGTTCAACACTATTGTTACGGGGGCAATGCAGCGGCCATTAAAACTGCGTCGACATCGCGATAAGAGAGATAAGATTGCGAGTGACAGCTGAGTTCTGCCTAATTGAGAGAAATAAATTGCCATGTGGCTGTATGCACAGTTACGAGATAGGTTAGTTACCAGTTTGACTAGCGAGGTTTCCTATGTAATGCTAAGTCCACACGTACGTGGATGTCGCGACGGTTTTTGCTAAAACGAAGCAAAAGCTAAACGAAGCAAATTCGAAGGTAGACGACATCAATCTTTTTCCGTAAATGCGCTACTTTGATGTGATATGCATTTAGAATCGACCGTGAAGCGATGACACATTCATTATAGATAGAAAGCTGATTTTTGTACAAATTCGAGAATAATACTAACATAATAATAAGTAACATAAAAAAGTTAGGTTGTTTGAACGCGCGAATTGCACTTATCCAACTCGCAAAGAGAAAGAAAGTGGTTTATTACCGGGGCGAGGATTTGAACACAGACCTCTCGCATGAAATGCAAGTCCTCTAGCCCTTCTTCCCCGAGCGTACTCTTCTTCGTTCTTGCTGATGTTACATTCCATCTATCCACGAGAGAGGTCACTTTACCGCCAATGCGTTCTACATTCCACAAGCGAAACCTCAATGGAAAAGTGAACGAAAACCATGCTTTGGTGAATGGTTTTGGGGTAAACCCTTCCTCCGTGGGGTAAACCTTAGTTTTCATGCATACAAATTGTTTAGGCTTCATTTCTTGGGCATTAGAAGCGTTCTTTGCAACCGCTGACACTTGCAACAGTCTGCGCGATGGTTGACAGCAGACGCATGCGCTGTGACGCCCGTCGCACCACTGTTTTGTGTTCAATTGCTCGTGATGGTGGCTTGCGCAGTACCACCACCACACATCCTATCTAATGCACGAAGGAGATGCACCCATTGTAGTAAATTTAACACATTGTGATGTGTGGGTTCCAGCAGTTAAAAATAATAGAAGTGTACCCACTGCATATCATATCCATATCGTAAGAGGCGAATGGAGAAGGTGTCATTCGTGGTTAGGACTCCACATAAAACTTGTAGATATTCCTTACTTAGTTTGGCAGGGTTAATAACGGCCAGGTTGAGAAGTCTAGCTGGATGACATTCGTTCGAGGACTGACTGTAATACACAAATATCCATCGCGGCCGCTGGGGTTCAAACCCGGGGCTCCGTGCCTCGATTCGCCATTGAAGATTACAATGCGTCCACCAATCAGCAAGTCGTTTGAGATTTATTTAGTAGAACCGAAATGTGATGTTAGAGAGCTTATTCGCTCATCATTAGATGAACGTGCCACTTGTACTGTTCAATTTCCCGTTAGACGACGATTCCGGTCAAGCGTTGGCTCGTCGCGAAGGTGTCGACGGTAATAGCTTTCGGGAATTGTCCATCTGTAGATGAAACTATAATTACTGTAAACTATAACTTTTTGGTTAATATTCCACGCAGAACTAACGTAGGTCACCTTCCTCACTTACTTTGTTAAGGCTGTTCCGACCCATATAAAGTTGTTTGCACACAAAACCCAAAAAGTATTGCACTTTAAGCCACGAATTAACAATAAAAAATTAATATAGTCATATTACTTGCAGCGAAAACAATTACACAATTTCAGGATTTTGGTTTTGTTACAATTTATTTAAACACGATTTTTATTTAACAGCGCCATCTAACGGTGTAAAACTTCTAATCGGCAATTACAACGAAACCATTAAACCTGAAATTGTGAATATGTTTTCGCTGCAACTACTATGGCTATATTTCATATTTTTGACAAATTCGCGCCTTAAAGTGCATAACTTTTTGCGATCTGTGTAAAAAAACATTGTATGGGTCGGAACATCCTTAAGGTTAAGAGGATAATGAGGTGATCAAGTTCCACACAATGGCTCGTGCCTGTTTCCTCAGTCAAATTAAGAAACATTTATCTGAAAATTTGCACATTAAATCAATCCCCTGAGAGCTACGTCTGTACTTTGTTTTTGATAACTTAACTTGTATCCATGATACACGCCTTTTTGTATTTGCATACACATATTTAAATGGGGTTGGTAACAAAACATTGTATGAACGATGGAGCAGCGGCAATGAAAATTACCCTTATTATCCATACAGTTCAATTAGTCGGGCAACATAGAAATGTCCTGTGGGGTGTGGTTGGCTAATATAATGTCAATAGGTGTGGTATTAGCCTAATCCAAGTCTTAGTAACATAAATAAACCCAGTCAATTACGAGTCGCACTCGCACCCGAATGGTTCCGTACCATCGTATAATTGTAACACAAAAAAAAACACGTTTTTTGAAAGTTTTTTTATTTTTTCATTTTACCTATTTGTTGCCGCAAAATAAATACATACTCTGTGAAAAATTCAGCTGCCTACCTATTACGGTTCATGACTGACCTGTGACAGACGGACGCACGGTCAGCAAAGGCTTAGTAATAGGGTTCCGTTTTCACCCTTTGGGAACGGAACCCTAACAAGAATTAACTATTGAATTCACAAAACTGCCCGATTTTCCGTCAACCCTGTCACAGATACATTAAGATACAATACATGGTGTACACCTAAAACCAGAACCAATCATGCGCAAAGATTATATTCGTATATAGGCCCCTATGTGTACACGGAGATCAATAAGGCTCTGAACATTTTGGGTTATACAAGGTAGGAATGCAAAAAAGTTTTGAACGATTGGCTCATGACATTGGATTATACAGCAACTGAAAATATCCTTACAATACTTAAATAAATACACAACCTAATCCAACATACGAAACCATTTCTTTCTTTAATATGTACACACCGCATTATCCCTTGACTAACTCTATTGTTTTATGTATTATTGCATTTTCTTTTTTTATATATTTTATGTTAACTCTTTAGCTCTTTTTCATATTTATACTTTGTTCTGAAAATGTTGATATGGTAAACTTAAGGAAAATATCCCCCACAACACAGGGAATCCTAGTGTGGGGGTTATGAATCAAACTGTATGTGAAAATTTTCAACATTTTTGGTTAAAATAAAGAAAGAAAGAATTATTATTTAACATTTATTTATTTAATTGCGGAAATACAATAAGAAAACAGAGTTCCATATTTTTACCGAGGATTTTAAAATACCGGGAAGTATAAGAATATATATTAATATACCTAGAAGGCATTCTCTGTGGTAACTTGCAACGTCTAATGAGGTTTCAGGTCGTAAAACCATGAACTATAAAGAGCTTGATGGGGAAATAAATGGCCGATAGAAGGTCTATTACGGAAAATGTAGTTAATGATCAGAACAAAGTTCTCCCTGGCTAAGGATTTCATTAAAATATATACAATATTAAAACAACTGGAATAGAAAGTTCTATGGAAAAAATATAAAGTCTTAAATATTGCTTGCTGATAATAAACTAAATTTTAATTTCAATTTATTTTAATATTTAAAAAAAAATGTTCTATTCTATGTTCTCGAGTTCCAACAACACGAAGTACTGAACAGGGCGCCATTTAATGCAACGATAATTCAATGTTACACGTCCCGAATTCGTAAGCGAACTGACTGGCCGGCGGCGCTAACGTCAGTGCATTATCACTAAACTGTGTCCAATATTTTTACACTGGCCTGGAATTGAGCGGTTGCGAGTGCGCTAAGCGACATGTCAATTTCAATTCGGTAATACATTTCTCACCACCGCGTCGTCGCCAAGTAGATTACCTATCCCGAGTGCACCATTAAATTTATCTTATGACTACACTATAACGATCACATAAATTCGAGATTTATTGGCCTGAGTGAGGCTTACTAAATTCCGCGGTTGCGCGACAAAGTTAACGCTTTAACTATGGCTTTAACTAATTGCTTTTCATTTAGTAAGTATTGTGGAAATATTTGCCGCTGGCTGATCACAAGTCCCCGCAACTAATTTCCGGTGCATAATTGACCGATGCGGTGTTTTTGCGTTGTCAGTTCAGTAATTCCGTCTTCCGTATTTTCGCCATTATCGATGATTGAAGCACGAACAATCTAACGAAGGGCGTCGCGACGGCCGTTGCTTGGATGCCAGTCTATCGTTTTATTTTGGTTAAGGTCTTGTCACATAAACTGTTATTTTACTACTAATACTAGTTATTTTTTCATACTAAACTCACGTGCTATGTGTCGGTAGCGTCATAAGAAAGACGAGCGTCGAAGCCAAATTATTAAGGTGCTATAGGGTAAGTTAACTTGTAACAAATGTTCTTTCGAACAAATCGAATAATATGTAATGGAACGCCTCAGTAAGTATAAATTAAACTTCAGACTGATTATTGCTCATCTTTATTTCTTGGATTGCATAATTGTTTAATTGTTTTTATGAAAAACGACTTTCGCATTCGAAACTAATTTGATCGCTAGATATTAAGTAAAAATGTGAATTTAGCGCTTCCGTTTCCATTTAGATTTTTACTATTCGTCTAAAACGTTCAGAAATGGACATCTTTTCCACAATTTAAATCTTATCTAGTCCATAAGGTTTCACGAGTCGAGAATCGGTAATTGATCGAAGAGGAAATATACATAGTAATAATGCAATTTCTTATCGTCAGACTAGTTCACTCAATTATATTTTTATATATTTATATTGTTTCAAACCTATTTTCTCGAGTATTTTTTCAATCTAAAAGAAGGTAACGTCATTCTAAACCGTATATTGGGATATTAGGTTGCACAAGAGGTTTTTTCCCTAAAGTCCCCTAAAATTAGGTCCCCTTAAATAAAAAGTTTCCCTAAAATCATCTCGCCACATTTCGTCAAAACGATTGTTTCTTTCATTAAATACAGGTTGATTGAAATTTACAAAGGGGATATAGACACATAGGGATGTGAAAAGGTTGACTAGCATTTAGGTAAAACATCGTTTTTGTAAAACATGTTAGGCCATTTTGCCATGCGGCTAATACAATAAAACTGTTATATTTATATATATAGCAATGTCGTTGGATGTGCGAATTTCAATTCGTATGCAGGTGTTGACAATAATAACATATACATACCTGCACAAAATGAGACGGGCAACAAATCTTCCACCTGCCAACTGACGGGCAACTGTCATTCCGATAGCGATCAAAATACTCGCACAGCATTTCTTTCAACGGACCGATAAGGAAAAGAAAGACCACGTTTTTCAAAATTGGAATTGATTGCTGACACGTGACGGAACGCATTTCGAACGTTCAAAAAAAAAAGAACTCATCGCGCGCTACGAAGAAATTGGTTGTGCAACAGTTCACTCTGCGCCGATGCCTTCCTTATACGGTGGATGTCAATCTTTGGCGCGCTTTTTGCTAAAAGCGGCATATAACTTGTTCGTTTTGTTGATCGTTTTCAACTTATTATCATAGAAAAGAGGAAAATTTACATAGTCGAGAGCGCAGTTTTGGGACAATTCATTTTTAATTTATTTTTTATTCAGCATGCCCAGAGTTTCCCGTCAGAGACATATTTTATACGCACATTATCAAATATGTATAAAATATATCAAAACATTGCATAATAATTAATTAATTGAAACAATAAAGGCTTTCTCATCCCATCCATGTCCCATGTTTTTGTTGAATAAATAGCACAGGTAATACATATATAGAATACTAGACGAGGTCCCCGGCTCTTAATCAAAATCAGTCAACCTGTTTAGAAGGAGAAGATCTATGAACGCACGCAAACCGGATTTTTTTAGATAAAGATTAACATGCAAAATCTCCAGTCTACGTTCAAAGAGTTTTTTTATGAAGTACAGTTGAATGGTCGAGCCAATTACGCCTCTGTTGCTACCGCGCGATTTCTTTAATACCTTTTAGGCGCAATACGCTATTGGAGATAAATAAGAGTTTCCGAGAAGAATAAACATAAACCCACATCACGTAACCCACACATATAAAAACACTCGTAATTTTTCACGTTTATAGGTGCTATTGATCTGAATCGGTTTATCGACTTGAATAATGCAGAACATAGTATGTGCAGCCTGTAGGAATGAGGTGGTTTGTGTTGAATGGCTTCACTTTGGTCGCAAGGATGTTACCACGGTTGTGTTCGTTGATGGTGCGGCACAATTTACTCTTTTTCACGCGTAATGTTGCTGGTCGATCACGCAAACAAAGTGAAGAAAGAAATGCCTATCTTGTGGCCAACACGTGACTCGCTGTTATGTAAAATGTAAGTTTGTAGCGTGAATTCATGCAAAAACATCCGAAGTATGGAAAATGTGAAGCATTACAAGATAACATATCATCGGTAAATGCTAAACTATGTGAAACAATAATGGCGACGACGATGCTGGGACTGGAACGAGCTGTAAACACCTCATGTCCATTCTTTTTTTAAGTTCTTGCAAACATTTTTTTTAACGCCTACATATGTTTGGTCCGCTCTACAGTATTTTTTAAATTTAATTGCTTCGCCTTGCGTGGCTTAGTCTTTATGTATTTCATTAGTACATTATGCACCATTACCGTATAACTAGGAGATGCATCCACTTTTCCTGTCTTTAATTCTATCATATTCAACCCTACTGCTTACCTTTTGGCAATTGTGCGTGATAGTAAAGTGGCCATTGATTGATGGGAAAAATAATGTTATATACGTACAAACCGCATCGAAATTGGAAATATGCTTCTCAAGTAATAAGCGAAAAGTCATATAAATAGACGGACAATGTAGTGATGGAATACTCACAAGACTGGAATGTAGGCTTTCCTTATGGGACAAACATGTAATAAAGGATTTAGATAAACATGAAAGGCAACGAAGGCGCTCAAAGATGTCAGATTTGTTTGCCCACCAAACACGAACGGCGCAGTTTCTAGGAAACTGTTCGCTAATGCGGAAACAGTCAAATTTCACTTGCTATCACTAATTTATCATTGCAAATATTGAGCCGGCCTAAGAACCAGTGTCGCCAGAAGTGAGATTTTACCGCTGAAAATCTGTGATAGAAACGTTAAATAAACTGACATGTAAATAGCTAAAGAAGAGATGTATGTACATTCTTTAAATCAATGGCCTGTACGTACAGGCATACATCAATGTAACCCAATGTAAAATTAGGCCTCTATGTAACATGGATGCCCAATACCACACCTACCGTTATGAAGTTAACCCCATACACCTCGTGACAACTAGGTGCCATGCTATTTCTTATCATTATTTGTGACCCTAAACGCTAAATCGCATAGACGTATAAGGACTGTCATCACTTCTTATTTTTTTGTCTAGTGTCAACTAAACAATCTTATGAGACTTTGAAATATTATGACGGATATAACATTATCGATATTGTTATCAGAATGAAAATAATGAGAAACAATTTTGGTCTGGACATTCGTCTAAGCCTTTCGAACATGCGACGTTTGGATTAATGCTCACTATGATTATTTTCTAATAGACCTAATGCTCAATTCAATGATTGAGACATAACCTAAAATATCGTTGTATAACCTCAAAATTACAAAGTATCATCACCTTAAACGAAAGACAAGAGGTGTTTAAAGCGCGCAATTTAGATTGTAGGGGGCAGCACTGGTAGGGGGGGGGGGGGGGGCGGTTGTCCAGATTGTTCTATTGAAAAGCGGTAGTATTCTTATCATCGTTCCTGGTTTTACTGTGGTCGCTACCACTGCGCCACCAACAAGGATCGTTAAAGTAATTTACAACGCTGTTATACAGCACACAATCGATCAATGCCTTTACGATTAAGTTTGTGTGGCGGGCTACACGTGAGTGATTTTCGTGATCTTTTGCATGTACGTAGAAATGGCTGGGTCCGTCATTGTCGGTGACATGGGCATTCCGCACTGAGTGAGGTGGGCAACGTATGCCATGCCTGCACGACAAAAGCCGTTTGAAGCTCTTCTGAACACGGTAGCAGTACGGAAATAAAATATTATTACCTTTTAATTTCTTACGTAATTAAAGTAGATCGACAGTGGAAGAAGACTTTACTTGGCACGGGTAGATCTTAATTGAAAAAGGGCTGGCGGAACATCATTCGAACTAAATCATTTATGCTAAACTATATAAATGAAATATCATATTTAAATACCACAGACGCACACAATTAAGGTTGCCATTTCGAAATTTGAATTTCCTTAGAAAAAGCCTGATTTTTCCCAAAAGTCCGGACATTTTAGTCACAAAGTTGAATAAATAATGCCATGCTACTCGCCGCGCGCGTTTCGCAGGGATCGGGATGGCGAGCTTTAACAAAGATTTGAGACCATTATATGATACAATATTTTCGGTTAATCCGAAATTCCGGACGAATTAAAGTTCAGCACAAAGTCCGCTGGAAAGTCGAAAACGCGGACTCGTCTGTATGTATCCGATATAATTTGTAACCCTTCAGCATAAGCTGTGTCTAATTCTTTCCTGATTCAAATTGTTTGTTTCGCAACTCGTTCAACCCGCGAGTCGATCCCAATAGTGAGATAGCTCGGCAACACAGGGACGCATTTTCGACCATAATACATTTCCTAACCACTAGTCTACTCAATAGAATCGAACTTCGGACCATTGGAGTGAACGTTATCGGAACGATCTTCGATTCGGAAGTCAATGGAGTTGCGAGACTATTTCAATTATTTTATACGGGCCGGCGCCAAATAATAGTTTATTTGTATTATTATAGTTTTTTATATCGGTAACGCAATAAGGATTAATTATTGTAGCAAAAATTACAACAGCAATAACACAATTGCTTTTATTCAGTGGCAAAGTCAGGTGATTTTCGTTTTTTTTTTTAATATTTGGATATGGGTAGCGAATACTATATCTACTGTTATTATAAGTCCTACAAACCTCGTAAGAACTAAGTACTATGCTATGAACTTTCCTTATAATTCACATTCTATTCTATTCGTTCTACATTGAACTGGATGGATAACACGGATTTACATTGCCGCTTATACCAGCGTTTATTCAATGGTTTAGTGCCGTCAATCATCAAAATCAGCATCATATATAAATGAAACATCCGATTATATCCTGGATCTAATGGTTAACGCAAGAGTTAAACATGATAATATTTATTTATTTATGGTGAAAAAACATAAATAGACCAACGATAACATACAAAATATAACAATACGAACGATAACAATAGCCTATTATTATATATTTCTGACTAGAATATATGAGATGAAAACGTACATGAGTTAAAAATAATATTGATACGTTATTTAACAGATTTCTTAAATTTGGTACAAGAGTCGTTAAAGAAGGTAAGTGAAGAACCGCAGACAAGCACAACACTGCTACATAGCGTGTAAGTTTTTGCTCGATGCTGTAAGAGAAACGCACCTAACCATCTGCATCGGTTTGTAACGAAACTACAAGTAAGAACATCGGGAAAAACGTCAACACATGTTTACAAAATTAATAGTTCCAAGCTTTGCACTATATAAATCTCATCTTCATTATCTGATCTTGCTCCACACAATATGACAGAAAGCTAACGGTAAATAATAACTATTAGTAGTTGAAAACCCATTCATTTGATGAATAGTTAGAAATGAATGGTTGCCGAAAAATCCTTAGCACGATACATATGTTTAGTAAAGGAATAAATAAAAAAATACTTACAAAACGAAATGATGAGCACGATGAGATGGCATCTAGCCTACGGACATTTTTCCCTGACTTCTCTTGAATTTTAACCCCACTGCTCACCCCCCTGAAGAAATTTAGCTTAATGGTACGTATAGCTTACGAATACCTAAATGCTACTGCTAAAGTTTTTGGTAGATCAGGCTTAGGTTACAAGTACAATCGCGCAGTTTATGAAGCCAGTTATCCTCCCAATTCTGCGGATCGTACTCTGCCAGGACAATATGGGCCAAGATTCGTGGCTAACACACATCCACTGATGCATTTTACTGTCGCAGTTTCTGTTTTGTATAATAAAAAAGGACAAGATTCCGCTTCGGCGACATGCTAGCCCCTTCTGCCCAACTTGTGCCTTAGCTGTCTTCATGTAGGACGGCTCAGTACCTGCTTGGTTCCACTCGATACAGCATAATGCATTGCGCCTCGTCGACAACCCCGAGGTATCCCTGAATTTAGAGACTCTCCAACTCGGAAATGATGTAGGGTCTCTCTCTGTGTTATGTCGTATCTACCATGGAGAATGCTCATTGCATCCAGATGTCTCTCCGTCCCCTTTCTAGCACCACTCAACGCGGCACAGACATATCATACCTCCAATTCACTATCGACATTCCGAAAGTAAGAATCAACCGATTCACTATGTACATTATGTACGGCTTCGTAAACTATGGAATCGAATCCCTACCGAGGTATTTCCCTCGAAGAACCACCTGGGGTCCTTCAATCATGGCGTTAAGAAGAACCTGGTCGGCCGGCATGGGTTTCGGAGCCCCTGTGAAGGTTCTAACGCCCATGGGCGTCGTCGGGCACCTCTTATGTGAGAAACTAGCGTAAGCCATATGCCGCGCTTAACATAAAACATTGGTACCCTCGTGCAATTTGTGCACCGACACGTGGGCCCGAGAGAACTATTCCGACCGGCACAATGCTAATCGAAATGTCACGAGCGCCCCCCCCGCCTACATTCTTGCGGCGCCACTCGTGAGCGGCCGCAGCAGCACCTTTCCGCGTGGGGCGCTATTGGGAAACGGAGAATTACGACTAGCGCCGCTGATAAATCGCCGATATCAACCTGCAGCGGATACGCCAGAGAGCGTTTAATATTAATAGACACGGTGACACATTTAGACGTCGCGCGTCGCTGTGATTTGTGATCTAAAACGTTCGGTCTGTGTTGCTTACAACACGTAAAAATAATACAATTGGGCCCACTGCAGTTCTTCACTAAGGGATTCGTCGTTCGTGATGCGGATTCCACGTAAACTTTAGGCCCCATTCCTTACTGGTGGTAGGGTTAATTCCACCCGGAGTTGGTTCCGTCGCATTCAAACAATGAAGCTCGAAGGTACAATGATAATTGTCTTTGTTTTTTCCATCTAGTCGGATGTAGCCGTGCAATATGAGAAAGGTCTTGCTCATGTTGGCTATTTGCACTCGAACGTTCGAATCCGACACGATCGATTTTGCACCAATCAGAAGCTGACGTTACCGCTAGTTCAAGTTGTGTCATTTTGAGATACGTTCATGATTCGTTGAAAATTGATTGATTCTTACTCGAACGTTCGAGTGTAAATAGCCCGGTTAACCCCGTGGACTGGCATCTAGTTCCCATTTAGGGTCTTGGGCTGACATCATGATAGTGTGATATGAGCTATTCCTGTCCAGTTGCAAAGGAAAATGCGCCTCGTTCCGCACTCATAAACTGCTGGCAGCCGTTACTGCCATGCGACACAAATGCAACTAATGCAAATAAATACTTGTATTCGTTTTATCGGGGCGAGAAGGGACGCGCAGCACCTGTCTATATCTAGTGTGATAGGTCTTTGCGCGGGGCTGATATTCTAAAAGGCTGTTATCAGATCTGTTAGAGCAGATTCGTTTCATTGGAAACATTAAGTTCCAATATAGAGTTACACCTTAGAAATAATTTGTAAGGGTAAAATTTAAATAGATTTTTATGGAGATGGACCATGCGAGTTTACTGCTTTCCATTTCTGATATAATGCATTCAAAATACGTTAATTAGGTGGCAATCACAAATACAATGTTTATCCAGATAGCATAAGAGATTCAGAAAACTTGAAAGATTTTATGCATTTCTCCGCATAAAGACGCAGATGATATCCAACGATTCGTCTCCTGTTTGTAATTATTTAATTAAAACTGGTGTACATGATATGAACCGGCCCAGTACGAGTCGGACTCGCACACGAATGGTTCCGTGCCAAATAAATCCCGTTCCTGGTATGGTGGCCCACTTTAATTTGTATTTGTTTTTTAATTATTTTATTTGTCGTTATAGCGTCAATAGAAATACATACATTGTAAAAAATTCAGCTGTCTACCTACTGCGGTTCATGAGATACAACCCTGTGACAGACGGACGGACGGACGAACAGCGGAGGCTTAGTAATAAGGTTCCGTTTGGCACTCTTTAGGTATGGAAGCCTTAGAAGTTAAATAAAAACAGTAGAGACGCATCTAATAAACCCTAGTATATTTGAAGTAAAGTAGCATATTTCGCCACAAATATTTACCGATCGTGAGTAAGATTGGGCTGAAATAAAATAAATATGTGAAATTACATCCGATGATAACTCATAGAACCGGTCCTAGTTTAAAATAAAGCCGGTCATGCGTGAACGTTTTCACGTGCCGAGGGTCCCGTCAATCCAGAACTAGAAGAAATTCGCCCTACCCTGGTGAATATTTGGAGATTTCATACAAAATGTGCGGTATCAGAAATCTAGCTTTTTCTCAAAAAGCAAGACGTTTTAAACCAAAGAAAGTAATTGGTGCACAACTTACATAGGTAAGTGTACCTGTATCGGTATTTTTTTTTTTCAGAATTTTCTGCGTGGGACCGACAGACACTAGAGCCAGACCATAAGGTTTTTTCGCTTTTCGCGAAGGGACCCTAAAAAGTCTGAATTGACTTCTGCCGGGATTATATATTATACGACCGAGTAAATTCTAATCCAATGTGACTTAGAAAATAGTTCATTTCGAAATTCTTAGTCATGGTTTCTATACAAAATATATTATATGTAATATTTTAAATACAAAAATCATTCATATTAAATGAAAAATAAAGTAGCATTAAGATTCTGATCAAATTACGATAACAATAAAACGTTCAAATACAACTGCGTAGGTACTGGTGTGGTAGCATGAGACAAGACGTGTGTCGAATGCAAACGCATTTGAAATGCAGAAATGATGGCGGATGTTGCGATGACACCGTTGCAGCAAGTGCACCACAATGACAACTGCAGTGGCGAAACTCACCAGAGATGCATTTATACCAGGGAGTTGAATCCACTCTGACAGCAATGAAACTGTTTAGAATGACCTAATTTACGATTTACGATTACTTTTACGCTAGATCTTAATATTATCTGTTTTCTACGGACATATACGAGACGTTAAGCTAAGCTGATCAAATATATGAATGAAAGGTGCTTATATTTAAGAATTTCCGTCTATTTATACAACTATTCCATTCTCTACAGGTTCATACTATACGGATGTCTGAAAAATACCCGTACAAAAAATATGAATAGCTGTTAATTAAATAATTTAATCTCGTAAGAAATGTGTAGCTGTATTTATCTATTTATGAGGCTTTATTAATCAATTCAACAAAACTATTTGACTTCTATGAAATTAAAACGCAAGTGTAACCGCGATTCCCGATGGAAGAAACAAGATGATCAACTTACAGTTGTTGGTGGGTCGACGCTAAACCGACGCGGTGAACTTACTGGCTTATCAGCGGAAGAGAGCAATTTTCGGCAGGTGCTCGAAGAGAGTAGACGCCGGCCAAGCCGCGAAGTGAATATCGTTAAACCCACTCAAAACACATGTCAACGTCCTCAAACTTGTCTGCAACTATCTCTTTGGGGTGCTTCCCAGGCAAGCAAGCCAGAATCAGATTTTTCCCGAAATAATAGTATGACTGTCAAAAATAGAATGACAGTCAGGTGTCTCAAATTAGTTGTGACACAGATTTTGAACTCTGACACCATAAACAATAACCATATTTTCGTTAATGTTTATAATTTAATCAGGAAAGGCGACTTAGTAACACTGTTATTTCAAGAATATCGGAAATTATGAAATATTCAAAACCAAAATTAATTCCACATCCGTTTCCAAAGGGTTACCTAATTCCAATGCAAATTAAAATATCTCGACCCGTCGCCGGGGCGAGTTAAGAACCATGCGGGCTCCATCAAAATTCATTCACATACCGCTCTACCGAATAAATTATACAATATGTAAAAAAACTGGCATTACGAGAATGTAATGGCATTGTATAGGTGGAGCAGCGTGGAACGGCTGGTGCGATAGAAAAGGAAAGTGGTCGGGGAGGCGAAAAAAACGCCTCAAATCGATTTACCGGCGCTTGAATTCAAGACTTAGGAAGATACTAGAGAGGGCATTAGGTTCATTGTTAAAAACAAAGCAGGTGTATACGCAACTAAATAACGTTCTACTCGAGTAAATATATTTTTTTGTGCTGAGCAGGTACGTCGTTTATTCCAAGGGATGCGATATGTATTATATGTCGTCGTAAAGTCAGGACATTTCAGTATATTTGTAAATTTAGGTTAGGTTTTGCGCGTTTTATAATAGACACGAAAAATACATACTTTTGAATGTTCTAGGTTTTGGCTTTTGTGATTTTGGAATTTATGAAGGCGCCCCAAATCAGTAACTTCAGTCAATAAAAAATAATAACATTCACTAGATGAAACGCAGCACTAAAATAATATTATAACGCAATGCCAATTACTACGGAAATGTCAACCTAAGGTTTTTTATGTTTTTTTTTTTTTTTTGAGAATAGAGCTAGAGCTTTTTCATTTTACGAGAAGGCACAAGAGGCTGTGGTGCGGAGGGTGGACGTCAAGCACAGAGGTAAAGTAATCGCTGTTCGTAGCGCCATTTACCTAATTTCCTTGCTCCTAAGTAAATTGAATGACCTTTGAAGGCTGATTGGAATAAAACTATTTTAGTAATATCAATATCAATCGATGAATGAATGAATGAATAAATTCTTTATTGTGCAATAGAAAACAAGTACAATTACAAAAACAATTCGAAACAACAACAAAATTGCACAAAGGCGGACTTATCACTAGGAGTGATTTCTTCCAGTCAACCTTTGGGGTGATGAGGAGAGACAATCTAAAATATCTGTAGGTAGGTACACAATAGCAATTTGAAAGGAAAATAATAAAGCAAATAAAATAAAAATATATACATACAGTATAAACATACATAAACCATAATTTACATGACAATACAAGCATACTTTGAATAAAATAAACTAATATATATAATACAATATACTAAAATATATATTGTATATCCACAATTTAGGAACAAATTAAAACAAAACAAAAATATATACCTATTTCTTTGATGATAATAAAAAGAAAGATGTACAGCGATAAAAATAGTATATTCAGATTTCATTTAAATAAAACTCCTTGATTCTCGACTTGAAAGAGCCGATAGTTTGACAAGAGCGGACGGAGGAAGGCAACGAGTTCCACAGACGTACTGCATGTACAGTGAAGGAGTTGGAAAAGAAGCAAGTTGTATGGCGGGGAATCGCAAGGATACTGTCGTCGCTAGAACGTAGAGGGAGACCGTGTGAAGATAGGTGCAAGAATCGGGAACGAAGGTACTCAGGAGAGTGAGGGTTATTTAAGACCCCAAAAAGAAGAGTGAGTATGTGACAGTTCCTTCGATAACGAATGGGTAGCCATTTAAGCTGACGACGGTACTGCGATACATGGTCGTATTTACGCAGACCATATATGTAGCGAATGCAGAGATTCTGTAAACGTTCCAATTTATCAAGGAGAACTTCAGTTAAATCCAAAAAGCACACATCTGCATAATCTAAAATTGGAAGTAGGAGAGTTTGCGTCAACGTGATTTTGGTACGGATTGGAAGGAAACTCTGTAAGCGTTTTAAAGAGTGGGCGGCAGCAAAGATTTTCCTGCTGATCTCATTTACCTGGGGCGCCCATGACAGGGTGTCATCAATTAAAATGCCTAGATTTTTTACTGTTTTAGAGTACGGTATAACTACTTCATTGTAGATTACCGCTGGTAATGTATTGTGATCAATCTTCGATACAAGTCTAGGGCTGCCGACTATTATGACTTGTGATTTCATAGGATTTACCGTCAGACCAAATGATTTTGTCCAATTTAGGATATGATCCAAATTCACATTCATTTCTGATACGGTATGTGCCAAATTATCAAAGGAGCAATGCAAGTACAGCTGTAAGTCATCGGCATAAAGGTGGTAAAGAGAAGTTAACATATTTGTAATTAGATTAATAAATATAGAGAATAACAGAGGAGATAACACGCCACCCTGTGGAACACCAGCAGTTAAATCAGCCCAGTCAGAACACACATTGTCAATTCTGATACACTGATGTCGACCACAGAGATAAGACGCGAACCAGTCAAGCACTGCCGGAGATAAGTTAAGCGTTCGTAGAATACCAAGCATGATGTCAAAGTCCACTGTGTTGAATGCATTGCTGAAGTCCAACAAAGTTAAGACTGTAAGATTCTTGTTTTCCATATTTGTTCGGACATCTTCAGTTACTTTGACGAGAGCAGTAACGGTGCTGTGGCAAGGTCGGAAACCTGACTGCATTGGGTTCAGCAAGTGATTGCCGGCAAGGAAGCTGGCCAACTGCTGGTGAACAATGCGCTCCAGAATTTTTGACAATACAGGTAAAATAGAAATAGGGCGATATTGACTGAAAGAAGAAGGATTTGAAATTTTTGGGACAGGAATGATGTAAGCCCTTTTCCAGGTACTCGGAAAAGATCCACTGGAAAGGGAATGATTTAGAATAAATGTAATTATAGGTAGCAGTTCGGCCAGCAGTGGTGAGAGCATGTCGAGGCTAATGCAGTCGGCACCTACAGCTTTTGTTGAAATTGAATTCAGGATCAGCTTAACTTCACGGTCAGTGACTTGGCGAAATGTAAATGAAGCATGCTCCGGAGTTGGTAAAGCTGAAAGCTGAAGAAGAGTTTGACATTTTACCACTTGATCAATGGTGGTGAGAGGAGAGGAGAAATGCCTGTTAAGGGCGTTGATGTCGATGTTGTTACTGACAGTAGAAGACTTTTTACCAACTCCAAGAGTTTTAAGAAATTTCCAAGCATTGACGGGAGAGCTATTTTCGAGAGTATTATGAATGTGGCGTCTTTGGGCATCCCTACACATCCTGTTACACCGATTCCTGAGCAGCCTGTACTTGGTGCGATTTGCATCGGAAGGATTATGTTTAAGTTTAATCTTGGCTCTATCCCTCTTCACCATCATTCTCCGAATGTCCTCTGTTAGCCATGGAGCTGGTAAATGTTTCACACGTGTGGGTCTGAGAGGTGCGTGAATATCAAATAGAGCCGTAAGTTTGGAGGTGAAATCCTCAACCATAACATCTGTAGAAGAGGAACTAAGAACAGCAGACCAATCCAAGCCACGCGCGTCTTCCCTTAGGCGCTCCAGATTAATATCCTTGAAATTTCGCTGCATGAGAACCTTTCGCCTGATCTTAGGAGGACGGACCTTGTAGGATAAATAGATTAAATCGTGATATGAGAAGCCAGGCGCTGTCAGCTGACCATGTTCACTTACATGGTCAGGTGAAGAAGTAAGAATCAGATCAAGCAGAGAAGGTTCACAATTAGGAAAGTGGTGTGTAGCATCCAAGGGAAGAATATTCATATTTACTGATGACACAAGGGAGTTAAGTTTTCTAGCGCGGTGGTCATTTTTTATTAGACAGGTGTTGAAATCTCCCATGATAATAGTATGATTGTACTGAGGGCAGTGTTCCTCAAGGAATGATTCGAGTGATGAGAAGTAATTAATAGTGAGATTGGGACTGTAATAAACACCAATTAGAATTTTGGAGTGATTAACGATGATTTCTAAGAAAAGGTATTCTGGTGACTCCGAATACTGAGCAGGAGACTGAGCAACAATCGAATAAGGAATACAGCTTCGGAGGTAGATGGCAACACCACCACAACTTTTTCCAGTTCTGTCGTTACGGATCAGTTGGAACCCGGGAAGTGAAAAAGAAGTAGATGGCAATGTAGGCTTAAGAAAAGTTTCTGAAACGAGTACAGCATGGATGTGTTTGCTTGGAAATGACCTGAGAAGATCGGGGTAGTGAGAGGGTATGCTTTGAGCATTGATATGTACAAAATTGAAATTTTTGGGGTATTTAGAAAATGTGAAGTCAAGTTTTTCATCTAGTGGAAGAACACATCCATTGTCAGAACTATCGTCACTAAAGAACTCATCAGACGAGGTAACTGAAAAATAATTATCTGAATCGTCGGATAATGTGGTCATAAATATATATATATATATTATATATAGTATATAGTATATATTATTAACTAATAAAAAGGTTTTCCCTGTAGGCGATTCCTCATCACCCGCCAGCAGTGTGAAAAAACAGAACAAAGCAGAAAACATATTAAAAGTAGTTGAGGCGAACAGAACTAGGCAGAAAGATAATAATAACAGATTTAAAAGTGCATTTTAAATACGGCAAGCTTGTATCTAATAACGAAACAGGACAAAAAGTTCACAGCTTCTTAACATTATAAATAACTTATTATACACATCAATGTAGGTACATATACGCCACTTTATAAAAAAGGACGATCAAAGGGTTAACTGATTTAGATCAATCGATCGATCATTAAATTAATTGTGGCACATAGACGTTTTTGTAAACATTGTTTTAAGCAATACACCTTTCTTTTTCAGACGATTCTAGTAGTATTGTAACTCTAGCCGCCAGCACGCGCGGCAACCACTAATCGACGTGAAGTCACTAATAAATTACAAATAAAATACTGGTCACTTTTTAACCCGACTCGCCACAGACGAACGCCTTTTCCTGGGACATTAAAGTCGGCATTTGCTGGTGCCGTCAGTGGCGGGATTAAGAACTGTAATTATAATCTATGATTCGTGTTATTTTAGTTTCCTTGTTTAGCGGCTATGATGTCAGAAAGAAAAGTTTTACAGGTATGATGTATGTCTTGTGACAGTTAATTGTCACGTGCTGTATTGCAGGGTAACACTACAGATCTTACCTTATATCTCTACAAATAAAAAATAAAATATAATTGAAGATTTAAAGAAAAAATAATTATTTAGCAAGCAAAACAATTGGATTAAGGTTTCGAAACAATAATTAACTCTGACACGAACACACACATATCCGAAAAAGGCCAGTCGGCGTCTTAGAGGATAATCAGGTGGTCAAGTTACATGCAATGGCTCGTGCCTATTTCTTCAGTCAAATTGAGTAATCTTTTCCTGATATTTTGCACATTACTGAGAGCTAGCCATTTAGTGTTTTTGATAACTTAACTTTTTGTAATTGTATACAATTTTTTGAAGGTCAAAACGGTATAAAACGTTAAAATTTGTATACCCTGTTAAAAAAAATGTTTAGTACCCATAAATTACTGTTCATTTATTATACACATGGAAGTATTTGATTCGACACGTACGATATTAATCATTTTAGTCTTCGAAATGCAGGCTGCATTCCTTAGACTGCATTCCGAAAATGACTGAAATGTTACAGTATTATACTAACATTACAAACAAGCAATATCGTGAGGTTGCATGGATGATTGTTACTATTATATTTAAAGCAGAAACCATTGAACGGATTTTAGTTAAACTTTACACAAATATAGTCTATCTATATTTCCGTTATCCGAATTGTATTTTATCTCTCTGCCTATGGACCCAGAGTTCTGAGACAATTCAACGTTTCGAGAAGTACACTGACCTGCTTACAAATTATATTTGTTCTAATTTAATTTTGCGTACGTGAATCTTGTCACTTGAAACACTCAATTGATGCATTTCTCAGAAGGACTGGTCCATTCTCTATTATCCTTACACTGATTGTCCCAGGGCTTCATTGACCTCTACTGAAATTAATCTGGCACGATAGTAATTAGTCCATTACAATACTCAGCCAGTTGAAACAAGAGAGGTCGCCTCCGAAGGCCGCGTACTAGAACAATGATCAGAAGCCGTAACATCGATCTCGAACTACGTGATCGCAGGACCAAGTGAACTGAGGTATTGCTACTAGACACGAAAACCAATATTATTGCACCTTAATCCTTACAATTAGTGAATATGCGCCTTGATTTTTCCATTGGGTCGGCTACAAAACATTTTGCAATATTTTTTAAAATACATTTGAGCTTAATCAATTATATTACTTTGTACACGTAACATGAATATTGCCAAATATCACATTACTATAGCGGATGCTAAAAGCATATATTTCTTAAACAGGTTTCAGTTACAGAATCACCCATGTCAAATTACATATTGCTTTCACGCAATGAGCATATTTGGAAGTAAAAGTAGATATGCATAAGCGAGATAATTTCGCTATTGCGCTTTAACTAATGAGCACATTTTAAGCATGTCTACTACTAAGCCATCAAGTGCGAGGTTATCCGTTAACAGGTGATTGCTTTTAATCAATGTTGACTGTAAACCATAACATCTTGTTCGTATTTAAAGTAACTGTTATTTTTAATGTATTTCTCAACTTCCTAAACACATGCTCCAATTTTGCAAAAGTGCATACTTTGTTTTAAATATTTGGTCACGGTTATCACGTAAAGTGAGTAAAGTGATATTCATTAATATTTATATTTGAGAAATTACATTCTTAAACGGTTATTTACTGAGGTTTGTAAATGAAAGTGTTAACTTTAAGATAACGATTTATACTTGGCTCTATTTTATGAGATTTTACTTCTTCTAATGGCTAAAGAGCGTCATTTGACTTGCAGGTTTTTTTACATATGTTTTTCATAATATTTCACGAAGCTTTATGAGGGAAGCATTTGTAAAAAACCTGTTTAGTTTGCTTCAAAATGATTTTGTGATGTTTCATGACTTTTCTCGGTCGTTTAGGATACGGTAATGACATCAGAGCAATTTTGATATACTAGGTTGGCGTCAAAAGTGATCTTAAAATTTCGCACGGCATACATTTATTACTTTGTCACGGCAGATATTGAAAGGGAGACTATAGCCGAAGTAATTATTAGTATTATCTTTGCTATAGCAATGACGCAGTGACAAAGTTGGTACATAATACTTACTCTGTGCTAATGGATCAAGTTTATCTATGACCTCTAATATGTTTTAGTGCAATGTTGTCAGTACATTCAGTGCCCATAAACATGAAAGTAATCATTGTGCTGCCATTAGTTAATTATGATATAGCTTAATTTTATTGCCGCGAGCGAATTGTAATCCAAAAAGATTGTTCCATTACCCTACAATTACCTACTCACTTCAGATTTGGTAACAAGGTGATCTGTGTTTAAAGGTACATTTGTATCAGTATTGGATTGATCTACGTGATTGGATTATATGCTAGCGGCTAGATGTTGTATATAACCAACTTTGTATTTCAAATTTCAATGTGTTTGTTGCTTTCATAAATCTACGTTCAGCGACCGAAACCGTTTCCGCAAGAAGTCTCAACACTCGTGTGAAAAGACGCAAAGAGAAATATGAAATCGTTGAGCTAAGGTAGATCAGGGGCGTTACCGCGGTAAATTAAATCGCCAGGCGAACAGCCGATTCGGTCGTTAAATTGACGTGTAGTTTTACTTCGCACCACGCTCACTGTCAAAAGACGTGTTATTGAGACGTCTTACAATTGAACTGAAATTCACCAGTTAGCGTGGTACGAAACGCAATTAATTGTTACCTATTTTTTATTTAATCATCACTAGTGAGTTATTGATCTGACGATTAGTCGCATTTCGCACCACGCACACTGTCAAATACCGTGTTATTGAAACGTGTTACAAGTGAACTGAAATTTAACAGTCCGCGTGGTACGAAATGCAACGAATTGTCAGCTTTATTTAATCACACACTTCCATGTTCATCCGGCGAGTTTATTTACCATGGTAACCCCTCTGAGTTTTTAGACCGACTCAATTTCCACTATCTTTGATTTTCAAATTGTATTTCTTCATTATTTCTACTTTAACTCATCTTTGCCGATGTCTGGTGGGTTAGGTTAAGAATGGCCGTACTTTGGTAGATTTTAGGTTAAACATTACTGGGGCCAATTTCATCCAGAGAGTTAAGCCGGCAGAAGGTTTCAGAAGCGTACGTCCGCGAATAGATAACTCCACTTTCGGGCGTTAGCGCTATGAGATAACGCCGGAATCACACAAAATTGTACCAAATGTTCTGTTATTTCATAACGCTAACGCTCGAAAGTGGAGTTATCTATTAGCGGACTTTGCCTTCAGGAACGCTTCTTTTTGTACTTTTCAGTCTCGAATATTGCGCAATATTGATTTTTTTTTCTTCTCCAACTTCAATGCTCACGTCTAATTGATCGGTCGATTCACTTTCTTGATGAAGTCGTGATGCTTCTTCAAGCGAGGATTCTAAGAATCGATTGCTTAATTCATCAACGGTTGCAGCTTTTAAAATTACACACTTTGTAATATTTGAAGATAATTAACTAACGAAATTGGTGTGATGATTAAAACTGTTAAAGAATCAACAAATTATTATATTAACGATGGAAGCTAAAAGGATTGTTTGAATTGACAACTAACCCAAGATCGTGGTGCAATCGTGATTTCTGTCTGTGAATGCTTACGTTAATGAACTATTAATCAAACTGTCAACATCAATCATGCACATTATTAAACAAATATGTAAAGTCAACCTGACGCCGTGCCTCAAGTTGGGCTGAAATATTAATTTTCGTGTCAACCTTGGACATTGAAGAATTTCCTGTCAATGCATCCGACAAGCATTTAAGTTAATGGGTAAATTATAATTTATTTGCTCATTTATATTGCATATTCGCCGTTGTTTGTAATTGGAATTTATTTGATAGCATCATAACTTATAGATTTACAATAACAATAAAAACGATTTGTGAACATTAATAAATTTTCTGCGTGTCTTCACTTATCAGTGCATTCCTCATGTTATCCTAAAAGAAACCTATAACCATTGGTTTAAATGGAAGTGATTATTCCATAGTTCAAATAATGTTCGATCGTCCGGATACAAAACTGTTTTTCATTTATTGAAATTCCAATTTAATGAACAATTATATTTTCTTTGTTGTTGAATGTAAACGATTAAAAAAGATTTCCATTTACTGACTGGCATCATTATTATTATTACTTAAGAATTGGTTACATTATATAAATACTAGCTGCGGTACCCGGCTCCGCTCGGTTTAGTGTCGGCTAAATTATCTCATGGATAAAAAGTAGCCCACATGACTGGTCCAAAATAGGGTCAAACTGGTCCAGGACAATGTATCCATGTACCAAATTTAATCAAGATCGTTCGAGCCGAAATAGCATGATTTAATGAGAAACATCCAATAATTCCCATTTAGAGCTTCGTTGACGTTTGGTGGCTATTTAAAAAAAAAACATTTGCCGCGAGAACCTTTCTGCACTTTCACTGCTACATTGCTTACCTAGTAAGTAACGTGTAACGTAGGTAAGTTTTGCGTGGACTCCAACCCACAGCCAGCCTCAACATCGAAAACAGTAACCCATCTCGAACCTGACTGCTCCCAGAGATGCTATACATTGATAAAATACGCATATAAATCAGGTAAGTGGTTCGCATGTTATAAGACTTTAAGACTCACTACTTACCCTTCTGGTAATGAAGCGTTATATTATGTAATCTATAAGTTTTTAGTAGAATCAGGCTAGACGTAGATACAATGCACATCTAAATCGAGTAATTGGTTCTCAAGGATTTTATTCTGTTGGTCGCTCCTCCGGCGATTCAGCGTGATGCCAAGTAGTCCTAAAGTTGCAAGAAATACCAAGCCGTACTTCAGTAAAAGTAAGCGCTGCCGCCGCAAAGCCGAGCCGTTGCAGTTTGTATGACAGCCCCATCTTAGCGTAAGCGGAACTGAATTCAATTTAGCCAATCCTAATTCCCGGGTAGTTAAATGTACATGTACTAAGTTTTACAAATCGCTACTGCCTTGAAAATTCGCCAAACGGACACCAAACAGTCACGACGTCTGCCCTCCCCCCGCCGCCGCTCCCCGCCACCGCCCCCGGCTCCTCTCCCCCTAGTGTGAAGTATCGCTACCGGCATCGTTTTCGCAGCCCCGTGAAAGTTCTAAAGCCCATGGGCACGTAAATTGTAGCCTATGTGTTATTCTGATGTATAAGCTATATTATTGTAAAGTTTCATTAGAATCCATTCAGTAGTTTTTACGTGAAAGAGTAACAAACATCCATCCATCCATCCATCCATCCATCCATCCATCCATCCATTATTACAAACTTTCCCCTTTATATTATTAGATAGATAACCAATTCTCAAGTAATCTTCCACTCAGTGCAGAAATTAATTTGATCACTTAACTCATGAAGTGAAGTCAGATAGATACGAGAAACGTCGGAGAAGAACCGACTATCGGCCGGCCTTAACGCGGGCAGAGCATTTTCTAGCGTAGAGTCCTATAAAGTGCGCGGTCCGATTAGGCCAGGCCTAGACGCTACGAATTTTACATAATTCTGACTGATAAACCAATTCACCTGACAGAAAACGATCTAGCTTGTTCCGTAGTCGGTCCGTTGGCATGGCTGGACCAAATTACGTCTCCGACATGGGGTCGATGAAGTAATAAGTATAGCCATTACACCGGACACAGCCGGAGTGGCTCGCTCCGTACTCTACTCTACATCCAAAGGGTCTACATCACACAGAACTGACACTCGAGGTATGTCGTCTGCACACCGCACATGCACCTAGAATACAGACCAGGATGAGCGATCATTGTGATTTATAAATGGCTATTTTGTCATTCTTAGAATTATTGGTTTTTATTAAGACCACAAGCTTCCGACCGCCTATTTTTTGCCTGGTGAGTTTAGAATTGCTTGCATTTATTGTGGTTGATAATAAATCGTTGAGTGTTTCTTGACTGGATACGACTACCTCAGTACTTATTTAGTAAAGTCCATAATTAAATATATTGCCTTAAACGTAAAATTCGTTCCTTTGCTTTTGGTTTGGGGTATTAAATCAGTTTAAATCAAATCCATAGCGCAGCGTGTGTTTTCACATTCACATATAGATAAATTCATCCGTGACAATATTAGTTACTAAATGAGCTCGTGAAAATATGGAAAAAATCCAGGATTAAAAATACGTATGTCAGTCTGCAGCTCCTAAAGTACTTCTATGCACAATATTTATCAATAAGTCAAATAGATCCGTTGCCCTCTTGTGTGAAACTAGGGCAAACCGACAAACACATAATTGCAATTCTAATATTAGAAGTGATAACACAGAAGGCGAAATCACGGCTAAATAGCCGAACCTATTTTTATGCAATTTGGCAAGGAGGTAACGTTTAGGCCCAAAGCGATTAATACAAGGGTATTAATATTTCGTTTCAATCTGTAGATAGTTATTAAACATACATGTGTCTAATAGTGTATCTTATCATCGAATGCTTTCCACATCCAAACAACATTGAAAGGGACGGATCTATTTCGATATTCTCTGCCATCGCCCGCAGCGACCCAGCAAATGATACACCAACTGAATGGAGTTTAAGCCGCTCTTACATTAGTTTATGGATGAGTTTGGTTCAGCGGGAACTTTCTACGTGACGGCATCAGTCTTGGGATTGAAAGCGAGTGGATAATCTGTAATACACAAGATTATCTGAAGCGTCGCTGATTGCGCAATCATAGAGTCGCTTGCTTTTGTTTTGATTCAAATTGAAGTGTGATTGCCACGTGGGAGGCGTAAAAAGTTGTCAATTATAGAACACACAACGAACAGTATTAACAAAGGCCAGGAATACTAGCTAGTAGTGAAATTTAAAATGTTTCATCTTTGCTAAAATTTTAGCAAATAAATTAAGTATACAGGTTAATATTTTCAAGTGGACCTTCATGGCCAAATGAGAAACTTTAAGAAATAGCAAAATAAACCCAGAGACATGGACCAGTTTTATTAAAAACTAAATCTCCGTCATCCGATTTAAAAAAAAGCCGGGAATAGATCTCGTTGATTTAATTAAAACAATGATCTATGTACTTTAAATTTTTATCAAAATGACCGTGTATCGGTTCTCGGAGGTTAGAAATAGCACCCGTGATTATACCGTGGTATGTTTGTGCGACTGTGTGTACTACCAACAGTTTGCGTTTTCTTAACATTATAGTTGCACGACAAACGTCATCGCGCACCGGGTTACCGCTAGTTAGCATACAAGTACCTTTTGTTACTTACCACGTTTATCTTGCCCATGATGTGGTCGATTTGTTCCTTGCTGCACATCTTGCTATGAGGAGAAATCACATTTGTACAATTGTCCACTTGCCTCTCGTGACTTTCCTAGTTCACTCCGCACACTTTTTCACTATAGACACAATCGAACACATCACTATATTTCTGTAGTATTCTGACGTCACTGGTTGGTTCAATCCAATCACACTTCGCCCAATTTTATGAATAACAACTCATTAGTTAAAATTCCGTCGGCGTTCGAGAGACCACTCGGGGAGGTGATATCATCTGCATCAAGAAAGTGTTGGGTAACAAGAAAAAAAAACCGTTTTACATTCCCGTCCATCCAAAATGTTATTCAAATTTTCTAATAAATTGCGCTCAGAGTGGTGTCCGACTGGTGATGGCAACCGCAATGTCACTAATGTCTCCCGGTGTTGCCATTCGATGAATCAAAGGCACAGCTGTGTATAACTTTAATGTTGTCAATGATAAAATAAATAGGTTTAGTGCACAGAATTGGGAAAAGCCTAGAAATGCCTCTCGCTCGTCTACCTTCACAATAGGGCGTGATAAGCGCTGATTGCGTTCAGTTTGATCAGGGTGTAAGCAAAACAACCCTTAAGTATTATAAAAAAAAACTTAAACGAACTTCTGTAATCAAAAATCGTATCGTTTATGTTAGAAATAACTGAAGTATCTGGTGCTTTCGTTTTTCGAATCAGGCGAATATACATAAAATTCGAATGGTTTCACCTATGCCTTTATAGAAGATAATGCATCTGTTCTCATGCCCTTAAATTAATACTTCTTGGCTATGTTCCTATATGTCTTGAAGGTTATTCGGTCACTTTTATTTTTGCAAACAGAACTACCGCTATTGCCATTTTTTCAAAGCTGTCGTGATGTCGCAAACACAGGGCGAGTACTAATATTTCTACTTGCGACGCACATAAAACCATCACAAGCACGTGAAAACAGGACTGGAGCCCCAAGTCTGAGTCATTCTGAGTTTTAATTTCGCCAAACTTTTTCAAAACGAAGCTCGTATTTGTCACATTTAGTTCGTTTTTCGCCTACGTTTGAGACCGTGAATTTACGCATTAACATACATTTCTTACCAAGAGCTTCAGTCCCATCGCACCACGTAGTAAATTTGGTACAGCAATCAAACTCTCTTCGACTCTTTTGGTGCTCACACTGCCGACGTGAATTTTCCCTATTTACTACCACCACAAATACCTCATTTAAAAGTCAGGTAGTAAGGGTTCTCAAGCAAGAGAATACGTAAAGCAGACACACACACACACATACATACCCTCATATGCTCATCCTTACACTGAGATTTCTGTACAGTAACTTTTTAGGCGATAGAATTCTATAATTGACTAGTTTTGAGGTAATTTTCTTAGATTAATGTGATGCTAATAATAAGCTGTTGAAATCTTAATGAATAAATAAATAAATACTAGCGGACGTGCGACCGAGGAAGCTGAATTGTTTTGCAATTTACAAGGCATTTCTAGCATATTCCCTATTCTGTAGTTTAGTCACATAGCGGTCCGCTTTAGGAGATTCCGAAGAAGGCACATCGTTACAACGATTTGAGATTGAATAAAAAAAAAGAATGACGAAGACGTTTAAACGTAAAAGCCAGATAAAAATCAAATAGATTTATTGAGCTCAGAGCGCGTGGCAAAGCTTCTTATAGCGAGAGGTCATAAATTCAATCCCCGTTCCGTTTTGCACCACTTCGTTTGGTTTTTGATTTGGATGAGTGTATTTCGTCACGAATACGATCTGTTTCATGGTTTGGAATCCATCTAAAACTGGAGGTCCCCTTAACATCTAGTTAAATAAATAAACATTTCGCAACATACTACTTATATGTATTTTGTTTATGCACTAACATTATTAGGATGATCTTAAGAGAGATAAATATCTAAAATGATGCAATTTTACGGAAATTACTTTGAAAAATAGTCCCGATAGAGTAAACTGAAAAAAACCCAGGCGTTCATTAAATATATAAGGAAATCCTAATAAGCTTACTAAACAGGTACAATTTTGTTTCATACAGTTTAATGGCGGTGCTCGGGTGATAGGGATCTTTTTGCATTGGCAAGTGGTAATGAGAAATAGTTGTGCGGGCATACATTGAAAACAATTCATAAAATGTATGACCGAGTTTCCGCATTTAATGTTGGTCAATTAATTTTAGATTAATTAGTAATACTTCTTGGCTATGTTCCTATGTCTTGCTGAACTGGCCAATGCTAAAATATGACAAATCCGAGTGCAGTGTACTGTCTATGGATGATGAATAAACAACACAATACAATACCGCTTCTTCATCATAATCATAAGCTCTCCGTTTTTTCATCATTGTCACCAGATAAGTACTTAAAATATTAAGTGTATCTTTACTGAGAAAACTAATAGGAAGAAGAAGATTCCACGTTTGAGAATATTATTGCACGGCATCTTTAAAGTTCCAGCCGCATTTTTGGTATATTTTAACACACTTCAATAAAATTATTTTAGCTAAGTATTCTTATCTCCCGCGATACATTCACATTGCCTTAACAACATTGAACATTAGAAAAATCATTTTATTACATGATTCCTAAAGATTCAGCCAAGATTCAAGACTCAACTTATATCCATGATAAACGCCTTTAAACATTTTGGTATTAGCTATCCATGTCAGGTTGAATAAAAAAAAGATATCTACATCGAAGCATGGTGATCAAATTTCGAAAATAATAATAAAAAGTTTTGGTTGTGACATTCGTCGAAAGCATTATTACGACGAATGTCTTGACCAAAAACGTTTTTGATTACTGTAAAACTCGAATTACATTGCTTCAATGCAGATGTCGTGGGATAACCTTGGGCCTTTCCCGGCGGGACTAATTCATTCGCGGGCTCAGTACAAAACCATGCTATTGCGCTCTGGGTCCTTCTCTGTTTCAAAGAAAAATACAGACGCCGTGATGAGGAGGATACAACAAGTTGACAAAGCAGACAATGCGTTTAGTGTTTGATCTGGTAAGATTTACGAAAAATTTAATCACAAAACGACTTATAGCTAAAAGTAAACCACGACGGCTGTAGTAAAAAATCAAATAAAAACCAAATTGATTATAAATGTTCATGAAACAACTATGTCTGATGACTAATCTTTTTAAGATGTTTTTATTTTATCGTTGAGTAATCTACTTCCAAAGTTATTGTATAAAACGCGCGAAAAATTAGAACTTTCGGACCTTATAACTTAGAAACTAAACACAATTTTACAATGCCAACAGTTATCAGACATCTAGTTCGATCAAATAAAGCTAAAGGTGTCCCAAAAGTAAAGAGACTTTTCTCAAAATCAAACTGGCCACAGAAAAACTTTTCAAAGAAATAATAAATGGTTGTCTTGGTAACCATAGATAACATATCCGTCAAAATAGGCGGGATTTGAAATTGTCTTGTATTTTTTTGAAAATGAAGCGAGCTGAACAAGAATTTTTTTCAAAGAGAGTGAGATAAAACGTTACGAAGAAACTGAGGAAACTGTTTTCAAAAAAAATTCGGGAAGACTAAGTACAGTATCAACCTTCAAAGGTATCGACATGTAGAAATATTAACCGAGTAAAAAAGGTTTTTGAACAGGTACCTTCAACATCGGTGAGAGTTACGGCGGATAAACTAAACATTTCTAAGTCCAGTGTATCTAGAATAAAATTTAAAGATATAGGATTGAAAGCTTTTGTAAAATTAGCCGCCCCCAAATATTTCAAAGACCAGGAGGCGCATGCCAAGCGAGGGTTCCGTAAAGTTTATGAAAAAACGTTGAAAAAAATTCTTATAATTGATGATCGGGTCAACCGGTACCAATGATTTCAAAGGTAAGGATACGCCCTTACATAGAATTGAAACAAATATTCTCCATACAAGCAAAAAGCAGCGCCATCTATCCAAACTCGGAAGAACTACGTGAGCGCCGTGTCAAAGTCGTGTTGACAACTCGGCGCCATGTTGCATTAGGTCTAACGATGCAACCTTGTACCTGCGTCCTTAAATGTTTTCTTTTTAATTTAAACTTTTAAGTTCTCTTAACTTACATGAATGGAAAATGTTTTTTGTAATTTCAAGGTATTCAAGTTAAATACCATTTGAATTTTCTCTTGTACCTGCTTGGTCTTGATCTACCTGCCTGTTATGTCAAAATTTGTTTTCGTTATATCTAGGGAAACACTGGTCGTAGACCCATCATGTGACCACTCAAAGTAAACGCCCCGACCTGATCTAACTATCTGGAATGTCAAAATTAGTTTTCGTTATATCTTGGGAAACACATGACAGGCAGGTGGATCAGGTCGGGGCGTTTATTTTGAGTGGTCGCATGATGGGTCTACGATCAGTGTTTCCCAAGATATAACGAAAACATTTTTTTACATTACAGGCAGGTAGATCAGGTCGGGGCGTTTAATTTGAGTGGTCGCATGATGGGTCTACGACCAGTGTTTCCCAAGATATAACGAAAACAAATTTTGACATGACAGGCAGGTAGATCAGGTCGGGACGTTTACTTTGAGTGGTCGCATGATGGGTCTACGACCAGTGTTTCCCAAGATATAACGAAATCAAATGTTGACATGACAGGCAGGTAGATCAGGTCGGGACGTTTACTTCGAGTGGTCACATGATAGATCACATTAAAAAAATCTTTGATTACCCACTCATACTCATATCCACTCCAAAATAAACCAGAATGAAAAACCGGCCAAGTGCCGGTTTCACCCTTTGGGTACGGAACCCTAAAAAGGACGCCCGTACAAGGTTAATTCATCTACACGTGCCGCGGGTCGGCATGGCGTCAATTGCCCGCTTATGAAGTTTGGTAGTTAATTAAATTATCGATTGAAAATGCAATTATTCAATTGTTAAACAGAAAAAAATATTATCTGAGTTTACTTATCGATGAAACGTTATTACATATGTCTATGTAATTTTCGTATCGTATTTTATGCATCATTTTACTACGCAACAAGGGCATTTTCACGACTCAACATGACTCTGCAGTGGTCCGCAGACGACTGAGTCGCGTTGGCCCTAAAACGAATATTTTAGGGCCAACGTACTGGTGCCATTAGTCGTGCGCGTTGACCGGGTCCTTACGAAGTAATATATAAGTCAATGACCCGTTGTCTGTACCGGTTGACCCGAGCGATGTTCCTGAGAAACAATATTTCAACGCAACCAGTCGTGACGTTGTTGATTATAGCGAAAAAATCATACCAAAGGCTAAGTATTTTAAAAAATACCTTATTTGGCAAGCTATGGATGAAAATGGTAATATTTGCGAACCCTATTATCGTACAGGGTCTATTACATTTACCTTAGATAGTGTATTATCAAACGTCTCATACCTTTCATAGACAAGCATTATCAGAGAGAAGATGTTTTGTTTTGGCCTGATTTGGCTTCATGCCATAACGAGTTTAAAGTTACTCAGTATTTACAGACTGCGGGTGTGGAGTTTATAACTAAACGAAACAATGTCCCGAATGTTCCTCAAGCTCGAGGTATTGAAATATTTTGGGCCCTGTGTAAAAAGGAGTATAAAAAATACACAGAAACGTTGACATCATTCAAACACCGATGGACTAGGTTAGCCAAAAGAGTAGCAGCTACATCTGGAAAAGCAATCATGAAGCGTGCAGCTATTAATTTGAGAAAAATTGAATACAAAGGTATCGCTGGAGCAAATTTGATTTAGATATAAAAAATGTATTAGTTTTTCTTTAATTTGCATGACAAATTCATATGCCATCGGATTATTTTTCATTAAATATTGATAAGACTATTTTGTCTCTTTACTTCAGGGACACCCCAGTTTTTTGAGCAAAATATTGGATCTCTGACAAGAAATATGGGCATGATCTTCTTTCCACGTTTGTGTGGGAAGTTGAGCGGGACCCGTTGGCCCACCTTGAATCAAGGGATCTTAGAGTTTTGTAAGGGTGACACATTATCATAAACTATGCAGTATTTCAACTCCGCTTGCGGAAGCCCGCGGGTATGCAAATCGAAGCGGATTCGCGGTTTCGCAACGCGCAGATTTCAAACTCTTTCGGGTCCCGTGCGGCCTTGGGGTCAGCGATTAATGCGTTTATCTCGTTCGCGCGTGCGCCTGAGAGTGATTTAAGTAACACATTTCTCTGCCTTTCGATGATTTCTCGATGACGACGGTGAAAGTTCATTACCGAGCGTCACCGGCTTCGGGTGTCGTCACGGTTACTTTTATATAAAGCCTGACCATATTTGTAAAACCCTCGCCGTATACGGTTAAATTCAATCGAATCGTCATTTTAATTAAACATAGGACTTTGACGCCTGTGAACAGAAGACATAAAAAAAACCGGCCAAGTGCGAGTCGGACTCGCACACGAAGGGTTCCGTACCATCGTAAAAGATTTAATACAAAAAAATCAGGTTTTTTGTATGGGGGGGCCCCTTTGATTATTATCATTTTTTAAACTTACCTATTTGTTGTTATAGCGGCAACATAAATACACACTCTGTGAAAATGTCAGCTGTCTATCTGTTACGGTTACTGAGATACAGCCTTGTGACAGACGGACGGACGGACGGACGGACGGACGGACGGACGGACAGACAGCGGAGTCTTAGTAATAGGGTTCCGTTTACGCCCTTTGGGTACGGAACCCTAAAAAATGGTCACTTCGAGACATAATTTCAATTGACACTACGGTCTAATATTACTCGTATCTTGGGACTATTAGTCAGGTATTAAATATCTGTCTGCCCATCAGAGCTTGTGGCTAAGGTGGGGTACATCGAGACAAATTGCCACAGATGTTTAGATTCAGAGTATTACTTCCCGGGAAACATTAAATAAAAAGATAAAAACTACGACTGTAAAAACATTAAAATCTATATACTTTTTATTTGGTTCCATATGAAAACTATGAACGGTACCCTATTTTAAAGTAAAGGACGCTTTGGTTTCGTTTATATAGTTATCGTTGTTTCGTATAGTTCTAATAACATAAAAAGCTAGATTTTTAGTTTTAAGATCAGAATTTTGGTCTTTATGTATTATTTTCCTTTATTATTCGCCTCAAGAAAACAAGTTATTATTATGTGGCTATGGCATCAGCAGCAAACTTATGACACCTCAAAGTCCATACTTTCGTCGCTTCGTAGGAGTGGGGCAATTTGTCGAAAGACAAAGGCTGCTTAAATTCGACCTTTTGCCACCAATTTCGAGACGTCTGCATTCGGTCTCGCAACGAGAATTCGCCATTCACAAATAACCATAAGTTGCGATGTTGTGGTAGCAAGTTACGTGCCATGTCCACGTAACTGGTGTCATTCATTATTTCATACTTTATGACAACCAAATTCATTGCTATCTTATTTCGGGGTTTCTTTTACAAATTTTCTTAATTCACTGATATTTCAAAAACTGTATACACAAATACAAAACGCATTTTTTTAAGTTAAGCGAGGCATATTACGTATGCCAGGATCCATTAAGGTGCCCGACCACGCCCATGGGCTTTCGAACTTTCAAGGGGGCTGCGAAAACCATGCCGGCCGGCCAGGTGCGTCTTGACACCACGTTTGAAGTACTTCTAGGTCGTAATTTGAGGGAAATACCTCGGAAGGGAGTTAATTCCATGGTTAACCGTATTCAGAAAGGTTATAAAAAAAACCAAAACGTGCAGACGTAGCTGTCAGTTGATCTATTTAATGTGCAAAATTTCAGAAAAATATATCCTAATTTGACTAAGAAAGCAGGCACGCACCATTGTATGGAACTTGATCACCTCATTATCCACTCAAGAGGTTTTTTTTTCGCGCGTAAAAGCTTGCCGCCTAGTGCAAGTACGAAGTTATTACTACATGGTCGTAACTCCAGGTTCATCAAACTGGTTCAATCAGCGGAATTCAAGGCGACGAAAGTGGTGTACCGAAACGAAACGTTGCGCTGTCTGCGCGGTCAGTTATAGAACCGAGTAGTATTGCAGTTCCGCAAATATCGATTTGATTGATATTTTGTTAGCTTTCATGGTTATGCAATTATGTTTTTACTAGTTTGTGCGATATCTATACCTAGTCTTTGTCGAATCACTTGACATGTGCCGCCGCATAGATCACACTGTTCTAGGCACATCTAGGCTTCACATTCTCCGCTCCTTACTTCAATGTTTCAGAAAAATCCGTACATAATAATAATTTAGGTAAATATTTCTATAAACTCTTGACAACACTTCCAAATAATTTATGTCACAAATTGAATTTTTATCACTTTTCAATTCCTGAGCAAAACAAAAGTCCCAAAATAAGATGGCGACTCTTCGCCTGTGCATCAAACATTTGTACATTCATCATAAAGGGGCCTCATTAGAACAATGCATAATTTGAGTAATATGCAGTAAAAGAAAATGGTTGCTTTACAATGTTGAGAGGAGTTCGGCGTTGAAATAGATGGCACCACAGTTCTTTGTTATTATGTCTGCTATAACTCCTTAAACAAAGCAAGTTACAAACTAAAACTGTAGTAGCGAGCACATTAATCCGTTATGTATTTAATCTTATTAAACAATTGCAAAAATAAGCTGGAATTTATACGATAATTCTGAGGATGAGTGCAAGTATTTTTGTGGAGTTATAGCAGAAATAGGGACGTACGACTGTGGCGCCTACTACAAGGACGCACAAACTCCCTTAATATGCTGGGATGAATCTGTCTCACTTCTGCTTTTTTCTGCTCATTTTTATATATTTTATAAATATTTAAAATATATAATATTAAATATTACAAAACGACTTACTTCTCTAGATCGTGCTGCTAAATTTTAAATTAAACGCTTACATTGTATTTGAAGAGAACCATTGTTTCTGTTATCACTTTGCCCACTCCAGTAGTGCATAAATTTACCTAATAATACACACTTCTAGAATTAACAATAGGAAAATTAAATTCTAAATATAAGATTACTTATTCTAAAATAGTAACACCGAGTCGTAGCCCTGAAGATAAAGGGTGGTGGCATTATATTTTCCATAGATTCGATTTTTCGATTTAGGATATCGTTTTATAGCTATCGTTTCGTATGTATTGTTATCTACCTAAACTAACATGAAAACCAAAATCCAAACGTACCTACAAAACATTACGAAACCGAACATTTAGAATCGATTCTAGAACCGATTTTAGAATCAATGGTAATAGGTATTATAGGTTTTTTTTTCCTGGTTTGTGGATATAATAATATGTATTAGTGTATTGTATCATATATATTAGTATATTCAATTATATGTATAAATATGTATATATTATGGTATATGTATGTTTATGGAGTAAATTTTTTTTTTCTTTTCAAATTCTGGTGTGTCACCTACCTACAGATATTTCTATTGCCTTTCCTCATCACCCCAAGGGTTGACTGGAAGAAATCACTCTTAGTGATAAGTCCGCCTTTGTGCAGTATTGTTGTTTTGCTGTATGTTTTCTTTGTAATTGTATTTTTGTTTATGCACAATAAAGAATTTATTCATTCATTCATTCATTTAATTAAGCGACTTCGTAATCCCTCATGACAGGACTCCAAAACTCAAAAGCTGGACGGCCCATTCCTCTCGCAGCAGGTGGTAAAATGGAGCAAAGTTTCTCGCAGTTCCGGGTTCGATAGCCGCCGCCAACGCTCCATCGCGTTGATTATTTCGTATTGTCAGAAATAGTTTTACGTTCGCTCGTTCCGAACGTGTCGCTTACGCAACGCGCTAACGGAATTTGAGGACCGTATTCGGATGTATTTGAGGGTGGGTTGTAGCCGGTTGTAAGCAGTTAAGACTGGTACCTTTGCCTTTCCCTCCTTTCGCATGGAATGCATTCCTCGCACTTTTGTATGTTGTTGGGTTTGATGGTTGGTACGTTACATGCTCTTAGATTTCTGGTGCTGATCTTTAGAAAGCCTATGACCCTTTGATCGTGGTTAGTTCTTGTAGTACGCCACCTTCACACACTTCCGCTCTGCATAGCCTTACACGACACTATT
This sequence comes from Incurvaria masculella, assembly GCA_946894095.1. Taxonomy (NCBI): domain Eukaryota; kingdom Metazoa; phylum Arthropoda; class Insecta; order Lepidoptera; family Incurvariidae; genus Incurvaria; species Incurvaria masculella. The sequence continues at coordinate 12,616,764 of OX335643.1, forward strand.
TCATCGCTCATTCGGCTGACATGTCCGACAATGAATGCAACGTAATTCATGCACAGCGTAGGTAGCTCTTCCCTGGATATGGAACACGCCGGTTGATCCATCTCCAGCCAGCAATTCGTGCTCCACTGATTGCGACAAACAGCCAGATTAGCTGAATGTCAGTCGGGCACTTCGTCCAGCACATAGTGACTCGTCAGACACCATACTTCCGCCTAGTCCCCTGTGTGGTTGCGTCGTGACGCGCGCGTCGGAATGTCCGCGAGGCGCTGCTGGCTGCAACACAAGGCTGCAATTTGCGAACGTTTTGTTGCTTCTCATCTCTCTATTCGTGCGCGCAAGATGAATAAATCCTTGAAACGCGTTCTTAATGTTATTGAATAAATGGCGCTATAAAAATTTGATTCATCTTAATTTGGTATTCAACTAATTTCGTTGCTAGCCATTGTATTATTAACCAATGGTTGCTGCGATACGTTTTAGATTAAAAACTGCAGAGAGTTTCCTATTACAGTTTAACCGTACATATTTATACGTAGCACCAAACAAACTATCACTAGTGGCTCTATGAGCGGCAGACCTTGCGAGTGTCTTTGCATAGCTATCTTAAAACTGAAAAACGTTCACCGGGCACCTTAAAACAAAATCTTATATTTTTCTTCTATTTTTCTCACTGTATTAAATACATATACATAACGATTAAGTTTTGTCACAAAAATTTGTTTAATGTTTGAATATTTTCCTAATTGTCACTCCGCTAATTTGAAAAAAAAAAAACAAAAACTAGACGAAAAAAAATCCATAAAATTAACGAAGCTGCTAACATTTTTTTATATCACGAGAATCGGTTGAAAAATGCGACCTGAAGAGGAGAACAGTCGAGAAAGGTCTCGCGTGGAGAATTTTGCTTCTGTGGGACGGATCAGCTAAGTACTCGCTTGGCGCCTTGGACTCATGTCGTATGTCTTGTCGACGACCCCGAGGTATCCCAGAATTTGGGGAACCTCGAACTCCGAAGGGATCTAGTGCATTTACCACGGGGAATGCTCTCCAGAGCATAACGCTACACCTCCGTCCCCTTTCAGCATCGAGCAACGCACAGCAGGCAGGGTATGTACTCATATGCTGACCACATTCCTACTATGAGAGCCAGCGGATCCGGGTGATCCTTTATTGTTAGGGTGGAGGTTTTTCTCAGTAAAGTACAAACTGGGGTCCTTCAACGCAATGTAAAGAAACACCCGGCCGGAGTCTGGCGGACGGAAAATGTGTCGCTCTAGATATAAAATAATTGGTACTCTGGTAGCCAAATTATAAATTTCGCGTTTAACCGACAAACCACAAGGCACGATTCAATTCCAGTTGATTTTTTAAAGTTATTTTGACTAAATTGACTCTTTTTCTTAAATGACATAAGACACAGTGGCGAGAATTTAGAAAGGTATGTAAAAGTGGTTTGGGCATGTAGAGTGAATGAGTGAATATAGAATACCTAAACCGATTTACAGAGCGGAAGCGAGTTGAAGTGTCATACCCGGACGGCCTAGGAGAGCGTCCCGTAAAGTCAGGTACGTAGCACCCGTCATTGTAGAGCATATATGGAATGATGTACGTCTGTATAGAAAGCGCAAAAGCTAGCATACATCGGAACATATCGTCGCTTCTAACCCCTTTGGAAAGCGGCGTGATGGTATATATGTATGATCCTACTTTCCCCTGTACGTTAGAAACAAAATAGTTATCCCCAAAAAATTTGATCGACGGAATATTTGCAAGGATAGAGGACACAAGCGCGTCGGAGGACGTGCCTTCAGCAGTGACGCAGGCGCGGAGTTGGTAGGGCCACCACTATAATCTACACCGTAAGATTTCTTCACTATCTTGTTCTCACCCTACGAAAATTAACTTAACTTTTTAGGCAGCTTTCTTTCAGATTTAAAAAAAAAGGAACTAAAAATATCGATAAAAAATAACTGTTACTTAGTTCTCCGATATCCCAAAGATATTGGACAGTAGGATTATCAAATATATTTAAATATGCTCAGGAAGTATGCAAAAAGGTGCCCTTCTTAGTTAGCTTTCTTCCTTCTTGACCTACTTTCTTTATTATTTATATTTACTTCTGTATCTACTTTTTTGCCAGAAAAAAATACGAATCCAAGAGTGTGCCAAAAGACACAATTATTTGGCCGTAAAGTTCTAAAAACTATAAAAAATTTTGGATTCATTCACTAGTTAATGACGTGACCTAGCTAACTATATCGAGCGATTCCAACTTATTTTAATATTTTACTAATGGAATTCAGCATATTGAATACAGGCTTTTAATAATAGGTATTATTCATTCCATCTATCGACTGGACAAGAAACAAAGTAACTTTTTCACTAAGACAGAAATCAAAGCTCGGACTCCCTGGCGGCCAAATGCCACCGTGCCAGGTCGCAGCCGCGCTGTCGCGTTTGATCAATCTTGTTTGTCGCGCACGATATAACGCAAGTCGCTTCTCGCTGCGGACTGCACGGAAAAAGATTCCGTCAACACGCGACACGCGTCTTGTCTTGTGATCTTTTATGTCGATAACGTAATCGTATTTGTTTGTGTGGAAGAATATTGTTAAGACCATGAACTACGCAAATAAAAATGTATGTATCGATGTAATTTAATTAGAGAAGTTCGTTCGTTTAGTATCGGTTTACTTGTATTTAGAATACATAAAATACGTTATTACGTAATTGATAAACGATCTTAAAAAAGCATATAATAAAATACATATGTGTTTCCTTTATCCATCATGCTTATTAAAATATTTTTAGTACATTCGATTTTTTTCAATCGAGAAAATTAACATGAATCGTATTTTAAAGGTAAAGGTCGGTTAGAAAGCATTTTTGTCTAACATATACGTTTTTGGTAGTGTTATAATTAGTCGTGTAAGGATAAACGTAGCTCGAAGAAACAAATTTTACATAATTCTGACTTTACTTAGGCTGGCTTTAGTTGTGGTACCCGGCTCCGCATGGGTAATCATTGATGTTTTAATATTAATAAAGTATCATAATAAAATAACGCCATAGCTATTTTTGCCTTGAATTCAAGTACTTACTGCTGCTAATTAAAAATGCAGATCGACGGAGAATCTCACTTCGGAAGGTAATCATATCAGTTGGATTGTGTAAATGTTTTAGTAACATAACTTTCAATGAAAATTTAAAAAAGGAGTACCCGAGTATGCCATCAAAAGTGCTATTGTGTAACTCGTTTGGATTACCTATACATAAAAAACTATTACTTGCACCTGATGTCTATATGCCAGAGTATAAATTTAAAAGACTGAGACAGAATAGAGTTTTATTTTATTTCTGAAATCCTTAAATATTACTAGCATTGATCCCACTGCAAAAGACTTCAACGCTCGGTCACTTTTTATCGCGAAAACAATTTTCGAACACAGTTCCGTGCAGTGTGCGGTACCCGCATAAAGAACTTGAGCGGGTAGGGTCATTAATAATTAATAATACATTACCTTCTAATAAAACTAGCATTTTATTTCGGTACGTTTTCTGTCGCATTGCATTCAGTTCGAAAACATCGGGGCATTATCACCAAGCGACCTTAATGTTTTCTAACGAGACAACCCATTTTTATAATTACCCACAGAATACCACAACGCAACGATCGGATTGAACCACACAAACGGAAAGATGCGAGTCCAAAAGAAAACACGTTCACAATTTTCAACCGTCACTGTTCGTAAAGTTCCAAATTCGAACGCGTTCCAAAATGCCAAATTGCTTCGACGCACGAAGCAACCGTTTCGGAGATGTCACATGTTTGCATTTGTTTTCCCGCGGCGATAGTGTTGTGCGTCGGCGCGGGCTATTCTCACTGGTCGCGGGCTGCGCTGGTCGTGCCTCGTGCGAACGCGCGCGCGCTTCTGGTGTCGGAAGGTGACTGGCCGCGCTGGCGAGGACGGGCCTAGCGAGAACGGTGATAGTGGCGGATGGTGCACCGAGTCACAGTAGAGGAAGAAACCAGTGGGTCATCATCGTAAGCCGCATTCACGCGTTCTTAAAATTGAGCACGCTACAGCCAAAATCCGAGTCTAGGTAAATGTGGCCAGAGGACTTGCCTTTCAGGTAGCAGAGGTGTTTTCCATCCAATTCAATGTAGCCGTGCTCATAAAGGGATGGTTCTGGCATGGTACCTAATTTCTTCGGGTATATGGTGTATTGGACTTATATCATACATGTAGTTGTGTGGTATTAGCCATCCATGTCAAGTTGCATAAATTAAAAATTCATCTGATCTGAGCGTTCAATATTTCACATATTAGGACCCATAGGTTTGTTGTTGCAATGGATAGCTGATTTCACACCAGCTGTATGTTAACCCAACGTGCCGCATTACTAGGAGCTAGGTTCCATACCTGAACCTTTTCTTTACATGAGTATCGCTATATTGAAACGGATGAAAAACACAGACAACACTTTGTTGCCAGTTCGAACATATTTCGTGCATTGGCATCCCTACCACCTAGTAAGTAGAGGGGACTTTTTTAATTTACCTCGGTTCACAACTACGGAGTGACTCGTAGCCTCAAGTAGAACGCACATTTCAATCTCACATAAAAAAGAAAGAGGTGCGTTACTTGAACCCACGTTTTTCGGCAAAAAGAGACACAGGCGTCAACCTCTAGACATTGGCCACATACAATAGTTTGGACACGTTACCGGTACGGTCTTGATACGCTTGTGTAACTGTCTTACTGCTTATTTCTTACCACTGTTACATTGCTTCAATAAAGGCAAAAAGTGATTCACAAGCAAAAACTTACAGCTTAACAGCTTACTTACGTAAGAAAATAATCCAATTTGATTTCAGCTTTTTTACCTGAAACAAAAAAATACATTCTATGAGCATTGGGAACTTTCATAGGGGTTAAGCACAAATTTGAAACATGTGTCATTTCCCAATGGGAACAGACGGCATCGTGTGCATAAGTACCTAGACTATAAGGTAGGTATCGATTTTTTTTACGCAAGTACCTGCACAATAATGGCTAGTTAGCACACCCACGGTTATGATATTAGCCCAACACACCACACGGGAATTATTTGCCATGGCAGACAATCCTTATATTGTAGGGCTACATCAAACTGAATGGGAATCGACAACACTCGCTGGTTGAAAACACGGTCAATTTTCATTGCCTCTTAGACCATCGCTCATTCAATGCGATGGTACTAACTCTGGCGGGATTGAACCTGCCACCAAGTAAGGAAGGTCCTAGATTAATTGTTAATTGTAAATTAATTGTTGTCGAAGGCACATAATTCCTTCGACAATGCGGTGTTTTGGGCTAATATCATGAGGGTGGGTTTCATAGGCTTAGAAAGTATAGACATACAGAGTCAACTGACGGATGAGACCAAAATCGTTTCATACAAAATGTACTGACATTTCTTTGTTTACTCAAAAACATTTCTAAATCGCCGTGTAGCTTCAAAATAATGATCTGAAGTTATGTTTTAAGTTTTACCTTGAAATAATTAGTAAAAGTTAAGAAATTTGATCGACAAAGAATCGGTGTGGAATCCTTATTTACCATCAAAAAAGGGTTTTTGTCCGGGTTTTTCACTCCTGTTCACTAAACAATCTATAAAAGCACAGGTTACCATAATTTAAGTAAAACTAGAGAAATTATAAATATTTCACAAAAAACCATTTCACATTCCGTGAGCGCGACTCCAATGTACTCATAACGATTTCAGAAGTGGTCTCATCGAGCAGATGTGTTCCATCTCGCTCTAACTGGCGGTAGTGGTACGTTGAGTTGACGTCTCACTCCCACGCTTTTTTCGTCTTGTAAGCACAGCGCGCTATGCTAGGTCTATGGTGGGTTTTGGTGTTAGCCATTCATGTCCAGTTCCATAAAAAACTTAGTAAGAAACTGTGTAAAATTTCGTGTTGCACATTGCGTTTCTGCAAGTGAATGCCTTCAGAAATGAGGCACTGTACACCCTTGACCGGCCGCTTGTGGCTCCGGCCCGAGCCGGAAGTCCCGTCCGTTGCGACACACGAACAGACAGCCAATAAAGCCATTGACGGACTGCCGGCGCCGCGTCGTGAGTAATGCCCGCAATTAATAAAGACGTAACCGCGAACCCACCGCGAGGTGCGGTTTCGTTGCCACTTTTTACATGGTTAAGAGGATGATGAGGTGATCGAGTTCCATACAATGGCTCGTGCCTGTTTCCTCAGTCAAATCAAGATGTATTTTTCTGATATTTTGCGCATTTGATGAATCAACTGAGAGCTACGTTTGTAAGCCTTTGTTTTTTTGATACATTAAGTTATATCCGTGATATATGCATAAAAAAAGTATGCAAAACCTAAAAAGGCATTTATCATGGATACAATTTAAGCTATCAAAGAAACATAAAACGTAAAGATGTAGTTCTCAGTTGATTTATTGAATGTGTAAAATATTTGAAAAATATTTCTTAATTTGACTGAGGAAACAGGCACGAGCTATTGTATGGAACTTGATCATTTCTTTATCCTCTTGAGGCCCATCGAGACCTCGCATTGCGTACTTATTCCATTGCGGCTGCGCCTAATTAATATGGTTAAGAGAGTCGTTACCCTATCAATTCCCCATACTACGGGCGGTAACTGTTTATATGCTATTAATGCTTCACTAGGTTTTTGAAATTTTTGATTCTACAATATGTTCTCAAAATTTTCGTCTGTATGTTTTAATTGTTTTAATATAACTTTTGGATTGGAAAATATTGGGTAAAAAACATTGGAAAAAAGTTGTCTTATTTTACCTTAATTTAAGATTGTTTACTGGAAAGTAAAGATATTTACATAAAAATAAACATATGCATATAGAATTAAGCGTTCTCAAGTGATACATTTTCATGAAAATCTTACCGTTAGGGACGGGAAGACGATTTTTCTAGTTTAATGGCAGTCGACGTACGAAATTGTTCTTTGGGCTTGTTTTGTTCCACGAATATTTGTAATTAATTTGGATTTTGTTTCATTTTTGACTACATAGTAAAAAATAAAACTGATTTACTTTTAGCTATAAGCCATATTGTAATATATTTTTTCGTATATCTAGCCAAATCAAATATCTACTTTGTGGACTTATTGCATCCCCTTTATCTTGGAGACGGTATTTTTCTTTGAAACAGATAAGGTCCCAGAGCGCAATAGCACGATTTTGTGCGGTGCCTACCAATAAGTTCATCCCGTCGCGTCGGGAAATGCCCTCTTAAAGTAATCTTGTGTAATCATGTACCAAATTCTTTTTTTGTTTATTTTTATTATGATGGATTAGTGTTGTATGAAAATGTTAATTTGACAATTTCAACATTTTGATTAAATTAGATTGATTTTCGATAAACATACATCCTATCAAGCGATGCCGGTATTTATAAGGTATTTATTACACGTTTAGCCGTTAAGCGGACAAACCCACTTGTTAATTCAAGGAATGTGACATGTATGTATGTATAATCGACCGTGAAGCAAGGACACATTAATTGAAGAAAGAGCCCAGTAAAAAGAACTACTTTACGAATGTATTTGTTCCAAACTTCACCACTTTCCATACTAAGTGTTTACAAGGATCCTACATTAATCTTTCATTTAAAGTGAAATCTTATTCTTCAGTGGAATTAGACGGTTTCCGAATATGCATAGTTTACACGTGGTCAACTCACTTGAACACTTTCTCTCACCTGGCGAGTACTTACCTGTGCACTGACATAATGACCTTTTGTGTGTTATTTCAAATCACTTTCGCTTGTCCGCTACGCGGCCCTGCCTGGCCCTTGTGTGGAACGTGAGTGCTCAGTTGTGAAAGGGACCTTCGATATTCTTTTGATAGTACCACAGAAGAGAAAATAAAGGGGAAGAGTAATTTGGTTGTTACGACGCCGCTGTATGGACACATTGTGCATATAATGGTGTGGAAGCCGGCCGCGCGTCGCATGCTACGCAATTCAAAATTCCCACCGCGCGCGAATGCGCTCTTAAAACTCATTCGCTAAGTCAGTTGCCAAAAGGGGTAAGCACGACCCTAAAATACACCTGCGACTATGTTTGCGTGTGCTATGTATGTTTGGACTGACGGTAGGTAGGTAAGTAGGCTGAAGGCTCACCTTCTTTTTTTTATCTGAGGATGCTACACAAACATGCGAACTAAATTCAAGGGACAATTCAATTCATTTACATAGTTTAGAATGAGATTTCTTTAACATAAAACATAACAAGTTAAATACACATTTTGAACTGCACGCAAACTTTTCCCGTTAAAAAAATACTAACTGCGTTTCTTCCCCTGCATGTCGTAAGCAGCAACTGAGTAATTCGTTACATGTGGTTCGGATTCCACGTAACACTGTAGTTCCCTTCCTTACTTATTATGTGGAAGGGTTATACCCGCGCAAATTGGTACCATCGCTTTGGAATGATGGCCGAGGCGGCAATGAGAATTGTCCGTGGTTTCCATCCAGTTCAACATAGCCGTGCAATACAAGGAAGGTCCTAGCATGGCACCTAGTTTCCATGAGGTGTGTTGATGCCATTAGGCGTGGTATTAGCCATCCATGCCCAGTGAAATAAAAAAACCGGCCAAGTGCGAGTCGGACTTGCACAAGAAGGGTTCCATACCATCGAACAAGATTTAACACAAAAAAACACGTTTTTTTGTATGGGACCCCCCTTTAACTTTTTATTTTTTTATTTTACCTATTTGTTGTTGTTGCGGCAAAATAAATACACATCTGTGAAGATTTCTGCTGCCTACCTATTACAGTTCATGAGATACAGCCCTGTGACAGACGGAGAGACGGACGGACATCGGAGGCTTAGTAATAGGGTTCCGTTTTCACCCTTTGGGTACAGAACCCTAAAAAGGTTCCCTAATTTGGAAATAAATACGTAACCTGTAACGAAGGTGTCGTTGTACGTAAATGGTTTCTTGAACCAGACTTGCTAAATCTAGATTTGAACTAACTCGAAACCATAATTATATATTCTGTGCTTAAAAAATTAACAACTAAACGATGAGCGAAATTGTGTGTCTAGCTGCGATCGATGTGCGGGACTCGGAATGTACTCGGAAAACGACCAAGACAACGGCCGCCGAGAGAAAGGATAATACAAAGTGCCATAACGCTTCGACGTGATTTTTCGCTGTTCGCGGCTGTCACGCGCACGGATTAGGCTTTCGGGAGTGACAGAGAAAAGCAAAGGTTTCGTCTGGATAGAAGGATGCCCAGTATTCTATGGAGAAAATATCAGTAGCCACTTGAATATTATTCAATTCAACCAAAATGTAAAATTTATTTAGTTTTTTTTATTTTTATAACGGAAGGTTTCACGACATTCCTTGATTTCATCATCAACAGTTTAAAATCTGTTTCAAAGGGGACGCATCACAAAGGCCGAAAAGCACAAGGTCCAAAACCCTGATTGAACTGCACCTGAATTTGAAATTGCAAAAAGATGAAAGATAAATTGATAATTTAGCTGTATATACTTAATTATATTAATCTGATGTATTATTGTTTGTTTAGATTTTTATTGTTGTTGGACATATGATTTTACGTTTAACGTCAAACTAAATAAATGAGCTGAACACTATTTATCCGTAAACGTATTATTATAATTTCTCCCATTATTTGTTCAAACAGTTTTTATGAATTTGTAAATCGTTTGAGCAATGAACGCATCGGGGTCTTACAATGTTATCTTTAATTTATGGCTACCTTCTAATGGTCTACGGTTAATGTATTTTTTATTATCGAAATTAGTTGTACTTGTTTTTGAATAAGAATATTTTTTTTTTTATTTATTTGGAGGAAACACAGATTCAGATAAAGTAATAAAACAGTAAGTAAACAAAAGACTAACCTGCATCCTAACCTATTCCTCGCTAATTAATGTATACATAAATTAGAGTTGTTTTACTTACGCCCTTATGGGACTGAATGTAATACGAAAATTTTCGATTACTTTAGGTTGGGTTAGATGTGGTGCTAATTATATTACACTCGAAAAAAATACTTTTCGACGTTCTGGGTTTTGGATCTTGTGCTTTTTGGACTTTATGAAGGTGACCATATATGACCGAAGAATTGCATGGGAATCCGGCGGCGGCGCGTCGTATGCCACACAGTCGAAACATCGCCACCGCGCGCGAATGTGCTCTGAAAAAGCGTTCACCATATCAGTTTCTACCCGCACAAACCCTACAACACGTCTCCGACAATGTCTGCATGTGACGTGTACGTTTAAGTTAGGTTGGTAATTGTATTAAATTGAAGACATTGTAAGCGCGCTAGGTGGCATATCTCCTATCTATGTATGAATCTCTTTGATTTGTAATAATTAAACTATTATAAAAAAAATGTGCGCAGAGGCGATAGAAGTAAAACTTTTTGCTCGTCGTGTGTATTTATGTCCACTTTCTCAATGTTTTTCACTTCTAAACAAAACATTTTCGTATTCGACCAAAATGTCAGATAATCGGAGTTGCCACCTAGAAATGTATTCAATCCATTCGTTTACGGTACATATTCGTTGCAGTCGTCAATGGCATTGAACTAAGTAGCAGAAACAAAGCCATAGATAAAGGAATAGGCATTTAGTGGAAACGTAGACTATACAATGCGGGTACATGATAAAATGGGTGGCTATCGATTCGCTCGAATACGCAGGAACAATGGATGAGTGTGATGTTTTACTTAGGATCGTGTTGCATAGCACACAGCGTTCAGAGCGCTATACTCGACTCGCGTGTGCCTAATGGCTAACGTGCCAAGTCGCTTAAGACTTAACGAAATAACTTGTTGCTAAAAAATGTTTTATTATTTTTTGAAATTCCGTCTTTAAAGGGGTGAAAGGGATGGAAGTTTGTATAGATAAATGTTGCGTTTATCCGATTACGATGAAACGTTAGTGAGTTGTTGTGTGCACGCCCGCGAACATTGTAACGGGCTCCGCTCGGGTGAATTTCTAAAACGGCAATTACCAGAGCGGAGCGAAGGCTCCCGAACCTTTGCTAGCAAATTATAAAATACTAATTGACCGTACCTAGTACGGTAATTATTGGAATTTATGAGGTTTAGAAGTTGCGGCTTTGCTACAAAAAAACTTTGCGTTAATTTTAGTTGAAAAGTCCTGCAAACAATACAAATAATCGTTGGCAGCAGCGCTTAAGGGCGCAATAAGAGTTAATTGCGTTCAGTTTGATAAATAACGTAAATAAAACAACATTTCATTTTATTAAAAAAAACAGAATGAATTTCGATAATCGAAAAAGTTAATATGTAAATGGATCTTCTAGCTATAATTTGAAGATAAAATAATTATGTATCACGTATCATATAAGAATGAAGTGAAATGTAAGTGTACATATGTTTTCCATCCAGTTCAATGTAGCCGTGCTCATAACGGGAAGGTCCTGGCATGGCACCTAATTCCTTCGGGAATGTGGTGTACTGGGCTAATATTATAACTGTAGTTGTGTGGTATTAGCCATCTATGTCAGGTCGCATAAAAAAAAACATAGTTGAAATAAGTAAATCGAAACGAGCATTTGGAACGTTAGTCATTTTTAACCGAATTCAAAAGAAAGGAAATTTTTTTTTTCTCTTAAATATTAAAAGTATCATGCTCAGGTATAGCCCTCATATACTCGAATATGGCGTCATGGAGAGTAAACGAATGGTTGTTGTGGTCGGTTAGTACGTTATCGTAGAAAGTAGATTCTTCCACCTGGGTCGGACAGGATGCAAGGAAAGTGAATTTACGTGTAACGCTTTTCTGGGCTGGCACACTCACCATGGGAAATGCAAGAGGTTTTTACGTCACAGGAAATTTCTAACAAGTCATTATTATACTTTTGTATTGCGATTGACAAGATAGAGACGTTTCAAGAAACTAAAACTAAATATTGTGTATGTTTATAATAAAACTAGTTATTTGTGTAACCGACGAAAAACAGTTCACTATTACCAAACTTCACTCATATTGAAGCCGCCACTTATATCTCAGATAATTTATCGTAATAATAAAGTTACCTTAAACTAATAGGAATAATCAAGCTACATTTATATGCAAACCCCTTTAAAATCGAGTTATACGCGTAATAGATGCATATCCCCGACTTCGGTTATATTTACCCTTTTTCTTAACCCTTGGGCAATTTACCCAGTTTATAATTGATGGAAAGGATGAGGTTATAGAATGGTAAAAACCGCTATTAAATATTGTGAGTTGTTCTCAAGATAAACATGAGAAGAGGTTAAGCAATATAGACAGCCTTTTGTGGAGTGGTGGGCATCGACTAAATATAGATATTCATATAAAACAATTGCGATTCGATTTTCAAGTCTTCCTGATATAATTGGTGCACATGGGGTATCGAATCCAGGCTCGAACCCTGCTTTAGATGAATGATAATTCAACACATTATAAAGATCGAACGACAGTGCTAATGAAAACATACAAGGCACGCTGTTTAATCCTCAAATAAAACTAGTCAACTGTAGATGAAAGCCGTTCATCCAAATTTATTATAGTATGATGAATAGGACATTTAATTTCCAATTTTAACCGAGGTTTGACTTTAAGCTTTTACGTAGCACATTTAAACAGCCAATTCATCACACCCGAAGCTATAACCTATTTTCTCATCCGTGACATCTGACGCCAGTTCTTCGCCCATTAGTTTTGACAAATGGTCTCTCATTTTGACGGTTTTGAAGAAAATTATGCATCGTCGACCGCCCGCGCTGAAAACAGAGGGAGCAAAAAATATATGAGCGTTTTATACTTAGCCGTTTCATTCTACCATTGGACTGTGTGAAAAAATTAGATATAAACTTGTTAGTCACACTGCATGACGTAAGAAGTAGGTCTTTAAACACTTATATTGTATCAATATCTGTAATGTAGGTTTCGGCACTGTATTTTCCATCTGGGTGAATTTAGTTGTAATCATAAAGGAAAGGTCCTGATTTGGCACCTAATTCTTTCGGCAATGCGTTGTATCGGGCTAATAATTTTAAGACTTTTTATTTTATTTTAACTGACTAAAATCCAATTCATACCCTTCCAAAGCACAAAATAAATTTAATTTAATTTCTATCGTGGCTGGTTTTCGGAGAATTAATGTATAAATTACTAGCTGCGGTACCCGGCTCCGCTCGGGTTAGCGTCGGCTAAATTATTTCATGGATAAAAAGTATCCGACATGGCTGATCCAAAAATAGGGTCAAACTGGTCCAGGACAATGTATCCATCTACCAAATCAATCAAGATCGTTCGAGATGAAATAGCATGATTTAATGAGAAACATCCAATAATTCCCATTTAGAGCTTCGTTGACATTTGGTGGCTATTTAAAAAAAAAGCATTTGCCGCCAGAACCTTTCTGCACTTGCACTGCAACATTGTTTACCTAGTAAGTAAGTAACGTGTAATGTAGGTAAGTTTTGCGTGGACTCCAACCCACAGCCAGCCTCAACATCGAAAACAGTAACCCATCTCGAACCTGACAGCTCCCAGATATCCTATACATTGATATACATACACATAAATCGGGTTAGTGGTTCGCAAGTTATAAGAATTTAACACTCACTACTCACCCTTCAGGTAATGAAGCGTTATATTATGTAGCCTATAAGTTTTGAGTAGAATCAGGCTAGACGTAGATACAATCCGCATCTAAATCGAGTAATTGGTTCTCAAGGATTTTGCCAAGTAGTCCTAAAGTTGCGGGAAATACCAAGCCGTACCCGCCCCCCCCTCCCCGCACCCGCCCCCGTCGGACCGCCCGCCTAATCACGAACTAAACAAACACTAACTAACTAAACACTCTGCACAAAACACGATATACGAATTTGTTTCGTGTATCAGTTGACAAAAGCAAACTCAGTAGATTACAGACAACTTTTTTTTTTAAATTTGATATGACTTGAAGTCAAATCCTTTTAAGCCGTACGAATTGTTTTATTTATTTAAAATTTGGATATTAAAAATAATAAAACACTGTTGGTAACGCGATTTTTGTTTGACTGATGTAATGACGTGAAAACTGATGCAGTTTATCTCGCGTGCCGAAACTAATACAAAAGAAACGCGAGTTTCCAACTATGTATTCTGTGCTCCAACGCACACACGCACATTGTTTTGATAGATATGATCTTTGACGTTAGGAACACACCTACATTACTTAGACAACTGTGAGTGCTTGTAATTTAATATGAACTTTATACCATAGCAATAAAGCTCAAATTGACTACGTTTTAGTTACAAATCAGGGCTATTTTTAGGGTTTTTCCAGCAATAATTCTAATTTTTTTCTCCGTAAAAACCATCCTTGAACTTCAACGAACATTTAAAAAAAAGATTTGGCCAAATTGGTCCGGGCGTTGTTGAGTTATGCGCTTACCAACACATTTTGCGATTCATTTTTATATTATAATAAGATTAACCAAATTATTTTATTTGATACAAGTTCTAATCTTTAAGGACGAAGAATTTTAGATATTTATTTCTAATGTTTTCTACTAGCGAGAATCCAAAATATAAATCGAATTTTAATATTATTGTTCATGATCAAACTATTACATAAATTTTGGCATTGTAGTCAAAATATATTTGTGCAACGACTAGCTACCTATAATTAACTTAAACCTATGGTTAAACGTTAGTTTTGACCATTTGGCTAGGCATGCTTTAGACATTTAATTTAATGCAGTGCACGCATGATTCACCTGTGACCTATTAAATGACTTTGACCCCCCATGAACGTCGGTATGAATGATCTACGTGTACTAAAATGTATGACATGAGCTTTCAGGAGATTGATACGTAACCCAGCAGGCCATAATGTACACTGATTTTACGACAAGACAGCGACGCGTGGTCCTCAGTAGAGGAGTTGGTTTTAGTTTGCTCTAAATATAGGTGCGAGAGTGGCAGGGTGTTATCGATTAGGGAGACCACACGGCATTATTTGAAGTTTTATTTTAATACAATGGGCAATTTTTCACACGGCTTCCCGCGGGTGTGCTGAGTTTGAAGATTACGTGAATGAAGATTCTGAAGACGTGGAGACCTGGGGTTTACCATAGAAAATGAACTTGCAAGTGAGTGATTAAATCTAACGTTTGGTTGCATTACGTTCCATGCTACGCTATTCGGCTAAGTTAACTGACAGTTTCAATGGTACAGAATTCACTTAAGCCTCAGATTCATCACTCACTTGACTGTTCACTCAAACAGTTAATAACAACGGTAAACCCCATGTGATCGAAAAGCTGAGGACTGAATTCTGAAAAAGTTCATCGACAAGACATTTCGGGGAAAACACAGTCAGCATGTTTTACACTTCAGGTGAAATTCGGAACGCAGCCAATCCTCAAGCTGATGTACAGTGTTGTGATCACTGAGAAGCCGAGCGGGGCGGCATTGCGGCGGCGGGTAGTCAGTAACATGCCTTAGCCCGTCGCGACAAGCACGTTCTTTTGAAAATGGAACCCGTTCGAGGCCCCGAAACGCCGAGCAGCACGCTCTGCTCCCTACACGCGCGGGAAACTGTCAAACTAAAGAATATCCTAGCCGTCCTTCACAAAGCATGGTCATCCCACCCCGCTGCAACGGTCCCGCATTTCCGAAGCCCACGGAACATCTCTATTTCCGTCGGTTTACGCAACACCCGTGAGGAAGAGCCGCCAGTGACAGATTTAGGTTACTCCACACCGGGAATAAATTTATCAGCGCTTCTCGGGCGAGGGTCCGCTCGTTCGGAAGACCGTTGATGGATCGGAGCCGCTGTGATGTCATGGGGTGAGATTGGGCGTGAACAAGTTTACGCATGGTTGACGGATTTAGCCGCCTCGGTAGGTAAACGGCTAAGTTCGGTTGCTTAAGCGGTTGAAAGGCTGAAGCGATACGGCGAGAATACATTTGGATACGACGAAGGTTGTCCCGTTTGTAAAAATAGATCTAAGAGTAAATTTAGGATCGTTATAAGAGTTTGCGGATTGAATTTAGTAACTCAATAGCAAGCAGTAGTTCCATAAAGCAGGTTACTCAGTTAAGATGTGTAGCGTGTGATGTTGCCGCCATACGCTCGCGTAGCGGTTTTTCGACGAGCACAAAGGGATTCGTAGACTGGAATGTGTAGTAAGAAAGTCGTCGACGCTAGTTCTAAAGGAGATTGGTGATGACGGAAGAATATACTTTAAATTAAACTGAACTATATCAAAATAGTTCCGTGTTGTGGGACCCTAAAGAAATTTCAGGAAATTATGATTAGGTACTATGTGGCACATAAGGAAAAAATGCAATGTATTTCGAAAAGGACAAGTACGTTTCACCTGTAATCGTTGAGCATGTATGGAAATATATATGCCTGTCGAAGATACTAAATAGTATGCTGTGAGCGTACTATTCCGGGAGGTCACGACATTTTTGGTCACGATAAGGTAAATGGCTGAATCTGGGTTCACATGTTAGAGACCAACCCTCTGATGCTAAATATGTCGGTCTGCCCGTGCCAAGTGGTTGCGTTTTCTAGATTGGCTATATAAAATAGATGCTGGTGTGTACCTGCTGATGAATATACTGATTATTTGGAAACATTGATACCTATTAATTATACAACAATAACCAGACGGTTACTTAATTAAATACTTAAATATACCTAAAGTTATATCTGTAACCTAAATGGCCTATAACTATTAAATTCAACCAAAGATTTGTTCAGTTTTTGTATTGCTAACCAAGTATGTATTGATACTTTTAATGCTTCGTCATTTGCATCCATTTACCTTATCATATGTATTTTTTGTCACCATAACTACTTTTTCAGGCGCCTTATCTACGTAACGCAACCACTTAGAACAGGCAGACTGAAACATTTAGCTCCAGAGAGTTGTACTTTATCCCGTGAACCCAGTTTCAGCCATTTACGTTATGGTTACCATTTTTGTCGCGACCTCCTAGTCTATACCGAAAGACGCTCAAATATCTCTGTCTACCCTACGGGGAAGTGGCATTATTGTACAAATAATGTTCTTATGCAAGATTCAGTTCTCTAAAGTGACTTATCCTCCATAATTTTGAGCTACAGAATAGGGCTGCAGGAATTCAGGTTAATTACGACCATAAAGAGTTGCTAATGGATCTCGTGTGTCGTCGACGAAGGTATATCGGACATGCGACAATGTTCTGCGTTTCCAACCGTGCATAGACGTTATTCATCGTATACATCTATAATATAACCACTAACTTAATGCGATTTTCGTGCGTCGAAAATGTGAAAAGAGCGCATTCAGAAAACTTCTTGCCTGGCATGGCACCTATGGTTCCTATATAGTGTGTTGGGCTAATAAGGTTTTTTATGAGACATCAATGTCAAGTTACATAAAAATTATCGCCCAATAAACGAACCTCATTTATTTAATTAATTCATTCATTGTATTGTCGAACTTCGAAACAGCGAGGTATTGAAACATCAGTTAGAAAAAAATGGCCAAGTTTTAAACGACATAAGTGACTGATATCATAAGGAGTATATTTCGTTATCGGAGGAAACGGAACACAATCGCCGAAGTAACCACCAGCTCGTATGTTTTCGTGATAGCGTATTATTTTTTTAGGAAACGATGTATAGTATTTATGCAGTTATTAAACAAAAATATTCATAAAAAATTTTTTTTTTTCTATGAACATGTAAATTTGATAAGAAAAATGGACAGGAGATTGGTCATTATCAGTTTTTATTTATTTAAGATACCACATGGTTTTTTTTAATAACCTGTGAAAGTAATTTTTATCACATATTTCTGGAAGGGGAATCAATTTTTCTGACTTTGAAAGGAAATAGCTCGGTAATGATGATACGGAATGCAAGTATGGTGGAGTATTTTATTTGAGCTTTAAAATACTTGTTTAACTATTCCCACTTTAACCCCCCACGAATCCTATGCATTTTTTTTATTTCACATTTTATAGTTTGGGCAGGAAACATGATAATTTATTTTTTATTTACTTACGCTGCTCCCAAAGGAAAAGTTGCAAGGGTGTGATATACGACAAGGAAGGTTATTCAGTAACTCCGAACCCTAAAACGAATCAATAGATTTTAATATATGATATGTTAGGAAGAATTAGTAGTGGCAACCATATATGCCAGAAAAGATGGAAAGCCAAAGATAGTGCAAATCCATCCTATTGGAGTTTTAAACGCGTCCCATGTACTCCAGGATACAGTTTGACATAAATACGGATCCCTCACAGATGCGATCGAGAAGCGCGATGGATTTTTTGGCGATGGCGCCTGACTTGACTTTCTCAATAAGAACCGGTCAAGTACGTACTCAGCTTCAGGCTTCCGGAGCCAATATCAACTGATGCATCCAGTGATTGTCTAGTGTCTCCTAAAGTTTTACCCCAACCAATAGGTACTCGTAAGCAGGTATGCATTCCTTTGTTTCTATTGCGGAGTGAGTTTGATGGTAACGGTGAGCAATCGTTCGCAAATCATCAAACAAGTCGACCATGGTTGGCAAAATACCATACCAGCTGTCATGATATTAGCGCAACACATAACATGGGAACTAGGTTTTTTTATGGAACCTGCCATGTTTCGCTAATGGTACAAAATAACCGTTATGACATTAGCCCAATACACCATATTACCGAAAGTATAAGATGCTATGCCAGGACGTTCCCTTTATGAGCACGGCTACATTGAACTGGATGGAAAACATGGAAAAAATTTATTTGCCGCTTCAACCATAGTTTCATCCAATGCGGTGGTATTAACCTGGGCGGGCTTAACCCTACCACCTAGCAGGGGAAGGGGACCTTCAGTTGTACATGAACCATGTTCTGAACCATGGAACAGCTCGCATTCGCAACGAAATGCACTTATCCAACTCAGAAAGAGAAAGAAAGTGGTGCATGAACGAGGCGAGAATTTGAACCCAGACCCCTCTCACGAAAGGCAAGTCCTCTAGCCCCTAGACCACGAGCTGTACAAGGACCTTCCTTATATTGCATGGATACATTGAACTGAATGGTAAACATGGAAAATTGTAATCAAACACAACATTAATTAAATGCAATGGCACCAACCCAGGCAACCCTACCAACCAATCCAGTCAGTAAAGAAGGTCTAGAAGTGAAATTCGAGCCTCATCGAATGAATAGTCGCTGATCTAGAACCTAGAATAGTTGCTTAGAACAGATTATCGTACGCCGAGGTGTCGCGCCGCTGGGCTATCGTTGGTGAAACACATTGTCCCTTAATCACATCTAACGAATGCAATGGATAAAATTAAGTGGGACCATCTGTATTATTTCGCATGAATTTGAAGAGAATTAATGACGAAAGCAAATTAAATAGTAAAATATGACAAATCCGAGTGCAGTGTACTGTCTATGAATGATGAATAAACAATACAATACAGTAGAAGACCCCGAGGTATCTCAAAAGTTCCTCCAACTCTGTAGGATTGTAAGCTGTCTTTGGGTGGCTATTAGTTGACGACCGGGCGTACGCCATTTCTGACGAGGGCTTCTGCCCTTTAGTCTATATCACTCGTTTCCATAACAAGCTGTTTGAGCGACTTAACTTGGATTTATAAAAAAATCTATACATGCCCCGCAGCTTCGCCCCTGGTTTTCCCTCATGCCTTTCATATTTGACCCCACTTCTCACCCCTTAGGTTCATTACGTGATGGTGAGTAGTAGAAGTTTCACATTCTTAATAAGAGACCCATAAACGGTAGGCACACCCTGCATTGCCGGAAGCCTAAAACCGAAATTGTTTTCCTTGCACAACGACTTCCAAAACAACCATAATAAATTCATTGCTTCATTATTGCTCACCAACTTTAAATAAAAGTCCGAAGCAGTGAGCGCTGTACGAAAACGTGGGGTTCCGGAGCTGCACTTATATTTTAGATCGTTGGATTTAAGACAATAAACTTATTAGGGCCTGCGACCTGCCCCTTAGCTTTTCTGTGTGAAAATATAAAATAATATCAGAACTCATACTCATGACGTAGGTAGCTTACCATTCTTCTTTTGGCACCAATAAAATGCCAGTGTTTTAAGCAAAAAAAAATCTCGTGAGATACGAAACCCGAAACTATAAGGTTGTTGAAATCGATGATGCTGATCGCAAGCATTTCTCTGTATTTGTACGATTAAGACTGAGATAGCCAGTGTACTTAACAACATAGCGCTAAATCCTATTCAGCGGTGTATTTTAATGACTTTCTTGCGATTAAATTCAACGGTACAAGGGCTACGGAGCCCTAGAATGAAATACCGAATAAGTCGGAAAGCTACTGTTGTGCAAGGGAACTGCTGACAGCGAGGTATCGATCGTGTTGGCGAAAGGTGCCGAGAACGAAAACATACATACTCCATATACATATTGTGCCAGAACATTCTTTCGTAGAACAGAGAATTTACATCAAGTGTATACTTAAATATACTTTTTCGTACTGAGCAAGTACGTCGCTTATTTCAACGAATGTGATATGAGATAGTTATTTTAAAGGTCTTTAATTAATGTATCCTTGCTTCACATTATTAATATAATTCACATTTGCTTTAGTATTTCATCAATATGCCCACATCAATATACTTCATAGAAGAAAGGGTGTTAATTTTTCGATGTAATTAGGGAATATTTACCTAAATTATTTTTTTATTACAAGAAATGATCTCAAAAGTATTTCTGCTACCTATGTGCCTACATTGCTTTATTTTCAATTATATCATGATTCAGGGAAAATATTGTTCCCTAGAAACAGATCCGTTCACCGTATAGTTCGAGCCGACAAAATTGTGGAGAAAGTTTGCAGATTCTTCCAAACTACAAACTCATTTACACACCAATAATGCTACTTCTTTATGGCACCATCAATATGACATTACTCGCGACGAAAGGGCTTAATCATGAGAACTGGTCGAAGTGGTTATGAAAATCATCAGGTTTACTACAACCGAGGTGTATTACCTTGTTTAAACATGTAAACAGGGTTCATATGCTTATGTCTTGCCATAAAAACATACTTTGGAAATAAGTAAAACCCACAATGCAGCTTGTTTAGATATTTTTTATACATGTTACGTTTAACGTTTTCGCTATTACAAAAAATCAAACCTAGTCAAAATACAGCATTAAGAAAATATTCATGCATCGTTTATTTTTTCAGGATAATAATGTGTACAGTTAACACGCGGTAGAAGTGGAACATACAAAAAAAACTAAATTTCGAAAGAATGAGATGAATGCAGAGTATGAAGTAAGAAATTTCAAGTAAATTGAATCTGTGTCAATAAAATGGTTACCCATGAGCATGACTAATGACCGATTTTCGTTTTTATTTTTATTTTTATATCCTTCATTATTCCATTGAATTAATTGGCTTAAGGCATTTACTTATAAAATTGGCTTAAGCGTACAGTGTAACTAGGTCTCGCTACATTTTAGATTATTTAATCTATCCACATCAACGAGTTATGGTAATACCCGTCTCGTTAGCGTCCAGTAGCCAGCGATGGTGCGACGGTATATGATTAAACACGACACGGTCAATCAAGTAAAACTTTGTTTACTTCCCAGTCAGCACCGCTTCCTGTATCGTGAACAAAATGGGTCATAACGATAAAAACCAGACAATATCAGTCTCGTGTTTAGTTAGCGCTTTGATATTTGAACAAACCTGACGACAAAAGAAGATCAATTACCTAACCAAAATATACGGAAAACTGCAAGACAAGACTGCATAGGTACAAATATTGATCAGGCCCTTCAAAACTCCCGCTTGAAACCCGCTTGAAACTCCACATCATCAAAATCGCATGAACATTTGGTGGTAAAACAAGCAAATATGGAGGATGATGAATAAAAAATTACAATCGCTGCTGAGCATTCCCAATTCAAATATTCTCGCAGTATTACCAACTCAGCAAAAAAAGGTGCACGTAATCTTTTAACGCATCTTGTTAATTCATTACATTGAAGGTCCGCAAGCGACATGATAAGCGACGGCGACACGTGGCATATGAAAATCTTTAAACATCCTGCGAACGTTTGATATGAACATAAGCCCCACCATGCCAGGGCGATGCTATGCCTTGTCTAACAGCACATTTCATTTTGGAAATAGTATATTTTAGGTAAATTTCACAACACCAAAAGTAACATTAGATCAAAAATAGGTGATTCCACATCACCCACAATTCTATCTAATCTAATAAAATAGGATATGGGCGATTCCGCTATAGATGATTTCCGAAATGATTTTTTCAATCACGCTATTAGTTGTTTTTTTTGTTATTAGTGCAAAGAAGAAAGTCTAAATATAATAATCAATGTATTTTTATTTGATTTTATACCTTATCTTCTTTTTTGACGCTGTTGGAAATATTACCACCCGAAGAATTGGTATAAACTGTAAAATCATAACAAGCACAATGGCGCGAAACCGTTGTTGTTGACGGCTTGCGGTTATGTTTTACCGGCTAAACGTGAAGTGGAAATATTTATATATAATCGTGTTCCAAAAAATTTAAGTATTTGTTGCTATTTATTAAGAATTATTGACTGCTAGAATACACTGTTAACTTGTTGCACCCGCGATGCAAAAGATATAAAAGTTTACTTTTTTAACAGAAATGAAGAGCTAATGTTCTGAAACTTTGCAAAAGTAAGAAGAAATAAAAACCATACTTAAATTATTTGTTTTCAAGAGTATAATGATTATTAGGTTAAAATAAACGATAACTTAAATTGGTTGCACCCGCGATCTCATGTCGAGATCGCGGGTGCAACTTTTTTTCACGTAACCTTTTTGTGTGATTACTTTTACATTTCGTTGTTTTGATATACCTTGACTAATAATATATGCTGAAGACGATTGATGATATTTATTAAATATGTGCGTCTATAGTATATTCCTTATTTTTTTAAAGAAATATTAGTTAAAATGACAACAGAGTAACATAAGGAGACTCCTTTGCAGAAATATAGGCGGAAATTAAAAGAAAAACCTGAGCTTCATGCTGAACACCTCCAACGGGAAAGGGCTCGTAATTCCAAACAGAGAGAAGTAATGCAATGAAAAATATTAGCTAGAATCAGATCCAAAGAAAGAATGCAGGCAACTAGAAAGCGACGTTAGAAAGAACAATTTAAACAAACATCTGCTAGATACAGCAGTCCTCGCACACTAGGCAAGGCTTTGGCAAAAATAAAACGTAATCTACCAGTCAGTGCTACCAAAGCAGTGGAAGTTAGCTTCTGAATTCAACATTTGACAAAAATGACGCCGCTAAGGCAGCGCTGCGAAAGCTAACTGATGGAGGGAAAAAACTGATTTGTGATTTTTATAATAGGGATAACATGCACATTAGCACAGAAATCGTTAATGACATACAAGACGTGCAATTTGATGATATTATCACGAAATTGGAAGCGCCAAAAAAAAAGGCTTTGGAAATAATATGTTCATAGAATTTTCGGCAATTATTGACGTATTTCAAAATAAATCATTAATAAAAGCGACAACAAAAGCATAATTGTTAGTAATAAATATGGTTTGATCTCTTATTTTGTTCCTTTATAAGTAAAATTGATGTTTATGTTCACTTAAATTAGACTCGTTGCACCCGCGATAATTTGGTGTTGCACCCGCTATTATTAAAAATAATATTATTTCAATGTTTATTTTTGTTTTCTTTAAAGTTTTTATGTTATGTTCTTTGTTACTTTAATACATTTCAAAATATTAAGACATAACATATTAAATGTATTAGAATTAACAGATTTATGTGTTTTTTACTTGTGATCTGGAAAGGTTGGGCCAAATTTGTTGCACCCGCTATGGCAATTTGGACAAATCTCCTGGCTTTTAAAATATCATTTCAAAATTTTTGTTAGTTAATATAAAGTAAACATATTAAAATGTAGTCTTTTAAAGACTAATTTAATTAAAAATGTTTTTAATTTAATTAGGTTTAATGAAAACAGGCGTCTAAATGTTGCACCCGCGATAATGGAATGACCCATATGGCTTAGGACATAAAAAAGGCAACACGACAACTTTTTGATGTTTTAGTGTGGAATATAATCGCAAACTTTACAACATAAAAAGGACCAGACCAGAGATTACTATTTGATACTGTGCTTTATTTACTGGATCTTTATCTTTGAAAACTAAATGAAAATATGCCTAAAAACCATCACCTTTGTCCAAAGAGCATTGCTTTGTGTGAACTCCTCGTGAAATCGATAGCACATGGGGTGTAATGACTGAATATCGTTTGAGCAGAACTAATAGCGCACCTACTACATAATTACTCATTTCAAATGCCAGAGGACAAGTGTCACCATTTATTTTGCACGCCCTCTTTTGTATGAAACTAGACATGGGTGACTAATAACACACCTACTTTCACACGCATTGCTTAAAAGAGGTGTACGGCCAGGTGCCTTACCTTTACTTGAAAACAAACTGCTATATTGAACTGAATGGACAGTGGACGCAAACCGCTGACTGAACTGAACTGACTGACATTTCCGAACTCATAACTCCTCTATCTACACTCCGACCTCAAGACGCATCTAACCGTGTTTGGAGTCGTCCGACCGTTCCCGCGCCGTCTCTTCACGTCTGCGAACGTGCGGCGCCGAGAGCACGGAACGTAATCGATACGCAAAGAGAGTCGGATTTGGACGCGAGGTTGAGGTCGGTCGGACAACGGAACCGGTCGGGACGAACGCTCGCAGCGCACCGGCTAATCTACCAGACCCGCCATTTCATTATTTAACGATATCGTGAGGCAGCGACGATTTGAAAATTTTAAGAGATGGATTCTTTGTCTATTGGCCAAGGCACAATTTTGCACGGCGACTGCCATTAAACTAGCGAAATCGTCTTCCAGGCCCTAACGGTTCCCTAAAACTAAGGTTGTCAAATTTTATTCAAACATTTTTAATCACTCGCTAAAGTTCATTCTATGTCCGTATGTTTTTTTTTATTATCTGTACTTTTCAGTAAAAAATATTGTAAAATTAAGCTAAAAAGACATTTTTTCCCAATATTTCTTAGCCAATATTTTTCAATATAAAAGGTATATTTAATCAATTAAAACATGCAGACGTAGATTTTGACAATTTATTTTAGAATCCAAATTTTTAAAAACCTAGTAAAATATTTACTTATTTATTTTATTTGAGAGCATGTAATTATTACCTTTAGTGTGAGGATTGGATAGGGTAACAACTCTCTTAAAACGATCAGTGGATAACAGCATTTCGTTACGAATACGCACTGTTCTGTGGCTTGGAATCCATTCCTAGTAGGTGGTAGGGTTAGGCTCGCCCGGGTCGGTACCATCGCATAAAATGAAAAGATGTTCGAAACGGCAGTAAAAATTGTCCGTGTTTTCCTTCTATTTCAATATAGCCGCGATCATAAAGGGAGTTACTTCGGGAATGCGGTGTGTTGGGCTAATGGCATGACAGTGTAAGTGGTATTAGCAATCCATGGTCACTTACATACAAAATATGTACAGTGTTTGTTCAGATAATCAACAGTATTTTAGATAACATTCTGGAGATGCCCATACAATCGAACTTCCATTATTACTCCATTAGAAACGGTCATGTGTTAAAGACATACATGTTGAGCAGTATAGTTGATAAAAAAAGATTTTTGAAGATAAAAAGATGCAGTTATGATTTTAGTATTATTGTGTCTCACTTTTCGATGTAATTTTTTTTAAACATTTAAAAAATCTGAAAAGTTGCAAGGCCGATTATAATTTAAATCCGTTGTAAAGCTAGCTCGTAGCGGATAGAAAGATATCGCCTCGAAGATGTTGAATAACGAGAAACCCGAATAAACACGCGTGGAAAAATAAAAGATCGATTAGGTCTTTCTTGGAACCTTAAAACAGATAAAAATTATTTGGTATTATATTAGATTTCTAAAAACGAACCTTTCCCGTCTAAATAATTTCCAGCTCTGTGGGACACTAGGCTGCCTCAAGTGCACTTTCACGTACTAAGTAAAACACTTTCCTCCGAAGGTGTTTGAGTTGCTTCCTAAGCTAAAAGTTTACAAACATTTGTCAATTGTGGTCTCAGACTTGTACAATGCTTCTTACATCCTTAATTTTTTTTTGTCACACAAAATTGTTGGGATCTTGCATGCTTGGTAGATGAAATGGTTTTTTATTTTTACAATTACACTTGGGTGAGTCCTTACATTTTAGTAAAATTATTCCCCTTTCTAATCTTTTAGGATCCATATTTACGCAGACATACACAGACATATGGTCTAAGATATAAACACTTTTAGTATTAAATTCGCCTACCTACACGGTCCGATTGCAGAAAGGAACAAAGTCGCAGGTACGAATTCAGGTGCAATGTCCCTACCCCCCTGAGGCACTTTGAAGTTACGACTGAAGTCCCCGTTTTAAGATGAAATTAGCCGCCCCGATCCCGAGCCCTTTTTGTGTCCTCCGCAATCTAATTCCTCCCAAAAACGCTAAAATACCCGCGTAACCTTTTCGGTCCTCTGAAAGCAAAGTGTTCACGCAAATTTTTACCTTGCCTCCCGCTCAGCTAAGTCCTGGATTCGCGTCTTCGAAGATTTGATAGATAAAACAAGTTATTTTTGTGAGACATATCGAATCTCATTAAGTTTCACAAATGTGACAGTGTTTAAACGTCGATTTCAACCGGCTGTTGTGCCAATCGGCTTACGTGAGCAATTAAGTTTTCAAAATGAGTAGTTTTAAGAATGCTGACTTAGACCAGCGGGCTAAAGAATGCGCCCAAAAACCAGTCTCGCTTTGGTACGTCCGCATAACTGGCCAACGTTGCCTAGACAAACAGACCAGCGGTTGACGTACACCGGTAGTCCCTCATATCGGCAGTCGGCAGCCATCCGGTCGTGAACAATCGAATTGACAGCTCAACCTTTAATCATGACGTCCTGTCAGCGTTCATGCGAGGCAAATTGACAAGGACGAACGGATTTTCTTCCTCCAGTCTTGCGTGGGTTGAGCGAGCTTAGCTGTGATTGTTGCTGTCTCAATTGTGTGCGTAGCACATAGAAAACTTAGGAGATAGGAAACTTTGATAAAAACCTTATAATATGTTAATATGAAATAAATAAAATCAGTGCTTCTAACTGTAATTCCAATAATCTGTCTTGCATCGTTAAAATAGAGTCAACGAAGTAAATCGGTTACGCGAACTGAGTGAAAACAACCTTAAGGCTGTTCCGACCCATGTAAAGTTGTTTGCACACATAATGCAAAAGGTATTGCACTTTAAGCCACGAATTAATAATAAAAGTTTAATATAGTCATATTACTTGCAGCGAAAACAATTTCACAAATTCAGGATTATTGGTTTTGTTACAATTTATTTAAATATGATTTTTATTTAACAGCGCCATCTAACGGTGTAAAACTTCTAATCGGCAATTACAACGAAACCATTAAACCTGAAATTGTGAATATGTTTTCGCTGCAACTACTATGGCTATGTTTAATATTTTTGATGAATTCGTGCCTTAAAGTGCAATACTTTTTGCGTTCTGTGTAAAAAAACATTGTATGGGTCGGAACATCCTTAAACATTAAATGTTACTGTATCTTTTGATGGTTTTTTTAATGTATGCAATAACTGTTTTCTCTTACTGTTTCCTTTACAGTGTGAAAACGGTTTGTAGCTTTTTGAGTAATATTTTAGTAATAGGGTTCCGCCAGGCGAGTTCATTTCATAATAGACTCGTACACCCTCCGATAACGATGACTATAAGTCGGTTTTTAGGATTAAACAGCCAGCCGGACCTTTTGAAATCCAGCTAAAAGACATGGGCTCAACCGGATTATACACTTCATGAAATTTGTGCCATGAGTCGACACCATATATGCTGCCGTAACATCGTGTCTAATTTTCGTGTTTCTAACTGTTAACATGGCCTGGATACCATTGATTATTTATACAACATCACAGCCATGATATTAGCCCAATACTTCTTCCCTTCTTGAGGACTGATAAATTGATTGCCGCTTCGACCATATTTTCTTATATTGCGATGGTACCAAGCCGGGCAGCCTTAGTAAGAAAGGAAAACCTACAGTTTTACAAGGATTCCGAACCATGGAACACCAGCCATTTGAGACGAAATGCACCTATCTAATCAGAAAGAGAAAGAAAGTGAACGAATGAATTCATTAATTATTTATTGTGCAAAGAGAAAAAATACAATTACAGAAAAAATACTGCATTAAAGCGGATATATCACTAAGAGTGATTTCTTCCAGTCAAGGGTGATGGAAAATAAGATAAAAATGGTGCATGAACGGAGCGTGGGTCGAACCCATGACCTAGGCATGGAAGGCACGTCCCCGCGCCCTTGTGCTATGAGCCGCTCAACTATGAACGTGACTTCTCACTGCATTAATTGCGACAAATTTTGCAACAAACGGTTTCAGCTGATATAAGCGAGCCGCATTCCTGCCAGAGATTTAAATAAATTTATGATTCTCGCACCGCCCGCGGCTCTCAGCAACATAACGTGTGAATTATGCGTTCGGGCAACCATTGATTAGCTGTTATATGCCAATTTAAATGTTATTATAAGCAAGTATAGCTTTCAAATCACCTTTTACAAAAGCTGTGGCGGTGAGCGTAAAGTAGCCGATAGATGGTCGAATAAGCTCGCGTGCGTGCAGTCGTTTTCTCTCAATTGTATACACTGGAAAGAGAAGGAATTCATAAGTACCTTTTTTCTATGGTCGACGTCAGCATGACAGAAAGAGTACGGCTTTTTGATCATAGCCTATAGTCCGACTTGTTACCTAAATGGCTAAATTCGAAGAGCGCGCGCGTTAGGCGAACTAACATTTCAGTCCAAGTTTGATTTGACAGCTCACGAATCTCGGCCGTAAATTAGTAGACGTTGCCGTTTAGGCCGACTCCGCGTTTCATACAAATCGGTAGTTCGAGTTTGATGTTTACAGGTTGAAGAAGTAAAACCACAGAATAATTACTAAGACTTGCATGGGATTTGACGTTTTACGTAACTTTGAAGTTCCGTAAACGCCGATTTAGGTGAGAATACGGACTGACCATACAGATGCCCGCGAAATTACGCCACGAACGCGGTGTTTGGGATAGTAATACATGACCTTTAATAGTGATATGTTCTGTTTACTTTTACCATTTAATATTTTAGTTTTTAATAAATTTATTTTCCCTGTATTTTTAAGCATTCTTTGGCAAGAAAATTTTAAAATGTAATAAAAGGTGTAAAATGGTCTAATAAGAGGCATTGTGATAGTTAGGAAGGACACATTGGCTAAACCAAATAATGTATACTGTGATTCAACATTTTTGTAAGTATTTTGCATTTGTTAGATCATGTTCACTATTATGCTAAGGTGCTAAAGACCATATAACAGTTCGCTGTCAGAAATACATTACCGCATATATTTCCATGCTGTTAAGTTTGTACAATAACAACGTTAGTTGTTCAATTAAATGAACAAATAATTAAATTACAAACTCCTATATAAATTAACATGATAATTAAAATGATCTCATTTTAAAATATCGTACCAGTTATTGGTGAATTAAGTAATAAGGCCCCAGATTCGACGACATGTTATTTTTGTTGGTTTGGTAATATATAGTTTTATAGGTATGTATAGGTTTAATTTTTTATTTGTTTTCCTTTTTCGAAAGATTTGTTCCGTCCGACTTGTTATAGTGGCATGATCTTCTATAGAGATTCGCGTGCGTAGTAATAGGGCCCAAAACCCGCATTTAGCAGTCAAAACGAATGATAGAAGGCCTAAAACCTAGGACTCTGAAAGGGTCCGGCCGAGGGTCCGGCCTCTCATACAAAGTAAAGAATATCAGCTGCATACACGTATACAATCACAGAATGTTGCATACCCGAGAAGTCTACATACTCTTTGTTGACTCTAGAACACCTTACCAGTAACAAAAAATAAAAAATAATTATTTCAAATACACTCCATAAATACCATTCATTTAAAATTCAACTAATGCCTTCTCAGTTGAAACGGTCTACTTAGCAAGAAAACACCAAGGCGACTTACAATTCGCATCACCCAAGGAATCTCGCTCCTGACGTGAACTCGAGGTTAAACCACAGAATAAGTTAACAGCGGTTGAACCACTATCAAGACCTGTATGCTGTCTATATACCAGAGCAAACGAGTGAGCGATGGGTCGTAGGCCGTGGGACAAGGTTTGTCAGCCGCGGTAGCCCAGTGGAGCGACGTCTCGGCGTGCGATTATCGAGGTTTAGCAACCCTGAGCGGGGTCTTCTCCTGGATGGGTGACCGCAGCGAGCAAGGACGAGGGTAGCGATCAAAAATCTATCTTTTGGCGCAGTATAGCCACGAGTTAGTGGAAAATATCTTACTGTTCCCATGTGGTGTGTTGGGCTAATACCATGACAGAAGGTGTGGTATTAGCCATCCATGTCCTTATATATTTCGCTTATGAATCGAATGTTCGTTGTAATCAGTAGCGTCTTATGAGTTGTTTAGATTGATTGACTACTAGCTGAGGTACCTAGCTCCGCTCGGGTCAATGACGTTTTGGACTTGTGTCGAGATGAATTATTTCCTGGATATTATATGAGTTCCCCATGCAAACCTTCATCCCCTATTTCACCCCTTTCGAGTTTAACTTGACCACAAAAGGTAGCCTATGTTCTTTTCTGAGGTCCAGACCATCTCTATACCGAAATTAATTAAAATTTGTACCGCGGCGTGAAAACGACAACATGCAGACAGTGTTACTTAAGGCTGCTCCGACCCATATAGAGTTGTTTGCACACATAACGCAAAAAGTATTGCACTTTAAGCCACGAATTAATAATAAAAGTTTAATATAGTCATATAACTTGCAGCGAAAACAATTTCACAATTTCAGGATTATTGGTTTTGTTACAATTTATTTAAATACGATTTTTATTTAACAGCGCCATCTAACGGTGTAAAACTTCTAATCGGCAATTACAACGAAACCATTAAACCTGAAATGGTGAATATGTTTTCGCTGCAACTACTATGGCTATATTTAATATTTTTGACGAATTCGTGCCTTAAAGTGCCATACTTTTTGCGTTCTGTGTAAAAAAATCATTGTATGGGTCGGAACATCCTTAAGCATTTATAATGTTATTATGTCATCGTATTTTGGTACCATGCGTGCACAGAATTCAATGAAAAGTTAAAAAATAATAATAATAAACTGTTTATTAGATGAAACTTATACATACATTCTTAGAGTAGACTTAATATAATTGAACAAGTGTTAGTTTCATCCAATGGGCCACCATATTGCCTTGAGGCAATCTCTTCCTGGCCACCCATTAGATTTAACAACATAGTTTAAAAACAAAAGTTCATCACTCAAAGGAGAAAAAACAGTGACAAAATGCGTGCAACCGACAGACACCAGAGCAAGACCATTAGGGTCTTTTTTCGATTTTTGCGACGGGACCCTAAAAATATACGCGTCGACTTGACAAAATTCTCTTGGAACCCAAAAGGTCTATCGATCTCACTTCCAGCCGACTCTAGGTATTCAGTCTAGAACTAAGACCTGCACCCCGTCACCTCCTCAGCTCCTGAACTGGACTATCTTATAAGTAAACATACTCATAACGCCATCTGCATGCGACTGCCAGATATCGACCTCGGGCCGGTTACGCACCTGTCTTGTCGCTTGTCTGTCACTCGAGCTTGTCACGATACCGGCGCGACATAATCCATCGCTCATGCGCCTACATAGCAGTCTTGCAACATGCGGTGCATCGAAGAGGGTTGAGGCATAGATTAAAGAGGTAGGTAGGTGTAGATAGCTAACGTCGTAAAACGTAACAAAACTTTCCGAAAACTGCTTATTCACAGAAGCTCTGCTAAACAGCACCATCTACCGTCACTGCCAGAACTAGTCAAACTGTCATTAAACTAAGCTTGATTCAAAAAAAGTTCTAGGTAGGCGTGATGAAAACTTTATAAATGAACCAATGTGAATAAATAATGTCATTGACATTCATTGGTTTGTGTTAAATACAAATGAATATTCTGAAATGTGAATTGCAACGCCATCTGTGGACTTTTATTATCCCTATTCAACACTGGTACGAAGTTATCAATCTACCCTTGCCTCTTTAATCTATGGTTGGGGTCACCCTTCCTCTGTATCGTGGAGGCAAGAGTAGATATGGTTTCCCCCTCAACCTTTGTTCAAAACGCCGCCGCATGAATATCTCCCGATAGCCTATCGTAGGCGAGGAGTTATTGTTGATTACTGCTCACTTAATTAATTTTTCATTTTCTTTACAGACACAAAAAAAAAACTTGGCATGTACGTTTAAGTTGTGTTCGTAGTATTTAAAATTGGAGACACCGGGTCCATAGTAGGCGAGCTAAATGAAATAATTCCTTCCTATTTATGTATCTATGTTTCTGAAAAAAGGCAGGCGACTTTCCGAATAATGAAGTTATGCTCTAAATTCTAAAAATAATGAGTATTATTGTACATAATTTATTATAGTAAAAAAATAGAGAATAAAAAAAACCATTATAGCATTACTAGTGTGAACATATATGTTATGTCTCTTTCGTAATAGTTCGTTGCCAACGCTTTGTTTCGATTTCAAATATCGGTCAAGCCTGTCATGCACTCTCAACAAACTATCTATGAGATATTGTGACAATAAATTGATAACATTCTTATCTTCTTAATTACATCAGCTTACGCCAAATATCGACCTAGAAAAACGTAATTGGGCGCAATATATGTAAGTACATACATACACATAACCGATTATTGACTATCTCTACACTTTAATTTCAGTCAACCTTTGTAAATTTAATATTGGTGGACAAACGCCAAACATTTTAATGTAACCATATTTTTCAAGCATATAACCAATGTACAGTGAGCACAGAATATAGGTACAATACGAGTATTCGCAGCACACACGATTTTATTATAATTAAGATTTTTTGAATAAATAATATTTTTGAATAATGTTACTTCTAGCTATTTGCTAGATTAGATGACTCATTATTCCGTGCCCATGCTCGTTGTTTTCATACAGTCAATTTAACCGTGCTCATAAAGAGAAGGTTCAGGACCTTCATAGCACATTTAATTCCTTCGGGAATGCGTTGTTTTGGGAATGTGTTACGAATTTACACTTTATCCATGGCGCCAAAAACTACCACATTTTAACAAAAACCAAATACTATCTAAAAACAAATGTCTTTATTTGAAATTAAAATGACATGGTTTTCGAATAAAATTTATTCGAATTTCGAATTGCGCGCCAATCCACAGATCATTCAATCTTTAAATTATATTTATATAATCTCCAATTACATAGGTAAACCAGCTGAAAAATCCTACACAGAACTCTGACAGACAGCAATCAAAATTCTCCTGGCAAAGGGCTCCATCCTTGAGAAAAAGATAACGGTCACCAGACTCTCTTTCTCCAACTTCAAAGATACATAAAAATGTCCAGAACACAAAGAGCATACGTCGTAACTTGCCACCTAAATATAACGACATCCAACCAATACCAACCACCAACAGGTTTTCTGGGCTTAATATTGATGAACGAGAAGACCAATCCAAATCAACAAGAGAAAACCCGACAAAAAATGTGAAACCATTGAAGCCACCACCGAGTATCCTGTATGGTACCGACGACCTAAAAAAGCTCTCTGAGTTAATCCAGAAAGTCGTAGAAAAAGCATATTATAGTTTATTTATTTATTTATATAAGTTTATTGCACTCAAAAAACATTCGGGCAAAAGGCACAACTTATTGCCGGAGGCATTTTCTACCAGTCTACCTTTGGGTATCGTGAGCAGTAGTGCGCGTAGTAACTATGGAGAAATAGCTTTAGAGGAAACATAATTCGTACACAATATACAACAAATACACATTATACTTAAACTTAAATATATAACTTATATAACTGTACATAAATATGACTACATAAATATCAATAAATAAACACTAAATACTACATATATATATTATAAAAACAAATAAAAGATGATACTTAATACAATATAATTTTAAGGAAAAAAATATATATATTGGCAAAAGAAATAAAAAAATAAAAATAAATACTGATCATGTCGATCATGATCATGAGTTATACAATCATGTCGAAAAATCAACTCAGAACATCTTGTGATTCCATCGAGACTTCCAAAACTCTCATTAGTCATATAAGAAGTGAAGGACTTATAGGTCATACCTTTACAAGAAAAGAGGAAAGCCGCTACAGAATTATAATAAAGCATCTACACCACACAACACCAAAGGAAGAAATCAGAGAAAGCATTGAATCCACTGGAAATACAGTCAGAGGGGAGATTGTATGCGCCAGAAGCCAATCTACAAAAAAACCACTTGACACTTTCTTTGTTAACCTTGATCTTTCTGATAAAAACAAGGAGGTAAAGAAGATAGAATATATCTACAATCAAAGAGTCTAGATTGAGGACCCTAAAAAGAAAACGACGATAGCCCAGTGCACCAGGTGCCAGCAGCACGGCCATACAAAGAATAACTGTATGAGGCCGTATAGGTGCGTAAAGTGTGGCCACCTGCACAGACAACAGACTGCACAAAAAAAGACAGAAACACCCCAGCGACATGTGCACTTTGCCTCGGGAGTCACCCAGCAAACTATAAAGGATGCCATGTATATAAAGAAATATTTGACAGAAAACATCGTAAACCTTATCCAAAAACATTAACCTGGAAACCCTCACCAGACAACTCCGAACCACCTAAAAGTCATAGAAACTATCCCGAAATAAATGCCAAGCCACCCGGAATAAGCCCCAACTCAAATAGACAGCCCACTGCTAACCCTAGAGAACAGAGTTCTAAAGCACCTACGCTGAAGCCGCCAAGAATAACCGAGACCATCAAGAGTCTCGGACAACAAATATCCTAGAATCTATGTTTTCCAAGCAATCAGAGAAAATAGATACTCTAGTACAGCAAATAGGCAACCTGGTGAGCCTAATTACCGTGCTCATCAGTACAATTCATTAGTAATCTGAGGATCTCTACTTGGAACATAAATGGACTGGCGTCAAACAAACATGAAGTAGAACTACTATTATCAAACCATAAGCTCGACATTCTCCTTCTGTCGGAAACCCATATGATTGACACAAGAGGGTTTAACTTAACCGGATATTCCCTCTACTGCACAAACCATCCTAATCATACTGCCCACGGAGGAGCTGCGGTAATCATTAGGAATAACATAAAACACCACGAGTTGATGGAATATCGACATGATTACCTCCAAGCTACTTCTGTGTCAATTGACGACTGGCAGGGCCCACTCACTGTGACATCAGTGTATAGTCCTCCAAAGCACCGCATCAAGAAATAAATGTTTTTTCAGTTCTTCCATGCACTTGGGCACAGATTCGTGGTTGGTGGGGATTGGAACGCCAAACATACATTTTGGGGATCTAGAATTACACTGACCAGAGGACGTGAACTCAAAAAATGTATAGACAGTAATCACCTTAAGACAATATCTACTGGAGAGCCCACCTACTGGCCTACTGACACAAATAAAATACCAGACCTACTTCTTATTTATTATACTTCTTTATTACGAAGGGGATATTCGATCTATACCTGAGTATCGAATTTTGTATCGACGGTTCATCGGATCATACACCTGTAATATTGACATTGAGCACCATGATTGTCATAAAAGAAAAGACCTGCATACTCTATAACAAGAAAACTGACTGGGACTCTTTTCAGGACTACTTAGAAGACAATATAAACCTTAAAATCCCACTTAAAAATCCCAACGATATTGAAAATGCTGTGTTCCATATCACGAATCTCATCCAAATCTCAGCATGGAAAGCTACTCCCGCCCTGGCAGACAGGCACAACTTCAAAACCTTTCCACTTGAAGTCAGAGAAATGGTCTCCAAAAATCGTAGCCTGAGGCGAAAATACCAACTTAGTAGACATCCAACAGACAGGGCCAAACTAAATAGAGCCAAACGCGAACTGAAAAGTTTGATCACGGAAGTAGAAAATAAAACACTAGAAAATAAACTCGAAACACTACCTCCAACCCAGCATGGTGAACACTCCCTGTGGAAAGTTACTAAATCTTTAAACAGACCTCAGAAATCAATGCCTCCATTAAAACGAGTTAATAACACATGGGCAAGAAGCTGCGCCGAGAAAGCCGAATTGTTTGGAGAGTACCTGGAAGACACCTTCAATCCAAACTCAACTAGTGATAATTCAACGGAAGTGAAAATCTATGAATATCTACAGAGCGACCAACAAATGTCATTACCAATTAAACCTGCTACTCCAAGAGAGATCGCCAAGCAAATCAGAGTACTTCCAAACAAAAAAGCACCAGGACATGATTTAATAACTGCCGAGGGTCTAAAGAAGCTACCCAGGAAAGGCATTATCTTTCTTACTATCGTGTTTAATGCCATTCTGAGACTGCATTATTTTCCGTATATTTGGAAGATGTCACAAATAATAATGGTCCACAAAAATGGAAGACCAGCTAATGAGGTGTCTTCCTATCGGCCTATTAGTCTGCTACCCGTCATTATTTGAGAGCATCTTTCTTAGTCGGCTAAAACCAATCTTGGAGGAGCATAAGGCCATCCCTGATCACCAGTTTGGGTTCCGATCCCACCACTCAACTATTGAACAGGTGCACAGAGTGGTTCGGAAGGTAATACAATTGCTCTGCCGTCTTCTTGGATGTACAACAAGCATTTGACCGAGTTTGGCACAAGGTTCTCCTGTACAAGATTAAGAAACTCCTACCCCACACTATACATATGATCACCGCATCTTATTTAGAGGGCCGATTGTTCCAAACAAAAGTAGGAAACGAATATTCGTGCTTCCGCGAGTGTCGAGCTGGAGTTCCACAGGGGTCAGTTCTCGGCCCTGTACTATATCTTATATTTAGGGCGGACATACCCGAGTCCGACAACATTCTCAGCGCCACCTATGCAGATGATGCTGCAATTATTGCTTGCTCGACAAACCCTGCCCGTGCTTAGCATCTACGCAAAGTGGACTTTTGGCTGGATCAGTGGCGTATACAAGCAAGTCCATCAAAATCAGTGCACATCACATTCACGTTGAGGCAGGGTGATTGCCCACCGGTTCAGCTGAGGGGTGAGATCCTACCCCACAAAACGTGTATCAAATACCTAGGTTGCCACTTGGACAGACGACTCCACTGGAAGAACCACATTAAGGCCAAAAGAGATCAGCTCAACCTCAGTTTTTACAGCCTGTATTGGCTAATGGGAAAAAGATCCAGGTTGTCACTGACAAATAAACTCCTTGTTTATAACATCATCCTCAAGCCAGTTTGGACCTATGCATTGGAACTGTGGAGTGCAGCTAGCACATCGAACATCGAAATACTACAACGCTTCCAAAACAAGGTCCTTCGCAGTATCAGCAATGCCCCATGGTTCACCAAAAACGAGGAGATCCACGAATACCTGAAAGTAACCACCATCAAGGAGGAAATCCAGAAGCGCTCAAAATCCTACAAATCACGACTACAAAATTACACAAATCCGCTAGCTGTGGGACTACTGGACACTAAAAACGATGTAACACGGCTGAAGCGACCCAGAATTGAGGCCGAATTATAAAATAACAATAATAAATGCAGTCATATTATATACATATACAAAGAAGTATAAAGCTTGTCATCATTGGACGGCAGCTTCTCAAGTCATATCCACACACCCACACCTCTGATAAAGGCTCCAAATTCAAGCTGATTGCAGAGAGACAAGACACAAAAAAAAAATTACATAGGTAAAGACCTATTAAATTGGAGATTTTATGACCTGACAAATAAATTACCTGAATTTAACAATGCACGAGTGTCAGATTCTAAATGCATTTGCAAATAGGTTTACAAAATAAACTTAGAACAATAACACAGCAAGGTCATATTTTCACCATGCAGCATGATTACATACTTTATATTTGCCCTACTAAAATATATCATGGTGTTAAGTTTAAGGCGATGTAATGTGAAACATAGATCAGTCACGAAATGGTTTTCTTTTGGGCGTATCATGTCAGGGCATTCCTCAGCCATACAGCCGACGTGACAGATCCCGCCCCGTTAAGGTCAATAGTGTATCGGTATAAAATTATATCGTATTGAAAAATAAACCAAACATGCCTGCTTTCTTTCAAAAACTTTTTTCTTTTATAGAAGTCTCTGTCATGAAGATTTTTTAATACTAAATGAAATAATTACAGAGAAAAACTTCCATCAAAATTAAGATAGGTTCTCTCACTTGTCCTCCGGATTCTAGGAGGTCGTAGTTCCTTTCATGGAATTAACTACATCAAATATATTTTTTCTAAATCAAGGAAGTAAAATACTATAATTTTATTTTTGTGTTAATACAATCATAAACATAAAAGCTTACAACGGTGTAAAGCTGGAATTTTGGTAATTTTCAAAAATAAAGAAAATAAATCTTGTCCCCATACTTTCAAAACCTACGAAATTACCCCTCTATCTACAAAAATAATTTATCGGTCGAAATGCCGAACACCCTGTATACCCAATAAAAAACTAACTACTCAATAAATTCAAATACTTAAATAAAAACAAAAGCAATTAACCGTTTACCCCGCTCGTCTCCCCATACAAAAGGGGAAAGAAGATCACGCCCATATTTCTTGTCAGAGATCCAAAATGTTGCTCAAAATAGCTTTATTTGATCGAACTAGATGTTCATCAGATTGGCATTGTAAAATTGTCCGAAAGTTCGAATTTTTCGCGCGTTTTATACAATAACTTTGGAGGTGGATTACGCAATGATAAAGTAAGAACATCGTAAAAAGATTAGTCATCAGACATAGCTTATTTAATCAAGATTTATGATCTATTTGGTTTTTGTTAGATTTTTGACTACAGCGGTCGTGGTTTACTTTTAGCTATAAGTCGTCTTGAAATTAAAATTTTCGTAAATCTTACCAAATCATACACTATGCACATTGTCTTTTTTCTGGACATGTTGCATCTTCCTTCGGAGCCTGTCTTATTCTTTGAAACAGAGAAGGTCCCAGAGCGCAACAGCACGGTTTTGTACCGTGCCCGCGAATGAGTTGGGCCCGCCGGGTTGGGCCACCTTAATACATCATGTTGAGACAGGTTGAGACATACCTGTGCGGCGTTTACTCGTAGACCGGTCCAATAACGCGACCAAAATGAGACAATGGGTCCCTCAAATCTTGGGATACGCCTACTTTACGACCGATACAGATAATGCGATTAACCTGTCTTCGTCATTGGTGTCTTGTGTCGTCATGCGTTGGATCACAAACCTCCCTTTTTAATCGTTGCAAAATATTTCGGCGCCAATTGGTTGAACGAACAAACCTCCAAATGCATTCGATCGAGTTGAATTAATCATACAAAAATAACCTTTTCCTGTACGGTTCGTACAGGTTCAGGTTTATTTTATATTTATTGAAATTTGAAGACCTTCACGTGCCCTACGGAATCAAATGATGCCGACATATTGAATGCTAGAATGCAGTTGCCAGAAAGGTTTTGGATGTCTATCTGGCAGTTTTATCAACTGTGCCACGGACACAATTTGTAAAACCTTCGGTCGAGCCGAGTCTTTCCCCATCCAAATGCTAGCGGTACGGAGTAACAAAATCCGATAAAGTTTTGCTTCTGCGCAGCCGCTGGCGCTTGTAAGGGGAAGAACTCGGCTCGTTCCGTGGGCTGTAAATTAGGAAGCTCTTACGTGTTCTTACGCGTGTTGGAACTCGAGAAAAACAAAAAATAGTGAGCGAATTCGTAAGCGAAATCACTCGCCGGCGCTGCCGTTTTTGTATGTAAAGGTGGCTACGGCTCCCTTGCACAATTAAGCTTCTGTTGCTACTCCCGCCCTTCCATGATAGCTGGTATGAAATGTCAAACTTTGTATGCGCTAAATAGTGCAAAATGGCGCAAATGCAGTTTGTTGATTGACCGACGAGTTAAGGTGGCCCATCCCGCTCATCTCCCCATACAAACGGGGAAAGAAGATCACGCCCACATTTCTTGTCAGAGATTCCAAGTTTAGCTCAAAATAGATTTATTTGATCAAACTAGATGTCTGATGACCATTGGCATTGTAAAATTGTGTTTGGTTTCTAAGTTATAAGGTCCGAAATTCGAATTTTTCTCGCGTTTTATACAATACCTTTGGAGGTGGATTAAGCAATGATAAAGTAAGAACACCTTAAAAAGATTAGTCATCAGGCATAGCTTATTTAATCAAGATTTACAATTAATTTGGTTTTTGTTAGATTTTTGACTACAGAGGTCGTGGTTTACTTTTAGCTATAAGTCGTTTTGTAATTAAAATTTTCGTAAATCTTATCAAATCATACACTATGCACATTGTCTTTTTTGTGAACATGTTTTATCTTCCTCATCACGGAGCCTGTCTTTTTTTTGAAACAGAGAAGGTTCCAGAGCGCAACAGCACGGTTTTGTACCGTGCCCGCGAATGAGTTCGTCCCGCCGGGTTGGGCCACCTTAAACGCCTTTTACTCGTATTTTGACCTCGGCAATAATATCTCAAAGTTACGGCGTCGACTGCTGCTACACATGGATCAACTCCATACTGTTACACCGTGTAGCTTCCTCAATTAGTTACTGTCAAGAAGCATAGTCGGTCGACCATTAGTTAATGTCAACACAAATCATAATAGTTCACAGTTTGCACGCCAGCTGACATCCTCACAGGAAACCAATACGACTGATTATAATGAATTGTCATTAATATCTAATTAATGACAAGTTGACATGCGTGCGCGTGCGCGTGAAGGATGCGCGTGCAGCACGCAAGCGCGTTGACCCGCGTAAAGCAAGGTTCTAGCATAACTGGGATCCCCAATTAAGTTTTCAAATAAATAAGTTCTCATAGGAGTTCATATAGAATACGTGACACTTTGCGATTCGGAACCCATGTCAAACTCTAGGTTTACCACTAAAAACTTACGAGGTGGCAATGTTTATTGTTTTATTATTTAATCATTATCCATAGGCAGTATACACTGCAGTAGGATTGGTCATATTTATTATTTGTTGGTTTAAAAAAACACAGCGAAGAAGAACTGGCAAGAAAATTTCGCTGGAAAATGTTTCAATATCCACCCAGTCTAACTTTACAAAAGTTTTTGTCAATTTTTTGGAAAAAAAACTCAGGTAAAAACACTTAATTGAAAATAACTCTCAAAACTAAATAATAAATGCCGGTGGGGGCCAAATGCTAGAAATCTGTTTAATGATTAGTCGTCACAGTTGATCGCATCATCGCGTGACCAGAGGGCTGGCTGGTATCTCGGGTACCTATCCAGAGAGGGAATGCGGCCAGTCTTTTGGGCACCCTGCCGGCTGGCAGCGATATGGCTGCAATTTATTATTTGTTATAAAGATGTGTGTGATTTTAGGAATAGTTTAATTTATAGGATAATGTATAATATTTTAGTTTTTTTATTTATTTGTTGATTTTGTTAGACAATACATTTTTGCTTATAATAAATACAAAGGATTAGGTACGACAAAAAAAGGAATGTATGTAATTGTTGGTGAAAAAAACCTAATTATTAATGAATTAAAATCAATATAAATTTAAATTCACGTTAAAATTATCTGTCACTTCATCAATGCCGTATGCAACAGTGCATAAAAAATATCGGTTTATTTGCGAAGGCTATACCCGCCATCTAACATGTTGTCAATTGGCA
The DNA here is from genome assembly GCA_946894095.1 of Incurvaria masculella. NCBI lineage: Eukaryota > Metazoa > Arthropoda > Insecta > Lepidoptera > Incurvariidae > Incurvaria > Incurvaria masculella. Next base: position 12,658,747 of record OX335643.1, read on the forward strand.
CAAGCCAGTCCCCACAAATCGCACCCGTTCACGAGCATCACGGCGCCGGGTAAAGCCATCAACTCTCTCAACCATATTTTAGCATACCATTGTAGAATTGATTAGGGACAATAAAAGTCCACAGGTGGCGTTGCAATTCACATTTCAGAACACACTATGATCAATAAGTTCCGGGCATTTGTAGTTGGAATTTAAAACGCTTTACCGATTCAAATATTTTTTTTCTCAGGTTGGTACATCTTTCCCTGACACTCCTGCCAAATGTCAAATATTAATTGTCATTAGTAATTGTTTGGCGTCTGTTTATATCAATCAAGTTTTTGAAGTTCGTCGCATTTCAAAATGAAAAAAAATATTAAACAAAGAATTTGTTTGAAGTTTTGTGTTTCTAACGAAATCTCTTGAAAAGCCTACGGGGACTCTGCTCTTTTAAAAACAAGAGTTTACGGGTGGTATTCGTCGTTCAAAAATGGTCTCACAGAAGTTGACGATGCACCTCGTCCTGGACGCCCTTCAACATCAACTACCGATGATAAGGTCAAAAAAGTTCCAGAAATCGTACTCGAAAATCGTCAAACAGTCAATAAGGAGTACTACCTGGCCGTAATTAAACGTTTGAGAGATGCTGTGCGTAGAAAACGACCGGAATTGTGGCAAAACAACTCATGGATCTTGCACCATGACAATGCTCCGTCTCACAAAGCGCGCATCGTGACCGATTATTTGACCAAACATACTGTAAATACAATCCAACGGGCACCGTATTCTCCGGATGTGGCACCATGTGACTATTTCCTGTTCTCAAAACTTAAATTACTCCTTCGTGGAAAGGGATTTTCGAGCATCGATGAAATAAAAGAAAATGCGACGAAGGCATTGAAAGCCATTCCTTCACCGGACTATCAAAAGTATTTGCATCGCTTCAGACGGTTATTATTTTGAAGGTGATAAAATAAATGTATCCGAAAATTAACACATTTTTTTTTTATTTATGAATTTCCGGAACTTTTTGATCATAGTATGTATATCATAATCATTGATATATTATTATTTTTATGTTAAGCGCGGCGTATGACGAACGCCAGGACCTCAAAAAAAGGCCCCCGACGACGCCCATGGTCTATCGGACTTTCACATGAGCTGCGAAAACCATGCCGGCCGGCCAGGTGCTCCTTCATGTGTGAAGGAGTTTGAAGGACCCCAGATTTTCAGACTTCGGCAGGGAGTCGATTCCATAGTTTACCCATCCTCTAGTACCGACTTCAAAGAAAAAGCACTAAAAAGTAAAAAATAATTTCCATTTTTGTAGTTACGATCGAAGAAGCCGGGCACGCGCTGCGCCAATCAAGAGAACCTTGGCTACCTTGGCTGACACCGACTCAAAAAATAACAAAAATCGTAACTACAAAAATGGAAATTATTTTTTACTTTTTAGTGCTTTTTCTTTGAAGTCGGTTATTTTTTTTGTTATTTTTTTTATTTGTTTATTTTTAGTGAATCTGAAGTACACTTACGTTATATTGAGTTATTCGTCCATTTGTCGCGCAATCTTAATACAAATTTAAGACTTATATGATTTTCTCATGGATATCATTGTCAGAACTTAACCAAATTATAATGGGACCACTTGGGAAGCACTAGCTTTCGTTTAAAAAAATAATCAACAAAATCGGTTCACCCAGGCAAAAGTTATGAGGTAACAAACATTAAAAAAAACCAAAAAAAAAAATACAGACGAATTGATAACCTCCTCCTTTTTTTGAAGTCGGTTAAAAATGTAACGTTTTCATCAGGCCTACTTAAGCTTAATTGAGTGAAGGTGTAACTAGTTCTGGCAGTGACGGGAGGTAGCGCTGGTGAGAAATGTCATAGTAACAACGAAAATAAGCAGTTTTCGGCGAATTTTGTACGTTTATGATAACGTTACACTTGAACTATGAAGTTAATAAAAATATCATTGATATTCATTGATTTCTATTTAATGCATTCTAAACTGTAAATTGCATCGCTACCTGTGGACTTTTATTATCCCTATTCAACACAGGCTTGACATTAGCAATAAATCCCTTCCTCTTTAATCTATGCTGAAGAGGATCATAGTTACTTTCTCCTGCACCGTAAAAAACATCTGGACTACCAGCACATCACGACCCAGTAACCGAGACTATACGCCGAACGTGGCTAGAATACGAACATCCTTGACTCCGTGTGTGGCACGGATATTAATTAATGTAGGTAAGTGAACCACGAATATTTGCAACGAATACATACAATCACGCCTGTGAGAAATCAGGGTCAGAAGTGAGTTTCGATACGAAGAATGTGTTTTAGAAATCTCATGAGTTCTTATTAATGAATAGTAATTCATTTATTTTGAGCCAAAACAAAGAGAGTGGTTTCTGGTCGTAAAAATACGTATCTGAGAATATTAGAATTCTCACCGCTGTGATAGTCATATCAACAGGTAATTCAAGAATCCAGTTTACGAAACAACAATACTCGCCAATGCAAGAGAAAGGAGAACAATAGATGTTGCAGTTTGAATAATAAGTGTTGATAAGTGGGAGCGTCCTTGGTCGCATAAGCTATACCGTATCTTAAACGGATGTAAATAGACGATGCAATGCCAAACAAGTGCGTCAATGTCATAAAAGGTCACAGCTTGGATCACAAAAGACTTAGGGTGCATTAGTGGTTTGAAACGGCATTCGTTGGATGACAAGTACTTCCTGTTCCTGAAGGATAGGAGAAACTACTAGAACTTCAGAAGCCCGGTTGAAGAAGAATGAACTCGGTCAACGATTAGTCATACTTTGCATGCAATCGAAATGTCCTAAAATTTCATGTAGGTTATATAATTTACAACAGGAACCGCCCGTAGGGTTTAGAATTTTCTGGGTGGCTGTGTAAACCATGCGGTAATTCTTCACAATGTCTGAAGGTTGTATTTCGGTCAATTTATCGACCCTATAGATAAAGCATCAACTGGATCAGTCGGTTCATAATGGAGGAATGTTGACATTCCCTGCCTGTTACGCAGAAAGGTAGGAGGGATGCAGCTTTGAAAATCATTATTCTTCATCTCCATGTACTGGAGATTTTTAGCTAGAATAAATTTTAACCAAGAAAAACCAAAAGTAAAACTAACTAGTATGAAAAATGTGACATCTTTCAATACAAAATATGTCAAAGTAACGTTTCATTTGGAACTATTTATATCAGTCCCAGATTCCCGGATATCTCGGGGTCGTCGAAGAGACGCACGGCACGCAACTGTACGTGCCTCAGTTTCTGGTTCACAGTATACTCGTACCATTCGGCCAACATCGATCCCGAGCTAATGACACCCGATGCACCGTCGCGTTGCACCGCTGGCATAGGTGTCCATTACACAGCACAATGCGCGCATGCGCCCACAATGTTCATACCTTGTGTGAGCATTATTTGAGCATTTGAAAAACGTCAAAACAAAAAGACTTGCCGTTCGATGATCGAGGAGAATAAAATCTAGACGAGGTGGAGTTCCGAATTGGTAACCGTTAGAAACACGGATGATTTTAATTTGCCGCTTCCGCCATCTTTCATTCGACGCGATGGTGACGCCAATCCGGGTGGGATTCATCCTACCAATAAAGATGGGATCTTCAGTTTACGTCGCACGGTTACTCTTATATAACCGGCCGCACGCAGTGTTGGTTCACCTTGACTACAGAACACCGAGGCATCGCGCCACTGGGCCAGGGATGCATGGATAACGATAATCTAGTCTATTGATACCTAATTTGAAACGAGTGTCGAGAAAATATAATAACGCTTCATTGATGACAGTTGCGACTAAATTCCAATTTTGAATTATTATTTGTCGGAGACAGAATTTGTGACAATATCGAATAGCTATTCAGCGCTAGCATCGTCGACGGAGAAACTGATGGTGACATCTGAGTACAATGAACTATGTATGAAAATAAATGCAACTAAATTCCAATTCTTATGCACAGCCTCGACCTATACGACCATAAAATATGTAATATTGACCAGGGTAACATATACGTAACGAAAGTAAGCGAATTACCGGTCAACCTCTCTCTATTCTAAACTTATTAAGAGCTATTCATACACCTTTTCATCTGTCAGTGATGTATCTGAAGTGCCGAAACACTAATTAAGTGAGGCCCGTTGATTAGACTATGCTACCTAGCGGTGAAAGCCGCTTTGCTTTCGCCCTGCAATGCATAACATGATCGCTGATCAAGAGTTATGTGTGCATAACTCAGATCAAATAACGAAGGAGATGGTGCCTATTATGGACCCGCTGCTGTCGCTAAAATTCTTAAACTACTAACCTAACGTACGTGCCACACGCGAATATAGTTGCAGAGGTTTAGGAGGTTTTGTGTTGGTGACTGTGAGGACTGAACTGTGTGGCACACGACGCGCGGTCAGCTTCCTATCTTGATAAAGACGTCATAAAGCCCGGGGCGCGGAGGCGACCTGGGTACTACCTCGTGCGAAACATCTAAATTCATCAGTTTGGGTAACGTACGGGTTAGGCCACGTCTATAATCTCACCTATAATTAAACCACAAACTACATCTGATTACTAATATTCGAAAGTGATCAAAAACGTGAAAATAGAAAACGACCATTAAAGTACGAACATAGAAATATATTTTACTACAACTTTAATTTAACATAGGAAGTATCTGTCTCTTTATTCCAAACGTTACGTTATCCCTTCCCGACGGGATTTACTTCTTACGGCACAAAATCGTGCTATGCGCTCTGGCATCGTCTCTGTTTCAAAGAAAACGTCAGTCTTCGTGAAAAGGAGGATGCAATATGTTCACAAAGCAGACGACGATGCGCATAGTGTTTGATTTGGTAACATTTACAGAAATGTTATACAGCTAAAAATAAATCATGAACGCCGTGGTCAAAAAGTCAAACAAATACAAAATTGATTATAGATTCGACAAGAAATATGCGCAGGGTCTTCTATCCACGTTTTCATGGGGAATTGAGCAGGAAGGTTTTGAAGAGCAGTTTGAGTTAATATGCCGACAATTTTATCGTTAAAGGTAAGTTCACTCAAAAGAGGAAACTAAACATTACAAACTTCCAAAATCTGAGCTACCGAGGGTGCCACGACCATTTGTGAATGTTCAAGGCATCTAATTCCATGCTGCCGTTACCGCATTGGAATTAAAAAAAAATATTTCCAAAGACGTATAGAATTTAAGATAAACTTGGGGCCGAGTGCACAAAAGGACAAAAAATCTAAATCAACATCGTCCTCGTAACATCGTGTAATGGTCCTTTTTATGGGCAGTATAAAGGGAGCTGAGTCAACTCCATGCGGTTCACTAAAAGTGACGTGTTTGAACATCAATTAACTCGAGGCTTAGACAACAAGAATCATAAATTGTGACTTAGATAGTCTATAGTATATTATACACGTATTAATAACACATAACTAGCAGGTTCGCCCCAAATACGAACACTTCCTAGGTGTAAATTAAATGGCAAAATATTTGCAGAGTTCAGGAAGGTCATTTGAATTTAACCTAGTGTGTACAACTAGAAGTTCCAGAGCAAGATACAAATAGGACACTTGCAACATTCACTGCGCGAGATGCGTTGTGACTATTTTTATGTTAGCAGAACCATACGTTTTTAAGGATTTAAACAATTTTTTGAAAAGATCAAAATGGCGGCAACGTTTTTCAAATTTGGAACGTTAAAACCTCCGTTCGCATTTGCGTGTTCTTGAAGCAAAAAAGCATTACTAAATCTTTCAGAAACTGCCTCCATACTTATGCACGTGCCCCAAGATTAGTCTCACCATTCGCCTCGGACCCACTTCTATATCCGGCGCACAAAAGCATTGCGCCCGGAACACTCTTCCGGTGACCTATTTTCACGGATCGTTCCGATTTCCCGGCCGCTCGTCTCAGAAGCATGAAAACGGCACGTATCCGATACGCGGAACAATGGACCGAGTGTGATTCACGTCGGACCGGTCTGCGCGCCTTGAGGTGTTTGTACCATTGGCACCCCGAGGAGATGGTTATCGCTAAACTGTCGATACATGTGCGGCTCCCCACAGGTAAGCAGCTTAGGAAAAATACCGTGGTTTGTTTGCTTTATTGTGACGTGAGGACTGACCTGAAAACCGAGTAACATTTATTTATTTGTGCACGTTTCTTTGCCTACGGGGTGCCGAGGAGTAGTACTTACGGATGCAGTGCGTGCGGACACGCGTTTTTGTCCGCCATATATTCAACGCAGGCATGATTTATCCCATTTTATGGAACGTAAGAAAAACAACTAACAGATTTGCATAGCTTACTAACCATATGTCAGCCCACGTTCATAGGGAAGGCGCAAATTTTAAACCGAAATGTGCACTTTCGCACCGAAATCAACGGATTCGACGCCCAGTGGTGTGCACCTATTTCTTTCTTATCTAAGAATAAAATGTGCATGAAATTAAAATGCATTGATTCCATTTCATGATTGGAAACCCACGTTCCAATTTAGGTCCAAGTTCGATAGCTGTGCAATAAGTCTGCAAATCCGCTGGTATGGTACTTAGCTGAGCATGGTTTCTCGAGATGGGGTGGATTTAGTTTTTCCGCACATCTTCGATGACCTTCTCTGGGCTCGTAAAGCAGCCTATCCGGTCTGACGGTTCATGCTCTGTGGGCTAATATCATGACAGTATGTGTAATAATCGTCTATGTCACGTTATAAAAAAAGAGCGTAGTAAGATATGATTAAAATTTTTGTTTATGGTCGGTTTCTTTACGTGGAAAAAAATGTGCCGCAGTAGCTAAATGTCTGGCATTTGAGAGATCAAAATCCTAACTCGGTAGATAAATGTTTGAAATAAATCAACTGGGAGCTACGTCTGTACGTTTTTATTTTTTGGATAACGTGTATCCAAGTTATACGTTTTGCTTTTGAAAAAAAAATTCAGAGCAGTAAGGATGCAAAATAAATATATAAAAGTATGACAAATCTATAACAAAATCAGAAACACGTCTTTCATATTAATATCGGACGATTAATGTACTTTTTTTGAATAATAAACGAAATCTGTTTGCGATTACATTTTTATATTATTTTTCTTCAAATTGAAGATCAGGGTAGTTCAATTAAGATTATAAGATGTATATACAATTTGACATTGGCATGGAATTAAGGTTCGCATCAGTCGATGTTGTTACGACAATTTGGCGATAAGGGGCTTCAGTGGTACCACTAGCAACGCACACGTACATACATTTATGCAACGCTCGAGGAGCAAATGAGAGGAAATGTGCAATTGCAAGGTAGTGCATATAAAAGGCAAAGCACCCTTCACCTTCTTCCATGGTCTATTTTTTTTTATGTGACTGGACATGGATGGCTAATACCACAAGTTCTGTCATGGTATTAGCCCAACACACCACATGGGAACTAGGTGCCATGCCAGGACCTTCCTTGTATTGCACGGCTACATTGAACTGGATGGAAAACACGGACAATTTTCATTGCCGCTTCGACCATCGTTCATCCAATGCGATGGTACCAACCCGGGCGGGATAAACCCTACCACCTAGTAAGTAAGGAAGGGGACCTACAGCTTAACGTGGAATCCGAACCACGGCCAGCCTCTCTCAACGATCGAATGGTCACCCATCCAAGACCAGACCGGACCCAGCGTTGCTTAACTTCGGAGAGCGATCGCCGAAGTGTCGCGCCACTGGGCCACTGAGGCTGACAAATGTCTACTAACTACTAACTACAAATGTCAACTGCGTAGTATGGAATCTGTAGTACATTCGCTTATAACTTGAGAACCGCATATTCGATATTGATTTTCCTTGTATCTACGCATAGATTGATTTTTCCCTAAACTTTAAAGGCTAGAGAAATCGGGAAAAATCCACTTTTTTCTGGATGGACACACGGACCAAAAAATGTTTACTGCCTACATAATTTCCCTTCCCAACAACTAAATATATAATTAATGTCATTGCTTTATGCACGTTCGACCTTCCAGGGTACTACGTTTGATATTTTCGGTGTGCACTGCACTTTGGCCCGTCATACCGAGGATAAAGCCAGGCTGGCCTCAAAAAAGCTAGCAGTCCTTAATATGATGCGTCAGTATTTCACGCTGGACCAAAAACATCTGCTCGACAAGGCGCAGATAAGGTCTTGCGTGGAGTATTGTCGTATTGTTCTCGGCTGTGGGACGGTTTAGCTAAGTGCCTACTTGGCTCCTTAGACTCGATGCACGCCGTGCGTCTTGTCGATGGCCCCGAGGTAAACTTAGACCCTATCGTCTCTCTCCGATCGTCTATCTATACCATGGATAATGCTCTTTTGAACTGCATAACACCATCCCTTTTAAGGGTTCCGTACCCAACGGGTGCCAACGGAACCCTATTACTAAGCCTCCGCTGTCCGTCCGTCCGTCCGTCCGTCCATCCGTCCATCCGTCCATCCGTCCGTCTGTCACAGGGCTGTATCTCATGAACCGTAATAGGTAGTCAGATGAACTTAAATACACACTCTGTGTACATTTCAGCTGCCTACCGATTACGGTTCATGAGATACGGCCCTGCGACTGACGGACGGATGGACGGACGGACGGACGGACGGACACCGGAGCCTTAGTAATAGGGTTCCGTTGGCACCCTTTGGGTACGGAACCCTAAAAATGAAGGTACTTACGCAATTACTGAATTACTTATGCCACTTCACGTATGTTACTTAGCATCATAAAACAAAAAATCAAGCACCATAATTACAAATCTAAATTAGGAACTAAGAGCAGGGAAATCAACAACAATTTACACATTACTAGGCGCATGTTGTGATGTCTGTTCTGACAATAAAATCAATCAAAAGTAAATAACATTTTCGAAGATATCTTCATTAAGGTGAATCGAAACGCTCGGTACATATTTAACAAAATATAGATGGCGCGATTATGTGAAAAGTTTTAAAATATTGATTTGTAGATATATACGCACCGGTTGGTGGAATTTAGTGTCGCTTATAAAGAACAAATCCTGTGTAGTATTATTATGCGGCCAACTAAAGGAAAGTTTTGATTGTTTATAAAAGTATTCAAATTTTCAAGTATTCATGCATGATCTATGCCTTCACTAATCGAATTGTTTAAAATCTTTAAACGAAAAGAGATAATACAATTTTGAAATAAGAACTTTAAATAAGAATTTTATGTCCCTGAATGCAGGCGGATACTATCTATGATAATATGTAATAGGTGGTTTTAGCTTCCCTTTGATAAGTGATGGTAGGGGTACCCATACTACCGGTTTTTCATAAAAAAAAAAAAAAAATTTTAGCATATTTTATTGTTTTTTACTAAGCATAGAAATAGCTGTCACCGGCGGCGGGGGTGGCGGCAGCGGCCCGGCGGCGGCCAATCTCCCGCGCTCGGTGAGTAATCGGAAGTGCGAGGAATGGCCCGAGCTAAACATAGGACTAGCTAGCATCAGTGAGCTAGCACTAGCCTTCACACGTTCTAGGTATCTGATTGTCCGAGAACATGGACACGTGAGTCAACGCAACGCTCCAGCGAGCTGTCTATGATGCGTTGATAACATCGCGCTGACTAAGGTTGAAAAATTGTCGCAACTGAAACTAAGCCTAACCAAAAGACTAGTGTCAAAAGTGACACTCAGTCCATGAAAAGGGGCGCAAAGTGAAAAAGGAAATAGGGGATGTATGAGCATAGACGCAAAATCAGTCACCGTGTCTTCATACCTCGTGTCGCTAGGATGGACCAGTAATGTCTGTGCCTACCCCTGCAGGAATCGGCAGGTTGGCATATACAAAACGCCATGTTCCACAACAAAGGGCGGGGTAGTTACTTTCTTTCTGTCTCAGGAGTATGTGGAGGGGTGGGCAAAGGGGTGCTTTGTTTGGAGGTTTTTAATGCGCACGCCAGACAGTTTTGAACGAGGTTTGGAAGGGATTCCGTTGTCTGTGACTTAGTTGAAATACACCTATCCGTCTATTCCTGAAACAACCGATTGTTTGGTGTCGATAAGGGCGTATTCACTTAGGAGAAATCATATTTTATTGCTTTTAAAAATAACTACATGTCTTTTCAAAATCTTAAAATAATGAAAAGAGAATTTGCGTTGCCCAAATTGCAATGACGGCGTTGCGAACTCTTAAGGTGGCCCAACCCGGCGGGCCTAACTCATTCGCGGGCACGGTACAAAACCGTGATGTTGCGCTCTGGAACCTTCTCTGTTTCAAAGAATAAGACAGGCTCCGTGATGAGGAAGATGCAACATGTCCACAAAAAAGACAATGTGCATAGTGTATTATTTGGTAAGATTTACGAAAATTTTAATTTCAAAACGACTTTTAGCTAAAAGTAAACCACGACCGCTGTAGTAAAAAATCTAGCAAAAACCAAATAGATCATAAATCTTGATTAAATAAGCTATGTCTGATGACTATCTTTTTACGATGTTCTTACTTTTTCATTGCGTAATCCACCTCCAAAGTTATTGTATAAAACGCGCGAAAAATTCGAACTTTCGGACCTTATAACTTAGAAACCAAACACAATTTTACAATGTCAATGGTCATCAGACATCTAGTTCGATCAAATAAAGCTATTTTGAGTAAAATTTTGGATCTCTGACAAGAAATATGGGCGTGATCTTCTTTCCCCTTTTGTATGGGGAGATGAGCGGGATGGGCCACCTTAAAAGCTACGTACTTGCTTGGTACGATAAAGTATATTTACTTAACGGTGTTATAGGTATCTAGTGCACTTGTTCGTTGATCTAACTTCTTTAGGGCCGAGTGCACGAACGTACAAAAAATCAAAATCAACGTCAAAGTATGATCAAACACGTCACTTTGTGGGGACAGTATGGAAGGAACTCTATGCGGATCACTAAAAGTGACCTGTTTGAACATTAATTAACTCGGCCGTCTCTTCGTGCAACCGAGGCTTAGTCTGCATTTACACTAATATAACAAAGCTGAACAGTTTGTTGGTTTTTTTGTATGAACGCGCTAATCTCTGGTACTACTAGTCCGATTTAAAACAATTATTTTGCATTCGATAGCAGAGCTCTTGAGGAAGGTTACATGAATAACATCACGCGACGGCTCTTTGAGGCGAGCAAAAAGAAAACAGTCAGAAAGAACGCTAAGGGCTCTTCAGTCAAATTTTTTTTGAATAGAAAACATTCCCCAAATGATTTTGAATAATTGAACAGGATAGTCGAATGAAAAGGTAATTTTTTGGGGTTATTACCATAACCGCTATAAATTCTCATAATGTGTGTCCATACTTCGGTACGTACCACCATAAATTACGAAAAAGTTAGCAGCTTCTGTTAGCAGGCACAGGCAATTTGTTACATAATATAATTCATGTCTCTATGCGCATGGTCCTGCGGCCCCGCCGACTTAGTAGGCCGACTGTAAGGATCGGTGGGACTAAATATTGCAGTTTATTCACCCCGCTCTTTGTGATATTGGAACATGTTATTGTAGAACTTTGAAAAATTACAACTTCTGCACCGCATAGGAATTTAAAATGGTAATAGATATCTCATAAAAAAATTTCTTTATCGTAGACTAAAATATATTGTTTCGATTACATAAATATTAATAAAAGTCACAGAAAAAAACCTATCTAGCACGAGGCATGGAAATTGACGGATATCCACTCAAAAATTTAGTGTAGATCATTCCGAGTTCGGCATATTCCGAGAACCGGTCTCCTCCGCTTTTACCATTCCAGAGCGTGCTTACAACCATTCCGGAGGGGGCGTATGGAAATCAGACCGGGGCGGCGCTTGTTTTTTTTAGAAGCCGAAATTTGACCGGCGCGCCGCCTTTTTAGTGTCCCGTTGCAAAAAATCAAAAATTACTTCGAAATCATTTGATCCAACGCGGAGATACCATGTCAGATGTCAATTGTCAGTCGACATCTGACTGGACGATGCGTCAGACACAGTCAGGGCTGCTAGTCCCAGTTGTCACCTAAACTGGCGTTTACGGAACTTCGAAGTTCCGTAAAAATGTCAAACTCTATACAAGTCTTTACTAGATATTCTATCATTTTACTACTTCAAGCTGTCAAAGTCACACTCGGACTTCCTATTTGTATGAAACGCGGGGTCGGCGTAAACGGCAACGTCGAAGTATTTACGGCAACGTTGAGTAAGCTGTCAAATCTAACTCGGACTCGCAAATGTTAGTGTTAATGTCGCCCACTGCGCGCGCTCTTCAAATTCCCCATACATTTGAAAACGCCAGTCGATCGGTTTGCCGTAAACGCCAATTCAGGCAACAGCTGGGACTACGGGCTCAGATGTCGACTGACAATCAGAGCGTCAGAGGTCCTCAAGGTCGTGTCGCGAATCCTGACGATGCCCACAGCGTGGTGGATGAAACGTCGAGCTAAATAAGTAAGCTGAACGTAAAATAATACTTCGGTGGTGTTAGCATCATCACCTAGATGACAGCAACGAGCTCCCCACTGATCATGTGTAGGCACATATACCTGATGGTGGGGGAATTGCCATAAATGACAACCGTCATTATGTTTAGTATTTGACAACTGTCAATTTTATCGCAAGGAGAGGGAAACTGTGCATTCTCTACCCGCTCAAGGAAAAACATCACGTTGAGCAGCGTTTCCCAAGTGCAGGCTCGCGACTCGGTACCGGACCATGAAAAAAAAACATCGGGTCACAAATCCTCACCGCAATTTCTGACGGCCATGCAATGGTGGTCAATAGAGTTTAAACTTTCCTTATATTCCTTACAAATTTTGGCAGCGACCAGAAATAATTTGCATGCTCGCCAAATAAATTGTTCCTAAAATTTTACGCCGGTTCAGCCACTGGTCTACACTTCTTACTTTTAGTAGGTAACATTTTTTGGTTACATTGTATTAATAAAATATACTTAGAAACTAGTAGACATTCAAATATGTCCATCCTTAAACGGACATTTCTGTACAGTAACTTTATTAAGCGATATAATTCAATAATTGACAATAATTGACTAGTTTTGAGGTACTTTTCTTAGATTAATGTGATGCTATTAATAAGCTGTTGACTTCTTAATGAATACATAAATAAATAAAAAAATATGTTTATTTAACCTGCACACTAGAATAGGTATTAAGCTTGTTAGTGGGTCACGACGGAGAAGCATACAAATAACTTGGTCATGGGAAAAAAGTTTGGGAAACGCTGACGTAGATCATGGCATGGCTGACAAACATAGGCACACGATGTGGAGGCCTACATGCAACTTGTTTGACTTTCCGGTCTCAATATCCGATTGCGGTGGGGAAAATGAACAATACCCATTAGCGATAAACCCTCGGATAAACAGCGTGTGACCTCATGTGCCTGCCATAGAGCAAGGAGGGCGGGGACGGCGACTGAAACGTATCCGCATAGTGTCAGCGTAGTGATAATACTCTTCTGACCAAGAACGTTTAAACACACTGACAATAGCGCCGGCCATTCCGTTCGCTTACAAATTAGGGATGAGCAACATCGAATGTTAGTGGCACATAATAGCGTCCTGAGAGGTTACCATGGTAAAATAACTCGCCGGGTGGACATGCTAGTGAGTTGGACATTTAGTTGTATTTTATACTTGCTGGCAACTTTTAATTCGCTTGGCCGAATAACACGTCGCTTGCCAGTTAGCATCGCACGAAATTATGGATCTGCCACATGAGATGCTAATAATCTTTTATTTATAAATATTTTATTGTGATTGTCTTAGGCGTGTTCGACGACTGCATTTTTTCTCATTTGTAAACTCAAGCGTGAGAACATAAACTGGTGATTATTTAATTATTTCGTGAGCTCACTTTATGTATAATTGCACTGCTGATCATGTTAATAAATACAATAATAGTCATATTCAATCACTCACTTGCCTGTTCGCCCGGCTAGTTAATTGGTAGTTCCATGGTGACCCCTAGGGGTTCTTGGGTTCTAAGCACCAGGAGTGAGCAAATTCGTAAGCGAACTGCCTGGGCGGTGCTAATGTCAGTGCGTATGTGTTATCACTAAAAAATGACTACACTGCCACATGGTTGCTCGGCACGGGAACGGAACAATCAGGGTGAAAGACTTGAGCGAGTGCAGTCAGAGCAGATTCCAAACAAGTTTTGAATGACTGTCACACCCACGCCTGTGAGCGCACGTTCCTACTTACAATCCTCTCAGCCCACGTGTTTCGTATTTTTGTTTTGTTTTGACGCATACAGGGATATTGTCAGAGCCGTGACATTATAATTTTACTACTGACACTTCAAAATACCGCATTTTCATTAAGACTGTCGTGAAGGTAGAGGGCTCCGAAATTTTAAAATTTTAAGAGCACAATTTTGCCCGCCAAAAGCGAAATATGTAACTTGCGAAATCGCAGTGTAGCCACGAGTTAGTGCAAAACCACTAACTGTATTTAGTTCGCTTACGAATTCGGGATGCGCAATATCGAATGTTCGTTTCATTAAATGGCATCATCCGAAGTTCTTACGTGTTTCTACGTGTCCCTACGTGTCGTTGGAACTCGAGAACATCATTAGTGAGCGAATTCGTATCTTCGCAAATTTCGTCCCCGCCTCCATCGCGCCGCCGCCGCCCGCAAGCTATACAAACTACAAATATTTCCACTCCTGTGCTTCCATGCTCGCTGATGCCGACACGAGAGGACCTCATAGCAGACCTAGAAGAGAATAGAAGTACAGAAGGGCCTACAGTTTTACCGTGTGGATTTACCCTTGGGATTTACCTTTTATCCAAACCACGAACGACCTTCAATCGAGCCTTCAATGGCCTGCTGCCATTCAATGCTGGAACAGGCGTGCTTGCTTAACGTTCATTTAGGGCAGATATTATGGACAAAGTTCTGTCAGTTAATAATTGATGGGAATACTAATGCGCCGCCGGATTTCTATACAATTATATGGTTATTTTGACCATTTAGCGGAGACGCGATATCGGCAGCATGCAACTTCTTTTTTTTTTATTCTTTTTTTTATTGCCTTAAAGTCAATTCATACGAATTTTATGTTTTCTTAGATTTCTCGACAGTCTAACGAAAAAATGGAAAAGGCCAGTGTGAAAAGTTAGGAAACAATATTCCGAGGAAACTGAGTAGGAGTGGTGCATTCTAAGTAGGTAGCTACTTATCTCCAACGAAGGGCTACTTAGGGCCGAGTGCACGAAAGGACAAAAAATCAAAATGAACGTCAACTTATGATTAAACGTCACTTTGTATGGGCAGAATGAAAGGAACTCTATGCGGTTCACTAAAAGTCTTCGTGCAACCGGGGCTTCATCTCACAATTAGACGCAGATTCAACGAGCGCAGATGACACCGAATAATAAATAGTTTCTGCAGATATCATATTCGTTGTGCAGCCCCTTATGGCAAGCCAACTGGTCCTGCTGCAAGGAGCCTTAAAATAAAGGTAAAATTAATATTTTTAATATATTAAAAACGTAACAACAGTCTGCTGCTCGTCACAGCATACGAAACAGTCCCTAAAAGGATAAGTACACGTAATTGCGTAGGCTCTCTCAGAAGTGATTACAATCAGGACCTAGGTAGAAAAATGTAGAGAACTACCTACAGACGCTCATATAGGTAGTCACATATTCCGGCAGTGCGATTACGAAGCGCGACATGAGGTGTAGGTGCCGCACCTACCCCAAATTGACAGCAAACGGACGGCTTTCGATTACAAAATATGTCAGTTTTAGGTACTAACCGCACTTAATTTCGAACTTCGTAATCGCACTGCGGTTACTTCCATATCGTTATCGCAATTTAGCTGTTAAATACAACCAACCTCCCCCGTTTCGTGCTTCGTAATCGCACTGCGGGTTGATAACAACTTCAGCTAAGATAGCACACCGATCATCACCCTAATCTTTCTGCCTCGTGGGATGCTGTAGTAAGTAAACAAACATCTAAATTTACCTGCAACCAGTCGGACCAAACAACAGACGTAGAGTGAAAGAAATAAGCAACCACATAGGTAGAAACGTACCTTCTGCTCTCGCTGCTCGGACCGTTCCAATTCCAAAATTGCAATTCCTCGTTCCTAATTCAAACTAGCGCGCGAACAAACGGCGCCGCTCCTCGCACTGCACCCGCGAATTATTAATAAAATCACTTCACACAATGCATAGTTTACACAGCGAGCACGTACGGGGTGAATTGGAAACAAAACACGTTTCCATTCCGGGCATCCTTATTAAACAAACACTGGGCCGTAGCTGTGGCCGTAGGGATGGGTGAAATGGCTAAATCGAACACTGTTGTTCTTCGCTGACAGCGGTGGCCTTGAGGCGGGCCGGCGGGTACGGAAGCGCCGCCATATTGATTTGGAAACGCAGCGTCCAGCGCCCGTGTCGGTCGCGTATCGACTGCGGACGAATCCTTGTTGGCGCATGCGTTTAGTGTGGCCGACCTATTTATCTCGTTTCCCGAGGGAAATATCTTTGGTCCTCCGAGGCAGGCTTTATTTCTTTCGGTACCCTTTGGTACCAATCCTACTTTACTTGTTACTGCTACACATTGATACATATCTAATATATATCTAAATATACCTGGTGGAAAAAGTAATGTATGGGTTCAACATTTGTTTAGTCGAAAGATAAAGTGAAGTATAGGCACCTAATCATATTTTAATTGTTGTACCGCTCAAAATGTATAGGGGTTCTAAGAAATGTAGGTATTGCGTGAAGAGGTCTATTTTGGAGGTCTTACTCCCCGTTGTTGTCCTTATATTCTTATATAGTAGGTGCATGTTCCAACGAATACAAAATCTTATCACAGAAATTTTCTAATTTTGCAACATTGTATTTCAAAGCAGACGTTGGTTATGTTATGAAATGTTACCGTTCACGACCTGAGCCGCTGCTGCGACTTTATGAAAATCCTTTAAAGAACCGAAAAAAGCGGAATTGTCCCATCGCTGGCAGCCCCGACGCGTCCTTAGCGTTCCCCTCACTCCCCTAGCCGACCTTCCTTGTTCCTTGGCGCAAGGCGCCGCACCCCGCCCGCAGCCCGTCCCGTCTCCCTGCCGCTGCAGACAATGCAAGATTTTCAGATACTTTTATCACGAAATAACGTTCCCATATTTTAGGCCCGTGGTTTAGTTTAAGGCGATAATGAGATAATGAAGTTCCATATAGAGGCTCGTGCCTGATTAATCAGTCAAATCAAGAAATAATTTTCTGATATTTTACACATTATATCAATCAACTAAGAGCTATGTCTGTATGTTTTGTGTTTTTTTATGCTTTAAGCTATATCCGTGATATATGCCTCTAAAAAAATCCATACAAATATGAGATAAGTTATCAAATAAAAACCAAAAACGTGCAGAGGTAGCTCCCAGTACATTCATTTAATGCGCGAAATTTAGGAACTAGAAATATTTCTTGATTTGACTGAGGAATCAGGCACGAGTCATTGTATGGACCTTGATCACCTCATTATCCTCTTAAGTGGTAATTTTATTTAATTTCATCATAAAATAAATTTAAATGATTACAATTAGAAGAGCAAAGAAAGGAGCACCATCAGGAGGTAAGATAAAAAAACTTCGTCTAGGGGCGACACTTATTGTAGTCAGTGATATGTTAAAGGCCTTTCATACAATTATGTCGCCTGTTGAGGTATTCTGATATTCCATCTTTCTTTGCGTTTTAATGTAATTGAAAGCGATTTTACCACACAATTGGTTTGGTTTTTGGTAGCCAGAGGCGCTTGTATGACGACAGTGAGCGGCTGTCTGGCGACAAAGTGGTGTCCCCGCGATGCATATGACACCACTTTTATTGCTCCATTTATTTTGTATGGAAGGCCCTGTCCTTATGTAGCAATATAAAAAAACGTATTTCAAAAAGTAAACCGTAGGAAATCCAACACTTAACCGAATAACACGTCATTTGACAGTTATCATAGCACGAAATGCATCCAAACTCATATTTAATGACTTAACTGTTTAGCTGGCGAGTGAATTCACCATGGTAACCCTCTGTTCCGTGATTTCATCTTCTTCTTTTCGTTGGTCTGTGCACGTGCCAGACGAGCGGCAAAATCATGCGTGCAGCCACTGGCGCGCTCCCCGCGCCGCTCCGCCGCCGTCGCCTTCCCGCTGGGTCTACGTCACGGTACCATATGCCATATGCATCTCCGTTTTTATTGTCTCATTGACTATTTATTAATTTATTATAGGCCAAGTGGTTGCGTTACGTAGATAAGGCGCCTGAAAAGTAGTTACGGTGTAAAAGAATATGTATAATAAGGCAACTGGCTGCAAATAACGAATCATGAATACGTACTTACTTACTTAGCAATACCAAAACTGAACAAAAATTTTGGTTGCATTTCGTAGAGGCAATTTAAGTTACAGATATAATTTTAGGTATATTTAAGTATTGAATAAAAAATCCGACTGGTTATTGTTGTATACTCAATAGGTATCAATATCTCTATAGACAATCAGTTTAATCATCAGCCGGTTCATACCACCATCTATTTTATATAACGCATAGTAGATATAACGCAACCACTTGGCGCAGCCAAACCGACATATTTAGCATCAGAGGGTTGGTTTCTATGTGAACCCGGATTCAGCCATTTCCCTTATCGTGACCAAAAATGTCGTGAACTCCCGGAATATTTGAGGTGTGCATAGTTACTTTGCGGGCGATAGAAAATCTATGATTATACAGCGGTTAATTGTGTGAGTAACTATGTATAGCCAGAATAAAATATTAAATCGCACCATCCTAATATTATTTCAGGCCCAAAGGCATCAATATTGCAATAAAGCCATATAGCTATTCGGTTTCGGAAAATACAGTTTGATAAATAACACAATAGTAATTAACATCAATAGGTATACGTTGAGGCACCTCTTGTATTTAATTAGCATTATAGGTAATCTGCGTATTATCTCAGTAAAAAAATATAAATAATAAATAATAATTACAACGACACATTTTTTTTGGCCCTAATGTATTTCTTAAGGTGGCTCAACCCGGCGGGCCTAACTCATTCGCGGGCACGTTACAAAACCGTACTGTTGCGCTCTGGGACCTTCTCTGTTTCAAAAAATAAGACAGGCTCCGTGATGAGAAAGATGCAACATGTCCACAAAAAAGAAAATGTGCATAGTGTATGATTTGGTAAGATTTACGAAAATTTTAATTTCAAAACGACTTATAGCTAAAAGTAAACCACGACCGCTGTAATAAAAAATCTAACAAAAACCAA
Organism: Incurvaria masculella; assembly: GCA_946894095.1. Classification (NCBI taxonomy): domain Eukaryota; kingdom Metazoa; phylum Arthropoda; class Insecta; order Lepidoptera; family Incurvariidae; genus Incurvaria; species Incurvaria masculella. The sequence continues at coordinate 12,678,076 of OX335643.1, forward strand.
ATATGTAAATCATAAATCTTGATTAAATAAGCTATGTCTGATGACTAATCTTTTTACGATGTTCTTACTTTATCATTGCGTAATCCACCTCCAAAGTTATTGTATAAAACGCGCGAAAAATTCGAACTTTCGGACCTTATAACTTAGAAACCAAACACAATTTTACAATGCCAATGGTCATCAGACATCTAGTTCGATCAAATAAAGCTATTTTGAGAAAAATGTTGGATCTCTGACAAGAAATATGGGCGTGATCTTCTTTCCCCTTTTGTATGGAGAGATGAGCGGGATGGGCCACCTTAAATGTATTTATTATATTTTGTATTTATAAAACATCATCATTCGTTTTGAGATACCATTTATAGTTTTATTTACTATTAGGTTAAATATGCCAGAAATTAATCTCAAATTAATGACTTGAAAATGTGACTCCGATAGGGATGGGTTATTCCGGGTGCACCCCATTCCGAGAACCCGTTTTCTCTGCTTTACTTACTCCTCATTAGCCTATCTGACTCCTATTCCCATTTCCACTCATCATTAAGTTAAATGTTATATATATATATATTACATCATTAAGAACGGCCCGTAAGCTCTGCTCCCCATACAAACGTAGTTTATTAATCATTTGGAAACCGCTATTCCAATTAAAATGTTGTTTAATATCTAATATCAGGTAAGAAATATCTGTGTCTGCACGCTTTTGTTATTTTGATAAATCCAAACTGAATTAAATGAAAGCAAAACGAAAATCTTTAAACGAATTTGGTTTTCACTGTGGTTTAACCCAGAATACATTTATCGAAAAAACAAAGACATGCAGACACAGATATTTGTAGCCTTATATTATATAAACTACGTTTGTATGGGAGGCGAAATTTTCTGATGCTTACGGGCCGACCATAAGGTGGCCCATCCCGCTCATCTCCCCATACAAAAGGGGAAAGAAGATCACGCCCATATTTCTTGTCAGAGATCCAAAATTTTGCTCAAAATAGCTTTATTTGATCGAACTAGATGTCTGATGACTATTGGCATTGTAAAATTGTGTTTAGTTTCTAAGTTATAAGGTCCGAAAGTTCGCATTTTTCGCGCGTTTTATACAATAAATTTGGAGGTGGATTACGCAATGATAAAGTAAGAACATCTTAAAAAGATTAGTCATCAGACATAGCTTATTTAATCAAGATTTATAATCTATTTGGTTTTTGTTCGATTTTTTACTACAGCGGTCGTGGTTTACTTTTAGCCATAAGACGTTTAGAAATTAAAATTTTCGTAAATCTTACCAAATCATACACTATGCATATTGTCTTTTTTGTGGACATGTTGCATCTTCCTCATCACGCAGCCTGTCTTATTCTTTGAAACAGAGAAGGTCCCAGAGCGAAACAGCACGGTTTTGTACCGTGCCCGCGAATGAGTTAGGGCCGCCGGGTTGGGCCACCTTAAGCCCCGGTTGCACGAAGAGACGGCCGAGTTAATCAATGTTCAAACACGTCACTTTTAGGGATCCGTCTAGAGTTCCTTCCATACTGTCCATACAAAGTGACGTGTTTGATCATACTTTGACGTTGATTTTGATTTTTTGTCCTTTCGTGCACTCGGCTCTTAGTCTTACTATCGTCATTCGAGGCGGCTGAATAGTCATTCCACACCGCATTATAGTAATTCCAGGGAAGAACCTTGAAGAACCAAAATCGTCCGCACGACCTTTTTTTCTCATTCATCTATATCTATATCTATACTATTATATAAAGAGGAAAGGTTTGATTGTTTGTTTACATAAACCGAATAGGCTCTGAAACTACTGAACGGATTTGAAAAATTATTTCACCGTTGGAAAGCTACCGTCTATCCGACGGACATAGGCTATGTTTTATCTTAAAAAAATTAGGGATCCTTACCAAAACTCCGATAACGTAACCCTAGGTGCAAAAAAAATACCAAGAATGTTCCTTACATCGCGTGCGCTGCGAAAACTATTCACGCTAGAACAAAATGATAAACTACAATTTTATAGAACACATTATTATCTACAAAAAATGTCGCGACAGCATACATCTAAATATTATAGTTATGGCACAATAAGTGTGCATTTATTTTAAAATAAAAATTTAAATACCGCCGCTAGAAAAGGCTCTTTATTTGTACCTAGATATTAATCCTTATCAAAATAAATAAATTATTATTTAAGACTGTTTCAATAGGTTTATATTACTTTTTGAATTATTCGATTCGGACATTTCATTCGAAAGATATTATGCTCGGCCAACTATGCGTTTTAGAGTTTCTAGGCGTCACTCAGAGGTACGGGAGGGGCTCCCTACGCAGCAGCCGTGTGCGGAATTTAAGAAATTGTCGCTTGATAATATTTTGTCGCTTCATGATAATTAGTTTAGTAGGTAACTAAACGCATTCAAAAAGTTCTTTTCAGAACTAGACCCATTAATATATGTTGTACATTTAGTTATCCTAATAAATAAGTGACTTAAAGAGTTTTTATGATTTTCGATTAAATACTTTTTAGTTGTAGGTTATAGTAGTAGTTGTAGGTAGCTAATAACAGTTAAACATGTTTGAAAAAAGTTACGGCTTTTCAAGCGGCAGAAAGATACGTTCTCCAAAGACATTCTCAAAAGCCGTAACATTTTTCAAACATGTCTAACGACCGCGGTAATCTCAACAGTATCATAATAACAGTTAAGGTGGCCCAACCCGCTCATCTCCCCATACAAAAGGGGAAAGAATATCACGCCTATATTTCTTGTCAAAGATCCAAAATTTTGCTCAAAATAGCTTTATTTGATTGAACTAGATGTCTGATGACCATTGACATTGTAAAATTGTGTTTGGTTTCCAAGTTATAACGTCCGAAAGTTCGGATTTTTCGCGCGTTTTATATAATTACTTTGGAGGTGGATTACGCAATGATAAAGTAAGAACATCTTAAAAAGATTAGTCATCAGACATAGCTTATTTAATAAAGATTTATAATCTATTTGGTTTTTGTTAGATTTTTGACTACAGCGGTCGTGGTTTACTTTTAGCTACAAGTCGTTTTGAAATTAAAATTTTCGTAAATCTCACCAAATCATACACTATGCACATTGTCTTTTTTGTGGACAGGTTGCATCTTCCTCATCACGGAGCCTGTCTTATTCTTAGGAACAGAGAAGGTCCCAGAGCGCAACAGCACGGTTTTGTACCGTGCCCGCAAATGAGTTGAGGCCGCCGGGTTGGGCCACCTTAAGCTAATTATTTAGTGAAAAATAAAACAACATCAAATAATGTTTACTTTCTGGCTTTAACTCATTAAATTATTTATTTAATGGCTTTGTTTTGTGGTTATGACCTTTTTACAATAATTAATAGTATGAAAAATACATAAAAGTAAAAAATACAAAAAAAAACAAAAAAATATATTCACAAAATTTGTTATTTTTATTTCAAATATTTAAATGTAGGTATATGCTCTTTTATTAGGAACTCTACGTAATAAGGGGTTTATTTGTGTATCATTGTGTCAAAATAATATTTTTTCAATTATATTATGCCCGTGCAAAGCCGGGACGGGCTGCTAGTTCGATATATTTAATGAAAACTTGGATCCGATATAAGGCTTTTGCGGTTTATCGGAGTACCCACCATTGGACCACATCGGAGTGAAATTATAGGATCCACCATTCCAGATGTTTGTGGTTTCTCGAAGTAACATTCTACCTTCATTCCGGATGTCATTCCGGACGTGTGGAGTAGGAATGGGAATGAATTCCTTTTTGGAGCCGGGATGACCCATCGCTAGCATATACATATACAGATCGGCCGTGGTGCAGTGGTGAAGAGTCCAGTTTGCGTGCCAGAGACGTGGGTTCAAATCATAGGTTCAATTCCAGGCTCCGCACGTTGATTGACGTTTATGGCTCAAGGCGGTTTCTTTTTGTATTAAATGATAGTCATTACAATACCTGACAGTACGAACTACGGACTGGAATATAACAAAACCAGATACAGATATTGAATTTGAATTTGATTTTTTGAATTTTGACTCTAAACCCTACCCCCTATATTATCAGTAGGATTTTTCTTAAACCAAACTTAGTTCAGTAAGTTACCTATGCATAGACCCCGGACACAGCGGTATGAGTTGTATGGTATAAACGTGATTAGCCATCAGTTTATCGGTCATCGTACTGTATGAATGACTAACTTAGATAAACATGAAAGGTAAACACACGGCTCTTGTATGTAAGTAATTGACTCATGCGTTATAGGTACTTTGTCATGTAAGTAAACGTTTCCGCAGGGGATAAAATTATTAAGGGGATTAAAAATTGACAGGTTTAGGGTTTAGAGTTAGAGTTTAGGTATCAGAGTGGTCAATCCGAGTTTTCACGTAAATTGGTGTTTGCGGAATTTCGAAGTTACTTAAAAACGTCAAACCACATACAAGTTATAACTACTTATTCTGTGGTTTAACTTCTTCGAGCTGTCATGGTGCGCTCTTAAATTTCTCCATACATTTAAAAACGCTAGTCGATCGGTTTGGCGTAAACACCAATTTAGGTGGCAAGTGGGACTAAGGGCTCAGGTAACATCGACGACGTAAATTCAGTAGCACCTATGGTTGGGTTTGTTTTGCAAAGTCGGCGAGGAAGGGGGTCCCCCGCCGACCGCTCTTCAGGCGGGGCATCGACTCTGCAAGCAACTTTCAACGAAATCTGCGCCCGTGAACCATCTGCTGGACAAAAGCTGAGATTTCGAGCAGCAGACCGCGCAGATATCTTTGCCGAATGCCTAGAGGAGCTAATTCCGGCCAAACCCGACCAACGAGATCGCCTCCGCCGTCGAGGACCTCGAGAGACGAGTGCGAGAGTACTTCCGGATGCCACTGATCCAAAGCGAAGACGACATCCCCGTCGAGGCAGGCACAATACTCGGACTGTTTGCCGACGATGCTGCCTACTTCACCACCTCGCCATGCCACGCAGTCAAGAAGCTTCAGCGCTCTATGGATCAGCTGCCCGAACGGCTGGCGTGCTGGCGCTTGTCGGCGAACATCGGGAAGAAGCAAGCCATGGTGACTGGATACGGCGTGCCTTCCCCGCCACTACGACTCAACGGCGAGGATATAAAATGGCCTCCCCAGGTGAAATACATGGGTGCTATCATCGATCGCGGCCTCACGGTGAAGCAGCATTGTACGCATGCAATCAACCATCAACCATTGAATCTGACATAAGTAAAACCTCGTGACCCGTCAATAGAAGCAGACTCCCCAGATGCCATCTTGCAACTTTCGTTGGGTTTACCTAGTAAATACACCCTATTCGCTTCTGACATCGGACGTTCGCTTATCGCCCACCCCGCAGCAGCAAAATAGTGTTTACGAAAACTAAAACGTTGACACTCGAAATGTACCAAATTTAAAAATTAGGGTAGGACTGGTTACATAACCTATGTGTTCCAGCTACGCCTTATCATTGTGACGGGACAGCTGACGGTGAAATCCACAGATTTGGCTAGCTCTCATTTAAATTTCACCTTTTTGGCGGTGTCCTTTATTCAAACGTGTGCACGTTTACTGCTTTATCTTGAATTTAACATCTTAGCCCAATATAGGTACCTACCATTATTTACTAACGGCCATACCCAGGGAACTCAATTTGTATAGAGTTTGAATACTTTTAAAACGGCACGGAGGCTGCGCGGCGGCGCGGCGTGACCAGTGCGCGGTAGCGATACAAGAGAACAGGCACTTCTAAATTTTCCAATTCTGTGGTAAAATTACATTTTCTTGGGATTCTGTGCGGTGATGCGTAATTTTAATAACATGAAATCCCTATTTTTTCCTACGATGATGTTAAAATTTATTCGACTGGGCCTAGACTATTTGTGGCATTATGATACCATATTTCAAGGATTTGTTTTGAATCTTTTCATTCTTTTTATATTGGTATCAGATTGAGAGTTCCAAACAGTCGTTACATATTTGAGATGGCTTCTTATTATTTCTAGGGGCAGTGGCATGAAGGGCAAATCTTTCGATTTCCCGATGTGAGGAAAAAACTTAATAATGCCAATTTTTTCTTCGCATCGAAAAAACGATTCCTACCATGGTTTAATACGAGATTTAGATATGAGAAAAGAATCGATTATTCAATTATACAAATTAGCCACTATAGCTGTCTTGATTATGGCATCATTCTGGAGCTGTCAAGCAGCTGTCATGAGAAGGGTTGGTAGGAACTTTTCCGAATGTCAGTCAATTGCCATTTTGTACGGCAAAAAATTACAATGACACAAATTATAACGTGCCGTGGTCATTACCGACCTGCGAGTAAGATAGGACGGGAGTGGCAAGCGAAAGTTATTGGTATGGCGGGACCGCAGCTACTTTTTATTGAAAACACCGTACATACGAATGATAACATGGTATGATATCTCTCATAATGTTGTACCGTGAACGATATTACGTCATCGTTACACGACTAACCCCTTGGCCCTAATTGGGTTGACAGCGATCATGAATATATTCGTGCAAACACCTGGTCCGAATCAGTATTCGCGAATACTCTAATATTTGCGATTACAAATATGACCGCTTGTGAGCGTGCTAATGGTGCTAACAGAATAAATTCAAACCAGTGTCTGAAGTTTTTAAAAAAACAAAGAGCATTGAATCTTCAACAATGAACAATTTGCAAGGTGGTTAACTGTTTACTAACATTATTTGACAGTTAGAGTGACGATGAAGGTGATTTTGATAAGTTGATATACCAGTAATTTGGCAAACAAGCAAAATCGTCGAACGAAAATGGAGAGAGCGCGCATTTCTGCAGTTTTGCACACGGTTACGTCGTTTCTGCAACTAAAGGGCTAGCGAAAGTGGTGACGCGTTTTATTTTATATTATGTCTCATCTACTTTCAGTGTCAAAATAAAAATTTGCCGCGCGATCTATGGTTGCCGCTGACAGCTCTCACAGTTTCATCCTGAGCACCATAAGCATTTGAACGATGACGTCATTGACACGTCATACCTCACAATTGTTTTTTACAATACAATACAAACATTGTTTTTCGTATACAGGTGCTAGAGCGTTCCGTAGCGTGTGTCAGTTTAACTGTTGACGGTTCAAAACAGCGGCTAAATTATCATTCCGCTCAACGGGGGACCAGGGGGCTACTCATGAACCGAACACGAAAAATTCACAAAACGAGAAGCTGTCATTCTCTATACGGGAAAATACTACTTTTATTCAATATGGCGGAAGACAGCTAGGTAATCGTTGTGAGAACTTGTCGTGTTCGCCACAGACCATATGTATAATATCCTGCAGGTGTATTCAGAGTGGGCGGACTTACTTTAATCCGCTAATCTCGTGCTAAGTTTTGACTGGTGCTCTCTGAATACGACTTGGATTTTTTAAACTACGTTGTAGTTTTTTTGCGCATTTCATCGCATGCAGCAGTAGCCAAGTTCGGTCGTTCTTGACGAGACACTTCTGTGCGGCAATGATGACCGCATGCATTATTACGGCAATCCGAAATTCGACTTGCGGCAACGTTCGTTGGTTTTGGCTGGGCTGGTTTTCTTTCTCTGTTGTCGAGCTTTGGGATGGGAAAAATGGGGATGAAATCAATGTTTTTTTTTCCTAAATTAATCCAAGGCAAGAAACGAATTACGTAAAAGATGTGATGGCGAATACCATGTGGAAAGAAAGGAAACGATAGTTGCTATAATGATAACATAGGGGTGGATATCGGATAAACATGGATACTTCACCGGTTGCTTGTCGGGAGATATTTGACGAGAATAGCCAGCCTTCACAAGAGGGTAAGTGGTGATAGCTCTGTAATTACCAAATACGAATGCTATTCTACCTTGCAATTGTTTGGGCGCAGCAAGGCCTCAGGCCGTGGCCCCCGTTGCCAGGGAGCTGTGCCTGTGAGGCAAGATACTCTTGTCGTTCTTGTAAATAATTATTACTATTTTTTCATATTGTTTCTTGAAAGGAAATGGATACTATACGAGCGAGTAATGATTGGGAGGTCCAACTGTAGATTTATAAATATTAGTTTGTCATCTGGTTTTGTATTATTACTGCAGGTTAATAATATAATGAGTCTGGCCACAAACGGGTAGTACTGATGTAGCTGCCCAGTCAGTAGCAGAAATGCTCACATGAAATTGCAGCAATATCCAAGCCAAGATTTTGTTCAGGGGAGGCAAGGGAAAACAAATTTCAAACAGCGGTGTATTTATTTATTGTGTGTAAAATTTAATAAATCTTGGAATGTAGTGTTTTCACAAGAAAACATTAGATGTTTCTTTTGAGCCAAGTCTTACTTAATGGCAAAATGTATTTTATTACTACTCCCTAATGAGCTAACGCTCGTACGTAACCATAGCGGTAAAAAAAATCCAATACATTTATGTTTCTGGACATGGTTGGGTCCAGAAACATAAATCTATCATAAAATCTACTTACTGTGCATTAACCCTACCACCTATTGAGTAAGTTACAATTTTACTTGAAATCCTAACCAAAAATGACTTCCTTGCACTTGCATCTTGCACTTGAATTACAGTGGGACCACTTCTCATCTTTTTAGTGCCGGAAACCACACAGCACTTGGTTTTTTAACGTGTTTGTTTCTATCTAATGTCATCAACCTTACCTTTTTAGGGTTCCGTACCCAAAGGGTGCCAACGGAACCTCAGCTGTCCGTCCGTCCGTCCGTCCGTCTGTCACAGGGCTGTATCTCAGTAACCGTAATAGATAGACAGCTGAAATTTTCATAGAGTGTGTATTTATTTTGCCGCTATAACAACAAATAGGTAAGATTAAAAAATAATTAAAATTAAAGGGGGCCCCCATACAAAAAACGTGATTTTTTTGGATTAATTCTTTTATGATGGTACGGAACCCTTCGTGGGCGAGTCCGACTCGCACTTGACCGGTTTTTTTGATGGCTGTGCTGCAGAGATCACGGACTATGCACACCAGATTGGCATCGACCCAGCTAGCGAGGGTCACCTGCTGCCACTCGCTAAAGATGGTCTCATGCAGGCTCTGCCTCCACCGTGGAAGGCCTAGTGAGTTCTATTCTATCATTACATTAGCCAGCGAGCATGGAAGTTACTTTTACATAAATAATCAGTACCGCTGGCGAGTAAGTTCGCTTACGAATTTGCTTACTAAATATTTTCTCGACTTCCGACGATACATACGCATATGTAAGTATATGTCAGAACTGCACAGGATGCTATTTAGTGCAACAAACATTTGATGTTGTTTGTCCCGAATTCTTAACTGACTACAGTTGAACTATTTCCAATTGCTCGTAACTACACAGTTACTACGTTGCTGCCATGCGATCTCTCTCAGTATCGATCGCTGCTTCCATGCTCGCTGGTACTAGCCGACCATTACTTTTAGACGTATGGCATTAGTGTTGAATATGTATTGTAGGTAATCTGTGGGATTAGTTCTCGCAGAACACTGCGTCAAAATGTTAATGTTGAGGAGAACTCTACGCACAAATGCATTTCAAGAAAGTAGCATGCCTGAAAGTAAATTATACTGTTTTGTACTTAGCAAGTACACCTTTTTTTCTAACGGGTGTTATATGTACGTTGAATCGTCTCTGAATGGTCTGGTGGGACTATCTATGGCCAACAAGCCTTAAGACAAGATAAACAATATCAATAAACCGCATAGTGAATGCCTGTGGTTTGTTTTTGATATTTAGGATTTTGATGATTCCTTTGTATTTATGATGTAAATTACTCAATGTATGAAATAAATTATATTTGGCCCACGTAGCCTCGACGAGAAGCTGAAAACGCACTACTACTACAACCGGGAGACGGGTGTCACACAGTGGGAGCACCCGCTGGACCGCGTGTACCGCACGCTGGTGGTGCGCGCCCGAGCCGCCTCCGACCGGGACCTCTCTGTACACACCGACACTTGCGCCTCCGTGCAGGTAACTACGTGAACTCGATATTGCTGATTTTTTGACCTTTCAAATGTTCGACTATGTTAAAATCTATTTAACGGATGTTCGGAATCCATGTAAAACTGTACGTGCCCTCCCCCCACTATGTGTTAGGTTTAAGCCTACCGTGTAAGTACCATCGCATTGGATGAATAGATGGTCGAAACGGCAATAAAAATCCATCCAGTTCAATGTAGCCGTGCTCTAAAGAACGGCCCGTAAGCTATGCTCCCCATACAAACGTAGTTTACTAATCATTTGGAAACCGCTATTCCAATTAAATTGATATTTAATATCTAATATCAGGTAACAAATATCTGTGTCTGCATGCTTTTGTTTTTTTGAAAAATCCAAGCAGAATGAAATGAAAGCAAAAAGAAAATCTTCATACGAATTTTGTTTTCTCTGTGGTTTGACCCAGAATACATTTACTGAAAAAACAAAGGCATGCAGACACAGATATTTGTAGCCTAATATTAGATACCAAATATCAAGTAAGTTGGAACAGTGGTTTTCAAATTATTAGTAAACTACGTTTGTATGGGAGGCGAAATTTTCTGATGCTTACGGGCCGACCTTAAAGGGAAGGCATGGCACCTAATTCCTCCGGGAATACAATGTGTTGGACTAATCTCATGACTATTAACCAGTTACATAAAAAAAACTTTGTCTGTCTCTATGGAACCTGCTCTCACGGGATTAGCTCAACTTCAGTTCAAAATTAATTTAGTCGAAACTGCCCACTTGATAGCTCATGTTAATTTTGGGCAGGTAATCTTACCCCCGTTGCTTGCCCAATGGTATTTGTGGCAGGCATGCCGCATGAGACCAAACCCTTCGATTTAGCGATTTTCTATCGATGAATTTCACCTTCGAACCATATTTTCTTTCATTCTAGACAAATCGATCTGACATTCTATGTGTTTTAAAACACTTAGCCCCTATTGCACGAAGAGACGTTCGAGTTAATCAATGTTGAAATACGTCACTTTTAGTGAACCACATATAGTTGCTTCCATACTGTCCATACAAAGTGACATATTTAATCATACGTTGACGTTGATTTTGATTTGTTGTACTTTCATCCGCTCGGCCCTAAGAAACTACGGGACTTTTTCAGGAACTTCTCACCTTCGAAGAAAACTCAAAGAACGTTGAGAAGGTGGAAGTGAAAGCCGACAGCCCCGAGGAAGAGTTCTCCACCGACAGCAATGATAGCAAATCTGACCTCAAATTCAAGTCCGACTCACAACTGAAGCGACCCCCCGTGCCTCCGCAACGTCCCAACATCCTCACGCCTCTAAACAGCAGGCCAATGAGCGCGTTAAATCCGCTGATTGGCATCAACGAAAGGAAGCTAAGCGATCTCCGGGCATCCCCGCTAAGACGAAGCATGGACGGCTCGTTTCCTTTGAAGACAGGATTGAAGGAGAAGGGAAATTCAGAATTTGCCCTTCATGGTGCGAAGGGTAAGGCGTTCGAGAGGCCCCCGCTGTTCAAGCAGCATTCGGAGATAATAGACCTGAGTATAAAGCTCGGGGAGAGGTCAGATGATGTCGGATTTGGGCTGATGCAGACCCGATCAGACAAGGGCATATCTATTACTGGTGAGTATATTATATACCTTCCATAGGGGATAGTTTAACGTTTTTATTTTCACTACTAAATGTAGAGACCAAAGACCCGGGAACATATGCATAATAATCGACCTGGTCTATGAGCTCATCAATATAACCTACTGTTTAGTAAATTTGAATCGCAATAAAACAGTGACGCATGCAAATTTGTTCACCTGAACAAACTTTCATAAATGTAATATTAGTAGGATTAAGAATTTACAAAAGGGAATTGAATGGGTGGTGCTTTTGCGCAGGCGCAGGCTCCATGTTCCTGAAGCGGGCCGGCTCTCAGCTGCCGAGCACGCAGACGGAGCGGCCGCCGGCGGGGGAGGCGCGGGGCGAGGCGCCGCGCGGCATCCTCCGCGAGGTGGCCGACGCGCCCGAGCGCAGCGACCGGCCCGAGGCGAGCCTCGACGAGGACCGGAAGAGCGTCAGGTGAATAAAGGCTCATTTACATTTGATAATTTATTATACTTTTTAAGCACAGTTTAAAATAATAATAAGATAGCCTAAACAAGGGCGAGTCTGGCTCGACGTCTGGCTTTATTTTTGACCCTTTCATTTTGATTTGTTTTTGCGGTGTTGAAGCGGCAACAGAAATACACACAATGTGAAAATTTCAGCTGTCTAACTATTACTGTTTTTGAGACACAGCCCTGTGACAGACAGACGGACGGAAGAACGGACGGACGGACAGCGGAGGCTTAGTAATAGTGTTCCGTTGGCAAACGGACAGCATTTGCCCACTCTCCTATAAAATAAAATAAAATATATTCTGCACAATTGTCGCGTGTCCTTGGCGCCTTGTAAGCTGCAGTACTGAACTTTCTGTACATGAAATGAAGGAAGTACCTTTTGATATTTTTTCTATTTGACACTTTGTACTATTCTTAAGTACTTTAACGAAATGGATATTTAAAACGAAAAATCACTACAACTAATGTTGTCGCTTCTTAGGTCATATTACTTAGCAGTTAGCTATATTGGTCTTTTTCATGTCGGTCACTTCTGCTCACTTCAGGTTCAATCTGGACCAGAAAGAGACAGATATCCCGCAAGAGTTCTCTCTCAGTCCCAGCTCCAACAGCTCTTCAGACCAGCAGGATCGACAGAGCAGCATCATCTCCAACGTCGGATCCGCCCGGACCCTTGAAGGGCCCACTCTCTCGGGCCCCTCCGACAAACCCTACGAGGGGACCATCTCTGGCCCCTCGGACCTTGGACCGAATGTCCCGAGAGCCGATGTGGCTGCGAGGATATCCAACGAGAACCTCGCCGAGCTGCCACCGAGACCGGCGAGGAATCTCAAGCTGGCCCCGCTCGGGCGGGGGTCGGCCGGGGACGTCAGGAAGAGCGAGTGGGGGAGGGAGCCACCGTTGAGGCCTAAAAGTTGGTCGAGACAAGACTCCTCGGGTTAGTTTAATTTATTTTTAAAGTTTATGTTTCGATTGATGGGGCCACTTAAAAATTCAAACAAATACCTATCCATGTCTGCTAGTCAAGAATAATGTGTCGAGAACTTTAAAAACGGCTGAATCCGAAGAGTGTACTAATAGGCCCATACAGATCAGCATACATCTTTCTTTTTTTCTGCAGAGATATACATTACTTTATGCATACAGAATTTCCCACCGCAGAGTTAAAAAGTTAGAAGAGAGTGATACACTTTGAAGACTCCAGATATGGCCTAGAGCAGCGTTTCCCAAACAGTTTTTTCCCATCACCCAGTTATTTTGATGCTTCACTTTCTAGACCAACTAACAAGTTTAATACCTTTTCTCGTGCGTAAAATAAAACACTTGAATATCTACTAATTTGGTAAAGTCTTATTTCAGCTTATATCCGCACGAAGTTTGCCGAGCAAGCGCTGCATGCACACGTAGTGATAAAACAAATGGGAGTATTTATGTGTTCATAGGACTTTTAAGGATCAATTTATTTCGCGGGCAGAGAGTATGGAGATTCTTCCCGTCGTGTCAAAATTAGTTAGGAATACTATACTTACCCTAGTGTGGCCTCTACTGCGATTTGTGACCCTGTATTTTTTATTTCATGGCCTGGTACCGTGTCGCAACCCACTATCTGAGGAACGCTGGCCTAGAGAGCAAATTATTATTATTATTAAAACACTAGCAACTTAAAGCTGATGTGTGCATATCACTAATATTTGATCCAACTTTTTCGAGTGCACTGTCCTTGTTTAATGTCTTTGTTTATTATTTAAATAATCCTCAAATCTGTTTTTAGAACTATTCAGATCTATTCAAACAGATTCAGCATTGATATCTTCTTGTGGCAGTCGATTCCATGGTTCCACAACTCAGTTGTGCAGAAAATTTGTCCTTGAGTTGGCTAAAGATCGGGTTAATCTCAAGCTGTGTCAGATGTTCTTAGCGAACATTTCTTAAAGTTTTGGTGTGTGAAAAATTTGGGTATTAGATATGTTCTGAATTACTACGGAATGACTAAAAAAATGTCGTTTCCCATTTAGATCAAGAAGACAAGCCGGAATCGGTGTCTGCATCGTCGGACCGCTCGGAGCGGCGAGACGTGAACCCACCACCTCCGGGCAAGCGACTCCTGCGGCCGCCCGCCGCGGACTTCATCAAGCCGAACCTGTTCCAGAAGCAGTTCGATAAGATCGCGGACATCATCAAGCCCATGTCGCTCGACACGGACAGCGAGTCAGAGGTGAAGAGTCGACCCAGGTATGTACTTACTGGGCATGGGTTCCTTACACAGGGCTTATAGTGACAATCCATTAATCCCCTCAACAATCCCTTTTTTTATGAAGGTCCGTAAAAGTACCATAAGTTTGGTACCAATGTTCAATGCTATTAGCAATATTGTCAAAGACAAAATATGTTAATTGTGTTTATCCAGTCTGCTGATTGAATCTGTATGTTTCAGATCTCCTATGATTCCTCAGAAAAACAAGATATCAATAAATCTGATGGAGAGCATCGAATCGGAAACTTCAATTGATTCTCCCGACAAGGAATTCGCCAACTTGGACCTCAATGATATAAGCGAACCAATCCAACCCAAACTGGAATTAGATAAGCCAAAACCTAAATTAACTTTAAAGTTAAGCGACGCTAAAGTACCCAGTCCGGTGAATTCTCCTACTGTGAGAGTCAACCAGGACAAGAAATTGAGAATACAGCAAATGGAAGCAAACGTGGAAGCCGAATTGAGGAAGCTAAAGGAAGAATTGGAGATGAGAAAGGCAATAGAGGATCAAAGACTGAGGCAGGGAATGGAAGAATTCCTGAAGAAGATGAAAGATGAAATAAGCAGGGAACAGCAAGTTGAGACTGATAAGTTAAAAATTAGGCTTAGGGAGCAACATGAGAACCATAAGATAGAAATCGAAAAGGTATTTATTTGTTGGCTTGATTATTTTTATTTTATTTAGGTATTTACAATTTAATAATAAAATTGTGTTACCCATTCAAACATCATACAAGAGACCGTTTCAACTCGTTTTCCCCTCTAGCCTATGGTGTCGCCTTCATAAAATTTTTATTTTCCCGCTCTCAGTTATAATTTTTAACCAACAAACGTTTTGCCATCTAAATTATTCATAACATACTCATGTTACTATTTACAACCAAATATAAGATTTGAATATTCAATTAACACACAAAACATTACGCGAATCAGGTAATTTAAAATTGCAACTTTCATATTAATCCTCACCTCAGAGATCTTTTTCTTAACCTGGTATCACTCAGTTATCGGTCGCATTCTGTTGCATGAGAGCGAGAGGGATCTAAATAGGAAAATCATGTTTGCTAGAAAGGGCGCGCACTTGTCTGAGAGAACACCATCCTCCGTCGAACGCGATACACACACACTCACACCACAAATGCATGACTGACAGAGACCTATAGTGAAGTACTTCATAGAATATACGTATGCTAGAAAGAGATACCGGCTTTTCCGATAGTTTTGTCGTTCAATGTCGGATATCACGATAACGACACCACGCCGTACGCCATACTGCCACACATATCACCATAATATAACGCCATTTGATAAAATTTCGATAGCAAACCTGTGATATGTGATTCCGTCTTGGCTTTCCCGTAATCGTTTTTACATGTTTACACTACAAACGACGGCATAATTCTTCCTTTCTTCTACCATAGATCAGCACCTATACAATCGGCAAACACGCGTGAACGCCGTGACGGGTGTATCGAAACTGACAGCTCAGGTACTCTAAATTGTTCGAATTAGAGTACCTGACTTGACACGCAGGGGAAAGCTCAGAACGGATCTAAATGTTTTACTTTATATCGATGGTGTTACCATTATTAGGAAGCAGGAAGGACGAAGGACAGCATGCTCATTCATAATTCATGAATTTGTAGCATATTCATTACTTAATTTATTTTGTGTTTTAATCCTCTTAAAAACCTCGCAATAAATACTCAATTGTGTATAATTATTAGGTTATTAGTTTAAAGTAATTTATAATTGAAGACTTTTCACATTGTAAGTTTTTGTTACCTCGTAGTTCTTAGTTCTTTGCCTTAGACCGTTCTACCAATGTATGTTTGGCAGTAGCATTTAGGTATGAAATCATAATTGTGTTATATCATTAATGTGCATGAAAAAAAAAAAGACAAAAAAAAACATAACTTAAAAACCAATGAAGTTTCTTTGCGGGTTCTTCTTCACTGAGTTGTTCGAATCCGCAGATCAATCAAATTGTGAATCATTGACATGACTTAGTGAAGTTTGACTACCAGAAGTTGAATAAATAAATTAAATGAAATCGCTATAATTCCTTCTATCATCTGTGAAACTATTGCATCAACAAGTAAATGCCCGCCTCTTTAATCCATAACATTCTAGACTTTTTACAGAACCTCTATATTGAGCAGTCAAATTGCAGCAGTGTGAACCAAAAGCTCCATACAAACAGATTAGTGGCGCCATTTGTTGACCGCCATTCTGTGAACAATAGCTATTACAAGCATTTGCGCGATTCCATCGCAGGTGGTGTTGCTCGTAACCGTATGTACTACATTTTCAGGCAATATCGAACGCCCAAGAGCAGCACAGGCTGAGCCTCCAGCACATCACGGACAACATGCAGCTGAAGCTGGTGGCGGAGCGCGAGGACACGGTCCGAGAGGTGCGCGAGCGGCTGAGACGGGAAACGGACGACGCCATCGCCGCTCTGCACCGGCAGCACGCCGACAACGTGCAGCGGATCCGTGACGAGAAAGCTGAAGAACTGAATCAAGTGAAGAAGAAAACGGAGCAAGGCAAGTAATGGCGGCTTGTAGCTCTACTTGCGAGGCCTTTTTCATGCTTTACTTTGAGTTTGATAAGTGTGCTAATACATTGCTTGTACAGTACCAGGTACCCTACTACAAACGCTATCGAGTACGCGCTATCGAGAAGGCGATATCGCCAGTCAAGAATATTGTATGCGTTTGACAATTGGCATCGAAAGCGCTCTCGGTACCATCTGTCAAATCGCCTTCTCGATAGCGCTTACTCGACAGCGTTCGTAGTAGGAGGCCTGGCAGTAAATAATGCACATTGGACGTTGGAAGGAGACAATCGGCTAGTTTCGGCTTTGTAGAGAGTTAATTACTGTCATTCATTACTTGTGTACTACGTGTGAGAGAGATAACGCTTTTTAAAGCTGAAACTTGCCGATTGTCTCCTTCCAACGTTCGATGTGCATTAATTTCTCTTTTTTAGTTTACATAGCACAAGGTATTCTAGAGAAATAGCTATACTTTAAAAAATATGTTATTTTTACCACAAAACTTGGGGATGGCTTTCGCATATTTAGGGTGATCATGCATGTGAAAGTCATCCTAATTTTATTAATATTTATTAATACTAGGTGTATGTATTGAACTTTGGGAATTAAAAATATATCACATCATCTAACATTCAGATAACGCTCGGGCGCTACATGAGCTTCGAGAGTCCCTTTCGGCGAGCGTCGAGGCGGAACGCACACGTCAACTCGCCGACAACCGACGAGCAATCGACAAGTTGCGTGCTGACCACGACGCTCTCTGCGATGAGATCAAGAATGACTACCGAAGTGAGGTAAATGCTTAAAATTTGTAAGTATCAATGGAAAAATTACCAAATGACAAACCCGGCAAAGTTTTTTGTAGGTTCTTCTTCGCCAGAAGTAATCGAACCTACAGAAATAGAAAAAAAAAACGAATGTAATGGAAAATAATGGACGAAATAAAGAAACTGGAACTGAATAAAAGGGTTTCACAATTGTTATTTTTACTTAAGGTGGCCCAACCCGCTCAACTCCCCAAACAAGGGAAAGAAGATCACGCCCATATTTCTTGTCAGAGATCCCAAATTTTGCTCAATATAGCTTTATTTGATCGAACTAGATGTCTGATGACCGTTGGCATTGTATAATTGTGTTTGGTTTCTAAGGCTGAGATAAATAGTCGAAACAGAAACTAAGACTAACGAAAAGTAGTACTTTGTGACGTCACTTTGACACATTTTGGTATGGACGAAATCTCAAAGTAATGCAAATTGACGTCACAAAGTACTACTTTTCGTTAGTCTTAGTTTCTGATACGACTATTTATCTCAGCCTAGGTTATAAGGTCCGAAAGTTCGAATTTTTCGCGCGTTTTATACAATAACTTTGGAGGTGGATTACGCAATGATAAAGTAAGAACATCTTAAAAAGATTAGTCATCAGACATAGCTTATTTAATCAAGATTTATAATCTATTTGGTTTTTGTTAGATTTTTGACTACAGCGGTCGTGGTTTACTTTAAGCTATAAGTTGTTATGTAATTAAAATTTTCGTAAATCTTACCAAATCATACACTATGCACATTGTCTTTTTTGTGGACATGTTGCGTCTTCCTCATCACGGAGCCTGTATTTTTCTTTGAAACAGAGAAGGTCCCAGAGCGCAACAGCGTGGTTTTGTACCGTGCCCGCGAATGAGTTAGTCCCGCCGGGTTGGGCCACCTTAAAGCCACAATCTAGGCACTCAGGTTCGTTTCAAGCACAATCGGGTTTCCCAATTAAACCCTATTAAGTTGGTGTGATGAATTTTTTATTATATTTAATGATTGTTGCCTGGTATTTTTTTATTGTAGATATTGCTGCTAAATATGAAATTTAATATTCATTGTCATGTGTGTCATATTTTTTAAGATATGTATTTCTTTAGGCGTGTTTGGGAAAACAGCAGAGTGTATGGTTAATTTGCAACAAGGCTGTGTGCACTGATATAACACGTAACTAATTTGAACATAGAATACATCCCCTCCGTGGTGCCGCCGTATGTTGGTCGTTTGACTTAGTTCAAATGTGTTGCATGAATAATTCTGTTTTGATTCATGCCAAAGAAGAATAATTTTCTTACCTGCATACATAAATACACACAACTTTTTTCATCAAGACTGTATGTCACTGTTCAGTTTCCTTACCGAATGAATGTGTTACAGGTGGAATTGCTCCGTAGCCAGCACAGCTGCCACTTGGCGGAGCTGCGCTCGCGGCTGGCGGGCGAGCGCGAGACTGAGCGGCGGCGCAGGGCGGAGGGCGCGGGCGACGAGAAGCGCCACCTGGAGGACAAGTACCGCTGCCTCAAGGAGAAGTACGCTCGGCTGAAAAGCGACGTTGAGGTGGGTCCCTAGTGGCGAGTTGCTCCGTAGCCGGTTCGTCTACCACCTAGCAGAGAAGCGCTCGCGGCTAGCGGCGCAGCGCGTAGCTCCACAATGACAAGTACTGCTGTCTCAAAGATAAGTGCGCTCGGCAGAGGAGCGACCTCGAAGTGGGTTCCTAGTGGCGAATTTCTCCATAGCCGGTACGTCTACCACCTGGCGGAGATGCGCTCAGTACGGTGGAGACGTGACACTCAGTTACCGAGGTTCTCGATTTGCTCAGCTCGGGCACTTTCGTCAATTGTCTACCAGCCAGAACGATTGCATTCCTTAGGATATTCAGGATGTCCTTGGGAAACGGTCTAACAAAAAACATGTTCAATAGGGAACGGTTGCCTTAACGGGCAAGTATTGACTGAATTTTACGATAACAGTAAAGAATGGTTGTGTACTTAAGAGAGCTACCTAAGACCGTAGCCCATACCTATGACAGGCGGCTGGATATTGATGGGATATTTCGATGAATTGCTGTAACAAAGATAACCTGTACCCGAAGTCCCAGTTGTCACCTAAATTGGCGTTACGGCAAACCGATCGACTGGCGGTTTCAAATGTATAGAGAAATTGAAGCGCGCGCGCAGTGAGCGTTAAGCGAACTAATATTTGCGAGTCCGAGCTTGATTTGACAGCATATTCAACGTTGCCGTGAATACGTTGACGTTGTCGTTTACGTCCACTCCGCGTTTTCATACAAATCGGAAGTCCAAATTTGACTTTGACAGCTTGAAGAAGTAAAACCAAAGAATATCTAGTAAAATCTTGTATTGAGTTTGACGTTTTTACGGAAAACGCCAGTTGATCGGTTTGTTGTAAACGCCAATTTAGGTGAGAACTCAGACTGACCACTCTGATAGGCAGGTAGAATATCACTTTGATATGTGGTGGTGTGCCATTAGCCGTAAGCGTTAGAAGAAACCCTTAACCGTTATAAGATTTCATGGGAGTAAATCAGAGATGGTCGTTGCGAAGGAATGCAAATATGGTAATATGCTTACCCAGCAGAATCTACTGCGGAAATATATTAGCAATGCCTGACACACCGCTTCAATTATCAATGCACGGGTGCCGATAACTTAAATATGAACTTGTCTTGTGTGAAGCTCGGAGTATGATAGCAACCGCTAAAAGCAATGTAACACAATAGAAACAAAAGAAACAACAATTAATTGAGTAAACTACTTGGAAATGGGAATTAGGTGTGGCGCTGGCAAATGGATTTTATACACAATTGGTTTCCGCGTTTCAGACTACCGAATTGATAATGATGTCTTATTTTTGGTTGCTGGATGTTACAGACTTGTGCATTTCAGTCTTCACCGATGTTAAAAATGAGACTTAATTTATAAATCTTTTTTTTTTTTCAGAAATCAATTGAACGACGTAAGAAGCGGAGAGAGCAAAGTATGACAACAGGTTCTGAGACAGAAAAATCAAATTCGCACAAAGCAGCCCAGGCATTAGAAAAGTAAGTAAAATCCCAAATGAAGAAAAAAACATGTATTAGCATTCATTAACAATTCACTGCAAATGCTGCTGCTCTTCTATTTTCACTGAATCCTGTCACTGAATCCTGGAAATAATGTTTAAATTTCAGATCGAAGGAATTAAACGAACCTTCGACTGTTATGTCATCAAAGTCTGAACCAGTTGTTGGTGTTCGGGCCATGAACAATAATCCCGTGATATCTTACCAAAACGACAATGATAAAAAGTCACCCGACAACAACAATGCCAATCAATCAGAAGCTAAAGATAGACTTTCCAAAATGCATCTGACTGTAAGTTCTAAAAATGGAAATGTTTCGGACTTATCCTCAGACCAGTCTCACAGCAAATCACCAATGATTCGAGACAAATCACCCATTGGAAAACTATTAAGTAGAGAAAATGACAAATACAAAAATAGTACTGACAATGAATTGAGTATTGGGCTTAACGATACGTCGCTCAGTCAAAGCGAAAGTCAAACTATTTCTAAAAGCAAAAACAAATTGACGGTTGCTTTTAGCAGTGACATTGATAAGAGCGTGCCCAAGAAAGAAAGCAAGAATGTTAAAAAAGTACATGCACAGGTGCATGTGGAGAAAGGTTGGTCCTAGTTGACATCCTTGTGGGATGAGAAATTTTTTTCGAAGTTGTATTGGGATTTTTTTGTGTTTCATTGAGCTTCAAAGTTATTTTTATGCTGGCAGGTGTGTTTTGGTTAAGTTCTTTTGCATGTTTTCGATTAATAATGCATTTTGCATGCCATAGAAATGTATTATTAGCTTAAATTTGTTTTATACAATACAATTTAATCTTAGTAATTACTCAATTTTCGTGAACTCTCTTTGATTCCAATTTAGTAATTTTACGGTCAACAGTCAATTAGTACCTAACATATTTTTATGAAAAGCGTTGCCAGTGCAACCACTTTGTAATAAGTTTTAAATTTTCAGCGGCTACTGACTATCATGACTCTTCAGATACAGGAAACAGTACTGAAAGAAAAACTAAGGAATCATCAACTCACGGTAAGAGAAGGCCTTTTCTTTAGATTTTTTTTTTTAAAACATATAGTCATGTATTTATGTACATGGAAATTATTTTCAGGTCGTAGCAGAAAGAAATCATTTACGAGATTGAAATCAGCTTCAACATCACGCTTGAACTATTCTCCAAAGTATGTACATCTCTTATGTAAATCGTCAGCCATAATCACAAGTTATATCCAAACGCTTTGATATTTTTTCTTCACATATTGTTCATTTTTATTATCCACTAGCTGAAGTACCCGGCTCCGCTCGGGTCAATGTCATCTTGGACTGATGTCGGGCTGAATTATTTCCTGGATATTGTATTCCCCATAAAAACTTTCATGCCCTATTTCACCCCATTTGAGATTATTTTTTGCCACAAAAGGTAGCCTATCTCCTTCTCTATGTGCAGAAATCTCTATGCTATGCTGCCGTCATAAGAATGTGTTTCGATCGCTACTCCCGTCCTCCATGCTCGCTGGATTGATTGTAATGCTGATGTAATCTTTAAAACAACCAATGTTCAGTTTCGTTACTCAGCCACTGACAATGTTGTTATATTTCCATGGCCGCAGACGCAGCGAGCGGTCGTGCAGCCCAGTTGAGAACTTACGTCAACAGCTCCGCAAGCTCGAGGATTTGGAGGATCAATTCCCTGACCTCACACTGAATGTGGACCAGACCGGGTACCGGCTGAGATATCCCTTTGCCGACCTGGGTGAGGATTTGGTTACATCTCTGAAGCCACTCTGTTTGCTTGGTCGTATGCCTGCAGGGCGGTGTTCTTGCTTCGGGCGTGTTTCCGTACTGAGACAGTAATTCCTAAATGGTACCCGTCAAGAAATTCTTGTCAAGAAGTTACATCAACCAGCCGAGCTCTTCCACTCAGCGCAGCGGTCTTGTTGGACTACTTCACACTTCCTGGCCTTTTCCTGTGTTTCGAAGGGAACTGGAGTCGTATGTTATTTACCCCTGGATAATCCAAGATAACGTGAGTGGCTATCTCTTCCTCCTCCGTGCGAACTCTGCAGAGGTAGGTGTCAGTGACACCTGGAGCAAATAGATGTTTTTTTCATTAACCTTTGGAGCGCGAACGACGCAGCATCGGCGTCCTGTACCGCGCTCCCGAATCGAATAAAAATCTATATCTAAGACACTGATCAAGGTATCTTCAAAATAATAACTGTTCCATGTAGCTAGATAGTGCCTCCATTTATTTACGTTACTTATGTAGTCGTTTGGTTCAAATATAAAATAATAAAAATCATATAACATTGACTTTAGATTTTTTTTAAATATTTTGTGATGTTACTCGAGGTTTAGGGTAAAAAAGATAAAGTTATGAAACAAATTTGTTTTTTATTTCGTAGTTTATGATAGCTGCTATAACATTGTGTCAAAAACGAATGACCCCGCCTTACAAAAAAATATTATAATTTGGTTCCAAACATCGCGAACAAAAGCGACACTTATTGTTTTTCAAAATAATATTTTAGAATTTATTATAAATTATTTACGATATTATCTCAGTTGAATTTATTTTTAATTTATTGAATAATGATGGAAGAATATTTACATAAAATTTTTGTAAAGAAAAAGTTTACATAACATTTTCAGTAAAGGAAAAACCCGAAAAATCTCTCTACATTACTAACAGTCTAATTAGAATCTAATCTAATTAGAATCGAGTTAGATTTGATATCATCATAAACTGTTATATATACACAATTTTTTTGTGTAAGATAATGTTATAATATGTAATCAAAAACATTTTATTTTGAACATTCAAATTCGGCTATAAAATTGCACTCAGCGCACTCATACATGCAAACGCTCCACTTGAACACACGTCGGTGAGCGCGCGCTCTATCTATAGATAGGTGGGCGCGCGCGTTCTATCTATATAGGTAGGCACTTACTCAGCTGCGTGACGAAGGTCGAATCTTGTTGCTGGAGTAGAAGCAGGCTTCCGTGACACGAAGCATTGGTGACATGGTCTTTGAAATAAAACACGTAAATATAAGTTCATAGAAACATAGCAGCACAAGTATATTTTTTAACATTTTGTAAAAGTGAAACCTAAAATGAATAGAAATTCGAATTAGCGACGGATGGTCAAAAAAAACACCTAATGATTATATCTGAAGTAGAGTTTGTGCGTTGTCTGTCCGTCCGTCTGTCAGACACCTCCTCCTATTATTGAAGTTACAAAATTTACAATGTATGACGAAAACAAGTTTTGACATGACAGGTAGGTAGATCAGGTCGGGCCATCTAGTTTGAGGGGTCGCATGATGAGTCTAAGACCAGAGTTTCCCAAGATATGAGGAAAAAAAATTTTGAAGTTGTTTGACATGCATGGCAATTGCTCCCGTGCATGTCGCAAGTATATTTTAGGCATCTTTTGTGTCCACACACCACCCGTTAGCATGAGAACAGATGCGACATGCACGGCAGAATTCGCCGAAATGTAATACAGCATGCACGGCAATTGACCCAGTGTGACTAGTAACCAAAAACCGGCCAAGTGCGAGCCGGACTCGCACACGAAGGGTTCCGAACCATCGTAAAAGATTTAACATAACAAAATCACGTTTTTTGTATGGGAGCCCCCTTTAATTTAAATTATTTTTAAATTTTACCTATTTGTTGTTATAGCGGCAAAATAAATACACACTCTGTGAAAATTTCAGCTGTCTATCTGTTACGGTTACTGAGATACAGCCATGTGACAGACGGACGGACGGACAGAAGGACGGACGGACAGACGGATGGACGGACGGACAGCGGAGGATTAGTAATAGGGTTCCGTTTTCACCCTTTGGGTACGGAACCCTAACAAGAATACTATGTAACCGAAACAAATAGTACATATTTTTAATTCTTTTCTATTACCAGATGCGTCTTGCCCTATGAAAAAGTATGCAGATGATGCAATGGGATTACTTATTAGATATACCAAACGATTTCAAAGCAACAAAATTTGGTATTATAACTCCACGCTCACGAAGTTCCTGAGATCTCGACAAATGACTTGAATCACACTTGACCAACGGCCAGCGGGCGGCCGAGCGGCCGAGCGGCCGACACCAATACACTCACAATGTTTATACTACAAAATATGATTTTCTAGATTTTCGGTCTTTTTGCCATTTTTATGTAAGAAAACATATCAAGTGTGATACATCACCGGATTCTACACAAAATTTGCCACAATCCGGACTAATTACATTCAAGCAAACGTAATTTTTTGTGAACAAATTTTATAAACAAATGTGATAAATCTTTGAAATCTGAACATGCCAAAAAACATTTGATTTTTTTGCTGCCTACAGAAATTGCAAAAACCTATAACCACTGCATTGATAGATAGCTGAATATATTACAATTTCATTGATATAAAAAAAATTACAATACTTACGTAATATTTTCGTCACTCATCCTTTTCAGCCGGCACAGAACCACGCGCGCAAACGTACCTCGGTCGACTGGCCGGCGAGAAGAGCCGCGCGGATTTCAAAAAAATATTTTGTTTTACGAAGTTGCAGCTATTGGGTCGTGGTTTAGCCAATCAAAAGCGTCCTACACTCCTCTATCCATTTGAAAAAGCCAATCATAGACCAGTAAATCTATGCCCACACAAAAAATCGCCAATCAGCGCAGATAGCGGGAGCGCGGCAGAGGACGCCTATGAGGCGTCGTTCGCGCTTTACGGGTTAAACAATTAATTCCCTGTAAGAAGACCAAGTGGCATGCGGTCAATATCGCAATTTGCCGTATTGCAAAAGAAGAAGAAAGAAACTGTAAAGAAATCCGGCGGCGCATCGCATGCCACACAGTCAAAACATTAGAAAACCCACCAATACGTCTGCGACTATGTTTGCATGTGCCATGTACCCTTAAGTTGGCTTTGGCCTGGACTGCATGATCGGAATATAACCAGACGGGCTTAATTTCTGCCCTTGTTGGGAACTCTGGAATCAGTGAGTGCGTGTGGCGGGGCCCATATACGTGCGTCCGGTTTTATTCCGATCATGTGGTCCAGGCCTCATTAGTTTTTGAAAATTGGAGACAGCAGGTCTCATAGTAGGCACGCTAGATGGCATATCTCCTTCCTTTATGAACCGAGGTCTGCACCGATACCTTCAGGACAGTCAGTCAGTCAGTCACGTACGGAATCACTGCTTTCCGCCGACACACTTGATGTCGTCGTCCCACCTGGCGGGTAGGTTTCCGACACTCAGTTTTCCTGTCCACGGCCGCCAGGGTTGGACAGGGTTACTCCAACGGTCGTCGTCTATTTGGCTGACGTGACCAACTGCCATTTGAGCTTGAGGTGTTCTATATCGACTACTTTGGTACGTCGGCGGATTGCCTCACTACGCACCATATCGTGTAGCGATATTCCCAGCATGGTTTGTTCCATTGCTCGCTGCTCCATTGCTACATCGAGGTACAGTCAATCAAAGGTTAAAGGATACACTTCCGGTTAAACGTAAAAATGAATGGTGTTTAAATACAACCTCTGATTCAATTTTGTTAGGGTTTTGTTTACTCAGTAGCTAGTAGACATCCTCAACTATGTTTGAATCTATACTAAACACTATGATTGTTTCCAAAAGTAAAAATATTTCGACTGTTCATCTTTTCATTCAACCGGATGTGTATCTTAAACTCTTTGTTCGACTGTATTTCGGACATCAGGACGGAATCAATCCGGCGACTGTCTGCGGCTACTGTAGGTGTAAAGTGGCGCGCAGGTGTGGTGGGGCGCGGCGTGCCGGAGCTCGAGTTCGTGGCGCACCGGGCGCTCGTAGAGCGCGAGGGAGTCCGCCGAGCGCGCGCCTCGCTCCGACGCAGGCGCGCCGCGCTGCGTGACCGGAGACGCCGGCTGCACGCGGCCGCCGACGTGCATCCCGAAGAGAGTTGGCAGGTGATATTGCAATTTGCGGTGACGGTCTTGTTCTCGCAGCCCGCGTGTTTTTATTTTATTTAAATGGTCAAGTGCAGTTCATTTCGATAGAATAAAATCTTAGCTTCTTAGAGAATGTTATTTGAGCTCTATTTCAAATAGAAAACATCAAAATAGTTGGATATGTATGTGTCCGACGGCACAGAATATATATAGGATTACAGTAGTTCAACTCCATACAAAGCCCCTATTTCTTACACCTGTACAGGTAAATTTTGCTTGTATGGGATCTAAGCTAGTTTCGCAGTGCGTAACTGTCGGGAATGGTCCTTCGAGGTCATCTCTTTAAAAATAACAGAACCAGCAGTGGTCTGCCAATATTTTAAGTGTTTAAGTGACAACCCCGACACTCGATGGAGGGAAAGTATTTAACTCAAAATCGCCTGAGTTGAGCTACTGCTGTGGCCCCGGTCCCACCGGTATATATCCCTTGTACCGACGGTATTGCAATGGTACCCTAATTTAGGACATATTTGTACATCAACATATTAGTTTAAATACAATGAATTTCTTTATTGCACTGCTCACACTGCGCCACATTTCGACAAACTGTATCCAAAATTAAGAAAGCCTGATTGAATTCCAAATATTTAGTTTGCACATATGTGGATTACGAAACAGTAAATAAATTATACTAAATTTTCGCTTTTTTCGTCATTTTACGAATATTACTAAAACTAACGAACCGATCACACATCTGCCAGACTCAAAAAATCGCTGCTGCATCATCTACAACCAAACCACTACTTTGAATGGTAGCTCCGTAGGATTTATTGTTGTGATCAAGAAATTGAGAGAATGCCGTGCACACATGCGAAAACAGTTGGGATATTCCATCCATAAGCGAGTGTCTCCAGTAGAACATTCAATAAGTAAAAGCTTTTGGCTATAACATCACCAATATAATCATGACCACCCGTAAGTCCTTTGATTTGTCATGAACCATTCGTGCCGTGAGTTAGCTGAAAGTAATTGGAATGAAAGTAATAGTAATTGGAATATAATTGGTAATGGGAACCTGCTGATGTTGCATCTAAAATAAGATATCTTTGCGCAGTTTGCTCATCTATGTCCTAACATTGATTACCCTCCAACATATTTGTGACATATAAATGAAAAGAATCCCTATCCTATCTCTTATCACGTTGCATCTGCTAGTTTTTGTGGTAATTGATCAAAATAGTTGTAAGGGAAGCTTGGTATGTCCCTGAATTCTGAATAGTACTTAGTGAAATAGATTTTTAAATGTCTAAACTTCTGTCAAAATACACAAATTCTAAAGAACAGCCACTGCTTTACTACCCCAGGGACATTCAAAATCTCTGACGGTTTTAGGAAGAGAGAGACCTGACCGACCTTGAGGTTTCCCTCCACCGGACTCGAGCGATGCTCGGGGAGAAAGTGATACGGTTGCGTCACATTGAAACCACTCTGAGAACAATGACCAACGCTAGTAGTGACGATAACTCGCCAGAAAAGGTCGAAAGGCGCGACAGAATCATTAGGAAGGAGGAAAAGGTGACACTTGACACTATGCATGACATCCATGTTGCTGGATTAAGGATGATCCGAACTATTGCTGCATTCTGGATGATACTTTACAAGTGTTCACTTTTCAACACATTTAAACATATCATGATTTAAAATAGCTTTCAAGACTACATGTCGATGTCATTGAGATAGCCAGTCTATTTTCAATTGTATGAAATGTTGTCGAGTTTCTTGAAGACGATTTCACAGTCATTCACTAGTCTGATATTTTTATAGTGTGAGTGGAGTGGTGATTTCAATAAACGAAAAATATATAAATATCTGATCTTTGGTTACACAATGATATGTTTGAATGTTAGGCCGGGAGACTGTTGCAATGAACCCTACATCATATTTTTATTAAAAAATCTTTGTTGGGAAATATGCCTTTGAATAGCTTAAAATAACAAGGCTTGGTACAATCTGCACGGTGAAGGCAAAAGGAACAGTTTTTACCCCCTGTTTTACCTTATTAAATTATTCAACTCTAAATTAAGTAGTAAAATATACCGTTAAGTAGTAAAAAAAGTAAAGCCCAAAAAAGTTGGCACACATGTCCTTCGAAATCTTGAAGATCAATAGATCTAGGTTCTATGAGACAGGTACGATATGGCATTGGTAACTTTGGAAAATTTGATGAAGTAAAACTGGTCGCAACAGACCAATCTTTTTCACATTCAAAATGTACTGTCCCGACAAAGTAGATTTGGTTTTTACAATTATGAGTTAAGGTTTATTGCAGCGACTGTCCCGACTATGTGAAAACAATTTTTGTTATTTTGTCATTGGCATCTTCTAGAATGAGTTTCAATATTGGGATTACCTTATGTAAAGCTTTGTTGCTTGTTGATTTCACATTAATGTGTGCAGCTCGTTAACAGTTTCAGTTGCATTTTCGTCTCAAGTTTTGGATGCAATCAGTTGTCTCTGATATAAATACACTTTAAATGCACACTGAATTTTTCCTTCGACCTTTCCAAATCACCTTAACCTAACTTTTCTCAAACACAGACATATTTTAAGTAGAGCTATACATTTGTATATTTTGGCTAAAAATATTTTGTCTTCTTTGCAGCTTTAAACGTCTTTATTATCATGTATTCTTAATCACCCATAGAATCTACTTGATCTAACATTGAGTACTAAGAATGTGACAATAGCTGTCTATTTCTTTAACATAATCATCATAGATACGTCTAGGTTATAGAGACGTTTTTGCTTAATTATATCAAGTAGATTGACATATTTAATTAACTTCTGCTCTTCCTTTCGCTTGCTTGCGCCCGATCAGATTATAACCCACCTTACATTTTCCAGCAAGACACGACACTCAGCGATGTATCGTCACAGAGTTCTGGATTCAGCAGCACAGAGGCGCAGAGTGACAACATGCGACATGTGATAAAGGTTGGTGTTCTAGAAATTATCTCTGGTGATAACACCGCCTATTGCATATTTATTTATAGAAAAGCAATAAATAAACATTTAATTTCATGAAGCGCGAAGTGAGCGGTGCTGCCATCTACGAGCAGTCCACGGAGATCATAAACAGCCTGGAAAACCTTAACACCGAAATAAGAGACATCTGGCAAGTCCTAAATTTGCAGCAACGGCAAAATATCGCTAAAGGTAAGTCCCTGCACTTAGTGGAATCTTTCATCTGTCGGATACACACTAGCGCTGGGTCATTCTGGGTGCACCCCATTCTGAGAACCTGCTTCCTCTGCTTTAATTACTCCTTTGGACACTCCTTATTATCTTACTGACTCCTATTCACATTCCCACTCATTAAGTTATGTCGATTCCATCTTATTATAGTAATTCCAGCCAGCTGAATAGTCATTCCACACTGCATAATAGTCATATCCAGAGGAGAACCTTACCCAAATTATTAGGTTAAGTAATTTATTTATAATTTAAGACTTCACATTGTGGGTGGTTGTTTCCTCGTAGTTCTTAGTTCTTTGCCTAAGACCGTTCTACCAATGTAAGTTTGGCAGCAGCATTTAGATATGAAATCATATTTGTGTTATATCATTTATGTGGACGAAAAAAAATACAAAAAAACAACATAATTTATAGACCATTGAAGTTTCTTTGCGGGTTCTTCTTCTCTGGTTGATCTTAAGACTTCTGAGCTTTGTCGGAGTACCCACCGTTCCGGTATAGCCATTCCGGAGTTAAATTATAGCTACTCGGAGGTGAACCATCGCTATTACACACAATGTTTTATTCTTTATTGTTCCCTTATGCTGAACCAATTCAAAGCAATTGACATCAAATTTTTGTAATTTGATTCAATTAATAAAAAAATCTAAACAGAACTTAACTGAATAACGTTGCCATTGGTTAAAACCAACTTATTTATACATTTCTCCATTGCAGCGATTCCCCCAGGTCAGGTCCTATACAGCGACCTGAACTACCCATTACTGGGCATGTCTGGCATTACTTCCCACCAACGGATGGCCACCCCTCCATTGCCTGGCATGTCTACGATCCCCATAGCGACTGGAGTCAACCCTGTGGAAGCCATGGGCCCCATGGGAGGAGGAAACGCACCTACTCCGCATAACATACCGACTTTGGCGGATCGGCTGCACACCTACAGGCAGTTGACCAATGCCAGGCCCCCGGGATTGGCCACCGTGGTGACTAGTTCTAGTGTAAGTGTGTTCTCAACCTTGGATATGTGATTTAATATGTTGAAAGGAGTGCTTGAGCGGCTTGTAGATCAGGGACGCGGGGACTTGTCTGCCATGCTAGAAATAAAGGGGTCGATCCCACAACTTTAAGCGCGGCATATGGCGTACGCCAGGACCTCTTAAAGTGCCCGACGACGCCCATGGAATTTTGAAATTTCAGGGGGGCTGCGAAATTTATGTCCACACCAGGGCCAGCCTCACGGGTTGAAAACGATCACCCACCTAGAACCTAACCATGCTCAAAGTTGCTTCACCCAGCTTATCGAAGGCTTCTTGCCACTGGGCTACCGAGACTGAGGTTGTTAGGGTTCCATACCTAAAGGGTGCCAGCGGAACCCTATTACTAAGCCTCCGCTGTCCGTCCGTCCGTCTGTCGGTCTGTCCGTCCGTCCGTCCGTCCGTCCGTCTATCTGTCTCAGGGCTGTATCTCATGAACCGTAATAGACAGCTAAAATTCGGAAAAACGGAACCCTTCACGTGCGAGTCCGACTCGCATTTGGCCTGTTTTTTTTTGTTCTGGCCCGCCAATTATACCTGCATTGCTGTTCATATGATTCCACACATTTTTCAGACCGCAGTCCCCGGCGGCGTTGCCACAAGCCTGGTGGAGCGAACCAAAGACCTTCGAGACTGGCTCAAGCAACAGGCTTCACTGTAAGGACACCACACAGATTATTCATGCGTGCGCCCATACGTAGCGCATTCATATAAACTCATCGGAAAATTCAGGGCAGTCTTATCAATAATTCTGCAATGCTTTTATGATTTGTTAACCAAACACAAACCACAAATCACTTCCCTATGCATATTGTGAGGAAAAGCTGGCTGCCTTATCTATTTTAGGTTTTGGACGTTGTAAAATACATATTGGTTTAAGTAACTTACAGTAGTATTTAGAGTGAGCAGACTAACTTTAACACGGAATTATCGTCGGACTAAATAGCACATTTCTATGGCTAGTCCGGAGCTAGTTCGCGTACAAAATTTTGACAGTTCACTCAGTACGACTGTTTGGTTTTCTTCTATTTTCCAATAATAAGTCTCGTCACATCACACTTTGCTTGAGGGTTTCATTCTTGTATTTATACATAGGTATTAGTAAACTTTACAAATCGCTCAAATAAATTTTGTTTTGAATTTTCCAAATTCATTAAAGTCTCACTAATCCGGAACTTTAGTACATCGGTATGTTGAGTAGACCGGCACTTTACGCCCCCCTCCCATCCTCATTCCTCAGCTTGAGCGAAAGCTTGCTCACATACCTCTGTTAAGGACGTGATATAATCTAATTGTATTCAGTTCCATAAGGGCGTAAGTGAAACCATATTTTATTATCTTATTTTTAAATTATAGATGAAAGATCCATTGATGGTCTAGGTATATTTGGAACCTACAATGGTAAACTTTTTTTATAAAATATTATGAATATATGTCTAATTTGAGAACACAAAGCACCAACCACTTACAGTTTTATCTTTAAATTATAGCTAGACCTCAAGATTCATATCAACTTTTAGCATTATCGAAATTCATCGTTGGTATCTATAAAAATAATTAAATGTTGTTTTACTTACATCCTTATCAAACTAAAACGTAATCGTTTCTCATCACGCCCTTAAGCATGTACCTTCTGCTATGCAAGTAATTTGTGATGAAAATATCGTAAGTATTTTGGCTTGATAAGACAAAAATTTACCTTGAAGTTGCCTATACAATTCAGTTATCCTAACATTCCAATTATGCCGGGTTAGTGAGACTCTACCTTATATTAATTATCAATAATATATTTATTCATATAATATTTTTCTTGTGATATGATTGAAACAATCTGTTTGACTGTTTTATAATATAGTTAAACATAGTCGTTAAGGTAGTGAAAGAACACAAACCCCCCCAAAACAGAGGGTCCGATGTCTAAAAATAAATACATCAATGTTAAGTACTTAAATTATGATCTCAACTTGCATTTATGTATTAATTTAGGTTTGTTTTAAAAAAATGTTCGCACAGTATTTGTAGATATTTAGATGCACATTCAATGTGTTTTGGATATTGTTGGTATGTATTTTTCTTGATATTAGTGTCAGGAGTGTGGCGTTGAGGTACCGAGGGCCAATTGGAAAAGTGTAAAGTTGACGTAAGCTTTAAGAACTGATGTATGGATTTGGCGTGGACTGTGTAATTGGAACGTTTATCTTATGTGAAATTCTAGTCTCAAAATGTATAATAGGGTGTTAATAAAATGTGAATGCTGTTTTTATAAATGGTTCTTAGTTTTGTTAAATTGACAGTTGATCATAGCTGATTCGATTGAATATACATTTTTAGAAGGTAGATGGTGTAACCTTAAGTTAATCCTAGCGTTTTATAGGAATTTTCCTTGTCGTGATTGTGGTTTGATTAAACAGTTGAGGCAGTGAAAATTGATCCTGTTTTATGCAGAGGTTTGTTCAGTACATATTGTGTGATTATATGTATACAGAGAAGCAACATTTCGAATTGAATGGAAAGACATTCTCAAACTACACAAAATTATAAGCACTAGTTTAACTTATATCAATTCTAGCAAAAGAAAAAACATAAAATTATAGTGGAACATTAATGTATTTATATCACAAATTATTTGAGTAAAAATTGTTGCTACATTATGGTGCAGCCAAGATTGGTTTAAACTATAAATCCCCTATTTTTGTCAAGTGGCAATAAAAATACTGTCATTGTTTATTCGTCCCATTATCCAATATGCTACCATAATATGATGTTTGGCAAGACACACCTTAATGGCACTTGGACAATATCTTTTATATACTGGATGTATTAACCCTTTGCCATGTCTAGTAAGAACTACCAATTTTTAATAAATATACATATTGACATTTTTAGGTATGTAAGGTAATAAATAATCTTAAAAATATATGCCCTTTCACACTAAACATATGAGATTGGTTGTTCTAGATGCAAAATTGACTATATTTTGACATTGTGTTATCGCTGTGAAAATTGTTTAATAACCATCACTTAATCTTGATGACTCTACATGATTGCTTGGACCATTATTATATTTTTTCAATAGTGTTTAAATTTAAATTATCTTATATATATATCTTAAAAATATTTAAATTAAAATATTGTTTCAGTTCATACAATATTATATGCCCATTTCAGGTAATACCAACAATTATGAAACACCGTGCATAAACCATTTATGTTAAAGTTTTGAATCCAGAAAATCATGTCTGCTATGAGTTTGAGTTTTAGCATACAAATAATTTTTATATCTTATCCACCGTATGCTGATATGTAAAAGATTTTGAGCTTTTTTATTTTGTAATTTATAACAATAATTTCCCTAGCACATAAGAATGTTTCCGTCGATCCTCGTCTCTAAGTCAATGTCAATATATATTTGATAGTATTAGAAATACATTATCAATGAAGCACTTCAAAATAATAGCATAATATGATAAGTGCCTAGATTTATCATATATTTAGAAGTCTGATCTATTAACTGATGCCAAAGAAACTGTGCAAAAAAACGTGGAAAAAAATCAAATTGTGTTTTATCAGAAATGTTCAACTGTTGATTACTATTGCCACAGTTTAAACAAACCTAGAGCCGAGTGTGCAAAACCTACACCTTCTCGAAGTAGTACAAGCAAACCACTACAGCGATTTCATCCAGTTGACTAAAATGCTGCATTTAATGTAATTATCTATTTAAATTTAACACTGTTTACTATGTTTACTAAGTTGTGCACTTCCTGGCTTCGAAAGGTCACTACCCGCTGCAATGTTTCCATGGTTTCTTGGGTACTAATAATACCTACTCAATGGCCCTGAAAACATGGTCTTCTACCGAATGGCTTGCCACATGTCTGTGAGTCGCCCATACAATAGAAAAGACACACAATCAACTGACAAGGCCAAAGCTGTTTCATGCAAAATGTACTGTAATTTTCTATTTTACTTAAAAACTACTCTGAATTGTAAGTAGTTGAAAAATTATAATGAAATTACTTTGAAATAATCCGTACTTCCATACTAATATTACAAATGTAAAAGCAACTCTGTCTGTCCGTCTGTTACGTTTTCACACCTAAACTGCTGAACAAATTTCGATGAAATTTAGTATAGAGATAGTCTGGACGTTGGAAAGGACATACGCTGACATACGGCAAAGGCTACCTTTTGTAGCAGTCCAAAACGACATTGACCTAAGCGGAACCGCGTACCTCAGCTAGTAATGTTATAAAGATAAGAAATATTTACGCTCAAGAGGTCAGCTTTATATGACAGATAAATGTGTGCTTAATTTCACCTTTTCACCTAACAATCTATAAATGTTTTCCATGTTTTTAAACATAAAATACAAGTATGGATATTTAAGTATTTTTTTACTTTGGAAATTTGCTCGGCGTAGTGTTTTGTCGATGCCCAGAAGCATAAGTATATATTAAATGATTAAAATACATATATAAATCATTGCGTGTACCTACTTTTCTAGTCCTGTGCTAGTTTAGTGCTAGAGTAAGACTGAATATTTGTGATTTCGTATCTTACCATTTGTGTACTGTAGGGCCTTATTTATATATCTGCATAATTTGATGTAGAAGTAAACTGTCAATGAAATGTGCAAATCAATTGCTAAATATTTTAGTTTTTGAAGAAAATTCAAGCTTCACAATGTATGTATATCATTCCGAGTTATATAAGTGAATTTCGTTACAAATGCGAGCTATTCCATGCTTCGGAACCCATGTAAAACTGTAGGTCCGCTTCCCCTACTAAGTAGGGTTAAGCTCGCCCGAGTTGGTACCACCGCATTGGATGAAACTATGGGTGAAGCGGTAATGATTTTTTTTCCGTGTTTTCTCCATCCAGTTCAATGTAGCCGTGCTTACAAAGGGAAGGCCCTGGCATGACACCTATATGGTGTATTAGACTAATATCATAACGGAAGTTGTGTGGTATAAGCCATCTATGTCGGGTTCAATAAAAAAATAATTTGTAAAGAACTGACAAGATAATTTTTTTTTTTTTTCAAAGTTTGCTTGATCATTTTCTGTTATGCTCAGGCCTTAGAACTGTTTTGATTTTGGTCTTATGGACTTTATTAATGTTTTGACGATTTTTTGTTTTCTCACTTATCTAAGTAGTCTCACTCTGTAAAGACATTATTATATGAGTCCTTTTGTTTCTATATATAATGCTCCATGCATTCGGACAATACAACACATGTTTTAATAGTACTTACTCGCTAGCACGATATTTGGGAGAATAGACCATGCATAAATCTAAATAATATGTACAACATGTATATTTTTTTCTTAAAAATAATTACTTTAGTCGATTGAAAGGTTATTAGGTACCTAATGGGATTCGAAAAGGTCAACATTTTATCGACTAATTAGCAGTGGTTTGGCAATCCCTGAAATTTAAATTTGTACTATTGAGTTGACGCATGTTTACGGCTAAAATTTCCATTTATCAACTTTAATAGTGGTGCAAATCTTGCCTCTGCTGAAGAACTGACGAGCATTTCGAACCACCTTAACATTCCAGTTCATACATTCATTTCAGGTACCACGAAATGATGTAAAATTTTCTATTTCTTTTCTGGCGTTGTTATTTTAAGGTTCACTATTTAAGAAATGTTATAAATATGTTCTTATCGATTGCAACATTGTTTAGTTGTATTTTGCTGTTCTCAAAAAATGTTATATACCTATACAAAATATGTAGTTATATGCGACTCAGAATTACGTACAGTTACAGGTACTTATTAAAGTAATAATTTATTCCTTATAAAGGAGCATTAAACAATAGAAATACCTATATGGTCTTTTTACAATTTTCTTTCCTTTCTACCACCTTCCATTAAGGATGTTCCGACCCATACAATGTTTTTTTTACACAGAACACAAAAAGTATTGCACTTTAAGGCACGAATTCGTCAAAAATATTAAATATAGCGATAGTAGTTACAGCGAAAACATATTCACAATCTCAGGTTTAATGGTTTCGTTGTAATTGCCGATTTGAAGTTTTCCACCGTTAGATGGCGCTGTTAAATAAAAATCGTATTTAAATAAATTGTAACAAAACCAATAATCCTGAAATTGTGAAATTGTTTTCGCTGCAAGTAATATGACTATATTGAACATTTATTATTAATTCTTGGCTTAAAGTGCAATACTTTTTGCGTTATGTGTGCAAACAACTTTATATGGGTCGGAACAGCCTTAACCTTTAACTATGCTCCGTTCACCAATAATGATTATTATGCGTAATTGACCTATGTAGGAACAAAGATATTTGGGCGGTGGCGGTAAAGGCGACGGGACGAGGTATCAAAACTAAACCGAAAAACATATTTACAAGATATTTAAATTAAATCAGGAATTTAAGTACTCAATTTTTTTTGGGAACTGTTTGGGACCCCAATCCCCTTCCTGCTTGGCACATTTGGATGCGGTTGTCACTGAATATTTATTTATTTTCAAAGGGCTGAGCCGTGAACGAAGCATTGATGCTGAGGAGAGTCATAGATATTACTTTTACTTGGATAAGCTAAGACATAAAATGTATGGAACGAATGTCGAATTTCGACAAATGTCGGAAGATATACTTTGGCTAAGCCAACCACGAGTCAGGTCTATGAATCTTAGCATGAGAATGACAGACAAAAGTTTGAATACCGAAAACAGAACTGACCTCAATATCATAAACCACCATATCTACGCGCAGAAGGATTCTAAAATTGAAACAAAAATGTATGAAATAAAATAATGGTAATAGTTTGGTGTCTTCATTATTTTATTATTAACTACACATTATAAAATAAGTATCACTAATTTCCACCTGCCGCAAAGGAAATTGCTTTAGAAATAATTTTCTATTGCGACAAGAGGACTTAAAAGTGCTCGAATTTTTGAAACCTTTTGTCACCTCGTCATAATGAAGAAGACTCCTGCGAACACGACTGCTCCTTTAGAGGATAAGATGAAACCTGAAATGTCACCTTTCAGTTATAACTAGTTCTAAGTTCTATGTTAGGCTAGATACACTGTAACTTTGCTATTACTGATGTATGTATTATGTAATGTAAGTAATGTATATGTATATATTAATGCAATGTAATGTATATGTATATTTAACGTAACTGTTTACACAGTTACGTTAAATTAAATACATACACTCGAAAAACAATACCCTTCTTCGGGCGCAGTCAGGTAAATAGAAAAAGAGAAATTCCCTTTTACTCCAAGGTGCACGTCAATATGAGAGAAAGGGATATTACTATTGTCTCTATGCGTAACGACGTGACTTTTGACGTGAATTCCAATGTATATTTTTACACAATCCGTTTATGAACTTGCATATTCTAGCGCACCGAGAGATAATTCAGTCAATCATTGATATTTTTACTGGTAAGTTTAAATACTCACCGCTGCTTTTATCGTGTAGTTGGCTAGCTAGGACGGGGCGCTCTGCTACTAGCACGCTAGCTTTTATTTGCGACAGTTGCCGCTTGTATGCAAAGTGCTCCGAGTGACATTCCACCTGCATAGGAAAAGTAAAATTATTTACATACCAACCGGTGAGCCATCATCGACTACATATATATCAGAATAATCATCGAATACTAAAAAAAATGGTGTCCCTTCTATGGTCATAAACACTACCAGTGGTATTCAGAGAGGACCTGTCAAAACTTAGTACGAGATTAGCACCGGACTAACCATACAAAACCGGTTTAGTCAGGTATGCAAAGTGCTCCGAGTGACATTCCACCTGCATAGGAAAAGTAAAATTATTTACATACCAACCGGTGAGCCATCATCGACTACATATATATCAGAATAATCATCGAATACTAAAAAAAATGGTGTCCCTTCTATGGTCATAAACACTACCAGTGGTATTCAGAGAGGACCTGTCAAAACTTAGTACGAGATTAGCACCGGACTAACCATACAAAACCGGTTTAGTCAGACCTTAAAACGCGTATTAAAGTTAGTCCGCCCACTCTGAATACAGCCGTAACGCCTGGTTCGGCGCACGAATCACGGTCTTGCAGTAGCTACTATGTTTGTTTCGCAATAACATGACAAGAAACTTTCAGCTGTATTCAGAGTGGGCGGACTAACACTAATACGCCGTACTAAACCGGTTTTTGTATGGTTAGTCCGGTGCTAATCTCTTACTAAGTTTTGACAGGTGCTTTCTGTTTATGTTGAATCAACCCATTTTTGTTATTATTTCAATGAACTAAAAGCCTTTCATTACTAAATGCAAGCCCAAAACTTTTTACAAAGCTTCCGTTATGTAAAAGGAATGGAAAGGAGGGTCTTGGCCGTGCGATACGGCCCCGTTACTGAGGGTGAGGGAAGGGGTCGAATCACGGAGTCGAACATTTGAGAATTATACGTTATGTAATTTGTGGACACCCCCATAGACGATTTCGAACATTCGAAGATCATGTAGCAACCTGCTTGGCCTCATCAGGGCTGATCCGCACGGCGAGGGTGCTCCATGAGGTGTAGAGGCCATCGGGCTCCCTCCTGGTGTGAAGCTCCGAATTAGTCTGTAACGTGAAATAGTAGTCTTTCCTGATGTGTGTATGTATATGCATATTTCTTTGGCATACTCTGGAGGCTAAACGGCTTGATGGATTTTAGCTTGAGAGGTGTCGTTAGATTCGTCCTAATTGTAAGAGTGACACTGATTATGTTTCTCTCATTCATGATCTCTCATATGTTTCTAAATCAAATCATGTAGTTATCACGTATTAAGAAAGTTTGAGAAATTTAATTTTACAATTTACGGTCGGGTTAATTTTTTTATTTTTCAACCTATTTATCATTTGATGATTCTGTACGGGGCAATCTTATTGACTAAATAACCTAAATGGACTAGTTACATTTGTTTCCTAATTATGATTTTAAAGGGTCGCCTTCATAAAGTCCAAAAAGCATAAGGTCCAAAACCCAGAACATCCAAAAGTATGTATTTTTTCATATATTTATAAATGCAAATATTATAATCTAACCTAACCTAACCTAACCTAATTGAAAAAGTTCCGTATTCATTAGTGTTTTGGACGCTATTGGTTTTGGACCTTGTGCTTTTGGACTTTATGATGCGTCCCCATTTTAAATTCTCTGTTATTCCATTTAAAAAAACTGTCTTAGATTAGAGCGAAGAACCGTGAAAGGATAGAAAAGATAACATAAATAAATTATATTGCGGAAGCTAGTCACCGGCTGATCGTTGACGAACCAGGTGAGTTGCGCCGCGGGGAGGGACGGCTGGGCGCTGCAGTTGAGCTGCACATCGGTGTCTGGCAACACCGTCGGGGGGAGTCCCGTGATGCGGGGACCGCTGGACGGCAGCGCTGGTGACATTCACGGGCAAGATCAGTACCTACTTTAAACTAATGTGCCTCGAAGAATTCATGACTTCATTTGATGTTTACAATTCACTGCAGTGGCGGACTTACACATTTGCCGCCAGTAGGCTAATTCAATTTTGCCGACCCTACCGACCTCTATACTTCGATATATAACCTGTAATTGTATGATATGTGATGATTCGTTTTTAGGGTTCCGTACCCAAAGGGTGCCAACGGAACCCTATTACTAAGCCTCCGCTGTCCGTCCGTCCATCCGTCCGTCCGGCCGTCCGTCCTTCCGTCCGTCCGTCCGTCCGTCCGTCCGTCCGTCCGTCCGTCTGTCCGTCCGTCTGTCACAGGGCTGTATCTCATGAACCGTCATAGGCAGGCAGCTGAAATTTTCACAGAGTGCGTATTTATTTTGCCGCTATAAAAACAAATAGGTACAATTAAATTTAAATTAAAATTAAAGGGGGGGGGGGCATACAAAATACGTGATTTTTTGGTGTTAAATCTTGTACGATGGTACGGAACCCTTCGTGTGCCAATCCGACTCGCACTTGACCGGTTTTTTATTACACAACCTCTCTCCCGTAATTAGTATGATTGTGAACTAGGAGATCAATGTGTCTGTTGCTAGATTATTTGTACAACACAACGATTTAAATAAGATTGCATAATAAATAGTTTTTTTAGTATATTTCTGAGCTAGTAAAAGCTCAATCATGTTCAAAAAATAAAGTAAATTAAGGTTAGCCTTAAAACTATTTACACAATCATGTATATTCGGTAAATATAATAAAAAAAAATATTGCGCTTACTTACAGCAAACAATACTTATATTCAATCATCTGGTAACATTCCAACTGATAATGCCTATGAAATTTAATTAATGAAGTTATCAAAATTTGACGATTCAGCGATTTTCTATTCGCAAATCATGAATTATATCTTCGTATGAAATATTGTTAGTTATTTTTCACTCTATGTATGCACAAAAGAGCTAAGACGTTTAGCTTTTATTAGCTTAAGGTAGATTTTACATAATTTTTCACCCGTTATTTTCCAGAAAAAATTATATCGCCCGAATAGTTTATCGTTGATGTACACAGAGCCATGCGACCTGCTATATTTACGTTTGGATGAATATTTTTCAAATTCTGCTTTCACAGGAACGATATCTTCTTACTACAACTACTTACTACTTTTCAATGATATAGAATCTGGTTTCACCAAAATTCTTACAGAAGAAAGGTAGCATTGGAAGTGTATGCATTCTTGAAATAAGTCAGTCTCTAAATCACTAGCATACATTTCTTCCAATAACAGAGCTTTTTTCGAAAGGGTCGATGATGACGATTCACTCATTTGGGTCAAAAATTAAATCTTTTAATTGTAAATGTGCTTTTCCAATTCGAAAACGAGGATTCGATTTCGATTTCGAGGATCCGAAGGAATTAGGTGATGTTGAATTACAGAAATAATAAAATGCTTAGTTGAGTGCGATGTTATGCACTGGCGCCCTGTGCCTCTAGCAAGGCACCAAAGTCGCTCTTTCCGGCCGGTGCTTTCGACTTGGGAAGCAAAATTGGGCCCAAAATTTGCCGCCCCTAAAATCTGCCGCCCTAGGCTCCAGCCTACTTAGCCTGCTGGTAAATCCGCCACTGATCACTGAAATGTGATGTCACAATGCCAGGATTTGGCAGAGCTCACTTGGATTTCTGAAAGACTAGGCAATCGCAATATCGCCATTTTCGATAGCACACCAAGAGGCAAAAACGTCCAGCCCGCCAGTGTTTTCGCACCGCAACGCATCACGGTCACCTCTGAATGCGTGCTAGGTAAGCTAACTTACCGCGCACCGCAACGCTAAGGTTGGCGCTGGTGGTGCGGAAGCGAGACCCCT
Organism: Incurvaria masculella; assembly: GCA_946894095.1. Lineage (NCBI taxonomy): Eukaryota > Metazoa > Arthropoda > Insecta > Lepidoptera > Incurvariidae > Incurvaria > Incurvaria masculella. The sequence continues at coordinate 12,720,422 of OX335643.1, forward strand.
TCACCTACGACTCGCAGGTGGCTACAAGTACAGGGTCACCTCTGAATGCGTGCTAGGCAAGCGAACTTACCGCGCACCGCAACGCTCCGGTTGGCGCTGGTGGTGCGGAAGCGAGACCCCTTCACCTACAACTCGCAGGGGGCTACAAGTACAGGGTCACCTCTGAATGCGTGCTAGGTAAGCGAACTTACCGCGCACCGCAACGCTCCGGTTCGCGCTGGTGGTGCGGAAGCGAGACCCCTTCACCTACAACTCGCAGGGGGCTACAAGTACAGGGTCACCTCTGAATGCGTGCTAGGTAAGCGAACTTACCGCGCACCGCAACGCTCCGGTTGGCGCTGGTGGTGCGGAATCGAGACCCCTTCACCTACAACTCGCTGGCGGCTACAAGTACAGGTCACCTCTGAATGCGTGCTAGGTAAGCGAACTTACCGCGCACCGCAACGCTCCGGTTGTCGCTGGCGATGCGGAAGTGAGGACCCTCCCCCGACACCTCGCACGCGTACGTAGCCTGCTCGAGCCGAGGGTACACGGACAGCTCCACCGTGCATTCCGTCGCGTGACAATCGCTGCGCTGCCCGAAGATGCCGTCTACAGGGTGGGCGATGTATCTTGCATGCTGGAATTTTGTATTCATGTGGCATTTTTATACATGTGGTATTTTAAAACAGAACTTTATATTTGTACCGACAGCAGAGACATCTTTTATGAGTTGGCATTGCTGTTAAAATGTTTGGTCGTCTTAAAATCTTAGGTAGTCTAAACCGTTGCTGTATTTGAAAACCACTGAAGAGAAAGAGAGAAGACTGGGCATGCGCTCTCAATATTATAACTGCTATATGGTCAAAACGACCATATACTTGTATAGGAATCTGGCGGCGCGTCGTATGCCACACAGTCGAAAGGTCGCCACCGCGCGTGAATGTGCTCTAAAATAGCATTCGTCAAGTCCGTTCCCACCCACACAAACCCTCCAATACGTCTTTGATTTTGTTTGCATGTGCCATGTACGTTTATGTTTTATTTGTAGTTTTTGAATATTGTAGATAGCGGGTCTCATAGTAGGCGCGTTCGATGCCATAATCCCTTTTTATCTATGTTGAAAACTCACTGTCTACAAACATATTTGAATATTATTTTTGCCAAAGCCTAAAGTATAGTTATTGTCACAATAGTAAAATCCGCCATCTACCGTGATTAGGGAATCGTGATAGATCAGTCTGTGAAAATTAGAAAAAGTATTGATTGATCGATTACCTAAAGAAGATTTAATAAAAAAATCGACAGTCCTGTTTCAGCGAGATATACCTACTTTAGGCTTTAGTAAAACCGAATGTTGGCTTACGTACATCCTTTCTGTACTCGAAGAAGGGCTGCTCGTTCCGGAACCACTTGACCGACTGGAGCACCTCCCCGCCGAGGTCCCACGCGCACAGCATGAGCACCTTCGTGCGCGGGTCCACGAACTCGGGCACCTCCAGCCGGGTCAGTCGGATGCCCGCCGCACCCTGCCAGCACCCGCCCGCTGGGAACAGAAAGGAACAACACATGTTCTTAGATCAATACTGTCGCTGTACACAATGTTTTGAAAACTTACGGTTTCCCGGTGTGCAATGCCGAGGGCGGGCAACGAAGTGGCCCTGACGATACTTTCGTCATTGGAGGCGAAACATGTCGGCCAAGTAAGGCATCGCACACCGGGAAACCGTAAGTTTTCAAAACAGAAAGGAGAGAACTTCAGCCATCAGACCCCAAACCGCGGAGATCGCTTGGGGAGTTGTTTCCCGTGATTGCAGCAACCCCGGTCCAGTTCATTTATTTCCTCCATTAGATCAATTCGTGACAGCTTGCCTAGTGTAGGGCTTAGATGCCTGCCTTTCATGCGAGAGGTTAAGGGTTCAAATCCACACCCCGGTCATGAACATTTTCTTGCTCTTTTCGAGTTAGATAAGTGCATTTCGTTACGAATACGAACTGTTCCATGGTTCTGAACCCCATTCCCATTCAGTGTTAAGCCCACCCGGAATGCGGTGTATTGAGCTAATATCATTAAATCCGGAGTGATTAGTGTCCGATACCAAAATCGACTTTTTTGACGACTAGTTATTACGAGTATTAGGTTGATACTTCAATCATTACAGTCAAAACGTCTTAGGACAGGATTAATATGCCATTATAGCGCCATCTAGTAGTATATAAGAATTTAGTAGTAGGAAGCACTGTGTCGATTCGAATATAATCAAGAAATTCGTTGGCTGACGTGATTGTCGGGATAGCTTAGCGGTAGAGCACTGAACATTCAATCGCAAAGGGCGCAGGTTCGTATGCTCCGACGAACGTCCATACCAACCACTTTTTCTGATTATTATTTTAAAAAACCGAAATACATTGCTTCAATGTAGATGTCGTCGGATAACCTTAAAAAGTGTTCCTATATCGTATGTCTATTTGGTTCGCTCACAACGCTCCGAAATTATCCTAAATTCCCGCTATCCTGATGTAGCGGCCGCCCAATGAGGAAGTGATCCATTACTTCACACGCACGGACCACTGTCTTGTTCTCGCTTGCTCCACTGTCATGAGATGTACTAGCATGTGCCCGCGTTAAAGTCCGACGTACAATAGTCGGTTTTTTTCGACTTTTTTGCAATTAACCCCGCTGGAATCGGGTAACTGGCTCTTAAGTTGACAGCTGACAGAGAGACTGAAAAACTAACAAAATATCAGTGATAGCGATGTTTTAACTTGGAATCAGAAGCACGGCTAGCTTCAACGGTCGAAGAGGTCACCTATCTAGAACCCAATCGCACTCAGAGTTGCTTTATCCAGTTTATCGAACCGCAAGGCGTCGCGCCACTGGGCTACCGAGGATTTTTCTGAATGTATTAAGAAGAGTATAGTGTTTTCGTTATGGATGACGAAAACACTATACTCTGCGCTCTTGATACATTGTTCATTTCTGGTATTATGTCTCCATTCAGCCAATTTGAGTGCTCTGTATACTATAGTAAAAGGAAAATTAGCCTAGGGTACGTCCGGCGTGCCAGACAAAAACTTTCCCTTTTTCTATACAGCGTTTAATATTCCACTATCTCTGTCTTGGTTACTGAATATTTTCATGATTCCGGTGCAACGAGATCTTAATTCAAGCATTGCAACAGATTTTGAAAATAATCAGAAAGCAATTCGGTTTGTAGATTCGTCGTGCAGGGCACGATCCTGCGACCTTTGGATCATATGTCCACTGATCTACTCCTGAGATATCCAGACAATCTCTCGATCATATTTTAATCGACGCAATGCTTATGTACTACTATAGATGGCACTGATTTCGCGTATTAATCCTAAGCTTAGGCATTTTTACTTTAATGATTGAGATATTAACTTAATTGCTGACGTGACCAAAGTTGATTTTGGTCATAATCAGAGAGTCAGCCCGGATTTATTATGGTATGGATGTATGTATTTAATTAATTGGACGTTACCATGTTATCTACTTAATTTGAGGCTATGCAACGACATCTACATGCTTCAGCATTGTGATCCGATTTTGAAAATAATTAGGATTTAATGAGGAAAAATTAATTCCTCGAAATATCATTTTTTTATCCAGCGTTCATAAAGTTTTCTTTTTTTTATTCACGTCTCGTTCATTCACGGTCGTTTTTTTTCTTTAAAAAGCGACGTAGATGCTTGCTTTTTCAGCTCAAACTCAGTTTTATCAAGCACGCTAACGTATTAATTTGGTGATTTAAACAAAACATAAATTTTTTTTTTATTTCATGCGCTAGTTATATGCCTTACAATAACAATTCTGTGGTCAAGCATAGTTATTAATACGCATTCATCAAGTGGTCCCGATTTTTCCACATCTTATTCACAATTTTGTTTGCATTGCTTATTTATTTCATTACTTGCTTCGATATCTCATTAAGATGCAGCAAGGTATCGGTTTACTTATTCATTAATGATAGTAAGGCTGGAGTGAAAAATCTCCGGTTGTCACATTCTGGTAGCAACCATAATCAAACCGCTGCTGTCAAAACTCCGATCAGGCGAATGTCGGCGTGCACAACCCGCAAATGACGTCATAACCAAATACCAACTATAACATCTATGCTATGATATGGCGCTTTTATAACATAAATATGGCGCTAGCTGAACAGCTGATATCTCGCCTTATATTTTAGTGCATTTCCGTGACTATATGTATAGTTGGCATTGTAATTAAAATTGTTGTTGTCGACTGGCTACTTAGTATTAACCTCAACCGGAGATTATGCACTTCAATTTTCCTTTTGACAGCCAAACGTGGATAAATTTGATTTGTTATTAACCGTGGACGTTCTGCACTCCAACCCCAATATTGCTAGCAAGGAGAGAGCATTCTCCACTGTATTTCCCCTTTCTTGTTCATGCAGTCTGACGAAAGTAGTTACCGACATGGTGATTACTAATATGCCTAGTTAATATAATTGATGGTCACTTGAGTTAAAGCTTGCAGGCTTCATTCTCATTTCATTCATTTTAGACTAATATCATCCTTATGATTAGCAACGTAGAGTCTTAGATGTTTTCGTCCACATGCTATTGAAGACATGCAGATAAATTAGTATTAATTTGTACAGTAAATTGCGCGGGCATCTGCAAAGGCATCTGCTTTGGACAAGTGTAAAATTAAAAATGTAAAATGATAATATTAAAGTCCAAAGTTCAATACTACTACTACAGTGACCTAATAGACGTGGGATCTATTAGCCTATACAACTGAAACAATTGAAAATTTAGATACATTCCTAAGTGATTTTGCATTCCGAAATGCATATACTAAGAGTATATCTGCGTTGAAGTATTTTTATTTGGCTAACAAACATTATGTACATACAGAGTAAAATGTTATTACAGAGTGTGTCTAGTGAACCACCACCGCAGGGAACCAAATGATCTGAGCTTACTTAGAGAAAATTTGTTGATTATTTTACCTATCGTGGAGTTTTTTGTTTTCATAGTAAACTAAATCAAAATATTAAAGTGAAAAAAATTTAAGTGTAAAAAACAATCGGCGACGACGCTTTCAGATGAAGGGGCTTTCAAATCACGATAGTAAAATACAACACAAACATTACCAACTTGAGATTCTGAAATAGTATTGTACATAACATTAACACCCATAAGCCTTCCCCTTTATAGAGAAAGCATCCAGCAATAATAATTAGGTCATGTGGCGCCACTTCGGCGTTTTGACACGATCATTTAACTGGCCCAACAACAACTCATGCTCGTGATTAAAGAAGACGAGGGTTTCGATTTAAGTAAATTGAGCTGAAGAGTTCAACGCCCTCGCCATGGTAATACCAGCCTAACACACAGTGTTAGATAGGAGATGCTACTATCGTTTTAATAATTTATAGATACAATCTCGTATCAATAATGACGACTGTACATCAGAATTGTGGCTAAACACTATTTGCACGAGATTCTTGGTCAGAATCTCGTGCAGGAATTGTATTGATAGTGTATTGGGGTGTAAGATGGTAGCATTGGAAAATAATATAACATTTAGATTAGGTTTGATGAGATAAGGTTGTACGAATTCAAATCACTTTTTTCACACAAATAATTAATGACTCCGCCCAGGAATTATGTATAATGCCATATAGTGTATAATACGTCGCGTCACACATATTTTTAAGCCTCTTGAAACACGCGCAGATCGCGAATGACGTTGGATCGCAGTTTGATTCTGACATAGGGCCGAGTGCACGAAAGGACAAAGAAATAAAAAAGGATTAAACACGTCACTTTTGACTGTAAGTATGGAAGCAACTCCATGCGGTTCACTAAAACTGACGTGTGACATTGATTATTTCAGCCTTATCAGTGCAATCTTTGGTTTGACGGCCTACCGTTTCCGGCCTATGTGTCGGAGCCTCACATGGGCTCTATCTTCAGGAATCCGCGCCTGTCGCGACGGAGGTAGGCACGCGCGGTAAACAGTCAAAATAAATAGAATAGGTATTTCCCGCTTACGTTTTAAAACATTGATTCTGACTTGTTTGTAAGCGCAAAAGCCCTTGTTAGAAGCGATCCTACTAGGAGGACTAAAATCAACGTGTGTGTCGAGTGCGTATGACGAGGAAAGCCTCTATCTTTGGATGACTTGCCAGTCAGTTAACCACGTCGAGGTTAAGTCGAGCCACCCACACAAGTGAGTTGCATAGAGTGTGGCTTTTATTTCATCGAGCGACACCAACTATTGCGAAGGTGTCAATAACATAACACAACTGGCCGGGTAACTCTAAACCGTCCCTTCGGTGATCGCGCGGCGTGTCATCACGGCCTGGTTGGCGCGAGGGCGAAGGCCTAGCCTGGCTTAGCGGCGCGCCACACGAACCGACGACCGTCTTTGTTCAACAGCCGTGAAGTCATTGATGCATACGTGTTTTACATCCCACGCAGCGAAATATAAAGGTCAACGAAAACCCAATTTAGGGTATTTTATGTAACAACGATTATTACTTGCGCAACAATATTTTTATTGACATCTGAATTAAGTAGTTCGGAAATAAAAGTACTTAATATTAGGAAGAAAAAATCCGATAGAATAGAAATACTCCGTTTGGTATGTCTTACTTTACTGTATCCCACTTTATATAATGTTAACAAAAAAATACAATTGTATTGCATTCTCGGAGCCTGGTTTTTTTTCTTGATATATATTTTGTTGAAGTCACGTTACTAATTTGTATTGGGATCGCTCGATCTATGTTATAAGTGTTTTGTTCTTCTAATAATGTTGAAAGTTTCTGTAACCTTTTCCGTAACACGTATAACTGTATTTAATCATTCGCCGAAATGCTAATCATGCGTCGTGGTTTCGTAAAACGGTAGATGTGCAACAGGCGTTTATAAAGTAAGGCATGTTCACACGTCACGAACGAAATCATTAGCGGTGTAATTTTACTGCGCTTTTTAGTATATTTTTTTCTTTTAATTTCATAAAGTTGTAAAACGTGAACAAGTTTGTGTAAGATAGCATATCGTATATCGAGATAGTATATCGAGCATATACAATTTATTTATTTATTCTAAGAAAATCTTATAGCTACAAACCAATCAATAAATATCTAGTGCTGTGTTGGTTCTACACCTAAAAGTAATACAATTGGGCCCACTGAATTACTTCCCGTAGGAGGCGACTAAGAGATTCGTCGTTCGTGGTTCAGATTCCACGTACAACTGTAAGCGCTTTCCTTACTTAGGTACTGGGTGCTAGTGCCAAGCTTCTTCCAGTCCGGATTGGTACCAACGCATTGAATGAAATTGACACATTTCCGATCAAGTTAGACTTTAAGGAAGGTCCTGGCATTACCTAGTTCCAATGTAATATGATATGCTAATTTCCAGACAGTCAGGTGTGATACAAGCGATCCATGTCCCGTAAAAAAAAGTTTTACAAAATTGACTTTTAATAACATATGTAGACCGTCGTTTTTATAAAACACGTCGTTTTGAAAGTCGCAGTTAATGTAACGGGATATGCACACTGTTACCATATCCTGGGACTCGCGGGCTTAAGTTACACCCTTTTCGCAACGTTAACGGTTGACTGCTTGCCGTTTTTAGGATTTTTTAAAAATTAATAATATTCTCCGTTGGGCGCTTCTCCGAGAAATTCAAGAATAATTTAAAGTGATTTCATGGTAGTAAGTACTTAAACAATATCGCTTAATAGTATTTCATGCTCTGCTGATGTTATAAAATCTTTTTTTATCTCGTAAAAATATTTTTTGTCAAAAAACTCTGTAATTTTTAAAATAATTGTTGCGTCAGTAATGGAAGGTACCTATAAAATTCAAAAAGACGACGGCAAATAATTTCTTATTCTCTTTACTTTTTTCAAGATATTTTTTTCGCTTCTACGTGAAATGGAATAATATATTGGTAGGCGCGCTCGACAATATTATTTGTGTAACCGTATTGTGAAATTTACCACTATATAACCTTGGGTATGGTAAATTCATGGTAAATTAATTCGAGTGATTAAACATGACGTTTTTTTGCATTTCGTACCATTCTAACTGTTAAATTTCAGTTCACTGGCCAAATAACGCATCGATTGACGGTTAGCATGGTACTAAATTCACCGTATCCTATTTACCTCAATGCCTGTTCACCCGTCGAGTTAATTAACCATGGTAAGCCCTCCGATGATATGACTGACTAAGCCTAACCTAACTCAAATTGTAACAAGTGTTATTTATAATGTACTAGCTTAGGTACCCGGCTTCGCTCCGGTCAATGTCGTTTTGGACTAATATCGGGATGCATTAATTTCTGGATAAAAAGTAGAGGATAGAAAGTAGGGAATTATGCCGCTATAACAACAAATATGTAAAATAAAAAAAATATAAAAATTAAAGGGGGTCCCATACAAAAAACGTGATTTTTTTGTGTTAAATCTTGTACGATGGTACGGAACCCTTCGTGTGCGAGTCCGACTCGCACTTGGCCGGTTTTTTGCTAATCCCAAAAAAACCTAAGATTTTTCCGGGATTAAATTATTCTATATGTTAATTCAAGTAATAAACTACCTCTACGTGCCAAATTTGATCTAAATCCGATGAAATCCTGTTTGAAAACTTGAAACGTATATACAAAAATACTATTACTACGTTCTTTCTTACAAACATATCTAAAGCATTTATAAAAATACTTTGAAAAATTAAGGAGTTGTGAATATTTTACTTTATATTAGTTTTTACCACATATTAGGCGAAGTTTAAAGTAAACAACGAGATTTAAGGGATTTTTTTTTAATTATTTCAAATTATCCTTACCCAATACAATCAGAAATCCAAACGAAATCATTATCACACACAATTTAATCGAAAGTACTTTATTCTGAATCCGAGCAAACCATATCTCACGCAACACTAACTTTTTATAACCTTTAAAGTACTAATGGAAATATGTATTTGATCTGCATGAGATAAAATCGGGCGCGACTAGCGACTAGATGGAACGGATTACATTTATTAACTGACTTGTCGCACTGACTCTTAGGGCACGTTGCACGAATAAAGTCTTAGTCAGCGTTAACCCTGGTCTTAAGTAATGCGCATGAATTATGTATGCTGAAACAAAGAGAAATTTAATTTAAATTAAGTTTAGATTTAAACAATCTTTATCTTGACTTGATTTAGTTATTTCGTTAAGCAATACTTATTGGGTTCTAGGTGTTGCGTTAGAATATCATACAGGAAACTTATTCATACTATTATTTATTATTGTGGAGGTTGCTCTTAAACCATGATAGTCTTAATCCTTTATATACAATACATTCTTTTATAGCTGTAAACATAAATATGTAGGTATTTTTATTTTGACTCCAGGCCAAAAATTACAAATTGAAGATTGTGTGGACCGAGTAATAACGAATTAATTCTGAAGTTTTGTACAGTTTTATCATGTCCTCATACATGAAAGAGAAATTTGCCATATTCTCTTTCTCTATAAAGGCCTAAAACAAAGTGATCGAAAGGATCTCGAAGTTATCTTCATTTCATTAAACTATTTGACGTACTGTTCAATTAGAGTCCATTCATGCATGCATAGGTACACACAGGTATTCTACGAAGACAAATAATGTTGGTGCCTTCAAACATTAATATAAAATTCAGTATAACAATCTACAAGAGATATAACTACAGTAAACATAATTTAGAATTGTTAATAAGATAAATCCGTGGTTAAGTTTAAGCGAGAGGTTCGTGAAACAGAGCCTCTAACAATCAACCCGTATTCAGTTCTTTAGCTCGCGTTGTCATCAATTACTTAATAAAGAAGACAATGTTCATAACAAAGGGCTATTCGGCTACATAATGTGAGCCTTTTATGGCTTTGGGTTCAATTTAATGTAGAAGTTAGCATAACAATAAAATCATAATATCTATTTTATATAGACGAGGACTTGTAGAACATCGAAAGGGGTGATGAGATGGCTTAAACTAGTGAAAGCATAGAATAAGTTAATAGTACGTGGTTCCAGTTCAACGTAGTCGTGACAAAGGGAAGGTCCTGGCATGGCTCCGAATTCCTTCCGGAATGCGGTGCTTTGGGCTAATGTCATGACGGTGGGTGTGGTATCATCCACCTGTGTCCAGTTACATGAAAAAAGCGTGGAAGAAGCCAATATTAAAATAGGTACTCATTTAAAAAAATGCAACCATATTTTTTGTAAGATTTCTCTAAACCCAGTTCTTGTGAGGATTCCCCAGCGAACAAAAAAACGCTATCATTCAAGAGTACTATCCTAAATGCTTTAACAGGCGGACTTTAAATTCGACCGAGTTGGGTGGTGCCATTGGATGAAAGGGGTTCGAAGTGGCAATGAAAATTTTAAATATATCTAATGTATATAATATGTATATGCATGCAATGCTTTCTGTTCCGCTCAATGTAATCGTGCCAAGATTCTACAGGTTCCGGCAAGAGACCAGTTTTTTAGGGAATGAAGTGTGATGGACTCAAATAACGAAATGACATCTTTCTCCGGTAATTAACTTTTGAAATATTTTTCAAAATGTGACATTTTTTTCGTAGTTCCTGCGAGGAGCTAGCTTGCATTGTAAATTGCATTGACCTCGATCCGAGTTAAAAAAATATCCAAGCTTGCTCTCTCCAATGTGTCTTAAATACTCTTAATGGGTCGTGCTAGCAGTAATTGGCAGAGATGGGTTCTTATTAATATCAACATGAGAGGCTTATAACTAGTTATGTCTGTATAAATACCAACATGAATTAGTTCTTTGTGTTTATGTTGGTAACTAACAACTAAACTTCGTGTAATTCGTTATTAATCCACCACAGTTAAATTATATAGTTTCAAAGGTACAGTAAACCAATCATTAAAGAGGTTCCGGTTAAAATGAATGGTGGTTACATACAACTTCATTTTAAATTTTCTTTGGTTTTAATTTATTAAGTAGGATAAATAATAAATGTTTTCAATGACATAGATTTTTACAATAGGGGAAAATATATTTATTGGACATGAAAATATCCATTAGACTTACAGATACATAGATGTAAGAGTTAAGATTGTATCATAACGCTCGCTGCATGTCCTCGCTGTATTGTACTGCCAGTCCGATCCTCTGTCTAAAATGTCTTCCAGAACCTGACATTCGCCTGAACATTCATTGCGTTTTGATCCGAAATGTTTGATAAATAATTCTGTATCCCTACTCCAAACACCCAAAGTCTCGACCGCAAAAGCAACGAATTCGTAATTTACATTAATTTCCGAATATTTTGAGTGTTCTAATCTTGCAGCATTTTCTGCAGCTGCTCCTGACGTGCGAGCGGTCGAACTAACATATGAGGCCGCCAATGTATCCACACTTGTTGCGTCCCACACCACAGCCCTGACTTTGTCCCATGGAATTATGGTCATGCCATCTGGCCTCTTTCCATCATCCGTACGCAGACCCACCGGCTCTAATAATGATGGACGATTTGCAGAAGAAAGTGCTCTTTTTATTAACTGGTTAAGGGTTGCATGACGTGAAAATCTGCCGACACATTTCAAGCAACTTAATCCATGGCGTCCTTTGGTATCGACCATAATGCCGCAACTGCACTTATGCGGCAGGCACATGTCGCAACCAAGGCGAAGAGCGATGACAATTATTAGGCAAATTTCGTTTTCAATTTATCATGTTTGAATGTAAAGTCAGTCCTATAATTAATATTTGTGAAATTGTATTGGCGATATGTACCCTTGAAGTAAACAATTTAAAAAAAAAAAGAAATTTTCGTGATTCATAACTTGTTCTCTAGCATTATTTCTATGGCACTGTGTGTACATTTCATAAATTAAATTATCTTGATCCTTTATTTGTCAAAACTTTACCATAACATGTCACAAATTTAACTATTATGCTTCCGATATTTTTAATTTCCTACCTAAAACATCTTCAAATAATTATAGAATACGCCATTAGATGGCGTAGTTCAAAGTTGCCAGCTGATCTACTCTAGAAACGCAAACATCCACCGATAGAGGGCAAACAGACTGATATGCGAAGCGTTACCTCTAGATGGAAACGTAGATGGAATGGATCGTGAGGGGAAATGTATATTGAGAGTGAATCTGATGCAGAGAATTACGTAATATGTGATCTAGGGTAATATCTCGCCTCAGATTTTGATTATGACTCCTGAACAAGATAAAACATGTTAATTATATTTTAATGTCATATATTTTAAACATTTTCTTTTAATATTGACATTTTGTATCAAGGTAATTGTAGTTTGATTTCCCCAATGTTTTCAATGTTACCATACTATGATTTTTTACTCCCTCATATTATTTGGGTAATCACGATTGATTTGACAGACTTTATAGCAAATGTATTTTTCAACGTTTTCCATAACAGCGCCATCTAAATCCCGTTGAACAACTAGCGAGAGATTCGAGGTTTGTGTTTTCATGAAAATGGCGCCACATTCCTTTGCCGCTATTTCTAAACTATAACTGTATTGGCGAGCACACTGATAATTAATAAAATGCATTTTTATTAGTTAAAATTTAATAAAAACGCATTTGTGAGATATTTATAAGGTATTAGCTGAGGTATCCGGCTCCGCTCGGGTCAATGTCGGTTTGGATTTGTGCTCAATAATTTCCTGGATATTATATAAGTTCCCCAAACAATTTTAATCCCCCATTTTCACCCCCATGGAGTTTAATTATTACCACTAAAGATGGATATGTTCTTCTCTAAGATCCAAACTATCTCTATACTGAAATTTATAAAAATTGGTTAAGCGGCTTAGGAGTGAAAACGCAAGAAACAGACAGAGTTAGGGTCTCTTCCACCAAGTACTGATTAGCTTAATCCTCAAATTAAAGGACCTTTCTTACCATCTCGCAAAAGATACTAGTACAAGATATTCAGCACTTTAGTAATAAAAGCCCTTTAAGTGTCAATTAAAATAAATCAGCACTTGGTGAAAACCAATCAAATGTTAGTATGGATGATCTAACTCTCAATTATCTAATAAATTCCAGCTTATTTTTGTAATTGTTTTATGAAATTCAATACACAACTGCCTGATATACTCGCCAATACGGTTACGATTTGTAACTTCACAATTTTAAGATGTTATAGCTACGAACGACCGTGTTGCCATCTACCACCGTCTTAGCTGAAAATAAGCACTGATACAAATTACAACGATGAATAGACCCTTAGTTCCTTATCGGTGCTTTGATTACTATCATTCCAATAAAAGGTTTTCATTCTATTCAATTTCTATCCCAATTCGATCGCCTGCCCATTCCCTTCTGCGACCCTTGACACAGTTTGCCAAGTCAATCTCCATTCCTCTTCCCGGTTATCCGAGGCAATATCTCGAAATTACCAGCTGCCGATACTCCAAGCGTTTTCTATGTCTTCATTTAATTAAGAAAACGAATCAGTCCCTTGGAGCCATGGAGTAACTTTACGTGTGTTTACCGAAAAGAGACTATTTTCGGTAACCTCTCTCAGGTAATCTTTCAGTAATTCTCTCAGTAGCGCAGGGAATTGCCTCACATGCCAGAGGTCATCGGTTCAAACTCCCGCCACGTTCATGCTCCACATTCTTTCTCTTTCCGAGTTGGATAAGTGCACTTCGTCACGAATATTAGCCGTTCTTATGGTTCAAAATCCATGTAACACAGTAGGCCCCCTTCCACTTCGAGATAGGGTTAAACCCGCCTGGATTGGTACCATCGCAATGGATAAAAAGATGGCCGACGCAGCAATGAAAAATTGTCCCCGTTTTAAATCCAGTTCAATGTAGCAGTGCTCATAAAGGGATGGTTTTAGCATGGCACCTAAATTTATTAGGGAATGCGGTGTGTTGGGCTAAAAAGCTATTAGCTATCCATGTTAAGTTACATAAATAAATTATGAAAAAAACTTGAAAATATTATTAGCTAGAAAGTTTAAAGCAGAGAAACTCACAAAAAGTCTCTGGGAATTACCACCAAAGTTCAAAAAGGTACCTAGCCAAAACTTAAACGAACCAGGAGATGAAAGGGTTAATAATCCGGGGTGGATGAAAAAAACAATCATTATAGGTTTTAACATTATGTTTCCATACTTCCTCGACGAACAGAGCTCTAGAACGTTCTTTTCTTTTATCCCGAAGCTATCAGGCTGAATCGAGAGACTGATTTAGATGGTACAGGTGCTCGAAGAGTATCTATAGATTTAAAAGACGTATTTTGCATCTCGACGTAATTTCCGTTTAGTCTTCAAATATGTGCGTTACAGAAATATAATAAGAAAACTGTTTCACACTGTAATCGCTTTTACAAATGTTTGCTTAAACTATACGGCGATGTTTGGCATTTTTTTAAGCACACAGACGATTTTTAGGTATTTATAGCCAATAAATGTAGTGGGTTTATTTACGATTATTCCCTAAAAAAATTACTTATCGAACTCAAAGAGAAAGACGATACAAGAATAACGCTTCATCTATCCCAAAATTTATTTATGAGTGACTTATTAATCTATGTCCCATGTACAGAAAATCTTGCACGGCCAATAAGAGAAAATATTTGCAAAACACCTGTTTTACTCTGTGACTTTTTGAAAATATTGTTAAACATTGTTGTCCACCGTATGAAAACCATAGATATCGCATGCGCGCGCAGCGCGCAAAACCTTCTCGGACGGTCCTTTAAATGCATTACGACATCAATTTAGAATACTTTTAATCGTTTTGGTGGAAACACAAAGACTGTGCTCATTTTATTTGATATTTTTTTATTTCTTTTATTGAATAAAATTTGATTCGTTGCGTTTTCAGTTTAATAAGACAAAATATTGCATTAATGTGCCTCGAATTCCGATATCTTGTGATTAGATAATAATATAAATTCATTAAACTTATTTATGACGGCTGAACATCAATGCTGAATTCATGTAAGCCTAATTTTTTTACACATAAAAAAGGCAAACAACCTCATTTGTGTAAGAAATGGCTTCACTTGTGTTTGTGATTAGTAGTAATTCATTTACGCTCGGTTTCACCACCTCCAGTTACACAAATCCCAAATTTACATTTAGGTTACATTAAATATGCACTGCAAAGTTAACTATCGGATTTCAGGTAGCCTGAGGTGGTGAAAACAGGGGTAAGCAAGATACCTGGTGAATGATATGAATATCAAAGTTTCGGCAAGAAAAAGATGGAGTATGGAAAATAATAACTATCAATCCATGATAAAACAACTAAAAGTTTTCATCCTATAGTGCATTTACTACGGGTCGAGAGTTATTTCTCTACTTTTAAGATTTTAAAAAATCTTCAAGATAATATTTCAATCTCACAAAGTTCCTCCGCTTGTCACAGACGAAGTCTTCACAGAATTTATGCCGCTGCCGCTAGTGTCGACGGGCGGAATATATGATATGAAATTTCGGCACAAGTAGGTCCTAAATATGGCAAAGGACAAAATAGTGCGAGTTCTCTAGACTGTGGTAATAATAACCCAGATAATTGTGGAGAGGTTTATTTAAAAATAAACTACAGATAATGATTACCTTCAGGTAAGTCATTTTCGCTGAGTTTGATAAATATTGAGAAGAATGTTGAAAGAAAGTTGAGGAATGTATAAGAATAGCAATCAAAGCTAAGGTGCACTAATAGTTCCGTTGCAAGGCATGGGTGCTCCGTTTTGAAAGCACAACGTATTTATGGTTGCCACATCCTCCTAACCCACCCTGACACATTAAGGTTGAAGTGCACGGCATGGCTGGTCGTCTTTCTTCATGTATTAAGAATGAAGAATAAAGAAGACATACAATATTTAACAAAAACGTTAACCATGACATGAGGTGGTGCACTCCAGGCCGCCGTGAAAATAGAAAATATTGTGAATTAGATAAATGTCTATGTGAATTAGCCAAATTCCGGGATATAGTATTTATAGTATTATACTAACTAACTAAATTATTTAGTAGAACTGAGAAAATTTTAAATTGCTTTCATCAAATATTAAAATTATTGTGTAGAAAGGACACATTAAAAAATGATTATGAAAACTTTTATAAAGTAGAATACACATACGAGGTATAAGGTAAATTATTACATAGGTTACATTCGTAAAGGTCAGGTACGCATAAATCGTAATCGTACAGCAAGTATGTAAATATGTATGTCTGTAGAGGAAACGAAAGAAGTATGATGCGATGCGATCGTACCGTATGGCGCTCTATCATCTCTGCCTAGCCCTCCGGGAAACTAAGTAGCCGGGAAGTGAATAAAATATCGATATTACGTTGCACATCTCACATGAGATAATATAATAACAATGAAATATACAATAAAACAAAACTAATAAATATTGTATGAAAGCTGTAAAAAAAGTAGTTCGTAAGGTATCTTGCAAGGAAAGATTCCGCGATCCCACCACCTACTCTTATTAACCGACTTCAAAAAAGGAGGAGGTTATCAATTCGTCTGTATGTTTTTTTTTTATGTTTGTTACCTCATAACTTTTGCCTGGGTGAACCGATTTTGATGATGATTTTTTAAATGATAGCTAGTGCTTCCCAAATGGTCCCATTTTAATTTGGTTAAGTTCTGACAATGATATCCATGAGGAAATCATATAAGTCTTAAATTTGTATTTAGATGTGCGCGACAAATGGACGAATAACTCAATATAACGCCAACCGATTTCGGTGATTCTTTTTTAGGGTTCCGTACCCAAAGGGTGAAAACGGAACCCTATTACTAAGCCTCCGCTGTCCGTCCGTCCGTCCGTCCGTCCGTCCGTCTGTCACAGGGCTGTATCTCAGTAACCGTAACAGGTAGACAGCTGAAATTTTCACAGAGTGTGTATTTATTTTGCCGCTATAACAACAAATAGGTAAGATTAAAAAAAATAAAATTAAAGGGGGCTCCCATACAAAAAACGTGATTTTTTTGTTTTATTTTTTACGATGGTACGGAACCCTTCGTGTTCGAGTCCGACTCGCACTTGGCCGGTTTTTTATTGGAAAGGACGTGTACAAATTAGTAAGTGTACTTCAGATTAAAAAAAAATTAATAAACAACAATATAATATAATAAAAACAAATAAAAAAAATAACAAAAAAATAACCGACTTCAAAGAAAAAGCACTAAAAAGTAAAAAAATAATTTCCATTTTTGTAGTTACGATTTTTGCTATTTTTTGAGTCGGTGTTAGCCAAGGTAGCCAAGGTTCTCTTGAACCTTGAAGGCTTGGTTCTCAAAAAATAACAAAAATCGTAACTACAAAAATGGAAATTATTTTTTACTTTTTAGTGCTTTTTCTTTGAAGTCGGTTATTTTTTTTCTCACACCGTAATCAATGCCTCCTGCCATAGTATGACCCAAACAATAACAACAATTAACAGGCTATACTTTCACTAAAATAGTGTTCAAGATTCTAGAAACGTACGTACACAATGCAAGTATTGTTTTAATTATTTATCTGCGTTGACGACAGAACATTTAAATATTGCTGTTTTACCGATTTCATCTTAGGCATCAGACGCTACCGGTCGTATTCAGAATGAACCTGTCAAGAACTAACCATACAAAAACCGGTTTAGTCTGCGTATTAAAGTTACGGCTGTACGAGGCTAGAGAACAGAGAGATAGAAGAGAGGCAAGGAAAGTGCAAAAATAAATCAGTAAACAATCGTTTTATCGAGTATCGGCTATTTTTCATAAATATTAAATGTGTATATCGATTAATTCTTACTATTTTCTTTTTTCTAAATCCTAGCAGCATTATTCAGAGTGGACGGACTAACTTTAGTACGCGTATTAAGGCTGTCGTGAAGTCACAAGAAATCTAAGATGATAAGAAGGAAATGCTTTCTTTGTCCATTGGTCAAGGCACAATTTTGCACGGCGACTGCGATCAATATAGTGAAATCGTCTTCCAGGCCCTAACGTTTACCTACATTTTCAGATTTTAATCAAACATTTTACATCACTTGGGAAAGCGTCATTCTATGTCCGTATGTTTTGATTTTTTGGTGAATATCTGTATTTTCCAGTAAAAAAATTAGAAAATGAAGGTTAAAATAGACAAATTTTTTCAATGATTATTAGCCAATATTTTCCAATATGAAAAGTATATTTAAAAAAAAAACACCGGTAGCACTCCGGGAGTGCCGGCAGAAGTGAAAACTTTAGTATTAACGTTGTGTTTAATTATAAGTACAAAAATACTATCATTTATGAGGTAGAATACAATGTTTATTTATTGCGCTATCGTACACAAATATGACAATTTACATGTTATTATTCATAATATTATATCGTTATTTATTTATATATTACATTAATTTTTATCTCTTAGAAAAATCAACTTTCATCCATAATTTCGACGACTTTTTCACCATCGTTTGCTCAGCGCCGCTAAAGAAGTTTTCACTTCAATCTTACGCTTTTTTGATCAGCATCACGTGACCCTGACGCGAGTTTGGAAGTTTTTACCCATCCAACAAAAAGTGCTCAGCGCCGCTAAAGAAGTTTTCACTTCAATCTTACGCTTTTTCGATCAGCATCACGTGACCCTGACGCGAGTTTGGAAGTTTTTACCCATCCAAAAAAAGGGCTCAGAGCCGCTAAAGAAGTTTTCAATTCAAAAAAAATAAATTTATAATCCAAAATATCAGAAAACTAAGTAAAACATTAAGAGCATGGAAACAGTTATCGCCCGTAGTATGGGTAATTAATGGGGTAACGACTCTCTTAAGGTCGGACTAAGTCCGGTGCTCATGCCGTACTAAGTATTGACGGATTCAATCTGAATACGAATGTAGGATTAAAAAAAATATATTACCTTACCTAACCCAACAGACCTTTGCCAGAGCACACTGGTTGTTTATTTATAAACATTCTGATTTTATCGTATTCCGTGTATACGACCGGTTTCCGTGTATACGACCGGTTTCCGTGTATACGACCGGTTTCCGTGTATACCGACCACCGAGAGCTTTGCGGATGTACCGGATGTACCGCAAAGCTCTCAATATCTGCATTGCAAAAGAATTAATATAATGGCGTAGTTATGGTTGGACGTTGGAGGGCCCTTCGCTCTAGGCTGAATAAGCAATTGCATCGAATTGTAACCCTTTCACTCCTTGACTTGATTTGCTTGCTTGGGCTCATTTAAATATTGGACAAACGAAATCTTGAAATGTATTGTGTTTGGTAGTGAAAATAAAATATTATTTATTCTCTCTTTGTCCGTTGGCTAAGGCACATATTTGCACGCCGATTGCGAATATAACAAGCGAAATCATCTTTTGGGTCCTAACGTCTCCCTACCCCTAAAATTTATCAGATTTGAATAAAAAAAAATCACTTAAGACCCTTGATTATATGTCCGTATGTTTTTACTTTTACGTAAATGTCTGATATAAGTTACACAGCACAATCTAACATGACAGTAAAAAAAGACAACTTTTCCAATGTTTATTAGCCAATATTTTCCAATATAAAAGGTAAATAAAAAAAATAACACACAGACGTACATTTAAACAATATATTTAGAAACAGTACACCTTTAAGAGCATGCAAACAGTTATCGCTGTTAGGGAAATTGATAGGGTGACGACTGTCTTAACGCTCACTCGAAATCGTTTTGTCATAAAATCCTTATTAAAATTGAACTATTATGTTTAAATATATTAAAGCCCACAGTCATAAAACAATTTATAAAAGGCGCTTTAAGTAAACGTAGTGAATACGCTGACTTATTTTAAAGTGTACATAGTGAAAACTTTGTAAGCGGAATTTTCTTTCCAGAAGAACAGCGAGAAAGTGGAACATTTTTGCGCTATTCAATGTGAAAACTCGCAAGATATTTTATGAAGAAACGAAGTTGCTATTCGTATTCAAACCAGCCAACTGCGCACTCGGCAAAAGAGACATCTTGACGAGTCGTCAAAACCCAAGTTTAAACTTAGATAGAGCAATTGGTGTTTTCAGTAAATTATAAAAATAAACGTGGAGGCAGAAATAGGAATAAAGAAATGAAATGTTATTAAAAAAAACAATTTTACTTTTTCGCGATGACAATGTGTTAAAAATTAATGTCACAAGAATATTAAAACTACAAAATAGGTGTCCACTGGGTGCATTTTTCAAGTGTGCATTCAGGGTCAAATCAGAAACTAAAAGAAGTAGCGAAAAACACTCAAAGGAGTTAAATAACTTAAGGTGGCCCAACCCGCTCATCTCCCCATACAAAAGGGGAAAGAAGATCACGCCTATATTTCTTGTCAGAGATCCAAAATTTTGCTCAAAATAGCTTTGTTTGATCGAACTAAATGTCTGATGACCATTGGCATTGTAAAATTGTGTTTGGTTTCTAAGTTATAAGGTCCGAAAGTTCTGATTTTTCGCGCGTTTTATACAATAACTTTGGAGGTGGATTACGCAATGATTAAGTAAGAACATCTTAAAAAGATTAGTATTCAGACATAGCTTATTTAATAAAGATTTATAATCTATTTGGTTTTTGTTAGATTTTTGACTACAGCGGTCGTGGTTTACTTTTAGCTATAAGTCGTTTCGAAATTAAAATTTTCGTAAATCTTACCAAATCATACACTATGCACATTGTCTTTTTTGTGGACAGGTTGCATCTTCCTCATAACGGAGCCTGTCTTATTCTTAGAAACAGAGAAGGTCCCAGAGCGCAACAGCACGGTTTTGTACCGTGCCCGCAAATGAGTTGAGGCCGCCGGGTTGGGCCACCTTAAGTAAAGGACACTAATAGCCGGTTTCGATAAAAACGAAAACGGTATGATTTTTTTAAAACTCGTTGATTTTGAGAAAAATAATGGACCCTAACCACTCAACTTTTAAGAAACAAATCCTGTGAAGTGAAGTTACACGGCACACTAAAGGAAATTGTTCATTTTTATAAACTGATTGAAATTTTCAACCATCACTTCACTAATCGAATTTTCTAAAGTTTTTTTTTCTCTTATCATGGCCTTTGACCCCGAAGAGATAATTTTTTTTTGTAATAAGAACACGAATTTATGATGCTAAATGTAGGTTGATACTATTGTCGAACTTTTCCAAAAAAGTGTAAAAAAATCCCAAACATAAAATGTGTACATACTTTAAAACATCGCTTTTTAATGTAAAGGGTGTACATTTATATTTTCTGTATAATCGTATCTTTTGGTTTTTTTTTTATTTCATCTAGGAAAGTAAAAAAAAATAGGTATTTTCCATCCATTCAACGGATTGATATTATTTGTGAATTAAATGAACTTTACCGTTATTGTAACCATACTAGTAGACATGTGATCCAATGATCGCAGGTTCGAATCCTGTTACAGACGAATGTCCCAGACCTTTAATTATTTTCAAAATCTACTTCAACATATATGTATAACCTCATACAATTTTATCACCTCAAATTAATCGGCTTCTTCACAAGACTCTTACGTACAGGCCACCTCCTGTCCTTTAACTTATTTCGCCTTAAACTGAAAAGCTGAACTGTACCAGAAAACCTATAAAAGACAATTTACAGTTTGACAACATTTTAGAGATTTTGTAGTATATTTTAAAACTCCCTTAACATCTAGAGACAATAATCCTTTAAAAATGCAAGAAATTGTAAAGCCAGGAGACAATGGTAGCTTTCCTAATGGCTCTAATTAAGGCACAGAATCGGAAAGCGGGCCATAGGCTGCAGGGGCGGAAGGGCGGGCCTTCAGATTAGGAAGAGGAAGGTTCTAATTAAGAAACTCATCCGAAACAAGGGATCAGTCCAGTTGAGGAAATTACTGAAAAGACTTTCGCGAGTGTCTAATCTTTTAGATAAACCGGTGGGAGGCGCCGAAGAGAAATGACAAGTTTCAAAGGGCGCTACGACGAATGTTGCTATGAGTGTTCCGGGGCTAGTGGATTGTAATTGGCGGGTGATGGTGGTTCGATTTTAGGCGTTGCAAAAAAGACCAGAGAAACGAGAATGCCCAAAATAAAAGGATTAAAATATCCACCAGTCCCCGCTAAAGGTACCCGGCTCCGCACGGGTTAATGTCGTTTTGAACTGACTTCGGGCGGAATTATTGCATGCATATTATGTGAGTTCCTCATACAAAATTCCATCACCAATTTCACCCCCTTTGAGTCTAATTTTCGCCACAAAAGGTAGCCTGTGTCCTTCTTCATGGTTCAGACTCTTCGTGTACCGAAATTCATTAAAATTTGATCAGCGGTTTAAGCGTGAAAACGCAACAGATAGACAGTCAGAGTTACTTTCGCATTTAAAACATTAGTATGGATTATTTTGTTTGTTTGTGTTTAATTTAATTAATTTATTTATTCATGCAACAATATTTCTACCATCACAGTGTAATAGCCAAGGCGTTAGGCAATTTATATATACAGTAAGTTCACAGTACAGTACAGTTGTTAGAGCGGCTCGTAGCCTAGTGGCGCGGGGACTGGACTAGCGTACCAGAGGCCTGGGTTCAATTGCGACTTGCACCACTGTCTTTCTCTTTCCGAGTTTGATACGTGCATTTCTTCACGAATGCGAGATGCTCCATGGTTCGGAACCCATGTAAAACTGTAGGTTCCCTTCCCCTACTAAAGCCCACCCGGGTTGGTATCATCGCATTGGATGAAGATGGTCGAAGCGGCAATGAAAAATTGTCCGTGTTTTCCATCCAGTTCAATGTAGCCGTGCTCATAAAGGGAAGGTCCTGGCATGGCACCTAATTTCTTCGGGAATGTGGTGTATTGGGCTAATATCATAACGGTAGTTGTGTGGTATTAGCCATCCATGTCAGGTCGCATAAAAAAAAACACACCTTATGCAAACTAAGCGGGTTCAAAGTAAACACTTACTGCCTTCTGGAACTTCTTCTTATCGCCCGGAAACTCATTGTATTGATCGACGAGTAGATTGAACCCGTAGAGCTAGGTAGGTGAGCCGCCTCGCATTTTCCTGGGCATTGTTTGCGGAATCTGCCGTGACGTTGCGGCTAATTCGCTGAAGCGCCATTAGTTGATTGCAACTTTCCGCCACCACCCGCCGAGGAACATCTGATATTTTCCTTCAGGAAACGCTCTTCACGAACTTTTCTTTCCGCAGCTTTGTCTGGTTGTCGACAATGGCATATCAGTGATATGTCTATATGCAGATATAGTTGAAGCTTTCAACTCCGCTCGGGTCAATCTTGACCCCTAATTTCAGGCAGAATTATTGAATGGATTGTTAATACTGATTGAGAAACCTTCACGGACGTGGGTGCATCAACCCACCAAAGTTATATAGTAATTACACAGCTATAAAGTTAAAATCAAATCATTATCTCTGAAAATCTACCAGGTTGTGACGTAACTTGGTAAAGTTTTATTAAATATATTTTAAAATAAATGGAATTAAATGAAATGTTATTGCCGACTTCTCTCTTATATTTAACCCCATTGGACATCCCCAGGTAATTAAGCGTGATGTTAAATATAATATATGTAATGGGAAAAACAAGCTATAAATATGTACGAATCGGAACGAAATCGGTTACCTGAGCGGGTCTAGCAGCGAGCACGGAAAGACAGGAATGGGAACCGAAACTTGTTTGGATTGGTAACGTAAGCACACGTAAGAATTTCACAGGATGGTATTTAGTGCAACGAATATTCGATGTTGCTCGTCCCGAATTCGTGAGCGAACTAACTACAGTTAGTGATTTTTCACTAAATCGTGGCTACGCCGCCGCCGCCCCAATACAAACGAATTTCGATTTTCACCCCCATCCTTCTATGCTCGCTAGTGTAGATGTATAAGCGGGCAGACAGACGGCAGACATTGGATTTGGATAAGTAATAGAGATAGAGATAGTTCACTAAACTCAAGGGCAGTGGGCTGGCCACGTATATCGCACAATCACAGAGTCACAGAAGGAAACTGAAGTTTTTATTCGAATACCCTACACAGGCAAAAGAAGCGTCGGTAAACCACCCGCACGTTCGTCAGACGATATACATCGGAAAGCAGGTGACAGCTGGCGAAGAAAAACAAGAGACCGCACGACTTGGCCAAGTCTGGGGGAGGCCTACGTCCAGCAGTGGACACCAAAAGGCTGAAGAAATAGATATAGAGATAGAGATTAAGATAGAGATAGCGATAAATATAGAGATAGAGATGTGGTAGGTGTGGTTAAGTTATCAAGTTTACATCGTCGCTGTACACAGCTCGTGATGCCGGGCTAGATGGTGAAATCATTTGCTCGATGTCTTGAAAACTTTATTTTTGACATTTCTTAATCGAAGATTGTTCACGGTCTCCATACGATATGTTGCATGTATACGGTTCCATCTACTCTCCTGTGGTCGCTGAGGCGACCGGATGATAACTTGTGACGTTTCTTTGAATTTATTTGATCATCGACATGATTTTTAACCACAAAATAATTAAGTAAGATGTCAACATTATTTCATGATTTCACGGTTATTATCGAGATTTTCAAGTATTTTTTTAGCATTAGGACTTCCTTTGTACTCACTGTAATCTTTGCAAACCTTTCGTCCGGGCACAGCTCGTTCCAAATGTGTCCAATATATCCTACAAACCGAAGCTCAGATGAATTCATTCCGGAAGTATCGCAGCAGCTAATTAAAAGTTTTCACATAGGAACTGCCGACGCCACCGCGCCTGGAGCTCTGTACCGTAAAACAAATCCTCGTTTTCAGCGTGAGTGTCCTTGCGAGCGGAAACATTTTTTACCGGGAAACACATTTTCCGGGCTAGGAGTGAATATTGCCTTTGCTCCGGAATGCAGGCATGCCTGTTTCCCTTTTAACGAAGTCTTCTGGAACGGACTGTAACTGACATGGCTTCGTTTTGCAGAAATAATTAGAAAAGATAGCGTTTTTCACTGAATGTATGCTACTATACCGCACAAGTCGTCGCTTCCTTGTTGAACGTATTTCTGACAACCATTAAATAATGATCAGGATTACATAAATTTTTTAGAAATATGCTGCGTACGTTCGTATGGCGCCCAGTCTACGCTGCCTATTCTTCCAGGAATTGGCGTGAGAGTATGTATTTATGAACATAAATTTTTCAAGTTGCAATATATGTATAACATTTTAAAAACCAAGTTTTCTCTGGTGAACAGCGATGCTGCTTAATGGTATGTTATGTTTCTGCAACCGTATAGGTATTAAATTCCACGGAAGAGAAAAAATAAAAGCCGGCCAAGTGCGAGTCGGACTCGCACACGAAGCACAAGATTAAAACAAAAAAACAGGGTTTTTATGAGGCCCCCTTTAATTTTTACTATTTTTTAAATTACCAATTTGGTGTTATAGCGGCAAAATAAATACAAACTCTGTGAAAATGTCAGCTGCCTAACTATTACGGTTCATGAGATACAGCCCTGTACAGACGGACGGACGGACGGACAGTGGAGGCTTAGTAATAGGGTTCCGTTGGCACCATTTGGGTACGGAACCCTAAAAAAGAGAAGTGATGTGTGGACATTACCCGGGCCTCCGCCGTATGGATATATTTTCTGCACGTCTCGTGTGCCACACAGTCCAAACATCGCCACCGCGTGTGAATGCGCTCCTGCAGCGGAAGCATAAACGAACGGTACACCTATATCGACCGATAAACGTCTGTCTTTCTCATTTCCGCTCGCACGAAATACGAAACAGAAACACCGTTATCGATCGATACAGCTGTATCGTTGCCTTTGTGCTCCCACCGTTGAATTGCGCTGTTAGCTTTAGTTGGACCTGGTTGTTGACGCGGTTATCGAGATACAGAATAGTTTTTTATTTTCCGTTTTCTTTTATTTCTATCGTAAAATACATGTAATTTCAGCCTACCAGCACTTCTCAATATTTTTGTAATTCATTCTTGACTGGCTGCTTAAAAACACGCCCGTGATTTATGATCACATTTTACCGGACTCTGCTGGGGTAAATGCTTAACACGCAATCAGACCGAGAGAAACCGGGAACCTCAGCTAGTATATTATCGAATATATTTGAAGTTCAATGGCGAACGTAAGTATTTTTACGGTGTTGATCAAATATGTTTGGGCTTATCATTTTCACCACCCAATAACGAGTTCGCGAAATAATAACCTGTCGCTCCATCCACGTTCAGAAAAAACATCTACCGTAATAATAACGTTCGGAAGCAGCACAAGAATTTAAAATTCAATGAGCTAGCTTTTTGTTACAAAAACGTTGGGGAAATCCACATCCGGTACGTTTCCGATGCGTCCGACCGGATTGTGCTTCCCGGTCGCTACCCGCTACACCGCTACCCGCTACCTGCTCGCTACATTGTAGTAACGTGAATCGTAACGCGCCGGATATGACGGTCGTGTGACGGATATTTGGCTATCCTGCATTTATGTATATTTTGATGGGAGCAAAGTAAAGCTGTATAAAGGAGACATTTAATTAATATTCTGTGAGGTCCATTACTGTCTCTGCTTCAGTGAACGGATCGAATCTGAGTTCAGTTTGGGCCTAAAAATATGTTTCATGTTCTTTTTAGTTTTACATTAGACACATTAGAATCCATTAATCATATTATACAATCGGACTCGTACATTTTTGTTCCTTTTTTTCTTTTTCTGTTGGCTCGATTTCCTCTGGAGAAGAAGATCCGACAAGAAAATTCGCAAGGTTTTTCTTTGATGCTCACATACAAGTTTACAGTAGTTAACAGATTAATACTGCTCACAAACAACATTATATAATTATATATTGGTGACATAGTGCATTCCTTGTGAAGACATATCTCTAGCTTTCTAATAACGTTTGGCTTTGAACGATACATTAACAATGCATATCTTTGTCGTCACCACTGACATCATTTGTTATGATATTTTTTAATAGAACTGGATTTGGATGCTGTGGTGCCAACCAAGGCACGCTTAACCACCTAGTAGAACAGGGAAACAAATCCATGCAAACTGTACATTTGTATTGATTTGCCGACGTTCTCCATGCACCACACACCACAAATACACCACAATCCCGAAGGAATTCGGTGCCATGCCAGGACCTTCCCGTTATGAGCGCGGCTACATTGAACTGGATGGAAAATACCTAGATGAAATGTATGTTTTAGTCTATTGTAAATTGACGCAATGGTGCAACCACGGAGCAGGGAGGTAGAGAGGAGATGGTCTAAGCAAACTGGGTCTGTGTCCACCAAGTGGGTCTCTACGTCACAGCCCACGTGATAAGAAGATGTAGCTTAGCGACATTCGCGACATGGCTGGCGGTGTTAGGTTGTGGGACAATATTATGGTCTGCGGCGCAATTTTCAGCGAACAGTCGATTACACGACGAAATTTTGTGTAAAATGTTGCAAACATTACACAGGACAAAATAATCTAAAGTTTGTAGGTGGAATTAAGTTTTATTTATCAGTAAAACACCTAATATTTTATAATTTGAGTCAATATTCGAGCATTGTATCGATGTATCGCTCTTGCTATGTGCCGATAGATGGCGCGCAATAATTTTCTTTTTACGTTAAGAAATGTTGATCTTATGATGCAAATTTTTATTACATTTTTAAATTAAAATTATTTAAATCCGCGCGAAGGTAAAGATTAAAGTTTCGAAGGAGTTTTTATAGAAAAAATTACAGAAAATGCAAAAGGCGCCATCTAGTTGTAGTCTTGTAACCACTAAGAATAGCTCTAGGAATAGCTGCTACCAGAATACTGGTTCTGCCGGTAGATGGATTTAGCACAAAAGGCGAAGCTTGAACCTCCACCATGTAATGTTTTCCCCCCGCTTCCCCGCGCAGTGTCACGCTGCGTTCCTTAGTAATATGAGCTAACAACACCTCCTCTCTATCCCTCCTCTGTGGGTGCAACCGTACATAAGGAAGGTCTTGGCATAAAACCTAGATCCCACGTGGCGAGTCAGGCTAATGTCATGACAGCAGGCGTGTCAATAATAAACATATTAATTTCCATTTTCATATTAGCCGTCCATGTCCAGTTCCATACATGTTCCCCACGTTTTTACTTAACATTCGATTATTTTTACACTAAATTAATTAATTACTTTGTATGGAAAGCACAACTTTTTATTTAGAGGATATTCAGAAAAACATCATTAAACTTGTTTGTTTATTTCAATCCTGTTGCAACAGGCCGTCATAAAGCCAGTGCACAAAATTAGACAGGCACTGTTAGACTGATTTTGATTTTACAGCGGTAATTTTGCATGCTAAAAATCACCGTATTTTTTCACATTTCTTATTCGTCAGCATTACAAACAAAACAAAATATTATATGCGCGCATAATGCTTGTTAATGTTCAAACCGAATATTGTCACATTTTGTAATTTTTTTGCAATTTCCAAAAGTCGACAAGGCAAGGAACTCAAAGGTTTATCAGTTCTCTTGGGTACATTTTCGGCACCGCACCGATCGTATGGAAATGTCAATAAAGCCCCGCCGCGTGGTCGGGCCCGAAGCTGTGCAGAACGGACCTCCCATTCAATCTATGGCCGGATGCGAGCGCTGGATGTCCACGCCTATCGATTTTGGACGGAGCGTCCTTTTAAATGTTTCCGTGAAGCTACAGACGAGGCTATTAAAATTACTGCTACGGTATAGGTATTCACTGGAAAGGCTCATTAGAAAATTACAAAAATCTCGAATAGGAACCTACCAAATGTTGTTCTGGTAATAATTTATGGTCTTTTCACCCAGTCTTGAAATCTAGTCATTCAGTCAGTCAGTCAGCGTGTTGCGTCCACTGCTGGACATACGCCTCTCAAATTTTTCTCCAGTCCTCCCGGCCTTCGGCGGTACGGAACCACTGCTTTTCACCGACGCGCTTGATGTCGTCCCACCTGGCGGGTGGTCTTCCCACACTCTGTTATCCTGTCCACAGCCGCCAGTGTAGGACACGGTTACTCCAACAGTCGTCGTCTCTTCGGCGGACGTGACCAGCCCACTGCCACTTGAGCTTAGCCACCCGCAGTGCGATTACGCAAAATTTGAGGATGGTGCCGCGGTACGTGTAGGTGCGCCCCCGTCATTTCTAAAGCGCGATTACGAAGCCGTTTTTCATCCACCTACATCCAGCACGGACCAATCTGTGTCGACAATAGGTCAACTTTTGAGGTACTTGACTAGACGAGCAGACGAAATAGGCGTTTACCTCCCCGCATTTGACAGTTCTTTGCCGTTTCGTAATACCGATTCGACGCGAAATGTATGGAGTTGACCTAATTGCTGCGGGTAGCGCTGAGTGCCGCACCATTTGTGAATGCATCGATTTCGTAATCGCAAAATCTGTCATATTGCTGTAAGTACAGCAACCTACACCCAATTTTGTGCTTCGTAATTGCACTGCCGGTGTCCAATATCGACTACTTTGGTACGTCGGGGAATTGCGTCGTTGCGCACCATATCCCGTAGCGATATTCCCAGCATGGCTCGCTCCATTGCTCGCTGGGTAACTTTCAACCTTTGGACAACGGCGAGCGTCAAAGTCCATGTTTCACATCCGTATGTCATAACCGGGAGGTCGGTTTAAATCTAGATCGTATCCTAAATAAAAACGTATTTTGCACCTTAGTGGTGTAGGGCCTTGCATGCAAGGTCTGGGATCAAATCCCCGCCCCGTTCATGCAACACTTTCTCTTTCTGAGTTGGATACGAGCTACTCCATGGTTCGGAATCCCTGCAAAATTGTATGTCCCTTTACCTTACTACGTATTGGATGAAAAGATGGTCGAAGCGGCAATGAAAAATTGACCGTGCACTTCAATCTAGCCGAGCTCATAAAGGGAAGGTCTAATTTCTTTGGGAATATGTTGTGATGAACTAATATCATGAGTGTGGGTGTTGTATTAGTCGTATATGTCCACTTACATATAAGAAATAATCAGAGACGTTTCTAATAATTCATTCCTTATAAATAATGCTGTGAAAATAACGCAAAACTCAAAGATCAGCCATCATTTTGAGCAAGTAAGCTTCTTTGGCGAGTTTCTCCCATTCCGTAGTCGCGGTGTTGGTTAGGGAGAGAGGCGGAGGCGCAATTAGAAACTGTCGGGAGGCGTAGCCTGCGCGCGACAGCCTCCGCTCGCGGCCTGAGAACACTGACAAAGGAAGGAAGGCAGTGGCGACCGAAACTTATTCGTATAGCGGCCACGTATTAGTGACTAGCTGAGGTTTCCGGATCCGCTCTAATATAGATATGTTTTTTAAATTTTATAATTTAGGATTTCCTTCAGACTATACACAGACTATAGGTGTATACAATAAATACACTTATAAATAACACGTATTTCAATTTTGGTTAGGTGTTTCAGCCCAATAATAGGAAAACACAACATGCTGATGGGTTTAGATAAGCAGCCGCATTGGGGGGTCGAGCTACCGTGTACAGGTATATTTTGAAAAAAAGATAGTAGAAGCGTGCTCATTCCAAGTTTTAAACATGGAAACAGTAAATTACTACCCATGTTTGAAAACATGCTAGCTCCGCAGACCACTGATGTTAAAAAAAACGATAAAATTTCGCATTCACGTTAAAGAATGAAAAAACATAATTTAATTATAATAACAGAAAAAAACCGGCCAAGTGCGAGTTGGATACGCACACGAAGGGTTCCGTACCATCGTACAAAATTTAACACAAAAAATCATTTTTTTAATAATATTCATCAATATTTGTCATTTTTTATAATTTTTATTTTACCTATTTGTTGTTTTAGCGGCATAATAAATACACACTCTGTGAATATTTCAGTTGCTTACCTATTACGGTTCATGAGATAAAGCCTTGTGACAGACAGATTAACAGCAGAGGCTCAGGAATAGGGGTTACGTTGTCACCCTTTGGGTACGGAACATTAAAAACGTATATATTTGGCCAAAAAAAATAATAGTATAACTTATATCTGTGTGGGATTAAATTTGTATGCGTTTTTGTTGTGAGATACAAAGTCTAGGTCATGTTTTTTGTCTGATTTGTTTTTGCTCGGCTCCCAAAGGCCGTAGCATGATGTTAGAATTAGGCTTTTGTATAAAGCGATATTTTTAAATCCGTTCCAGTGATAAGCGCGTTCAAACAAAAAAACAAAGAAACTCTCCAGCTTTATTATAGATATTTAGACTGACGGTAGGGCGGACCAGTCATTTCGCTTACGAATTCGGGACACGCAAATCCAATGTTTGTTAAACTAAATGGCGTCCTGTGCAGTTCTTACGTGTCGTTGGAAAACCAGAAGCCTAAGTCCGCTAATGAATAATTCCACTTTCAGGCATTAGCGTTAGGAGATAACCTCGGAATCACACAAAATTGTATTTAACCAATACAACTGCAAAGTGGAGTTATTTTATTTAATTTTAATCGCCACTTAAAGGGCCTTTCTTACGAAAGTGCTGATTATCTTATGCTGGTATCGACTGCGAGATGGTAATGAAGACCCTTTAATGTGAGGATTAAGCTAATCAGTACTTGGTGGAAGGGGCCCTTAGACTTTACTTTCAGTGCTTGTATTGGCACTAAATATTTGGCTACGCTTCCGCTGCATGGAAGAGTTTCGGTCACCACTCCGTTTCTTCCTTGCTCAATGGGAATGACAATTGCCACTGTGTTGAACGGAGCCATGTGGCGCTACTCGTAATATTTAATTGATTTGGTAGTATTTAGGCTTCGATTGTAATTGTAATAGTTTTTAAATTTATCAGGTATCGCATTTTTAATGAAGAACAAATATTAAAACTAACTGAGGTACCCTGCTCGGTTCGGGTCAATCTCATTTAGGACGAAATTCTTGATAATCCCATAGGAACTCGACCTTGTTTCCAGATAAATTGTATCCTATGTGTTAATCCTGGTCATAACAGTCAATAACTGTAATTTAATTTGTACCGAACGGAACGACTCATACTCGCAATTCTCCGGTTTTTTTAATATCCTTGGCCATTAAA
Organism: Incurvaria masculella; assembly: GCA_946894095.1. Lineage (NCBI taxonomy): Eukaryota > Metazoa > Arthropoda > Insecta > Lepidoptera > Incurvariidae > Incurvaria > Incurvaria masculella. The sequence continues at coordinate 12,752,455 of OX335643.1, forward strand.
TCATACAGCTTCATTAGCGTCAACCTAAAAATACGATTTTTTAATATATTTTTTAAATCAGAGGTATTTAAGTACTTGGGATCTGTTTAGATGGTCCTGTCTGACTCTTTCTTTCAAATGAAGGCTACATATCATGACGCTAAATTAACTGAAGAGTGAACATAAAGACGTAGAAAAATCGAGTACACGTTTAAATTGAGAACGACTTATGTAGATGATTTTAAAGCAGTTTGTATCTTTAGGCAGATTGATTATCCATTATTTATAGCTAAAGTACCATAGCGGTAAATTACCGGTGAGCAGAGGGATTGAATATGAGAGAAGTCGAAAAAAAACCGACGGATTCTCGTGGGACTTTAACGCGAGAGAAGCCGTGGTCACGTCTAGTTCACAATACCCACACGTAAAATGTTGTTATGGCAGATTTAAAACTGATATAGAACAAAAGCATAAAAAGTAAAACTTCCTCTAAGTAAAGTTATTTTAATATTTTTCAACAAAAAATGGATCAAGCTATGTATAAGTGTACACTCCTTTATAGACAAGTGTTTGATGTTTTCCTTGTATTACTGGCGTCGGCAAGGATCGATCCTGGAACCTCCGGGCGCCATATTTTCGTGAATATAAGATAAAGCGACATTCGATATAAGATATTAAAATTTCACGAACATCCATTCGATCCCGAGAATATTTACACACATCGGTGAATAAATATTTAGCAGATAAACACATTCAATTTCAGCTTATTTTCAGGAAATTGGATCGGCTCGGACGCCATCCATTCAGCAAGTGCCAAGGAAGATCGAATAATCCGCGAGGCATAAATTTGTATTTATCGAATTCGTTAGTTCATTTCAATAAAATACGACCCCGGAGGCGCACATGAATGATGCTATGCAAGATGTAACGCAACATGATTTTTAAAGGGATACGATTTGATAATTGGAATTATAAAATAATTTTTTTTACTATATTTTTGTAGTTAATATTAAATTAAATAGCTCTTTATAGAGTAAATCTGTTATAGAAATGTTAATTATTGGATACTTAGAATATTTAGCGTTTAGTTTTTTATTTGAGTCTGTTTTAGTGTTGGCTTAAGTTTTTCAGTTGTTTGTTTAGTTTAAACATATAGGAGAGATGAGAGGTTTAATTTCAATTTGAATAATAATGCTTAAATAGAATGTGTACAGACACCTTGGGTAAACAAATTTTAGAGAGAAATAGTAATTTGTGTACTTAACTTGTACCGGTCAACAATTCCATATTATGCAACTATATATTAGTGTAGATAATGAAACATAAACTCCATTTCATCCTTAATTTTATTACTTTTAAGAATATTTGTAGTAACAACGATTTTTTCTGTTATTTTTGGATGATTTTTTATCTGAAATTATGCCAGAGTGGTATTCAAAACACTTTAACTAGAAAGGTCACTACTTTATTAAGCACAACAAAAAAAAGCAACAATTTTTTTTCCTGCGTCGAATGTTCAAACAAAAAATTGTTAAAGTCTTCTAAGTCTTAAAAATTATAAAACTTCTAACCTGTTTATAATAGTGTAGCTCCTTCAGTTGTGATTTATATTGCCTATTTATTATTATATTAATATCGCCTCATTTGGAACACTCTGTATAAGAATGAAAAGGTAACTTATATTTATACACAATTATTTTTCATTCAGGGATTTCATGAAATGAAAATATCATTTACTTGCTCGTTTTACACAAAACAATGGCAAAAGGACCACTTAATACCAAATGGAATTCTCTGCCAGTATACCTTAGGGATATCAGAAAAATAGGTTAGGTATCACAGAAAAATGATTCATGGGAATTTAAAAATGGATTATAAATTGTGCGAATTCTTTCCAATCCCTATTCACAAAATAGTTCGGTCGTATTTTTTTCGCTAACATAATATTTGTTTGTGTGATGTGGTATCCAAATTTAATACGAACTGACGTCGAGTTTATCTTAATTACTTTACAAGCCCACTTAACGGAAAATGGCTATGTTACCATACAAAAATTGTAACATAAAATATCGGTGAATTAACCTTAACATAGCAATATGGATGTCATGTCGGAAAGAATTTAGTAAACCTGCATATTACCCTCCGCGAATAAGTAAAGATTCGCGAATTTCCGACATCCGAGGGTCATAAGCGGTCGTTACATTCGGCCATAAAATGATATATCGCAGCCCGACCGGGGCACACTGTACTACCACGCTCAGAGTCACCACTCCAGATATCATTATGGTAGTCAAGAGTTTGATCTTCACCATATAAATTTCTTTGTGAGCAGTAGTAATCTATCAGTACAACTGACAACTAGTTTGTTGGTATTAATAAAAAAAAATGGCAAACCTGGCGAAGTTTATTTTCGGTACTTCTTCGCCAGACGACAGAAAAATAAAAATCTCTGAGTATGTAAAATACATTTAATGGAAGAAATGCAGAAGATGAATCCAAATCAAACGTTACGACCCAAAGGAAAACACGATATAGCGGGAACATATCATTGAATGTGGTCATACTTACTAGAGACCAATAGTTCAATAAAGAAGAGTATTTCAGAAAAACTTTTATTTTGCGAAGACGGTTTAGAGAAAAGGCACCACTTCGAATAAGCATTGAATAAAATTGAATGAATGTTTTGTAATTCGAGTAATAATAACAACAAAAGATAAATAGGAAATCGTATGAAATAATTTGTGATAAGTATTGATCCATATTATTTGTAATGTTTTCTCAATTGTATTAACTCAAAGCCTAATCGATTGTATAATGGAAATTGATTTTGAATGAATTTGCCCGTTTTTATGTGTGACGTGATATGCAATGTCTAGTTTTCAATCCGGCGAAAAAAATCCAGTTGATTTTTATAACATACTCCTAGCCACTTGTCATTGCATTGGCGGCACAAGTGGCGTTCAATTTGATAAGGACGTAAGTGAAACAACATTTTATTAAATTAAAAATAAACCACATCGAATTTCGGTTATCAAAATAGTCAATATGAAGATTGATTGTTAAGATATCATTTAAAGATTTAACTACACAAATATTACGACAAATATTCATAATCTTTCATAAAAAAAGTTTGAACACAGAATATGAGCGTTAGATATTTACCATTATAAGTTTAAAAAATAGCTAAACTATCAATTCATCTTTCATATTTTTAAAATTCCAAGAAAAGTAGTATTCATTAGTAGAAGTCTACTAGTAGTAGTCTACTACTACTAGTATTAGTAGTAATCACGCCCTTAATGAAAATTGAGGACAGCTTAAAGCGTTCTTGCTATCATCAGATTGCCGACGCGCAGGCAATCTTATTTCTCACTAAACGTGCACAATTTATATAAATCCGTATGCCCTTTTATGCCATCGGGTGCCTCGATCCTTTTTATCCTTATTAGATCGTAAAGCGTCTTCTGACTGCGAGCGTACGGCCGGGGTCGATATTGCCATACATTGCCGATCGGGCCAACATTGCGAGGGAATGTATTCTTCAGTAAAACGAACGCTCGGCATGTTCCAGTTAACCTTTATTGCTACCAATTGCGCCTCCATCACATCCGACAGCATGGAAATATTCGATTCCACGTTCTTGTTGATTTTATGATTTGCTCGCTCGTTTGAAAAAGCATCTGGTTTGTCATTTAAAAGGCTAATTTGCAGTGATTTACTTTTGCGAGTTTCGGGGGTTAAAATATCGTTTATATTTTTGTAACAGAATCTGTAAATCACCACCGAGCACGGAAGGTTGGTAGTGGCGACTGAAACTAATCCGTATAACGGCAGCCTAACCATTTTTTTTATAAAAATACATACACTAAAGGCAGCGGCCGCCTGTCAGTTCGCCCACAAATACTCTCACGACTTCTGTTCTCGAGTTGCAAGGACACGTAAGAACACGTAAAAAGATGTAAAAACTTCACAAGACGCTATTTAGTACAACTAACATTCGATGTTGCGCGTCACAAATTTGTCAGCGAACTATCTACCATCAGTGCATTCTCACTAATACGTGGCTACGCTATCCACACCCCTAGGGGCTTACCCCATCTGGGAGCCATAATATCGAATCTTACAAATAGTCTAAGGACATTGCCGAAATAAAAATCACAATAAAAAGTACATTGACCAAGACAAAAGACCAATAGGCAAAAATGTGTTTGAAAATTTAAATTTAAAATATAATTTTTCAATTATTAATTAATGAAATTCCCAGCGGACAAGAATTATATTTTTTTTAAAGTTCACAACATGTTGTTCCCGTGTTGTCAGATGCTGCGTATTTTAGGTATACTATTTAATCCTATCTTGCGATTTCAATTAAATGATTAATGTCACAATCGTTAATCTGCAATAAAAATATAAACTAAATAATTTCCGTGTTTAGTAAAATTAACCCTAATATATTAAAGTTTAGTTTTAGTCTATTATCTACACCAATATCTGGCAGCTCCAACCGCGACATAGCGTCATCGTGACAGATTATATGTATGTATCAAGGGTAACGATCGGTCAGTACGTGTTCAATAGTTTACGGAAAACCGACTCGCTGCTGTCGATATAATATTTTATTCTAGATTTTAGAGCCTTCCAGGCAAAGGTTATCAGTTAGGTTTACGACCGTTTTGTTTAATCATAGCACACTTCTTTCGCGTTCTCTACAGACATACACGTTTGTCAACTACTATTTTTATTTAGATTTAACTTAAATAACTTTTTCGTAAATAATAGAGAAGATGTATTTGGTTCTATGCTGAAAGTTCTTGCCTTTCCGTTTGAAGAAAGGCACAAAGGAATGTAACATTTCACAAGACTAACCTCAAAAATGCATTTTTTGTCCATAGTAAAATCTGCAATGTCCTTTGATTATTTAATGCTTTTTACTAACTGCAAGTAACTAAGGTTGAGATAAATAGTCGTAACATAAACTAAGACTAACGAAAAGTAGTAATTTGTGACGTCACTTTGAGACATTTTGTAATGAGGAAATCTCAAAGTAATGCAAAGTGACGTCACAAAGTACTATTTTTCGTTACTCATGGCTTCTGTCACGACTATTTATCTCTGACTAAGACGACACATAAATAGTGACTTTTAACTTTTCACCTATTTTTAGTTAGTGAAAGTGACTGCGATTTATGAAGTTTACATATATGATTTATGTACTTACTGCTATGTTTTGATGTGGCAATCATCCATGTAACACAGGACGGTATTTGTTTTTTGCGAAACATTCCCAGCGGCAGTCCCGATAATGGCCCCCATTAGAAACCCCACACGATTCCATTAAGCGATATCATTTTCATGTAAAACGTGCAGTTTAGTTAACCCACTTCAAGACCATTATCACCCCATTTGACTGTTTGATTAATAGCCCCTTCATTGTTGGCCGCCACGGTCTATCCAGGCTGAAACGTAGGCTGAGGAAAGTGCCTTTCCTTTATGTGGACACTTGTATAGTAATCTGCCCTAGACTGTATTCAGGGGTGCGATAGAACATGTTTAATTTGTAATTTTAGTTCGGCAGCCATCGAGAATGCGCCGGTGGTCCAGACTGACCAAACTTATGTCATTATAAGCGATGTAATAATATAGATGGGTTATTTTTCTAAAAATCCACGGGTCCGATTCCTGACTAGGAAAAATATTTTTCCAGAACACTGTGGTTTTAGTTTTTATCAAAATAGGCCCCATGACTCCTTAGAGTGGTTTTCGCTATTCCTTTTAGTTTCGAATTTGGCTGTGAAGGCACACTTGACAAATTTACGTGAATATATGTAACCGGACATAAACTGATACGACGCCCATGGTCACGATATAAGGCCAATACTCTTCAATCCCGAAGGAATAAGGTAAAGTCCCAGGACCTTCCCTTTACGAACACGGCTACATTGAACTTCATGGAATTATCGTACCCTTTTTTTGCCGCTTCCGCCATCATCGGGTGGCGGCGGGGTAGATGTTAGGGGAGCTACAGTTTTACATGGATTCCCAACCATGGATAGCTAGCATTCATGTGGTGCACGAAGGGGCGGGGATTGAAGGCGTGAGATGCAAGGCTCCGCGCCCTCAGTACAGGCTCGATCTGCCATTGATTTAACGTTACCTAGTAAGATTAATGAATTTTTAATACATTCATGGCCACCAAGCATAGGTAAACAATACAACTTTGAGTCTAGAATATGCATGAATATTCTACAATTTAAATATATTTAATATAGCTTCATAGAATGCAGTATAGGTCGTGTGGGAGCGGGACGCTAGTTGGGGTTCATTTGGCATTGTTGTAAGAGCTGCTGTGTCATTTCTTTGACTGTCAAATGTAGGTTGCTGACTGTGGAGAATAGGAGAAATAGGAGATGTTTATACGATTGTGCTAGGTTGTCAATGTGGTGATACATTGCAACCAAATTTAAACAATGAATAATTAGAAATTCCGGGACGATGTGCCATAGTGCTTTATGCATCCATTATTCTATCACTTAATTTTGGGTTACATACCAAGTGTGTTGTGATTTAATAATCCGTTAATTGGCATGGATACTTATTTGAGATTTATTAAAAAAAACAAATGATTACAAAACATATCGTCACTCGTGCATGGGGGAAAATAGGTGAACAAGGAAAGGAAATTGGTCTCGTTTCTTCATTTAGTTGGTCCTCGTGCTCTGATAAGGACCTAACCGTCAGCTAAGGCAAGGAGATCGACGATCGTCGATCTCCGTGAGCTAAGCCCATTATATAAATACATATGACGTACCTTGTTTCTATGAATAATTATTAAGGAGATATAAAATAATACATGTTTAATGTTAACAACGACACATGGCGAACGACATGCCATCGGAGGCGCTCGAAATCGGCCATGTGCCTTCGACCTTTGGCTACGGAAATTTCAATTTCGTTTGAAGGACCTGCGGTGGTATTTTGTTGGGAATATATCGAAAGGAAGCGCATTCTACAGATCATCTACAGGATCGGTAGGTTATAGGAGGAATGTGGACAAGGTTCCTGGTTAATTCCCTATATGTTGCGCATTGAGTGATGGGATTGAACGGGGACTAGCTTTATGGAGCTCTGAAGAGCTCGTTGGTACAGGCGATTTGAAGACCGAAGTTGGATTACAAATTCAAGGATTCCTCGGGGTCGTCAGCGTATCTGATCCGTACCTGATCTGTCCCATAGATGCCAGCAAGGCCCCACGCAAGTACCTTTTACAAAGGGAATGTACTAGCATGGTACCCAGTTCTTTCGGGAATTTAATATGGTATTCTATAAGCATGGCAGTAATATTAGCCTTAATAAAAATAGTAGTAATATTATTATTAAACCTATGTGTAGCACTAGACGTGACTATGAAACAGGAAAGGAAGACCTAGAGGTCTGTCCAAATTTTGTGCAGCAATAAACGGAAAATTAACTACTGATTTTCTCATTTTTGCAATTCCATCAAAATTGCAGTTTAAATTAAGTTTTGTCTAGGGATACCCTGAAAAACAAAACACTAACAGATGGTTTGATTAAACGATTCTTCGTTTTAAAATGCTATTAGAGTAAAAATTAATTTATTGATAATCTGTCAGAATTTAAAAACAAATTAGTTTCATTTGGTAAAAGGTACATTTTTTCACTAGAAGGCACAGATTTTGAATTTTTCAGTGACTTCTTCCTGTCCCTATATTAAAAGCTTGCAGGAAAAATCACTTTGAGATGATAACCCCGCACCGAATTTTGCAATGCGATAATTTACAAATTTTTTTCTAAACAAAGCCAGCGACCGGAACCTTTTTAGCAACAAAGCAATCTTCCGAAATGCAATTTCGTTAGAAAAACTCGGACCTTGCTCGAAATCAGCGATTATTATGAAAACTGCCTAGCGAATGAAAAATTGCCTTCAGGGCCACTAAAATTACAAAACGAAATTCTAAAGCGCCGCAAACGACCGCAATGGAATGGAGGGTTGTACGAATGTACACAGACAGTAAAAAAAATTTCATCTCTGCTTAGGGTTCCGTCGCGTTGCTCTATTCATAGACTACGAATATGTTTTATACTAATTTAAAATGTACACTTTAATATGAATTACATAAAACCGTTTGGTCAGGTTAGGTTAGGTTCGGTTAGGTTAGGTTAAGGTTAGGTAACATCTCTCATATTACTGAAATAATTAGGTTTATAAAAAAAATCACTTTATGAGTATCTAATCAAAATTGATACGTATCCTTACACATAAGTGAGTTTGTACTATACTACAGGAATACTCTGGGAAACGAAGCATTTAGCTCGCTGCACAGTATGTAAGTAATAATAATAAATGTATTGTTTTCGCCGATGGACCCTAAGACGAGTTAAGGAAAGCATCCGCGCTGTAGGTTTGACGCGGTTATACCTTCGTACGTTTTCCCAACTTTTGCTGTACGCAAAAACTATGCTTGGCCAGGTGCTTCTTCACACAATGTTCAAGGACCCCAGGTTTTAAAAAAAATTAAAAGTCACTTGTCATCACCTGGGAGAAAAACAGCAGGGTTAAATATTAAATATGTCAGGCATTAAACGAGTCAGCTGTTAACTTGAGAACCACAATTTTGATGTAAACGATATCTACGTATAGCAGTTATGTTATATTATTCCTACCGCAGCATTTTTTCGATTTCTCGTCGACACATATCTTCAGTTTCACAGGCAATGGCCAGGTTTTTTGCCGGGTTTACTGGAGATAACGAGTTCAAAATCACTACTTTGTCAAGTTTTGTGCTGACGTTGATCATTGATTTTTTTTAAACGTCTGTACGATTGAAAATTAAGTTATACATTGATAACGGTATATGGATACGACATTACTGTTATTTCATTCGTTGGAAGTTATCCAGCGACCTCTATATTTAAGGTGGCCCAACCCGGCGGCCTCAACTCATTCGCGGGCACTGTACAAAACCGTGCTGTTGCGCTCTGGGACCTACTCTGTTTCTAAGAATAAGACAGGCTCCGTGATGAGGAAGATGCAACCTGTCCACAAAAAAGACAATGTGCATAGTGTATGATTTGGTAAAATTTACGAAAATTTTACTTTCAAAACGACTTATAGCTAAAAGTAAACCACGACCACTGTAGTCAAAAATCTAACAAAAACCAAATAGATTATAAATCTTGATTAAATAAGCTATGTCTGATGACTAATTTTTTTAAGATGTTCTTACTTTATCATTGCGTAATCCACCTCCAAAGTTATTGTATAAAACTCGCGAAAAATCCGAACTTTCGGACGTTATAACTTGGAAACCAAACACAATTTTACAATGCCAATGGTCATCAGACATCTACTTCAATCAAATAAAGCTATTTCGAGCAAAATTTTAGATCGCTGACAAGAAATATAGGCGTGATCTTCTTTCCCCTTTTGTATGGGGAGATGAGCGGGTTGGGCCACCTTAAGCATTGCTTACAGATTTGAGAATAATCAGACAAAGTTTTGTGATTAAATTCAAATCTGTATATAATACTTCAATGTTAAATAACTCTTATAAATGCTGTAACTCGTGCACGTTTTAGAGCTATCTAGATCATGACTGATTAAAAAGACATCTATACACAGATTATTAGTAAAATATCAAACGAAGTCGTTTTGAGGGCAAAACTCGTTGCAAACGCTGAAAAAAATTAAAAACGCCAGCATAAATTCGTCCCTTAATTCGTCGAAGCGTAGAACAAGCGAAATGTACAAATGCTCGAGCGTGGAGAACAATGAAAACGTTTTCACACTCACAACTTTTCCCGGAAAATGGACATGGGAGGGTCATGAATATGACTGCGCGTGATACGGAAGATATATGGGTTCGCTGGCTGCAAAGTTCAGTAGAGTTATATTTTTAAATATGAAACCATTTATCTGCGTTGTAAGGGTTGGTTACTTTATCTGTGCATAACGAAGTTTTTACAAAATAAAAAATCTTTAGTTAAGAATCTTTGAAATATTTATATTATGAAGAAACTGCTACTTAATTTTTGCTTTATTTACTTAAAATATGTCGCGCAGCTACCCTCAGGAAAAACCAGATTTCTATGTATATTAAAACACGTCCGATTTCATTATTTTTATCTTCAATATGTTTTTAAATCCTAGTCTAGCTACTGTTTATCATTAATGATGATGAAATGGTCTCATTAATTAGTTTGCCTAATAAATGACCGAGTTAAAAGTAATTTGTTTTTTCATACTTTTTAATTAATAATGTTTCACATTTTTCATATTAGCATATAATATTCCAGTAAATCAAAAACTTTGTTAAAATTTAAAAACGGACGACTACGTACTAATAAATTGATGTTGTTTGGATTATTGAAACCAAAGATTTTTAGAAATGAAGGAAATAGCCACAGATAAGGAAATAGCATCTGGACTTGAAAGCCGAGTTAGAGTTTAGAAAAATATCTTTATTAAAACCGTTATTATATTAGTACATAGTAAAGAATATTTAAATTAAATGACCTAACTGCTCTGTAATTAAAATGTTACCATCTGTAGATTTTTTGCAATTATAAAGCATCAAAATAACATTGTCAAATAGTTACAAAGGCCTCAGTCAGTCGACTTTTATCATGCGTCAAATTACAAATTACGCATGCAATTGAGAAAGTTAAGGCTAATTATTTTATGAGAATTGTTTTTTAATATAATGGCGGCATATGGCTTATCTCGGTACCAGAAGACGTCCATGGGCTTACGAACTTGGAAGACAGCGAAAACAATGCCGGCCGGCCAGGTGGTTCTTCACGCCATGCGGTTGTAATTTTGGGGAAATACCTCGGCAGGGTATGCATTCCACGGTTTACAAGGTGACTCACTCTAGATTTCCTGCGAAAAAATTCAGTCGTCTTGACGAAATCCGTAGGTTTATCTGCTAATTATAGATATGATGTAATCTTCCCAATGCCCCAGTCTTGGCACACGCCCTTGACGTCAACGTCACCGTATGGAATACAACTTGAATGTTAACGCTCAGCTCGCTCAGTCAAGCGAAATAAGATTCTCGTCAGGACGTAAGCGCGGTAAATCCTGGGATTTTGGCTTTTCTTCGTGGAATGTGTCATATTTTCGCGTACATTTCTTAAACGCCGACTGAGTGCTACGTCGCTTTGATTTACACGCTGCTGCAAACTTAACCTCCTGTCTATTTGTGGCTGTGACAGATCTTGATGGGTGGATAAAACAAATACTGTTCGCCCGAAGTCTAAAGAGGATACTATCTATACATATACTAAAGCTGAAGAGTTTGTTGTTTTTTTTTGTTTGAACCCGCTAATCTCTGGAGCTACCAGTTGGATTTGAAAAAAATATTTCCCTTTTGATAGAAACGGGAGTTTTTCAGTGGTTTTCGCCTCGGAGATCATCTCCGTAAGTTTCGTGGTCGTATTGGAAAGTGTTCTGCCGACCGCGGGTCCATCCGCATGCAGCCACTCGCCCTTATAGTGGAAAGTATGCAACCGGTTGAAACATTGAATAAGAAAGCATGGTAGTGGCTACGAAAACTCATCCGTTTGCAGTGGAGCCACGTATTAGTGATAATACAATGCACTGAGGGTAGTTAGCTTACGAATTCGGGACGCGCAACATTAATGTTCGTTACACTAAATTGCGTCCTGTGCAGTTTACGTATTCTTTCTTGCGTATCGTTTGAAATAGACAACATCAGGGGCCATACCTGGCTATTTTATTCGCAATTTCGAGTTCGAGTAAAACGGTCGAGCGGCCGTTTTGGTAATTGGTATCCGTAAATTCTGCAAAGTATGTGATCACAAACACGAACCATTCGCCTTTACAATTTATTTATTTCAAATATGTATTTAATCAATGCTGGAGATAAAAACTGGATTTAAATGACCGCCAGTCCTATTTTTAATGCACTTTTTCTACATGTAATGTAAAATGTATTTGACGAAAAAATTATACATTTTATGACATCGATTAAATTAATTAAATCAACTAAAAACTGTGCATTAACGTCGTTAGATACATAGCGTAAAACTTATTTTGACGCCAGCACTGCATTATTGCCCGTGCAAGACCAGTGAATCTGGTTTGCAAATTAAGGATATACGTAATCTATAAGTATAGACTTATGTTAACATTTTTTCAATCATTCATTGTCAAAGTCAAAGTCATTAACTTGTAATATCTCGGAACATACTGAATGGATTTTGTTCAAACTTTCGGGATTAGAGTCCATTAGATAGCACTGTCAATTATTTAATAAAAGGATAGAAGCTCTTTTACAACCTATATTTTCATCTTAACATAATAATTTGTAGGATCATATTCCAACTGACAATTTTTCAAAAGCTGGTCTTATTCTCCGCTAACAGGGTATTCTGAATGCCGCTCAGTCATTAAGTCTACTCAAGGCTTTCGGGGAATTCCTAAAAGGCTTGAGCTGAGCCTGTAAATTTATGATATTCCTCCTTTGTTGTTCGAAGCGTTCTATTAACATACAGCCTACACGCGGAGTGATGTTTTCAAAACACAAAGGCGGCACTGAGCGAATATGACACGGAAATTTGGGGGTCTACAGCTAAATACGTTTTTCTCTTCGAATGATTTAGCGATCGAGATTTTAGATCGGCCAATGTATTAAACATAATTTTTCGAGCATGTGGTATGCAAGTAGACTCGACGTGAAGCAAGGACACATTTATTAAATATAGAAATCTGCAAAAATAACTATTTTGCAGATTTACGGATGGGCAGTGTGTCTACAAACTTTGCCTCCACTCAACGAAAAAAGCGATGTAGGTACCTGCTTAGTAAGACAGTATATTTTAATCGTTTACCTTAATTGAAATGTAATTGTGGTAAGGTTATTGGTTTTTACCTAACTTCTATCCACGATATGCGACCTTTGTATTTGTATTCGAATTTTAAGGAACGCATATCATGGATATAAGGTAATTATTAAAAAATACAACAACTTACAGACATAGCTCTCATTTGATTTATTAAATTTGCAAAATATCAGAAAAATATATCTTAATTTGACTGAGGAAACAGGCAAGAGCCATTATATTGTACTTGATCATCTAATTACCCTCTTAAGTAACACTTCTAATTGAGAAACAGCTTATTTTATAATTATCCTATTCCGTATGGTCATCTAATTTCTTAAATGATATGTCTCGTCTGAGATCCAGCTAACCATATTAAGCCCCCAGCGCATCGCAGCTCACACGAGGTTATGTACAGGGTGACGCACCGCGACTACAGAGGACAATTTGAAGATCATGCTTGTCGGGAGCACGGAGGCGCGGAGGGGGTGAGTCTGTACCTCAGGGAGTCACATTTAAGGAGTGAGGAGGAAAGAATTATGTGGGTATTCTTTTATGTTTACGGATAAACAGTTTCATGGATAAAAGAGGAAGGAATCGATTGTTAACGTCATACCAGTGTTGAATAGGATAAATAATAGTCCATAGGTGGCGTTGCAAGTCACATTTCGGAATACATTAAATATAAACCAAGGAAATATTAATTATATTAATATTAAGTAGAGTTTTTATAACGATCAGGCCAAATTAAGTAAAATTTGGAATCAAGCTTAGTTTAATGACGTTGTAACTAGTTTCGGTGTAAAAACTTCGTCGTTATACTATGATAGTGTTCAGCTTATTTAACTCAACGTTTTCGAATTCGCTCCCGAATCGGAGCGAATCCTGAAGGTGTCCATAAGTAAGCTAAAACTATTTATCCGTAAATATAAATGTCAAACAACAGTGAAAAACTAAATAAACATAATAATGTGGGATTTATTAATGGGATTTTCTTATTCGTTAGCATATGGGCTCGTCATTAAGCACTTATATATTTTATTCTTGGTAGAAAGTAGTACACCTTTCGTAACCAGCTTACTATGATAGCGGTTGAATGTCCATTTTATTTTGTGAATACCGATTTCACATTCTAAATGTATCTCATTTCTATTTCAAAGTAAAATATAATTTTTCGTAGGAAGAAATTTCTGGGAGTTGATAGAAACGCAGTGAAGCAAGGTAGAAATAAATAATTTATGAATATACTACAATGTAGGACATGGACCAGCAAGCATACCTTGAGATTTATATACTTTAAAGATAAAACTGTAAGTCTCTGTAACTTTGTGTTCTCAAATTAGTCAAATATTCATGAACTATAAGGGTTGATAAACAAGTGCGAGTCGGACTCGCACACGAAGGGTTCCGTACCATCAACACTAAAAAAATCACGTTTTTTGTATGGGGCTCCCTTTAATGTTTATATTTTTTTGATTTTACCTATTTGTTGTTATAGCGGCAAAATAAATACACACTCTGTGAAAATTTCAGCTGCCTACCTATTACAGCGGACAGCGGAGGCTTAGTAATAGGGTTCCGTTTTCGCCCTTTGGGCACGGAACCCTAAAAAGGGTCGAAAATACAATATGAGCGTCAGATATTTACAGTTATAGGTTTCAAATATAGCTAGACCATCAATGCACCTTTAATCTCTTTGGATTCTAAAATAATTAGTAGTTATTTTAAAAATGATAAAATACGGTTTTACCTACGCCCTCACGGAACTTATTGCAATCAGGTGCTATCAGGCCCTTAAGTAGCTTAAGTGGCTACCCTCACCCAAAGCTAAAGTCTTCGTCAACGGTGGCATACGTCAAAACTAACAGTTACCTGTTAAACGCCGCAGGCACGGGTGCTCGCCTGGTATTGGACCAAATGTTTGGTCCGAAACGTCACGTCTACACCGTGAGTAAGCCGTTCTTACTAACCCTAAAATGATACAAATTGAATTTAAATCTTAAGCCGCACGCTGTAAATATAATTCTAAGAAAATAAAATTTTCTTCGACATTTTAATATAGCACCCACTTTTATCACTAATTGCCAACTGTTACGGAACTAAACAGTAAAGCACCCTTTTATAATTTTCCATCCGACTTACCTTCAACGACCTCTCCCGAATCAAAGGAAGTGAAACCGTTGAACGGTGAGCAATTTCAATCTCTTGGGCCATGCTATCCTAGCCTCAGACAGGTCGAGAGTGCTCGCGAGGAGAGAAGCAACTTTGAGTATACTCCGACGCGGGGAGTGGCTGCGTGTGTCCTCCTCCACCCTAACCCTTTGTTCTGCGGTGGAAATACATCGGCGAAAGGGCTTCTTAATAAAATGTATACGCTTAAATAAGCCCGGTGGGATTCGCGGCATGGATAGAAATACGTGTTACATCCATTGAAGCAAGACGAAAGGATCAGAATTAATAAAACACATTGAATTATTGTTTTCATCGGTTGATTTTTAATTAAACCAGGAGTAGATGTTTATCTACTACAAAATTGGTACCGATCTATTATTTTCGTGATAACTAAAATGGATGGATAAGGCCCGGACTGAATGCAAGTAGTTCAAAATAAAAATAACGCTGGCTCCTTTGTTTTAATTAGGTACTCGAGCTTAACTCCAATTAATTAATTCTTTACATAAACACCCGCATTCACAGAAATATACGTACCCGTATACATACATATATACGTACGATATGAAAAATATATTACCAAAACGACTCATAACTAAAAGTAAATCACGGAAGCTGTAGTCATAACTCAAACACAAACTAAATTGATTTTGAATTTTAAAGGAACAAGCTAGGTTCGATGACTAAGATTTATTAGATTTTGTTTTGTTTTATTGTTGAGTAATCCACGTATTAATCGCGCGAAAATTTCTAAGTTTTGAAACTTACAACTTAGAAACTATATGCAATGTAACAATGGCAATGGTCATCAAATATCTAGTTTGATCAAATAAAGCTGTTTTGAGTAAATTTTGGATCTCCGACAAGAAATGTGTTCCGTACCCAAAGGGTGCCAACGGAACCCTATTGCTAAGCCTCCGCTGTTCGTCCGTCCATCCGTCCGTCCGTCCATCCGTCCGTCCGTCCGTCCGTCTGTCACAGGGCTGTATCTCATGAACTGTAATAGGTAGGCAGCTAAATTTTTCACAGAGTATACATATATTTTGCCGCCACAACAACAAATAGCTTAAATAAAAAAAATATAAAAATTTTAGGATGCCCCATACAAAAAACGGGTTTTTTTGTATTAAATATTGTACGAATGTACGGAACCCATCCTGTGCGAGTCTGACTCGCACTAGGCCGGGTTTTTTTTACCTCCGGAAAAAAACTGCCTTGCATGTTTCCCAGACCTACTAAAGTAACTTGAAAACAGTAGGTACACGTATTGTAGGGTTTTCTAAGTTTGCCATTATGAAAAATATTATAAACCATATGATTAATTAACAAAAAATACACCCTACTTTTTTCAATGTCACTTACATTTTTTTTAAAACATTTTGAGTCATTTATACTCAACTTCAAAACCTCATCAAATACATTAATTACGACTTTACGCATCAACTCCAAAAATTACGAACCCAATTCCTAATAATTGTTGCAAACAATGCATGGTTAGTCTCTGTCTGTCTGTGTATCCCTGTGTTGGTTCTCAACAGCGAGCTGCGTGGTTTTATGTAAATTTCATTGCGCTTAATTAAGTCGAATGATGTTTGGGGATTTTCTTTTGTTATGCGAAATAGCGGATAAATTAACCCTTCACGGGAACTCATTCTTCTTTTAAAGACGTTTTTTAGGTATGAGTAAATCGCAAGCCGCGGCTACGTTGTTATATTCAAATTCAAATTCAAATATGAAGATCAAAATGAAACGTACATGTCTATTAATATGTATTATGTAGGTACCCCCATTATCCTCAACAACATTTCAGCATTTTATAGTCCAACGTGCGCCATTTCGCTCCATCATTTGCCTCCTTTGCCTAGCTACTTGCTGCAGCATTTATCAGGAGGGTTACCATGGTAAATCAACTCGCCTGGAGAACACTTGCATCGCACATGCTCGTAGCCTAGTGAGCCTAGTGAGTAGTAATATGGGCGTGATATTCTTTCCCCGTTTGTATGGGGAGTTGAGCGGGTTGGGCCCATGGAGGTGAAGAAATTTCTTCACCTCCATGGTTGGGCCACCTTGTGGTGTGTCAATGTCAGCCGATTACGACGGAAAGTCAAATCAGCGGCGGAACTTCGGGGTCAAGCAATTTTGGCACAAAATGTGTTTAGACATTAAGTCATTCATTTAGTTACTCCTGAACTCACCAACGTCATTGCATACGGTACGACTTGTTGATTTTCGTAAATTTATATTAATGAATTGTTTTTATCGGTGTTTACTCCTATAATTAATTGGAATTGTTTTATTTTACCCTGAAACGCTGCCTACCATCTCTGTACTTTTTAACCGACTTCAAAAAAAGGAGGAGGTTATCAATTCGTCTGTATGTTTTTTTTTTTGTTTTGTTTTTGTTTTTTTTTTAAGTTTGTTACCTCATAACTTTTGCCTGGGTGAACCGATTTTGATGATTATTTTTTTAAATGATAGCTAGTGCTTCCCAAGTAGTCCCATTTTAATTTGGTTAAGTTCTGACAATGATATTCATGAGAAAATCATAAAAGTCTTAAATTTGTATTAAGATGTGCGCGACAAATGGACGAATAACTCAATATAACGCCAACCGATTTCGGTGATTCTTTTTTTATTGGAAAGGACGTGTACAAATTAGTAAGTGTACTTCAGATTCACTAAAAATAAACAAAAAAAAATTAACAAAAAAATAACCGACTTCATAGAAAAAGCACTAAAAAGTAAAAAATAATTTTCATTTTTATAGTTACGATTTCTGTTATTTTTTGAGTCGGTGTCAGCCAAGGTTAGGTTAGGTTAGCTTAGGTTAGGTTAGGTTCTCTTGATTGGCGCAGCGCGTGCCTGGCTGACGCCGACTCAAAAAATAGCAGAAATCGTAACTACAAAAATGAAAATGATTTTTTACTTTTTAGTGCTTTTTCTTTGAAGTCGGTTATTTTTTTTGTTAATTTTTTTTTTGTTTTTGCTATAAATCTATTGTTAACATAATAAAAATGTGCTTGTTGGCGAACATACGAGACTAATATGAGTAAGTTTATTTCAGGTATTTTATATTTCATCTAATTCAGTAAATATCCACGCAAAAAATTTATGCTTATTTGGCGGCATCGAGCTAGTAGCAATGACATAATGGCTAGTAGCTTCAAACCAGTAGCAATGACAAATGTAATGTCTAAAGTTTAGTGTAACCCAGCTAGAAATTAACGTTTTGAAATGATCAAATAAAAATGAAATATCGGACGAGATAGTACGAAAGGGAAAAAAACGTCGTTTGCTGCGTACGGACGTAGAGGCTGTCTCCTTGACAACGGGCCGAACGATCAGCTCAAAACGTCGGAGAATGTCTCCTCCCGCCGCCTGAAAACCCGCAAGTTTTCAAACATATTCAATCAACAGTTGGCGAAAAATTTATGCTTATTTTTTTATACTGCCGAGAAAAAAACGGGTCGCAAAGTGATACGACTACAACATTCTAATTTTCCTAATATCATTCATTATTCAAGTGTTAACATTGTAACAAGGGAGTCAAGAATGGAAAAATAGGGAAACAGCCTAAATGCTGACTTCCCACCCCCGTAAATAAATTACTTGCTTCCGTCGATTAATCGAATCTACATAAAATGCAGTGACCGTGCATCTGCATATTCCGTTCCCTATTATTACCCCCAAATGACTTTCCCCTAACATAAGCATAGTATAATGCATGCATTATATGCTTCATCTAGTACATGCACTACAGGATAAAAGAGAAAAAAACGTTGGGCGTTTCTTTTTTATTTTCTCTACTTTGGGATGCAGTGAAAACTTGAAATCTTAAATAAATTACATTTGAAAAAAAATATCTGACTTGAGTAATTTATTTATTTATTCGGAAAACAAACAGCTTAACTACTAATACAAATCATGTTTTAAAAACTAAACATATCGCCAATTAAAAGTTTTCAACATAAAGAAAATCCAAAATAATGCAAAGTATTTTCAAGACAAATTAAGATATGAAGTTACAATAAGTAAGTAGATTACAGTCAATACAGTAAAATTTTCAGCTTCAATTTATCCTAAATGATTGTGCCTTGTGTAAATTATTAATACCTTTCCGGGTTATCTACAAAAATTCGCACTCATTTAGATCTCAATTCAAACAATATTTTTAAATTTTGAAACTTGGCTACCATTTTTTGATGGGATATCATTATTTTTGTATGGATTGTTTTTAAGTAACTGGAAATGGATGGTTGATAGCTTGTTGATAGGTTGTCAGCCTCAGTGGCCCAGTGGCGCGACACTTCGGCGATCGCTCTCCGAAGTTAAGCAACGCTGGGTCCGGTCTGGTCTTGGATGGGTGACCATTAGACCGTTGAGAGAGGCTGGCCGTGGTTCGGATTCCACGTTAAACTGTAGGTCCCCTTACTTCCTTACTAGGTGGTAGGGTTAATCCCGCCCGGGTTGGTACCATCGCATTGAATGAACGATAGTCGAAGCGGCAATGAAAATTGTCCGTGTTTTCCATCCAGTTCAATGTAGCCGTGCAATATAAGGAAGGTCCTGGATGGCACCTAGTTCCCATGTGGTGTGTTGGGCTAATACCATGACAGAAGGTGTGGTATTAGCCATCATGTCCAGTCACATAAAAAAAAATACCCACAGTAATAATATTAGCCCAACACACCGAATTCCCGAAGAAATTAGATGCTATGCCAGGACCTTCCCTTTATGAGCACGGCTACATCAAACTGGATGGAAAATACGGACATTTTTTCAGCACCACTTGGGCCATCTATTCATACAATGCGACGGTACCACCCGGGCGGGCTTAGCCATCCCTGCCTTTAAATACGTTATTAGAGGAAAGTACGGTGGAGATAATCTAACGTCCAAATTTAGAAATGACTGAATTAGAAAGCAGTGTCAATTGAAAATTGATTTTGTGTCGAAAATCGAGAAGGGAGTGCTAAACTGGTTTGGATATATGGAACAAATTGGTGACGAAAGAATGACGAAACAAATTTACAGAGCAGAAGTGAGCAGAACTGCCGTGCCTGGGCGGGCTAGAAGAACGTACGTCGCGACCCAACCGGTGTAATTCTGCGTAAACGTCAAGTACGTAGCACCCGAAATCGTAGAACATTTATGAACAGATGTATGTCTGTAGATGAAGCCAAAGAGGTGTGCTGTGATCGTACCGTATGGCGCTCTATCATTTCCGGGAAAGCGGCGTGGATTTATGTAACTATGTACACATGTATGTTATAATACTTGTTTATTACTTATTCTATTTCATTTATTATTTGAAACCCTAATCTATTTAGTCGAACGACGAAGCACAGAACACAGCCTTGTAGGTAATGTTTCGAGAGAAAGCCGGGCAGCATGGAGGAGCTCGCGCCCCCCTCCCCCTTTCGCCGCAGAACCGCGCTCCAAACAATGTCGATTACTTAGAAAATATTTTAAATCTTACAACTGTTTTCTGATTTTTTCTTTTGTATGCACATAATAACCAGGCTGGATGCCAAATTTCAACTTTCTAGGTAATCTGGAAGTGGGTTAGGTATTTGATCTATCAGTGATAAAAATTGCGATTTTAAGATTTCAATATCTCAATAACCGTTTGAGCTGTAATAATGAAATTTGTGGCTTCAGTTAACCTAAGGGGTTTCAATAAATATACTTAATTTCATGTGCTTGGTTCAATAGGTTTTCAATAGATTTTGATTTTAAGTTATATATATATAGCCGCGTAAAGACGTATATAATACATTAATTTAGTAAAATATAGATTTATTTAATGAACGTTCAGAAACTATACGATATTCCAGTATTTCTAGTGCTAGAATAACGTATTATTTATAGGAAAACAAAAACTTTTCTGATGAAACATGGAAACCTCACTCTTTAGTACAATAAAGATCTATCATTTAATATTGAAACCGTGCAGAGCTCTTCTAGAAAAGACTGATGTCTAACATCCCCGGTCGTAAGATGCTAATATAATTCTCATTCAGTCCTTCAGCAGGGAATACGTGATCTTTAGTCAGTGGATTGGAACCCTATCTACGTGTGTAAACTCAACGCTAGCTGAGGTATCTGCGAGATTTGCATATACATGCATTATTCTAGCCGGCAAACTGGTGCGTCTTCTGTCTAATGAAATGCCGAAGATACCGTCTCTAGCGCTAGGGAAGGGGTGTAAAGTAGGACGAAAGGGAGGAAGTTAGGGTAAGACTTATTAGTCCCTAACGGTTTGACAATAAAATAATTTAACTTTCACTAGACTCCTTTTGTTTGAGACTACACCTGTTAAATATTATGGAACTTGGTTACTCGAACGCCCATTGACATCCCGAAAAAGTTTTGAGTTAGTATTTCTGTCAAAAAAGTCGTTACGCAAATGTTCATGGCCATGGTATTTCTTCGAAATACGACGGGTTTGTTTGAGTTTTCAGTCCAGTCATTCACTTTAAGAATTTTCTTCTTACGAAACCTATATTCCTATATAGGATGAACCTATATTCTAACAAAAAGAAGCGCTTAGCTAGTAAGTAAGGAAGGACAGGAGTATTATGGATCCCTGATGCTCTGCCTACCCTTTGAGCTACAATACAAAAACGATTCAAAAGCTATAAAAAAATCAGAGACACGGAATAGAAGACATCCAAATTCAGATAATGGAAGAAATCAAAATATTTTCATACAAAATTTACCGATAGTTACCATTTATCTTAAAAACATTTCTAAATCGCTTTGAAGATATTTTTCAGGTTTTACGAGAAAAGAGTTTTTTTCCGCGTTATTACGCTCGTTCACTTAACAATCTACAAATATAGAATAGAGTGTGCAAATATACATTTCACATTTACCTCACTCTCTAACTCGCGAAAATGGTGTGGTGTGGCCAAGGAGAGGAGGATAGAGGACGCACCTGGTTCGATCATGCACTGGCGACTGTAGGTATCGCCTCCTCGCTTACCCTGGTTTCCATTTACGAGTATGGAGGGCGCAGACTTGCTCCGGCGACGCACGCAGCTGTGTGGGTCCAGGCCTGGACGTGCGGTCGGCGCGATGGTCTGGATGCCTTTTCCTTTTTGTGACTTCCCTGTTATTATGCACTGCACTTGCACTGTTGCACGCGCGAACCTTCTGCTGTGCTTTCGACCGGTATAGGCGTATCCAGGATTTCACAATGGCACTGGCGTGGATGTAAAAAGTTGCGGCGCGCACAAGTTGTTGTCGGGGCTAATTCGTGAAAGGAAGTGAAATTTGGAGGGAAATGGTATGGATAAAATAAAATTCATCGCAGGGTAGTTGAAGAAAAAGTCAGATCTGTCATTCTGTCAATTGGCGCGAAAATTCAAATGTCTACCTGCTAAACTATTTTACTTGTCCGTGTTTGGATTGACCATACCGGCCCCCAAAGAGCGGCTGAGCTCTTTATTTGTGACATAAAAAAAAACAAAGCTTGCCACGGTATACGTGGGCATATGTGATAAATTGTTTGTATGTTGTTAGTGAGCAGCTTCACAAAGTAATATGAATGATGGTAATAACTAGATAATTGAAAGAAAAAAAAATCTTAACTAAGTGCATGTGAAATAAATTTTCATTCGATGGCAGTGGAATTACTCGGGTCACTGCTCTGGTGATGGTGGACTGGCCAGCAGTTTTCAGCTCTACTACGCGGACAGTTCCATCCGAACCTGGAAATATTTTCGTGATCCGTCCAGCTCTCCATTGCAGTGGAGGAAGATTGGGTTCTTGTGTGATTACAAGATCACCAATTTTCAAGTTTGTTACGTGCTTGTTCCATTTACGGCGTTCCTGCAGGGTGTGGAGATACTCTGCTTGATAACGACGCCAGAAGCACTGGGACATGTGCTGTATGAGTTTCCAGCGATTGAGCTTATTGATAGGAGTATGCTCATAGTTATAATCTGGCAGAGCAAGCAGTGGTTGGCCTATTAGGAAATGCCCAGGGGTGAGCATATCGGTGCTATCAGGATCGCTAGACAGCGGACACAGGGGTCGTGAGTTTAGCACAGCTTCTATGCTGGCGAAAATGGTTTGGAGCTCCTCGAAAGTTAGCGTCTGCTCACCGACTACCCTTTTGAGCAAAACTTTGGCCGATTTGACGGCTGTCTCCCAAACGCCCCCCATGTGGGGCGCTAATGGTGGGTTGAAGTGCCAGGCAACCTGCTGCTTGCGAGCTCCGGCAGCTAAAGAATCTTGATTGTCGGCATCAGACAGATATTTTGAGACATCATCAAGATAACGACGAGTCCCTACGAAGTTGGTCCCGCAGTCTGTATATATATCGGTTGGTAAGCCCCTCCGAGACACGAAACGGCGGAGGCAAGCGACAAAGGCTTCCGTGGTCAAGTCACTTACAACTTCTAGGTGAATTGCCTTGGTGGCAAAGCACACAAAGACACATAGGTAGGCCTTGTGCACCTTACATCCTCGTAGCACTGCTGATTTGATGCTGAAGGGGCCAGCAAAATCAGCTCCACATTTTTCAAACACTCTGGCCGGTCTCAGACGGGAAGCATGTACGGTCGCCCATGTACGGAGCAGAGGGCCTCGCCTTCAGTTTGAAACATTTCATGCACTTGAAGATGATGTGGCGCACTACATTGCGCGCTGATAGAATCCAGTATCGGCGGTGCAATATTGAAGTTAGGGCAGCCGGTCCCACATGGCAGTACAGGCGGTGGTAATGCTCGATTAATATGCGCGTGAGGTGGTGTGTTTTTGGAAGAATAGCTGGGTGTTTAGCTTCATACGGAATGCTGGAATGAATTAGTCGCCCACCGACGCGGAGAACACCATTGACATCAATGAATGGATTCAGACGGAAGAGAGAGCCCTTGATTGGCTTGTTAGATTTAAGTGCATTAATTTCATCGGTGAAGGTTGACCGCTGTACCACTTTGATGGCTACGTGAAGGGAGTGATCCAGCTCTTGTAGAGTCAAGGCACCTTTCTTTTTGTTAGCAGAATTCCTGCAATTGTGGACAAAGCGAAGGCACCACCCGACGATTGATGAAAGTTGAGACAGCGAACTGTATTGCGACACGAGGCTCATTTCTTCTCTCGCTACAGCACACGTGATAGGCGTTAATCGTAGTCCTGGTAGGTCTTCCAAAGCGGTCTGCGGAGTGCGGTGGACAGGCCATGTGATTGGATCTTCGCACAACCATGATGGGCCCCACCATAGAGGGTGACTCACTATGTCTGACGGTAAGAGTCCGCGACTTGCACAATCAGCAGGATTCATATCTGAAGGTACATGTCTCCAGCATTCAGAAGAAATGGATCCTTGTACTTGTGAAACCCTGTTGGATTCGAAAGTCTGCAGCTTGTGTGGAGGAGCCCGGATCCATGCCAAGCATATGAGTGAGTCGCACCATGCCGTAACTGAGTCTAGCTTTATTTTATCTTGCAGTATTTGCTTGACATGCCCGAGTAGTCCAGATAGTAGAAGTGCTCCACACAGCTCTAGCTTTGGGATTGTGAGCCGTTGTTTGATTGGAGCTACTCTAGATTTTGCCATTATGAGATTAACTTTCACCGTTGATGTGGTGTTTGTTACACGCAGATAGACAGCGGCAGCGTATCCACGTTCCGAAGCATCACAGAAGCCATGTAGCTCACAAACAGTCATCTCATCAGACAGAATGCGACGGTCGATGCGCAGCTGGCTTAAGCTGCCGAGTTGAGTAATGAATTTTTTCCAAGTTTCAATGTACTCAGCAGGCAGTTGCTCATCCCAGTCCAGCTGTTTTAGCCATAGGGTTTGCATTAGAACCTTCATATTGTAGGTGACGGGTGTCAGATACCCACAAGGGTCGTAAAGGCGTGCTATGTTGGATAAGATCCCTCTCTTAGTTGTGGCAGTGCCGATGTTTGTGACATGATAGAGAAAGGCATCGGCGTGAGAGGACCACTCCATGCCGAGGATTTTAAATACATTATCTCCAGCTTCTTGAAACCGGAATGGAGTCTCCAAATGATCACGAGGCATATGTTCCAGGAGTTCGGGTTGATTGCTCGACCATTTTCGGAGCTGGAATCCACCTTGGCTCAGGATAGCGATAATGTCCTGCTGCAATGTACGGGCTGCCTGTAGATTTAAACTGCCACACACTATATCATCGACGAACAAAGAATCTTGTAGTGCTTTAGAAGCTTCTGGGTACTTGGACTCGTTCAATATGGCTAGTTCGTGAACAACTCGCATCGCTAGGTAGGCAGAGCTTGAAATCCCGTAAGTCACGGTCGTCAGTTCGTACTGGCTGACCGGCACCTCTGGAGATTTTCGCCAGAGGATCGTCTGGTATTTGCAGTCGTCGTTGTGCATTTTCACTTGGCGGTACATTTGTTTAATGTCGCCAGTGAAGACAACTTGATGGAGGCGAAACCGCAAAATGATGTCCTCAATATTTTGTTGGAGTTTAGGTCCGGGCATCAATATGTTGTTTAATGATACCCCGGTAGTGCTAATCGTAGAAGCGTCGAATACTGTGCGCAGCTTTGTTGTACTAGAAGTTTCTTTCAGAACGCCATGATGTGGGAGAAAATACCTATCAGATGAGATATCCTCAGATAGTCGCATTTGTCCTTGTTCGATGTAGTCATCGATGAACGTGACATACATTTCGCGAAGCGTAGGCTCTCGCAGAAGGCGGCGCTCTAGACTGTGAAAACGCTTCAAAGCGACTGCATGGGTCCCTCCGAGCTGTTTACGGCCGGGCTTGAAAGGCAGTCTCACAGTAAAGCGGCCATCGTGATCTCTCGAATGTGTTTCCAAAAAATGCTTTTCGCAAAGCACGTTTTCAGGATCTTCAATGGGAGGGTGAGGTGCTTCTTCAATTTCCCAAAACCGCTGAAGGGTTGCTTCTAGTGACAGCGTGCATGCGAGCCTTGTACTACTCGCTGAGTTGACGCATGCCTTGGTTTCTATAGGCACGGAACCCATCAGAGCCCAACCAACTTTTGTGAGGATTGCTTTAGGCATGTGGTCACCTAGCCTCAGTTTCTTTTCTTCTATGATTTCAAAGTACCAGTCACTACCGATTAATAGATCGATGGGACCAGGGACGTCGAATTGAGGATCTGCGAGTTTCAGATGAGCGCACGCTTCCTTGACCTCGCTTGGTAATAGACAGAGCGGCAGGTCTTTAGTGATGCGCTTCATCACCCAAGCCTCTTCAGTTAGTGTGGACCGCTCGCTCCCAACACCGATTTTGAGAGTGAGCAGCACACTACCGTTGGTACGAATAGCGTTGGAGTCGCCAACTGGATCAACGGCTCCGGAACGCGTTCGCTAGAGATTTCATTTTTGAGCTATGTGCTCGCTCAGAAGATTGATGTGTGACGCAGAGTCCAGCAATGCACGTACTCGGTGGTCTTGGCCATACCGATCAACGACAGTTACTACCGCAGTTGGTAGCAACTTGGCTGAGTGACGGTGGACAGTGCTGAACACTGGAGGATGGACTGTGGTGCTTAGCGATGGAACAGCATCCTCGTTTTGCGACACGCTTTCTGATGTTGATGTGTTTACTGTATGTTTAGCGGACTGTATATTTTCATGTAGTTTTGTATGGTGTCGCTGCTGACACACTCGACATGTGTACTTTGAAGAGCACTTAGGGCCGTATGATCGGAGACAGTTGAAACAAAGTCTTTGCTTTTGTACAAAAGCTTTACGTTGATTGAGATCTAATTCATCAAACTTAGTGCATCTGTGAATGTTGTGCTCTTTGTTGTTGCAAAATAAACATGCAGTAGTTTGTAGTGTTGTGTGACAGCTAGCAGTATTTGTATTGTGTTTCAACACTGCACTGCTTTTTAGGCCTGTCACATTCTCAAGAACCTTTAATTGTGTTTCCAAAAATCTCAACAGGTGATTAAAGGTTGGAATTGCATGCACAATATGTTCTAGCTCAAACCTAGTACGAACATCCACAGGCAGCTTTTTGCTCATTATGTGGAGCAATATAAAGCTCCACGAATCGACATCAAAAGCGAGCGCTTTGAGTGCTTCGAGGTTTTCCTTGAGCGTAGTTACAAACTTTCTCAAATAACCATAGGTATTACTAGTGAAGCTAGGAAGACCTAAGATTGCTTCGAGATGCTTATCTCCGATCAGTCGTTTGTTTTCATAGCGATCCACCAACAATTTATATGCTACTTTATAATTCTCTTCGGTTATGGGCAAGTGTCGAATTAGCGCTAATGGCTCTTTGTACAGTGTCGACAACAAATAATGAAGTCGTTGCACTCCATTTAAGTGTTTGTTATCGTGCACTAAGCTGTTAAAGATCGATATGTAATTTGTCCACTCAACCATTTCGCCTGCGAATTTAGTAAGTTGTATTTTTGGGAGCGGTACAGTATTGTTTTGAGTATGATGTGCTGTGTTGTTTAAAGTTGTGATTGATGCATCCGTAGTAAACAAATCGGTACATAGCACCTCTATTGAATACAGCATATCCATTATCTCATGATAGAGCTTGTCCTCCTTGGGCTGGGGAACAGTACTCGAAGACAGCACGGCGATGTGTGCTGTTTCAAATTGATCGCGAAGTCTCGAGATATGAGTGGATTGAACTTGCAACTTTCGTAAGTCTTCAGCATGACGAGTGACCGATACTGATGTCGCGAAATCGTACAAATTGCGTATCTCACCTGCTGTAAGTCGCGCTTTCGTCACATGCTTTTGAACTTCCGTCATTTTTCACAAGTTTTCACAAATTTCCACCAGTAAATTCGGAGCAACACAATAACAACACAAAAACATGGATTGACTGACAGCTGTCACATTGACAGTGCAATGACGTACAGAATGACGTTTGAAACCATTTCCGGTATTGCCAGTCTATAGGAGCAGGCAGGTGTGTTTCAAAACACAGACAATAAAAACGGTTGGTAGTATAATTGATTGATGATCTGAATGAAGGTTGGATGAGAAAACTTATGCAACAAGACTTTGTAAAATTTGGAAGTTAGATAATAATTCGAATGAATGAATCAATGCGGTTCGAAGGAACAAAAAATGGTGTGGCCAAGGAGAGGAGGATAGAGGACGCACCTGGTTCGATCATGCGCTGGCGACTGTAGGTATCGCCTCCTCGCTTACCCTGGTTTCCATTTACGAGTATGGAGGGCGCAGACTTGCTCCGGCGACGCACGCAGCTGTGTGGGTCCAGGCCTGGACGTGCGGTCGGCGCGATGGTCTGGATGCCTTTTCCTTTTTGTGACTTTCCTGTTATTATGCACTGCACTTGCACTGTTGCACGCGCGAACCTTCTGCTGTGCTTTCGACCGGTATAGGCGTATCCAGGATTTCACAATGGCACTGGCGTGGATGTAAAAAGTTGCGGCGCGCACAAGTTGTTGTCGGTGCTAATTCGTGAAAGGAAGTGAAATTTGGAGAGAAATGGTATGGATAAAATAAAATTCATCGCAGGGTAGTTGAAGAAAAAGTCAGATCTGTCATTCTGTCAATTGGCGCGAAAATTCAAATGTCTACCTGCTAAACTATTTTACTTGTCCGTGTTTGGATTGACCATGGTGCTTAAGTTGACTCCTCACTCCCACACTGTTTGTCCTGTAAGTGCAGCGCTCATGCTAAGTCTGTAAAAGAAATGAGGCCAAACCTGAACGGTATTTTCAACACGTTTCATCTAAAACTTGTCACAGAAGCATAGAAATACGATTTGACAAGGTCGTCATCTGTACAAAGCTTTGGCTTGCCTTCCCCATTGCGGTGAATCACCTACTTAGAAGGAACTTGAAGTATTTCATCTTGCTCCAGAATGTTAATGACATATATCAAGAATGAGCATGGATGAACCAATATCGATTTTACGCAGTTAAGTAATGACATGTCAGCTTTACTCAGTGACGTTAAAACGAGGAAAATGTTTGGTCCTTTTAACGATGCTCAGGGTGGCTTTTCACAGTGCCTTTAAGCTCAAGTAAGATATCTTAAGAGTTTCAGCGAATATCTTCCTAGCAGCTGCGGTAATTTGAAACGTTCACCGACGTTCAACTTACCCGGAGGGATGGGCGCAATATACAGCGTTTAAATTGTTTTTAGGGTTCCGTACCTAAATAATGCCAACCTTATTACTAAGCCTCCGCTGTCCATCCGTCCGTCCGTCCGTCCGTCCATCCGTCCGCCCGTCCGTCCGTCAGTCCATTCGCATGTCACAGGGCTTTATCTCATGAACCGTAATAGGTAGGCAGCTGAAATTTTCTGATTATTTTGCCGCTATAACAAAAATAATTTTGCCCATACAAAAACGTGTTTGTTTGTATTAAATCTTGTACGATGGTTCGAAACTTTCGTATGCGAATCCGACTCGCACTTGGCCAATTTTTTTATGTAAAGCGTTGCGTATGGCGTCCGCAGGCCCCTGTGCAAAGTGGCACCAACGCCCACGGGCTTTCGAACTTTCACGGGGCCGGCTAAAATTATGCTGGCCAGCCAGGTGCTACACCCGGTGCAGCACCAAATAATCCAAAGTAATTGTTATGGAAATTATAGGACGAATTTTTTTAGGTCGCACCACAATTTGTATACTACCAATGTTGCTTTGATTTGAGGTTATCCAACGACATCTACATAGAAGCATCGTAATAAGATTTGAAAATCATAAGAAAACGTCAGAAACAGGATTCGCACCTGCGACCTTTGGATTACATCACCTGGGGATCGACATGTATACATGCGTCCAGAATCGTGGAACAGCTCGCATTTGTAACGAAATGCACTTATCCAATTTAGAAAGTGAAAGAAAGTGGTACATGACGGGGCCAGAATTTGAACCCATAATATATTGCATGAAAGGCAATTCCTCTAGCTCCCACACCACGAGCTTTACGAACCTCGCTGTTTGGACCAAAAGCCTGCTAACAGCCCGTTCAAGCAAATAGTGCATGAGATATATAATCTTTTCACTCATATCTGGGCATCGTAGGAATCCCGCGGGAACACACACGTTTCTAGTAATTGAGCGCACGTGGTGTAAGGCGCGGCGTAGTAACGGGAATTACCGAACGGAAAAAAAACCACCACAGCAGCGGCAATAATCCAACGAAAGCAAATGGAACCAAACTATTTGAATGTAAATCACCGTTTCTCCTTTATTTGCCCGACTCAGGCGAGCCGAGGCCGCGGCGGGACAGCGAAATGGTGGGAGCAGATGGTCTTCACTTTGCGTTGGCATGGTAACGCAGTCCATGTTTACACGTGACAAATGACACGTGTGCGAATTTTACGCTTTAACGGATTTGTTGATTTTGTTTTGATTTTGAAGCGATCTCACTGGTTTGTAATAATTCCTTCGCATCCGCTGACTTTCGGGGAATGGTGGTGGTGGTTGGGATAGTTTCCGCCAATCCTTCAGCTAAATTTGGCCAAAACCGAAGTGACGGTTGAAATTACATGTTTACGCTGATAGTGGCCGAAGCCGATTATTGCATCGAAAACCATGAAGGTGAGGAAATTTCTTTTTATAGGTTATTTCTTCACCTCCATATCGAAAACTTGTAAAAAGGCATAGTCGTCTATCATTTCCTCCAGTTAACAGTAGAAGTCGGGTTTGAACAGGTGATGCTGGATTATTGTGTTTTGAGCATACAAAGAAAGTATCTATTATTAGGTCCCTACCTTGCTTACTATAAAGTCAACTACTTAGAATTCTAAATTTGTTGTGGATAAAAAATCAGCTTTTTTTCTCGGTATTAAATTTTTTTTAAATCGCTGTTTATGTGACGATTGCGCGTTATTTTCGAATACCAGTTCTGTCGCGGCACCAACGCAGCACAGTCGTCACGCAAATTATTGTTTTTGTGGTTAAACAATTTCATGACAAGCCTGCTTCATACATTATAAAAGGTAATTATGAGTGACATTATACAAATGCCTTTCTCTAGAACAATAGGCTGAGATGGTTTTATTAAGGCGCTAGGACTAGCCAACTACTTGCGCCATACAAATGCACTTTTTAACAAATGTAATAATATGTAGTGAAACGCTTCAGCAAATCCAAATAGAACTCCAGACTGATAATGGATTGTTAATATTTTTTATTCTATCATTTATTTAAATAATAATAAAAATAAAAAAGTAGATTTTTCTCATTAGAAATCTGAAAGTAATTCGATTTCTAGATATAAGCAAAAACAGCATATATGCATAAACAAAAAATTCCATTTGCTTTTAGATTTCTACATTTAGTCAAAAAAGTTCGGAAATGGACACCGTTTCCGCAATGTATTTTGTATAGAAAAAGGAAACATACATTAACGAAAATAGGTCGATTCCTAGACAAGGAATCATATATTGTAAGAATGACACTTATAATCGTCAGACTTAGTTAGTTAACTTGGGGTGCCTCGTCTAACTTTGCGATTTGGCTAGTACCAGGGCCTTATGTAACAAACATTCTTCGTCTTGCTGTATTCACGTCTGTCTTATTATTTTCATTCCCTCGTAATTTGCCCTTTGCAAAATGGAAAGACTTTAGTTGATTCATGCAGCAGAATATTCGTCCTCTTTTTCCAACTACCACAGCACGTGATTCATATTGACCGAGGAAAAATAGTTTCAGCAGCTGAAGTAATCGTTGGGGCGACTCTATTCCATTCCCGGCCCCTGCACCCCGGCCGAGTCGAATTCCCCACAAGTCCAGATAATAATTTGCGTGCACGGAATCACATCTAACGCACCTTGTTAGCGCAAAGTAAACAACTTTACACGCCGATAACGGACTTCGTGTTGCGCAACAGGAATCTGGCGCCGTGCAGCGCGGTCAAATCTGCCCGAATAATCTCAAATTGCTCTATTTGTATTGTAGATCATTTTCAAGCGGCGAGCAGGGGAACACGGAAGTGGCAATTGTTGTTTAATATTTATTCGTGATCCATAGTCAGTACACTGCACTCGGATTTGTCATATTTCAAGAAACTCCGCTGGATTTTTTTGCAACGTCCACTTAGTGTAAGTTTACAAAAGTATTTGCCACTGCTTTCAATCACAGGTAAAAACACAAAATTAATTTGAACTGACGAGAACCATCAATAATAATTGATGTCGTATGCAACAGTTCCTGAATCGAAACTCGTAGAGTAGGAGGTCGCGACAAAAATGGTAACGATAACATAAATGTCTGAAACTGAGTTCACAAGATAAAGACTTACACTCTGTAGCTCAATGCGTCGGTCTGCCTGCGACAAGTGGTCGCGTTATCTAGATAAGGCGCCTCAAAAAGCAGTTATCGTGACAAAAAAAAGAATGATAAAGTACATGGCTGCAAATAATGAAGCATCTAAATATAAGTACGTACTTGCTTAATAATACCAAAATTTAACAAATTTATGGTTGCATTTCTTAACAAAAAATATATAATAACATTCTTTATTGCTTCCATACACATGGTACATACAAGGGCGGACTTATTGCCTAATTTCAATCTCTTCTAATCAACCCGATAGTGGGACAAACATATCCAGGTAGCAACAAGAAAAGTTACCTAAGAATAGATGTTGTGCACAATATTAACATAAAAAAGTAACTGACTAAATTAATAACTAGGACATAAGTATGTCAGTCATAGGCGATGTAGTTTACATATTTAACTTTAGCTATATTTAAGAATTTAATAGAAAAACCGACTGGTTATTGTTGTATAATTAATAGGCATCAATATGTCCAGACAATCCTTATATTGTCTGGACATATTGATGTCCAGGCAATATGATGATATATTCATCGGAAGTTACATACCAACATGTATTTTGTTTAGACGATCTAGCTAACGCAACCACTTGACGCAGGCAGACCGACATATTTAGCATCGGAGGGTTGGTCTCTAACCTGTGAACCCAGATTAAGCCATTTAGCTTATCGTGACCAAAAATCTCGTGACCTCCTGGAACATCGTGTGTATGGGGACGGCGTAGCCACTTCACTACATAGTATAAAACAAAGTCGCTTTCTCTGTCCCTATATCCCTATGTATGCTTAAATCTTTAAAAATACGCAACGGATTTTGATGCGGTTTTTTTTACTATATAGAGTGATCGAAGAGGAAGGTTTATATGTATAATAATATCCATTAAATAGTGGATAAATACTGTTATTTTTGAGGTTTCTAATGTGATGTCGTAAATAATTACGCTTTCATTGCAAACGCAGGCTGAACTTGACCAGCCCGAAATCAGTCAAAAATGACATTGACCCGAGCGGAGCCGGGTACCTCAGCTAGTTTTATATAAAGGCGGCAGCTCCGGCGAGTTTGATAACGAATTCGCTTTCTAGCGATTTACTCGAGATCCAACGACACGTAAGAACTTCGCAGGATGCTATTACTGCAACGAACATTCGATGTTGCGCGTCCAGAAATCGTAAGCGAACTAACTGCAGTTAAGAGGATAATGAGGTGATCGAGTTCCATACAATGGCTCGTGCCCGTTTCCTCAGTCAAATAAAGAAAAAAATGAATTCTGAATCTCGAGTGCAGTGACCTGTATTCTCAACAAAAATCAAAATCAAGAAAGAGGTTTTGTTACTATGTAGTTATCGCAAACAATTAATAAGTCAGACAAAACTTTTTATCCTCGACAAAATAATCCCCAGAAATAATTTTATTTTATTTATAATTTTATTTATTTTTATAGTTCTTCTTCAAGCAAATTAAATTAAATTGATTTGTTATATTTACTTGTAAGAAAGCTGTAGGCCTATAATTAACATGTACACACTAATTTGTTATTTTTAGTAGTGAAACTATGAAACTGTTTTGTGTATAATGTTGTTGGCATACCAAATAAATAAATAAATAAATAACACAAATGATAAATAAAAATAATTATCATTTATTTTATATCCCTATTAGCATTTAGAAATACTGATCGTTGGAATTTTTCTGTAAGCAAACCACAACGGCGGTCGTTAAAAATGTAGCCCCTCTTCGACTACGGTGCGCACTGCGCGCGCGCATTACAGTTTCGGCGGTAACCCCAGTTGCGAGAGTCGCCGGCTACAAGCCGCATCGAAGTAATTATTAGTATTATCTTTGCCGCAACTCCAGTTACGAGAGTCGCCGGATCCAAGCCTCAACCGACGTTACAGCTACTGCCGCCCGCCATTGCGCGAGCAAGACAGTCGTGGCTGGCGGGTCGTTGCGTATAGACGGCTCGCAACCTACGGGCTTTCGTTGGCGCGCCGCGTGCGCGATCCAGTGCGCTACAAGAAATTTGTAGCGGCCATACCGCTCGGCGTAAAATGAATACTTCGTTTTTACACTAGTAACAGTTATACGAACCCATTTCTCATTTCTCGTCCCACGACTAGTGTGTACAGTTAAGCTTTAGTTAATTAGCAGAGGTGGATAATAAACGCCCGTTGAACTCAGAGAGTTACAAAATTTTCCAAGCGTAAGATCGTTTGAGTAAAGTGGTGGTGTAGATTTTCAATACCGATTAATTTCTAAGGTAAAGCGGAAAACTTGTCGAAGGGCCATGTGTATTTTTGAGTGGGCAAAAATGGTGCAGACTTGAATGTCATTCAATGAAACAACAGAATCAGTTTTGTTTAAATATTTAGATACATTTTAACCGATAATTGAATTTCAAAAGACCGGCCAAGTGCGAGTCGGACACGCACACGAAGGGTTCCGTACCATCGTACAAGATTTAGAAAAAAACCACGTATTTTGTATTTATTGTTTTTAATGTTTTTATTTTTGTATTTTACTTATTTGTTGTTCTAGCGGAAAAATAAATACACACTCTGTAAAAATTTTAGCTACCTACCTATTACGGTTCATGAGATACAGTCCTGTGACAGACAGACGGACGGACGGACGGACGGACGGACGGACGGATGGGCGGATGGACAGATGGACGGACAGCGGAGGCTTAGTAATAGGGTTCCGTTTTCACCCTTTGGGTAAGGAACCCTAAAAAACTGGCCAAGTGCGAGTCGGTCTCACACGAAATGTTTCGTACCTTTATTTTGTAATATTTTTTTATTTTACCTGTTTGTTGTTATGGCGGCAAAATAAATATATACTCTGTGAAAATTTCAGCTGCCTACATATTACGGTTCATGAGATACAGCCCTGTGACGGACGGACGGACGGACGGACGGACAGCGGAGGCTTAGTAATTTTCACCCTTTGGGTACGGAACCCTAAAAATGGGAATGGACCATTTTAATTTTGGACGAGGCTGGCCGCGGTTCTGTGATAAACTAGAAAATCGCATTTGTGTATGGAGATGTTTAAACATACGATATATTTACAGACCTAGCAAGATTCTAAGTAGATTCTAAGGATCGAATTCTGGATCGGTGGGTTCTTATTTTGGGACTGTCGACAGCAAATCCGTGCACGGAATGCCTGTTACGCGTTGAGCGATGGTAAAAACAGGGAGGGGGGTTAAGCGATACGCACCTCCGATGAGAATTCTCTAAGGTACAGACGATATAACACGGAGATAGACCCTACGTCCCTTTGGGGTTAGAGGGTCTATAATTTCAGAGATACTTCAGAATTTATTAAAAATTATTTAATTTTTCACAGCGGATTCATAATTAATCGTTGGTAACTATGAATATTTGAAGAATGACTTTCAGAATGAAGACAAACTTTGTCCATCCTGATCTGTAGTGTAAAAAAAACTTACCATTAAGTCTAGATATTTTTAATATAGGTACTATTTGTACCCTGCTAGCACCATGTTTAAGATTTAACATAAATTTCCTTATATGCGTACTGATTCTACATGTGCTCATAAATCTGTGATGTATTTGCTTCAAATTCGTACAGGTATCGCAAAAATGTGACTTCTGCTTTGCAAGTTTCATGTGAACGTGGCATTAAGCCGAAACATCACGAAATTGGCCTATTATTATGTGTAACCGCCAATAAAAAAATATAAAAGCCAGCATTACATACATTACAACCTCAACTTACCTTTTTGCCCGAGTTTCCGCGGCTAAGTAAATTTTAAATTCTGTCAGGCGCACGCTAATACGGAATTACCGCCGCTGGAGGTAATTATATTTTTAAGTCTAGGGCGTGACAGAAGTGGACGCATTAACTGCACAAATTGCAGTTTCAGTAATGGCTTCAGTCACGATAGTGCACTTTCTAGCCGCCTCTGTGCACAAAGTATCGAACTGAAGATATCGCAGTTGAAAGCGTTTGAAAATGGTTTTTCTATGTAACGACATGGATGGCTTATAGCCAACACACCGCCATACCAGGGCAAGTCTACGTTGAACTCAATGGAAAATACAGACAGATTTTCATTGCCCTTTCGACCATCGTTTCATTCAATGCGATAGTACCACCCGGGCTGGTTCACGCACCTAGTAGACCTACAGTTTTATATAGAACCATGGAACAGCTCGCATTCGCGACGAAATATTTAACGCAGAAAGAGAAAGAAAGTGCATGACGAGGCGGGGATTTTACGCAGATATCTGGAATGCAAGGCAATTCCTTACATTCAGGATGTATACAGGGAGGAAGAAACTCCTTTTTCATCTAAGGCGAGAAACACTCAAATGAGGCCGATTTTGCTAAAAATTAAAACAACTTTTTCCTAGCCGTGAATCAAATTTGTTGATTTTTAGAAAAACAATGCATCCTGTATTATTTCACCAGTAAATAGTGTTGTGGAGAGATGAAAAGGTGGTCGCTACAGTGTCGCTTATGAGGAACAAATCCTGTGAACTAATATACGGAAAACTAAATGAAAGTAATAAAATTATTCACATTTACAAATATTCATATATTACCCGTACCTTCAGTAATCAAACTGTTCGCACTTTCTCAACTCAAACTCAATACAAGTAGATGA
The DNA here is from genome assembly GCA_946894095.1 of Incurvaria masculella. NCBI lineage: Eukaryota > Metazoa > Arthropoda > Insecta > Lepidoptera > Incurvariidae > Incurvaria > Incurvaria masculella. The sequence continues at coordinate 12,789,370 of OX335643.1, forward strand.
TTATACCCTACATTACGCATTCCTACATTTAGCATCACAAAATCGTGTTTTTATTTCAAAATCGTATTACCTCTTCGCAGTGAAAGGCTCATGATAAGGTAATTAAAAAAAAATTGAAAATTTGATTTGTGAAGTATAATGTACATACCAATACCGCAATAACTTCAATACTTTGATAATAATGGCACCTTTAAATATTTGTAAAGGTAAATCTTAAGGATTACTTTGCAGACCTTGCACTCAAACACACTTATCTGTACTTCATCTGTATTTCTGGAATGAGGATTACTTTAAAAAGGTATTTGAGATTTAATAGTTGCAGTGTTCCTATAATATTTATGTAAGTAATCAATTTAGCTACCATTCTATATTATTTATCGGTATGGCCTTACAGTTTTCACGATGCTGTGCTTCAAACGTCCAAAGTTCTGTTGCAATTTTTATCGGCGCTAACATTGTTACGCTTAGGCATTGTTATTTGAATCTTAATGCAGTTTATTCTGACCAAACAGACTAAGTCGTTTTTATATTGATATATTTTAAAGACATCAATGTTTTTTTATTTGCCACACATATTAAAAACATAATTAGTGATTACGACTAAAAATCGATATGATAAATTATTCTTATCAGTCTTGGGCAGATTTTTCAATAGTCAGATAAACAGTTACAGATAACTATTCGATGAATTTATTTATGCTTCTGCTTATCCATCAGATAAAGTAAGTCGATATATTTATTAGTTAAATTATAGTCCGATTATTGTGTTAGAAGATATAATTCTCCGGCAATGACTATCCGTCTTTTAACAAACGTGAATTTGGTCCGACAAGTACTATCTGAGGATTGAAAAATCACCCCTAAATGTATATTTCATTTAAGCAAAATAATTATTAATGCCATATATGTACGTACTGTACAGATATATTTCGTTTTATATAACTTTTCTTCGAATCTGGAATATTAACAAATATAATCTGTATTTTACTTTTTCTCCTCTCGAGTCAAATGTGTCTCGAGGGGACGGCGAAGACGTGACTGAACCCTTGTGTAGATCCTCTACAATTCTCATACGAGCTCCATCGCAAGTGCCCGTAATGTCAGTAATTGATACTAATTCTGTCGTGGCGGGCAACGTATTCATTCCCATACAGTAATCGCTTCGAAGAGGGAGCCTTTAAAAAATCGATACGGCGGGAAAACGCCACCGATCGCTGAAAAGGTTAAAAATGATCGCCGACACAAACGGGTTTTCCGAGAATCAATTTAGCTAATACCTTTTTATACTCCATTAGGTAATTTACGGACATTCTTGGTGGTTCCGAACGAAACCCTTTCTGTTCGGGCGAACCTTTTTATCGTTTTTCATGCCAGCACATTTTAATTAAGTTTTATATGGCGATTTTTAATGTTTCAAAGCTGTGACTCATCTAGAGAGAAAATAAACGAAGCGAGAGCTTTTACATTACACTGGAAAGTATCATAATTCCAATTTGTATATGTATAGCCTAGTGGTTATCTACTACGGTTTTCTGTGTCGGAGACATGCGATTCACATCCCAGGATACATATAATCCCTTTCTTTCTTATTCGATTTTTATTATGTGACTGGATCGAAATCACCGTCATGATATTATTCCAATACATCGCATACCCGAAGGAATTAGGTGCCATGCACGGCTACATTGGATTTAAAAAAAAAAAAACAGGAAACATTTTCATTGCCGCTGCGACCATCTTTTCATGCAATGCGATGGTACCAACCCGAACTGGATTAACCCTACCACCTAGTAGGCGATAGGGGCCTAAGTTTTAAATGGATTCCGAAACATGGAACATTTCGCATTCGTAACGAAATACATTCAAAAATAAAAATTGAGTGGTGCATGAATTGGGTGGGGATTTGAACCTATAAACTCTGGCATGGAAGGCAAGTCCACCTGCTCCTGGGCTACAAGCCGCTCATGCCATTTTTTGTTGAGAATCCGGGCCCCTCGATGGAAGGGACTGTCCTTCCCTACATACTAGGCGGTTTAATTAAACCCGCTCGGGGTGGTACATCGCATTAGATGAAAGATGGCCGATGCAGCATTTAAGTAATAGTATTAGCCATGCTTTGAAAGGGAAGGTACTGTCACGACACCTGATTCTTTCGGTAATGTGGAGTTGGGCTAATATAATGAAATGTGTAGCATTAGCCATTCATGTCCTACTCAAATTAAAAACTGCAAACATACCTTGCAAACACTAACACATAAATCATTTGTATTGTATTTGTATTCGTGAAATTGGCAGACAAGCTACACTCAGACAGGTCATATTTTCTTATTTTAAAGCATACATAATTAGCATTTACAACAATAAACAGAACAACAGTAAACATGCATACATCTTACAATTTCTGGCATATGCCATCGTCAATTATATCGCAATACATATGATGTATTTGCAATATACAAGCGATATTTAAGTTGAGGCATGGTTATCAGATTATGAGTACATTCATAAATATTTTGGTTCTGGGCATTATTTGAAAACGAGACTCGAAGCAATACATACTGAGAAATTGACGGGCAATTACAAAACTACCCAAAAAACATCTACACGTCTTTTTCAATATTTTTAGTATTTCCTTTAGAAAATCGGTCACGCATCACTTTCTGCCCACTATAGCATTTAGTTTTCATTAGTCACTATTCCAAAGCTGGTGACGTAGACAGGCAGACAGAAAACTATTAGGTGGAACCCTTTAAAGATAAGGATCGCAACACGCAACGGTTCACGGCTGTCCGACTTCGTATTAGTCACTTACCACACACTTCGACTTTGCCAAACTTGCTTCGTTGTTTTCATACACGATATTTGTAGTTCTGCGTATAAATGTATGCAAACACAAATATGATCTTACATCCGTTCAATAAACATACAGCATAAGGTCCAAATCCCATAACATTCAAAGTATATATTTTTCGTGTGTATTATAAAATGAATTTAATCTAACCTAACCTAATTGAAAATATCCGTAGTCATAAGAATTTTGGACGGTATGGGTTTTGGAATTGTGCTTTTTGGACTATGCAAAATACAAAAATTCGTAAGAGATTATTTGAAGTTGAATAAATAACTGAAAACATTCGATTTATAAGATTCGTTTACATAGTAGGCGCTGAATGGCACATATCCTTCGTTGTTTAATCCGAGGTAAATTCTTTTTTAATATTGCACAATCAATGAAAACTTTCATTTTTACGGGCACAAAAGTAGACTTAAACCTGGTATAAACTGTATATGTGCCAAATTTCACCAATATCGTAAAAAATAGGATTCGTACTGTATTTATATGTGAACAGAGGCACAATACAATTCACAGCTCACAACTAAGCTCGAATTCGCTACGAGCACTGTCGTAGCGCACCGTCCGCTCTATTCTATAACTTGATCAACTTCTCCCCGTTCGCTCGAGTAACGTTTAAGAGCCTGCATTTTAAAATTGAAACGCCCATTATTTATCTGCGAACAGGTCGCGAAGCCTGTTTTCCACATCAAAACATGTCCGATTTCATAATTTTTTCTTGAATATCCTATATTTATAAATCCTAGTTGTAGTCTCCTATGTTTCATTTTTTCATTTTTCTCGTAAACAATGAAAAACAATTGTTTTTGATGAAACTATGGTTGAAGTGGCAATGAAAATTGTCCGTATTTTCCATCCGGTTCAGTTTAGCCGGGCTCATAAAGGAAGGTCCTGGCATGGCACCTAATTCCTTCGGGAATGTTGTGTATTGCGCTATTATCACAACGGTAGTTGTGTGGTATTAGCCATCCATGTCAGGTTGCATAAAAAAAGTTTGATTTTGCAAACTTTTTAGGGTGCCAACGGAACCCTATTTTTAAGCCTCCGTTATCCGTTCGTCCATCAATCCGTTCGTTCTGTCTGTCCGTCCATCCGTCTGTCACAAGGCTGTATCTCAAGAACCGTGATAGGTGGGCAGTTGAAATTTTCACAGAGTGTATATTTTTTACCGCTGTAACAACAAATAAGTAAAAATTAAGAATAATAATAAAATCAGCGGCCTCCCATACAAAAAGCGCATTTTTGTAATATTGTACGATGGTACGGAACCCTTCGTGTGCGAGTCCGACTCGCACTTGGCCGGTTTTTATTTCAAAATGTTGTATTTAATATTCCAGATTTTTATCGATTAATTCAAAACAATTGAAAATTACGTACTGGTAAGATATTGTAGGCATCGTTTGAACGAAGACACGAAAGTGTACCCTCTTAAGAGACAATTGTGCGCGTCGCGCAGTCCACGTCTGCCCACCTGGACTATTATCTGAGGATTTGTTCCGCTCCCGTCCGGGATCCCCTTGTAATAGTCCCGAATGGACAGCCTGATCCAGACGTCTCGGTCCCGAATGGACTTTAAGCTTACGGAGAGGTTGACAATTAAAGTTTCCTAGAACGTTAAAAGTAATAAGGAAGGGAAAATATTGAATGACGTTTTAAATTGACTGGTTTATGATACACATTCAACGAAATAGATTTTTCATTCTTATCGTTTTACATTGACAATTCGTAGTGGCATATTTCCTATTTTACATTAATTAGTAGGCATTTAGTAGGCTCGTATCCTCGTGGCACGGAAACTTGCCTCAGATTATAATTAAAAAAAATAAACCCTTGAGAAACTTGTTTCTATGTCCGTACATTTTATTTTTATGTAAATTCACTATATATAAAATAAAATAAAAAACCTAGTAAAACATTTAGATCATGTAAACAGTTATCGCCCATAGCATGGGGAATTAATAGCTTAAAGACCAGTTTAAAGAAAACCCCCGTCGAGCATAGGAATTTGGATGTCTTATGAGCAAAGCAAATATTTCGGTGCTATCTGGATATGGAAATTGGTTGTGACTTTTATTGAAAATATTAAAATAATTATACTGTTAAGCTTCTAAGAACTTAACATGTATTAAATAAAATAACTGTCCTACAACTCACAGGCATGCAAAAATATAACCATTCTGAATTTCTCCCCGTCTGAATCGTCGTACGTAGTTTGGCTTCTACGCAAAACTGTATGTCCCCTTACTGAAACTAGGCAGTACTAGATATCTCGCCCGGGATGATATCATATCATTGAATAAACGATGGGTGAAACGGCCATGAAAGTTTTTCGTATTTTCCATCCAATTCAATATAGCTATGCAACTACAGCTAAGCTGTTTCTTTTGTCCTTGTTATTTGACTTAAGCCGTTCGAATCCGCGGATCTATCAGTGTTTTGAGGTAATGCCATAACATGGATGCCCAGTTACGTAAAACAAACAAGCACAAAATAAATTAGAGAGAAACAAATCGGCAGATCATAAAAACCTTAACACACAACACAGTGTCTTATTTTTATAGAATAAAAATATTTTATAGATTTTACTCCATGTCTCCTCAAAATTATTACCATCCAATTAATTAATAATTCGATTATCGAATTGGTGAAAACCTTACTCCACCTATTACAATTTCCTGAGCCTTAATTAGTAACTACGATCAAGAGACCTTCAATCAAAAGGATTAATTTAACGCAAGGTTACAAGCATAACATTCAACAGAAATTCAATCAACTAATGCAACCCATAGAAGGTAAACGCCGAAACGGACGCACGAAAAACCGCTGCCGCAAACTTCACCTCAGATTACATTCGATAAATCAGAGTACATGGCAAGTAGCATGAAAATGAGCTCAAATGTCCCAGCTTGAGAAGGGTTGACGCGTGGTAGCACGCCCTTTGCCCTCACCTGTTTCAGTCCGGTACATACCTCGCGGGTAGCCCGAAATTAATCTGATTCTTGACACATGTAAGATCTCTCATCCAAATGTTATATTTGAATTTATGAATACACATTTATAGGCACACGCGTCGCGTCCTTAAGGCGGTAACAATGCTCAGGAAATTGCGCAATAAAAAAAAAGATTCGTGGGGCAGAAGTCGTTGAATGTATTACTCGAACTACTTTCCGCTTTGTTGAAAAAAGCGGACAAGTGCGAGTCAGGCACGCGCACTGAGGGTTCCGTAGACAGTTTTGTCATGGAATTTTTAAAATGTTAAATGGCAATTAGTCAATATTAATTATTTTGGGATTTTCTTTCAGTGGTAATATGACACCTAACTTCTTGCCAACTTTCATCATCCTAGATCGACAGGAAATACCGTAAAGGTTTTGGTAAAGCGAGTGATATGCAGCCGTATTTTTTGTTAGTAATAGCTTAGACGCTTAATTTTTTTACAGGTTTAAGGGGCAAAAGGACTAAGAATTTGATCTGAGCAAAAGGTGTCGTGATAAACATAAAGACCGACGGACAAAGAGGTGATCCTATAAGGAGAGCCGTAAAAACAAAAACGTTATTGCTTCCGACGAATATCCGACCAAAAACTTTTTCTGATTATTTTATGATGAGATTATATATTTGATTACAAAACTTAAATGTTTGGGTAATCTAAAATTAAAAAAAAAGGTACTATTGTTAATAAAATTAAAGTCGATAATTTTGTATTCGTTTCATATCAAATTAATCTTCGTTTCTCAAGAAAATTTCTTTTTAAACTAAATAACGCTTAATTTTTATAAATTGTTTCACACCTTTTCAAATTAATGTCAGTGTATGACAAATATTTTTACAGATTGACTTAATAAAAACTGGAGGTTTTTAATAGGGAGTGGACTGTATACATTTTATTTTAATCGGTACCTCCAAATGATCCAGGTGTTGGTCCTCCTGTCGGCTTCTTGAGTTGGTTTTCCTTGACAAAACCTTGTGCACACGTCCAGGGTCGACCCTTGCTTGAATGTTGGAGCACTGAGCACTGAATGCCACTGCAACTACTCTCTTAATCCTTGATGATTTTATTCTTGCACAATTCTTCTTGGTTGCAACAATGACCATTATTATGTTGAGTTTGAAGTTGCTGCACCGCGGTTGGTTCATAAAGTAACAGTTTGGGAGTAGGTAGGTAGGATTATATTTTTTCTCTTCTATAAAATACATTTCAATTGTTTTATTTCTACCCCCATTGCCATGTGAAATTCAGTGATACCATTAGGAAATAATATTTCGTTTTTGGCTGACCTTATGAATATTATCCAAATACATTTTATTTCGCCAACTGGGTTTCACGTTTTGAGCCTTGTTTCCAGCCTTAAGGTGATTCGGGATGCTCGCTACGTTGTCCACGAAATATAGGTGGCGCTGGGTTACAGGGCCACACGGTACGTGTATATCTGGACGCCTCTTATTTTTCTTAGAAGTTTCGATACATTCCTTTTAATAGTATTGAGCGTTTCGTAGCTCTGTGGCGTGAGGATTTTCCATGCATTCAAATCCCCGCCCCGTTCATGTACCACATTATTTATCTTTTTGGACAAGTGTATTTCATCAGGAATGTGAGTCGTTGCATCGTTATGTCTCCTTCCCCTTCTAGGTCTAGTAATGAAATCTCTAAACTCATGATATCCCGATGTCTGAAACCTTAATAAACCGTTTACACATACATAAAAAACACAGTTGGTCCCGTTGAACAAATTCCACAATTTAAAAGTGAATGTATACTGGCAAAAGATATTAATTTCAGCCTTAAAGGAGTTTATTATTAACTCCGAAGGGATGTAGAGTCTCTTTCTTTGTTATATCATCTCTCATCGCTCTAATGCTTCATCATTAGCATCCATTTACATTATCATGTATGTTTTTTGTCACCAAACTACTTTTTCAGACAACTTATCTACGTAACGCAACCACTTGGAACAGGCAGACTGACACATTTAGATTCAGAGGGTTGGTCCTTATCCCGTGAACCCAGTTTCAGCCATTTACGTTATCGTTACCATTTTTGTCGCGACCTCCTAGTCTATTTTGTTATATGTGTGTAACTTTGTTTTATGATTAATAAGTACAATAAAATTCAATACATAATATTTTCTAAAAATAATCCTGGCACAAGGCGCCAACGTACATACGCCTTACAACACCGATCCAAATCCCACAGACTAGTCCAATTCAAACAATTATAATGCCTTGCCTACCGTAAAACTAATCCAATTAAACACAATCGGAAAACAACGCCCGATCCGTTCCGCTCCGTTATACCGAACCCCGCCATAGATGGCGCTTGCGAAGGGTAAAGGTGCTCTGGCAAGGCGGGCGGGACGCCAGTTCGGCGGAGACCTCCGGGCGGTCGTACCGCTTCGCGCCCTCCGCAACCCTAACTTCTCAACTTGGGGCAATCTTCGCGTATTCAGCACTGCCGTACGATCCGACTTTCCGTCGTGTAAATTGTGTTCGTTAGGAAGAAGTCACGTCCGCAGTTGATGTTTTTATTCCGTGCAGGTGAGTGCCCTATTCTTTGTTTTGATATTCTGTGTGTGTTATGACTTTTTCATGAGTTTATTTAAGGTAAGAGGATTTTTATGATTCTTTCCCCTCTGAGGAATTTTGTTTAAGGATTATAAAATACAGTGAAGGCTGAAATCTTTCAAATTATTTGAACGGATTATTATGAGAATAAACTTTACGCCCGAAACAGTGGTATTTTTTTCTATTATGTTGTAGATATTATTTTGTGATAATCAATCTATAAATGATATTGCCATAGTATGGTGTGCTTCATGTTTTATTATATGAATTTCGAACTTTACGTAAGTTAAACAAAATAATAGTTTGAATAATAATTCTCTCTAATATTCCCCTAAATAAATAATCAATAATTTTCAACGTCCAATGTAACCATTGGACAAACCGGATTTAGTCGAACCATAATGATGTTGATGTCGTCTAGAAACATAAACGTAACATAAGCAATTAGTCGTTACTTAGAACCGAACCGGAACTAACTTTGTACTGTCATAAATAAAATCAGAATTATGGTCCAAATGCTTATAGGTTACTTTGGAGCAAATAATGTTTACTGCTTTTATCTAAAATGCAGTATTTAATTATTTTTATCGGTTTATAGTTTTTATTGTGTAAATAGGTCTAGCCTAAATCTCTCTGCCTGTCCGCTTATATCTTGGAAACCACTTACCTGATTTGGATGCAATTAGCATCTTCATATAAAATGATTTTTCCCCTTATTTATTCTATCTAGACCGATTACCTGTGGGTTTTGCAGTGTGATTAAATTTAACCGACTGTTTTAATATAAAAAACCGGCCAAGTGCCGATTTCGATTTTAGATTCGGAACAGCAAATAAATGTAGCATAAAAATATAAATGACTAGAAGCTCCGCCCGAGCTATTTAGGGTTCCGTACCCAAAGGGTGAAAACGGAACCCTATTACTAAGCCCCTGCTGTCCGTTCGTCCATCCGTCCGTCTGTCACAGGGCTGTATCTCATGAAACGTAATAGATAGGCAGCTGAAATTTTCACAAAGTGTGTATTTATATTGCTGCTATAACAACAAATAGGTAAAATAAAAATAAAACAAAAAATAAAGGGGGCTCCCATACAAAAAACCTGATTTTTGTGTGCTAAATTTTGTACGACGGTACGGAACCCTTCGAGTGCGAGTCCTACTCTCACTTAGCCGGTTTTTTTTTATTTTCCCCCTTCGTCCATTTTCGGCGTTGATAAATGAATACGCGTTACATACCGGCTCAATTTTTATTTTATGTTATTGAACTGGGCATGGATGGATAATATCTTATCTGCTGTTGTGACCAGAGATGGATTTATATCTCTGGTTGTGACATTATCCTTTAACATGACATTCCTGAAGTAATGGTCCTGAACGAATGTGGTGCAGTGCCAAAATCTTTGTTTGAGCACGGCTACATTAAGCTGGATGGAAAATACTGACCATTTTTTTGGCTTTGACTCTCCAATGTGATGGTACCATAGATGAAGAAAGACCTAGATGGTTCACCAATAGGTCAATGCCGAAGGGACGAACAGTAGATGGCGCAACTGCATGGAAACACGTTTACGGCCATAGACATAACATAATCACATAAAAAAAAGGGCGGCACTTTTGCACCTGAAACTCTCGAAATCGCCAATAGATGGCACTGTACCAAAATAATACTTAATATTTTGCCAGTCAAATTTCGATTTAATTTTGTTTCAAAGTTAGAAAATAAACAATTTTGAATTGATACACACATTTTTTCACAAGCTATAAAATCAAACGACTTTGTCATAGATTTAAAGCAGAGTGCCTGATAGCTGCGCCATCTCTTGGTACAAAAACGCTTTTTCTTGTGATCGATTGAATGGAAGTTACCATCTTAGTTCACCGTTTATTGTAAGCCGGCCCTCGGCTTGCTTAACACATATTGTATGAAACTTCCGTCATTACGGCGGTGAGCCATCTACTTAGCAATTAAGTAATTATTAATCTATGATGGTATGAACCAGGCGGGGATAAGCCTCCCCAACTGTCAGATATTTAGCCATAGTCAATGTATCAGCTTGTAATATGTTTCAACATGCTTATTTCCTGTTGAACGTTGTTGTGCAGTTAAACAAACATTTTAACAGTATTTAACATTTGGACAAACACCGTGGGCCGACAGGAGGCATAGCGCTGTCCTGTCAAGTTGACAACGCATCCCAAAGTGGGGCAGAAGACAGAAAGGTCACACTCGTAAAATATCGTTCACAAGTTTGACTGGGCTTGTAGAGGAATCGAAAAATGGTCTCCTTTGAAGCGTTCGAGTCGTCCAACAAGGAAGGACCGAAGTAACCCAAACACATCCTTATAAGGTCAGCGTAGCCACTGTTTAGTGATAATATACTCACGGTAGCGCCGGCCAATCAGCAAATCGCTTTCGAATTCAGTACGCGCAACATCTAATGGTGTTCTACGCAATTCTTACGTGTCGTTGGAACTAGAAACATCATGGGGGTTACTATGGTAAACTAACTCGATACGTAAACATTTTACGATGCATTTTATACCATGCTAACAGGTAAATTTCAGTTCACTTGACCGAATAACCATAGAAAATGCAATTAAATGAAAGAAATCACTCACTTGCCGGTTGACCCGGCTAGTTAATTGTAATACCATAATAACCATAACCATGATAACACCTAGCAGGGAGTGAATGACGGGCGCTACCGTCAGTGTATTTACTATTTCTGAAACGCGGCTACGCTAACGCTATACGGATGAACTCCGGTCGCTTCTCAGGTCCTTTCTTACTCGATGGTTCGAGTTTCCGTCCGTAGGAGAATATTTCCGAGAGCTACGAAAAAAGCAGAGCATCTATTCTCGGAATAACGAAGGAATTCACGTGGGAGCGCGATAGGAATATTTTCATCGAAGGGTAGCGGGATTTACATAGGCATTTCTCATGTCGAGTATAGGCCATTATATTGGGAGGCTAAGGCCGCATTCGGGCACGCACCAACCTTTTACGTGCCACGCCGGTAGAGGTCGCTCAATGCGCGGGATAATTTCCCTGCCCATCTAATGAACTTTAATGGGGGTTATAATAATTAATATAACGGCTTGTAGCTTAGTGGCGCGGCCTTGTCTCGAATGCCAGAGGTCTAGGTTCAAATCCCAGCCCCGTTCATGCACCACTCTATTTCTTTTTTCTGAGTTGAATGAGTGCATTTCCTCACAAATGCGTGCTGCGCCATGGTTCAGAATCCATGTAAAACTGTAGGTCCCCTTCCTCTTCTAGGTAGTAGGATTTAAGCCCGCCTGGTTAGGTAATATTGCAATGAATGAAAAGTTGGTCGAAGCAGCAATGAAACATTTTCTGTGATTTCCACCCAGTTCAATGTAGCCGTGCTCATAAAGGGAAGGTTCTAGGCATCCTAGGCATGGCACCTAATTCCTTCGAGAATGCGATGTGTTGGGCGAATATTCTCCATTACTTATATACTATAGGTCCTTCCATGTCCAGTAGCATATTTTAGCAGTAGTAAAATTTTGTTGACGATGTTAAATAAATATAAATTCTATAATATCTTAATTTGAATGGAACATTCGTGTGGTGGTGGCTATTTTCCGGCTGTTCTCTTCATTTCTCACAGATTGTCACGACTTTTGTGAGCACGTTCAGAATTTTTTAGTCGAGCCAGTTTTTGAAATATTTTCAAAATGTTCCGACCTCGCCTCTCACGACATCAATGTAAAAAATATGCAAGACAAATAAATTGTATTAGTGCCATAACCAACACAGCGCGCTAGACTGTTTGATAAGCGGTGGGTTCCTAATTCGATAATCGAGAAATCTCTCTGCACTCGAGCCTAGTCCGGCTGTATTACAGCCGCAGCAGAGTACAAAAGCGCGACCAACAACAAGGTTTTCCCAGCGAAATTGCGTTTCGGACGCGCCACGATAAGATACGAAGGCTAGATCAGATGGAAAGTGCTCGATATATCCATGCCAAAAAATGGAATGCGCCATTCGAAGTATAAATAGGGAGGTGATGCGGGTGTTGTGACCCTGATTCAGTCGGATAATAGCGGTAAGCCAAGTTCACGTAACGGTTGGATGCCAGACCCTCGAATCGGCATATCGGCATGAAGGGATCAATATTTGACGTGAAATACCCTGAATGTATTATTTGTACAAGAGTTTTATGGTATTTTTACTGGACGTTACAAGAATTGCAAGAACGGGTCTTAAACGGGAGAATTAACGAAGACCACCTCTAAGAGCTTACTGATGAAGCCTAAAAAAAATCTGGAGGCATTTTTTTTTCTTGAATAAATATTTAAAGTTACCAAATTTTGTTTTTTAATTAATTTTAAACACACTTCATGGGACTAGGTGCCATGCCAGGACCTTCCTTTTATCGAACAGCTACATTGAACTGGATAGAAAACACGGACAACTTTCCACTTCAGCCATCGTTAATTCAATGCGATGGCGGTGAACATTGGCGTGATTATCCCCACCACCTAGTAAGTAAGGAAGGGTACTTACAGTTTAACGTGGAATGCGAACCATGAACAACAAATCCACGGGAAGAAATCCAGTGGGCGTTTATGTTCGTTTTACGTACCTGAACCCACACAGAGGCCACATTTCGTAGCAGAGAAATTTCTTCCACCGTATTACTACAGTACTGATATCACTGTTTGAATGCAAATGAACAGCAGGTCTATTTCTGGCATTCAGTGAACAGGTCTCAAGAATCCTGAGTCTAGAAAACAAACTATGCTCCGGAATATTTTCGTCAAGACAATCGCTTTGAAAACCGCTACAAAAGCGGTTTTATAGACTCAGCATTCCTGATTCCTGATTACTGAATGCTAGGAATAGACCTGCAGAATACTGGACTTGTTTACTGTCAATAGCAAACAAAGTTAACCAACTAAATATCCTTATCCCATTTGTACCTTTTGTAAATGAAAACTATGCCATAAGTCATAAAGTCCAAAATAGTATTGTTATCCTTAAACGTTGAATATTATTGGAATGTCCAATTAAGAAATGACCAATCAACACAACATCCCTAACTTATATGTGCCTCTGTTTATGTAATGGTAAACTATACCAAAAGTCATTACGTAAAAAACTATATGTATTATTATTTGTATGCCTTGAATATTATAGGAAAACCAGACAGATAAATGACAAAATTGCGTGGATCAAACAATTGATAAGCAACCAACACGATTCTTTACATGATTCGTAACCGATATGTACCTTTATTGAATAGTAAACTATACTTTAAGTTTTAATAAATAATACATAACAAAGTTATTAATAAAAATATATTATTGTTCTTATGCCTTGTACATTATAAGAATGCCATGGAAAGAAATGAAGATGCTGTCTTTGACTCACGTATTTACCGTCGGCATCGGCAAGCAACCAAGGCTACCCCACACAAGATCCCTATCGAAGCCTATCGAAAAACTTTGATTGAGCCGGCAGATTGAAGCGGACCGCGCCCAGAACTTGCCGTCTCTATTCACACGGACGGCGGCGACCCTCGGCCGTTATAAATGTTATCTCCGCGGAGTTTGCCCCTATCCGCGCCACTATCGCGCGCCGGCCGAGTTACTCCGCGACGTGGCGGCACGTAACGAATTAGCGGCAACTGTTCTTTAACCGACGCCGTACGGCGCGGCGTACGGCAGGCGGGATCGCTCCTACGCGTGCCGACAAAGCGTGCAGACTGGGAGCTGCTGCGATTTAGTGTTACGTTAATTATGGCAATCGAAGTGTCACTAATGATGATGTCTGCTATTGTATTTTATTTATTTAACTTCTGTTGCTGCTAGTAGATTTGAGTTGCTCGTAGCTTAGAGCGCGGGCATTGCCCTAAAATTTCATCGTCGATTGTGAAAAAGTTGTTATTTGAAATGTGATCTTACACCCTACCCATCAATAGGTTTTTTTATGAAAAATCGGTATGGGTGGCTATGCTATATACCTCGCCTCGCGAAACCACGCTCAGCGCGGCACAATGCCCGCGCATTTGCGGACTTTCGCTGAGCTATCGAGCATTTTCAAATTACGCTTAAGGACTTCCAGGTTGAGGAAAGGCACCCGTCGGCAAACAGGTCCCTGGAGGTGCAGCAGAGAAATGAGTTTGAGAAACGGTTCGTTCTCAAAAGCCTAAAGTCAACCACAAGGAGGCGGGTGCTCCGCATATAGGTAGGATTGGGAGGAATGAGAGATGCAAGTTCCACAGAGCAACGTCCGTGGTAGTACCTGTAGAACAGACTGAGCGACCCCACAAACCGTCTTGTGGCTCAGTGACTCCAAGCCAGCTGTGAGTTGTGGGTCCCCAACAAGACGGACCGCTCGGCGCTGAATTGAGTCCAACGACGCTAGAAGGTACTGGGGACTACCTTCCCATACGTGGCTACAGTATTCTAGCTAGTTATTAATTTTGGTTTAGGTAAAAAATATGAAGTAAATTTTTTTACATAAATTAACAAGTATAACGACCCAACTTTTTAGCTATAACGTGAACCATGAACACGCGATAGCCCCTAGACTACATCAGACTATGTGATAAAGCATAGCATTCTCTCTCTGATACGTGCTCTAAGAAGCTCGTGGATATGAAATGTGGGAAATATATCTTTTACCGTAAAACAGGTGATAACATGTTTAGCTGAGAAATGAAATGATTTTATGGCTATAAATACAGATCACATATAAATACACTTAAGAAACAGAAATTATATATGAAAAAAGGCAACTTAGCTTGCTAACTTGTTCATCCGTTTTTCGAATTAAAAAATGTATTCAATAAACCGGTAGTTAAGTTTAATTATGTAATAAATCTTGTACTTATATTACTTACTTTAAGACCTTGCCCTTGGAGTTGAGTCTACTGCTTAAATTGCAGCAATATATTCTGACAAAATTATCCATGTACAGATATATCACAATTAGATATCAAGTTCGTTCTTAGTTTATATGGTAGTAGACTGTTATAAATTAACTTTATCCAAAAATAGTTTTTTTTTTAAATAAAACAGCAGGTGCTAATTTTTTTGGGCATTTTTTTGGAATGGTCAAGAGTTCGCGAGGTTACTTAGTAGTTGCCAATGTTAATAAGTTTCGTTGGTCACGACACTAGAACCTTTGAAAATATAGTGTTTATTTACTAGCTTTACGTATCCAGGGATAAATCAAAATGGAATGTTGATAATCTTAAAAAAAAAAAAAAAACATCGACGATAGACAGGTAAATAACTCTAGAATACAACAAACTCTCTTTTTACGAAATGGACAATTATAATCCCCGCTTTCTTATATATTTTGAGACAAATCATCCAGCTCTTAATAACATCTAAATCTAATTTTCTCCCCTCCATCTTCAATTAATGTTGAATAATTGATATTGAAGCGGAGATCTCGTTTCCAGACGAACCAAAATATCTTCACAGGAAAAAAATTAAGTGCACGCAAGCTATTTCTGATTTTATTTCACTTGAAAAACTCGTGATATTAATGGACCCGGAAGATGATTTAAAATCAATTCATTTACATATATTGAGTCCTTCTTATACGATTTGAAGACCGTTGCCCCGTGAGCTACTTTTTCGCTGTGATTAGATTGGTCATAACACTATTTTGAATAGACATGTATATTTTTTTAAAGATTGTGTTTCCAATTTAAAAAATATTAAGTACGTACTAGCTGAGGTACCAGGCTCCGGTCGGGTCAATGTCGTTTTTGACTGATGTCGATCCCAATTGTTTCCGGGATATTATATGAGCTCCCCATAGGTAGGAAGACGTCACTCGAACACCACGAATGAGTGACACACCACGACGGCTTACCGTAGTGTCTGTTATTAGATATTTTTTTACTAACGACAAAATTTTAAAATTGATAATAAATAAAATTTGGCCGAAATTCACTCATTTCGGTTGGACGACCACAGACGATGAGTGGTCGCATGTCAGAGTTCTACTCTTGATGACACTACGAAATCCCGACTGCCGGTGTTATTTATCTGTTTAAAACAATGGCGATCACATAACTTTCATAGTTGAATTTGCTGGTTAATGTTATATCATAATCCGACAGTAGAAGGGTTCAAAATCTTATGTGTGCAGTTGAGCATTATTTAAGGGCTAGACTAAAAAACCTTTAAACACCTAATGGACGCAGAGCAAGCACCTCGCTAAGGTATATTATTAAGTTGACCAAGGGTTGTTTTATGCGGTCCATCGAAAGAAAAAATACTTTTTAAGTTACCAACGTCGATAGTCATATTGGTTTTTACAAAACTTGCAGCTTTGACGCGGCTGGAAAAGTTTTTCTCTGACGTTTCGTGCTGACCGTTCATCCGTCGTCAAGGAGGCGGAATACGTATTTACGCAGTGACTGGATGACAGCTACGGATGGTATGTCGGGAATACGCTAAGAAACGTCTCGGAATGGAAAAAAAATGTTGTTCATTTGGTTATTACTCGCGATTCCGCCGTATGGACGAATTGTGGATATAATCGTATCAGAAGCATGCCGCGTGTCGTATAGCCACGGCGAGTGAATGTGATACCGAAATTGGTTCCTCAAGTTCACAACCATTTTCATTTCACAACCACACAAACCCTCCATTATCTTTGCGTTTAAGTTGGTTTGGTAGTTTGAGCAAAATGGAGACAGCGAGTTTTAGAGCAGGTGTGCTAATTGGCACATCTTTACGCGCTTTAAATTTTTACAATTTTATATTTTTGACCATGACTTCATTTATATTTAAATTTCAGTCTTAGGACAAAAAGATGCATCAATTTGGTAGATATTATTCATAATTGTATTAGTATAAGAGTAGGTATCTAAGACTATGTAAAGTAATTATAATCAATATGTAACTGATTTCCATCAAATCTGATCTTTTTGACTTAATGATTAAAATTATAGCGTGGGCTTTAGTGTGTATCCTCTCGTATGGTAATTATGGGGAGCAGTATAATAACCTAAAATGTGTCGCGCTATCTGTCCAGTCGATCACAACACGCGTCGAGCAATAGTATAGGGACCGAAAAGAAACGTCACGCTCTTTGTAAAATAAGATATATTATTAAAATATAATGTTTCAACGTATGCTGCTCCGTTGTTTATTTACGGGAGCCTGCTAGTAAACCAGCCAGCTAGTAGTAATTATAATATTTGAAAATATCTAAAACTATAATACCATCCAAAACAAGTTACAATCAAAGTAAACTACGAAAAATAATAGAATGCCTCGTGGCAGAGGTGAAGTGGTGGAATGGTATTGTTGAGATATTTAGTAAAAGACTTCATATTTCAAAGAATACATTGCTGAAAAGAAAATCGACTTATGGTCCATATACTGAAAAAAAAACAGTGAATCTAACTGTAATTCCAATAATAACAACCTTCTTGGAACGTTAAAATATAGCCAACTTAGTAAATCGGTTACTGTTGAGTGAAAACAGTTAGCCTTTAAAATTAAATGTTACTACATCCTTTAATTGATTTTTTAATTGTGGGCAATAACTGTTTTCTCTTACTACTGTTCTACCTGTGTGAAAACTGTTTTTAGGTTTAAGGCTACGCCGTCCACCCGTGGGAAAAAAATATCGCCCCAACACATTGACACAACGTGCTCACTCACACAAATGTAAGACATTTACACGGCGCACATTGGATCACGATGCACAGTGGACTTGGACTATGTATTTTTTAAATATAATAAAATTATTACGTATTATTTCATTTTTATAATCCCACATGTTTGTGATTATTACAAGTGAGCCTGGATATAAACCGTTTTCTTTGTAAAATCATGCTACCATGTCTATCTGAATCATAGAATCCTAACGGGTTATTAGAGTGATTGTGAAGTTTTTTTAAAAGACACAATAGCGCATTGAAATATGTATTTCATAGCAAAAATGTGTGCACTTTTTTTTATGCGACCTGACATGGATGGCTAATGTCACACAACTACCGTTATGAATACACCACATTCCCGAAGGAATTAGGTGATTTTCCAGGACGTTCCCTTTATGAGCAGCGCTACATTGAACTGGATGGAAAACACGGACGATTTTTCATTGCCGCTTCGACCATCATTTCATCCATCGCGATGGTACCAACCCGGGCGGGCTTAAACCCAACCACCTAGTAGGGGAAGGGGACCTACAGTTTTACATGGATTCCGAACCAAGGAGCAGCTCGCATTCGTGACGAAATGCACTTATCGAACTCGGAAAGACAAAGACAGTGGTGCATGTCGAAATTAAACCCAGGCCTCTGGTACGCTAGGCCAGTTTCCGCGCCACAAGGCTACGAGCCGCTCAAAGATTGAAAAGATTTTTAAACGAGGAGAAAGCGAGTGGTTTGATTTCAGAAAATATGTTGCAGAGCTCGGTCCCGTGCGTTTTTACGGCAGTAAAGTACATTGCCGACCGGCGCCGGCCGCCTTTAGTTCGTGATATTTTATGGCACGCAGCTGGCCTATTCTTTTGAAATATGTTACAAATTCACATTTGTATTATCTATGCAAACACCTTGGCATTTTCAATACATCTAAAATAAACTACGTACATAACTTACGAATTAACTCCTTACGTTTATGTTTTTATTCCTAGTCCGATCAAGTGGGTCGGTGATAGTTCAATCAAAAATAAGTAATACTAGCTGAGGTACCCGGCTAAGCTCGGGTCAATTTCGTTTCGGACTGATGTCGGCATGATCATGAAATAAATTATTAATTTTTATTGTAGTTATGGTTCACTGTTTTGGCTATAATGGCACACATAAGATATAGATGTATACTGTGGCGGACTTTTTTGTAGGACTATTTAAGATAAACATTTCTATCATGCATAACATACGTGTAAGTTTAGCGGTTTTGGCACCGCACCCCAGAATATCTCGCAGATGGTAAATTGTTTCCTGCTTGATATTTTGGACAATTCACACAATATCTTTATAAATTGTAGCCTATGTGTTATTCTGATGTATAAACTATATCAGTCCATCCATTCAGTAGTTTTTACGTGAAAGAGTAACTAACATCCATGCATAGTTACTAACTTTCGCGTTTATAATATTAGTAGGATGCACTAGAGCAGAATTGAGCGGAAGTGTCGTGCACGGGCGGCCTAGTTTTGAGTTGACTATAAATGTGAAGGTTTATTTAGTTTTTGGATTATAAGCTAGCTTAGTGGGAGGATCGAGATTTTTCGATATTAATTTATAAAATTAAAAATACTGAAAGGTATATCGATGAGGGTACCTGCTTTACTATTTTTTTAATTTGCAGAGATCGAAAGTTATACATTCATTACCTTTTTTGTAAGATTTGTGTGTCTTTTTTTTACTTTGCTCACCGGCATTGCAACAAACGAATCCGATTGTACTTCTTCTGTTTCAGTTAAACCGGTTTTTTTGGTCAGTGCGCGCGCTGGCAATAAAAAGCAGTTTGGTTGCAGGGTGGATTATTTTTTTGTCGCGTTTCGAAGCGTGGTGTTTTGAATTACCACGTGCACCATTGCAACATGGTGTGTTACTACACTATAAGCCTTCAGAGTTTTAGATAGAACCTTACCTTACGGATCCATAAAAACAGCACTTACTTTGTTAGAAATAAAATTATAATTTCCTCTCATGTATTATTATTGACATAGTTATCTAGCGGCGGCTATTTCACGCATTCGAGTTTTCAGTAGGTTCAGTAATTATATACACAATTATAATCTATTTCAATTACTAGTAACTAAATTAGCGGTTGACACTATTGAAATAATGTATTAAAGAAAATTTTAAAATGTATTATTATGCACAGCAATATTAAATGGTAAAATACATTTTTTTTTTATGCGACCTGACATGGATGGCTAATACCACACAACTACCGTTATGATATTAGCCCAATACACCACATTCCCGAAGGAATTAGGTGCCATGCCAGGACCTTCCCTTTATGAGGCACGGCTACATTGAACTGGATGGAAAACACGGACAATTTTCATTGCCGCTTCGACCATCGTTCATCCAATGCGATGGTACCAACCCGGGCGGGATAAACCCTACCACCTAGTAAGTAAGGAAGGGGACCTACAGCTTAACGTGGAATCCGAACCACGGCCAGCCTCTCTCAACGGTCGAATGGTCACCCATCCAAGACCAGACCGGACCCAGCGTTGCTTAACTTCGGAGAGCGATCGCCGAAGTGTCGCGCCACTGGGCCACTGAGGCTGGCTGAGTGGTGGTGATAATATTCTGTATCGACATGTTTAATAAATATTGTATTCCTATATTTATATGTTAGGTACCTTGAAATACATTGAACATCTTATTAGGTAACATTAATAATGCATTCGTATACAATATAATAGTTGGCAACCATAATAGATATAAGAAATAGGCTATAAATGGCTTGTACAGAAATCATTGCAATATAAAAGCGCTACAACGCGGCCGCCGCAAATCTAGCTACAATCCAATGTTAGGGGAAGCCGCGGCTCCAAACCTCTCACCCCGTGCCCTGCGCGCACCCTCTCCAGTCTAGCCTCACGAACACTTCGCCGTGAGCACACGCATAGGAAAACAACTGTAAGCGTCGCTATATTCGGTCGCCCAGTGACGCGACGCCTTGAGATTCAATAAGCTTGGTAAAGCAACTCCGAGCGCGGTTCGGTTCTAGGTGGGTTATATTTTACCACCGTTGAGGCCAGCCGTGGTTCGGATTCCACGTTAAACTGCAGGTCCCCTTATTACTAAGTATTAGGGTCAATCCCGCCCGGGTGGGTACCATTGCATTGAATGAATGTTAGTCGAAGCGGCAATGAAAATTGTCCGTATTTTCCACACCGTTCAATGTAGCCGAGCAATATGAGGAAGGTCCTGGCATGGCACCTAGTTCCCATGTGGTATGTTAGGCTAATATAATGACGGTCGATTGGTATGAGCAATCTATGCCCAGTTACATAAAAAAAAAGCCTTCAGGTGTTATATTAATGTACCTTCCAATCTCATTGAGGCACATATATAACGATAAAGTTTAACTGACAACTTTAATTCTATTCAAAACAAGTTATCTTGCAATACTATTATAGTAAAATAACATAGAGCACGCTTCTTGCGAGACTTCACATTGTGCGGTACACCGATGAGAAATCCTTTTCATAACGAAAGGTCGTAAGTACAAGCGAAATATCCACAGACCCCACGTCGCAAACGTCCGCGCGGCAGCTCCGTCGGGACGGGACTGACGACTCGCTCGCTGGGCGCGTAATATGTATGAACGTTTGTATGAAAATTTGACGCCGCGCGCAACATTTACGTTGGTTAATTAATTTGAATAATTTTTTTTAAATTTTGCTAGTTTAGAGGTATGGGGTCACAGTTAAAGATATAAGCAACCTAAGATAATAAAAATATCGTCACTTTTTTAACTGAATATATTCGTTAAACTTGCACAAAGTTAAGCTGTTTTCAAGAAAATAGACAGGTTCAGATTTTTTTTTACATAAATCTAAAAGTTTAATTAAAAAACGAAAGGTATGGGGTCCTTATGTAACAGTTGTTCTTTCCAACACATATTTTTAATCATGAGTTATCTTTATGCATGTGCTATAAATCTGGGTTCAAAAAACTACAATTTCACAAAATCGCACGACAGGCTCTTAATATTTTTTCCATTCTTACTTACGTCTTATATTCAGTGAAAAGGTACTAATACAATCTGTTAAAATTCCTGTACATTTTGAAACTGGATACTGGCACGCCTAATTTGTAGTAAGTCGTAATGTACAATGAGTTAAGGTAAACGTTTCAAAAGCATCTTAACTATCCCACATCTGTGTTTCCTTGGAGCTGTAAAATATCAATTTTAAGGCAACGCGATCAAAAAAGACAGTAATTTATGCCGCATATTTTGACACTCACAAATAAATTGAAACCTGTAAGGTACCTCCCGATGACCTAGAATTTGGCAAGAAGTAATTCTTCCAGCATTAGTTAAGATTAATTTGTACAAAATTCAACTTTTCTTTATATTCGCCCTAAATCTAATAACAACCTGTGACTTTTCTGAGCTGGATGCTTATTTATTAATTTTGCTGCAATTGTTTGTTATGATAAACCCGTGTGTGACTGTTTGATTGACCTTAAAACATAAATAAATTAATAAATTTACATCAGAAAAAAAAACAAATCAAATTTGCACGGAACCCTCGGGGAGCGAGTCGGACTCGAACTTGACCATTTTTTTTACTGGTTGATCTTTTATGTTAGTGTGCTTTGAAGCTATTTTCGAATAATTCACTAAATAAGGTAAAATAACGACAAACTCTAGCCCGAAAACATCCGCCCGACTGTATTCTTTGACAATAATATTTAACTACCCGCGCATAAATATGAGATGGAGTTGGGAGTTTTAGGGCGATTATATTAATTAGAGAAGTATTTAATTCAATTGTTGGAGGAATGTTGGGACTCCCCTTTCCTGACATACATGTCCGTATTAAATAAAGTTTTTGAAGGTTTTAATTGTCTACCTTAGTCGAAGAATTTCGTTTGTAGCCCAGTTATTACCGATAATTTCATGCTACAACTACTGCTCGAATTATAGACTATATCGATGCGTAATATTGTTTGTACAAATATGTCCGCATGCATGGCTACTCCATTATATTTTATTTACTTACGAGTAAGTACTAACACGCATGTTGTTTTTGGGCTAATCACAAAAACTAATTTAGTTTGAGGTAAGACAGCGCCGTATAAGTCCATAGAAATTAACGTTTTAAATGGAATTATAATGAAAATGGATTAAATAACTTCTTTATTCTCAAATTATGGGAACCCGTAATATTGTAACCAATAAAAACAGTCAAAATATTTCTCTGCATTTTACAAGCTTTTATTTAAATTGCAATGTTTGTATGGATGTACATATGTATGTATTGCAGGTGCTTAGGTACAATCATGCAAGCTTAATTATTTTAATGTATTACAAGTCTTTATTTAAATTGCACTGATCATATGTTAGTTTGTATGTTTAGGACAAAATTTGTTGAATTAGAATCACGTCCTCTTATACTAGGAAGTTAAATATTTACATGTTGGTTGAGTTTCGTTGAAAATGCATTTTAATGTTATTGTCGATATCGACAAGCTCCAGACAAAGGTAATCATCAATGGCAACAGCACATACACGAAATATTGGTTGTGTACGCGTTTCATTACTAGAGCGTTTTTTTGTTTTACCATGACATGCTTGCTGCAATTAGGGTTGGGTCCTGACTAGAGCGGCTCGTACCCTAGTGGCGCGGGGACTGGCCTAGCGTACCAGAGGTCTGGGTTCAATTCCGACATGTACCACCGTCTTTCACCTTCCGAGTTCGATAAGTGCATTTCGTCACGAATGCGAGCTGCTCCATGGTTCGGAATCCATGTAAAACTGTAGGTCCCCTTCCCCTACTAGGTGGTAGGGTTTAGGGCCGCCCGGGTTGGTACCATCGCATTGGATGAAAGATGGTCGAAGCGGCAATGAAAAATTGTCCGTGTTTTCCATCCAGTTCAATGCAACCGTGCTCATAAAGGGAAGGTCCTGACATGGCACCAAATTCCTTCGGGAATTTGGTGTAATTATAACGGTATTAGTTGTGTGGTATTAGACGTTGGATATAAGGGGACCTAGTTTTACATGTGTTCCGAACCATGGAACACCTCGCATTCGTAACGAAATGCACTTATCCAACTCAGAAAGAGAAAGAAGGTGGTGCATGAACGGGCGAGGATAAGAACCCAGACCTCTCGGATGAAAGGCAAGTCCTCTAGACTACGAGTATATAGACTCGTGATATAAGTAATAAAAGAAAAGCTTTTTCCATACAGCCGTATGGATGCTGTTTATTTTCAGGATCATTCGTGAAACGGGTAAAATTTTAGTGGTCTTTCCTGGTCTGAGCGTTGGTACACGTCAGGTGCACAGGCTCCGTATTTTTTGCCGCCGGTAGACTGCGTCCCACGGCGACAGGGAAGAGAATGGTAGATGCTTGTAGACGCTTGCCAGCAGTATTTTGCGATGTCCGCAGGGTAGACCCCCGCGGGCATAGTAACGGCCTGGCACAAAGGCGCAGACGCTCGCCGATAGAAGAGGTGGGGGCTTACCGTGTGTTAAAAAAAATCATTTACCGGTAAATATTGCACGTTGAGGAAAAGTACAATATAATCGACTGCCTGTGGGTCCTAGAACTTTTGGTTGCATTGCTCATGCCTTAAAAAAGTCAACGAAGAAAGCTTCCATAACGATGTTGCCAAATCCAATATTTCGCTTAGCATTTTCCATTTGCTCAGAAACATGAAATATACGAATATGCAAAAAACATTTGAGTTTGTTTTTAAATTATTACCAAAAATATAATAACATTAAGAAAAATATAAAATAATAAATATTTATTTAACTGGTTAAAAAAATCAAAATATATGCAGGAATAATAAACAGAACCTTTATAGGTTTCAAATAAAATATGTTGTTTTATGTAACTGGACATGGATGGCAAGTGACTAATAGACTGACCGTCAGATATAACCTAACACACCACATGTAAACTAGGTGCCATGCCAGCCTTATATTGCTCGGCTACATTGAACTGGATGGAAAACACGGACAATTTTCATTGCCGCTTATGTAAGTGGTATAAGTGTTCACTTAAGAAGTTTGGTTAATTGGTTAATACCATATAGGTAAATTTAATTTAATAAGGATCCCTGTTTCCTAAAATATTATTCTAAGAAAGGAAAATGATCCCCACCGTTCTTTTTTTTTGTAGCTTTTTCAATGTAGGTATTGCCTAAAATATCACGAGGTATTACCATTACAGTAAAACAAGACAAGCATTACCTAATAATGCAATAAAACAAACTGATACAAGTCTACAATCCGCTTAAAACAACAGAAATATTGGGTTGCTGCCCACCTTCAGCCGTCTGTTAGCACTGGCATTACGGGATTCGCACGATGCATCGTTTTTATGAGGTTCAACGTCAATCAAATGCAACATTTAGACTCTGCTAATTTTACCAAACTAACCGAGGGGTCATGCCTGCGTTTAGCCGGGTAAATTATACCGGGCCAATTTAATTCACACCGTTTTTGAAGAAACCTAGTTTGCAAGTACGAGGGAATAAACACATCGGCAATTACAGAGTTGCAGTAAGAGAAAAGAAATACCAAAATACTCTCTAGATTCTCAATACATTTTTGTTGAATACAAATTGCTGCCCTGTCCTGCACATCTGATTCAGATTCGGTTTTCAAATTATTTTTAACAGCACCTCTCTCGACTTAGGGTCTCTTCCACCAAGTACTGATTAGCTTAATCCTCACATTAAAGAGCCTTTCTTACCATCTCGAAATCCATACCAGTACAAGATAGTAATTAAGGCCCTGTAAGTGTCAATTAAAATAAATCAGCACTTGGTGAAAAACAGGCTTAGATAATTAACTTGATGATAAGTAATCTATGGTTTATTGAAAAAATTATGCTATAAAACAAAACATAGAGCGCGGGAAAAATGTGTACGTGATTCTCGACTTATAACGTCTAGCGTCAGGTAGACGCTAGACGTTGAATTATATAAGAGTTACTAATTGATAGATGACTAGTCAGGTCAGTGGTTAAATTATGGTACAAAATTATTATCCCATATGCACATCATTTCAATTGTAAGCATTCTATATTGACTAAGGAAATTGTCACGATTTGACTTCATTTGTCTTTATTGTCGATCGATTGTGCGGATCCCCGCTCGTGCTGGCAGCATAACATCGTTGTGAAATTATGATATTTCGTTCTCGCAGCTATTTTCAAGCTGGATGGGCTGGCAGGTATCCAAGTATGGGTTCCGTGGCCACAGACATGATCAATGATACCATTAAATCAGGGAACTCTACTATTGCTACGAAATGCTTCTGCAGTATTTAAAAATCTGATAACAATGCTTAAATATTTCTATGAATATTACTATTTATCCTCAAACATCAATAAATATTACTTTATTACATACTAGCTCGAGCAGCTCGTAGCCTAGTGGCGCGGGGACTGGCCTAGCATACCAGAGGCCCGGGTTCAATACCAACTTGCACCACTGTCTTTCTCTTTCAAAGTTCGATAAGTGCATTTCGTCACGAATGCGAGCTTTTTTTTTTTTTTTTATGAAAAACCGGTATGGGGGGCTGTGCTGAGGACCAAAGGTGCTCAGAAAAGCCAAAATCACCTCGCCTCGCGAAACCACGCTCAGCGAGGCGCCATGCCAGCGGATTTGCGGACTATGGCTGGGCTATCGAGCTTATTCAAATTACGTTTGAAGACTCCCAGGTTATAGGTATGAGGAAAGGCATCCGCCGGTAGACAGTTCCATATCCTGGCGGTGCGGCAGAGAAAAGAGTTTGAGAAACGGTTCGTTCTCAAAAGCCTAATGTCAACCACAAGGGGGTGCTCTGATTCTCTGCGGCGGGTGCTCCGGATATAGGTAGGATGGGGAGGAATGAGGGATGCAAGTTCCACAGAGCAACGTCCATGGTAGTACCTGTAGAACAGACTGAGCGACCCCACAAACCGTCTGTGGCTCAGTGACTCCAAGCCAGCGGTGATTTGTGGGTCCCCAACTAGACGGACCGCTCGGCGCTGAATTGAGTCCAAGGACGCCAACAGGTACTGGGGACTGCCTTCCCATATATGGCTACAGTATTCTATCACCGGCCTTATCTGTGATTTATAAAGAAGAAGTAGTTGTACCGGTGAAAAGAACCTTCTGCAACGGTATAGGATCCCCAGTTTCTGCGATGCAATTTTGGCCTTGGCTTCAATGAAACGCCGAAAACCCACGTCTTTGGAGATGTTGCAGCCCAGTAGGTCCAGGTGATCCGAGACAGGTACTACGTTGCCTTGGAAACTTGAGAGGAGCGGAAAGGGTTCTACCTTGGCAGAGAAAACACAGCATTGGGTCTTGCGAACGTTGAAGGCGACAAGGTTCTCCTGGCCCCAGTTGGCTACTTTATCGAGAACAGCATCTACCTTATTTACCACAGAACGTTGCGCCTCGATGGGCTGTGCATCTCTGCTCCTCCAATCCCTGACATACCCCTCATGCTCGGTGCTGTCATCAGCGTAACTGTGTATCATGCCGAGGGACAGTAAATCGTTAATGAAGATTAAAAATAGCGTTGGTGACAGCACCGAGCCCTGTGGTACACCAGCCCCAATCGGGAAGTCGTCCGAATTCGCACCATCGATGGCAACGTACAAGGAGCGGCCCGACAGGAAGCTGGCGATCCATGAGCAAAGCTTGGGGGGAATGCCGAAGGACGGGAGCTTGCCTAGTAGGCCCCGGTGCCAAACACGGTCAAAGGCTTTGGAGATGTCCAATGCCACTGCCAGCGACTCCCCAAAGTTGTCCAGTCTTTCGGCCCATATATGCGTAACGTACGTTAGAAGATCTCCGGTTGACCGCGCTTTTCGGAAACCGTACTGCTTGTCATCCAGGAGTTTATTCGCTTCTAAGTACGCTAGGAGCTGAGAGTTGATAAGGCGCTCCATAACTTTACACAGAAGAGAAGTTATCGCGATGGGTCGATAGTTGGAGGGGCTCGCTGGATCGCCCTTTTTTGGTACCGGTTGGACTGAGGCTCTCTTCCAGCAAGAGGGAACGATACCCCGGGTAAAGGAGAGACGGAAGAGACGGGTGATTATCGGTGTCAGCTCAGGGGCACACTTCTTGAGCACAATGCCTGGAATGCCGTCAGGACCACTACTCTTCGAAGTGTCTAACGTCCTCAAACATTTGAATACCAGTCTAGGGTGCATCCTCGGCTCCTTCATCGAAAACCCACAGTGTGATATCGAGGGAGGGGCTGCACCCTGGTCATCCAACGTTGAGTTAGACGCGAAAAGACGAGCAAAAATATTCGCCTTCTCCTTCGCGAGGATAGCGAGTGATCCATCAGATCGTTCCAGGGGAGGTGTAGCAGAGCGGCAGAAGTTACGACGGATCGAATTGGCGAGAGACCAGAATGCACGGCTGCCTGACGGGCAGCGCACTAGTCTCTCGCCAATTTTATGGTCGTGCTTAAACTTGGTCATAGTCAGCGTTCGCTTGCAAGACTTGGAGGAGGTATTGAGGGCACGCCTTGCCACAACGGTTCGGTCCAGCAGCCATTGTCTATAGGCCTGGTTTTTGGCTTCAACCGCGAGACGACATTGGCGATTGAACCAGGGCTTGTTATTGCCACCCACTGGTACAACAGAGGATGGAATAAAGTAATCCATACCCTGTTGTAACAGCTCCGCAATAGACTCGGCGCACCTCGATGGGTCCGAAGTGGCAAAGCAGACCTCCTGCCAAGGGAAGGTTCCAAGGAAAGAACGGAATTCTTCCCATCGTGCTGACTTGTAGTGCCATACTTTGCGTGTACTGGGCTCACGTCCAGTCGCGAGAGACACCGATGGCACTGTACAGGATACCAGGCAGTGATCAGAGCCTCCAAGTGGCGCTTTCACATTTACCTTATATCCTGCCGGTTCAGAGGTCAGCACAAGGTCCAGCAAGCTAGGCTTATGCGCAGGATTGTCGGGAATGCGGGTATACCCCGAAACCAACTGCGACAATCCATGAGCTATGGCCAAGTTGTAAGCTTCCCTACCGGGGTGATCGGTGACGGTGGAGCCAAGCCACTCCTTATGTTTGGCGTTGAAGTCGCCAACCATCACGATTTCGGCCGTAGGAAGCTCTTCGAGCAGTTTGTCCGTCGCTCTGCTGAGGTACTCGAAGAGTGCAGAGGTTTCGTTGACACCGAGGTTGGGAGAGCGATACAGGCCAGCATAAATTCTCACCACGTGGGTAAGATTCACACGGACCCATATCACGGGGAATCGGGAGTCTTCAATATGGCTAAGTCTTTTGACGGAGACATCAGATCGACCATACAAGCAAACACCACTCTTGGGCATAAAGCGATCGTAAAGAGAATACCCAGGGACAGTGAGATCGGATGAGTCTGCAGGTTGGCAGATTTGAGTCTCCGTCAAAAATAGGAGGTGGGGTTTTGCCGACTCTAAATGATGTGAGACGGCAACAAAATTTGAGCGCAGACCTCGAATGTTAGCGAGGTCAACACGAAAAGGGGAGGAAGTTTTGGGGGGTTTATTAAAAACCGCAGTGGAACGTTTTCTTTTTGATTTTTGTGCCATGGGTTTTTAAAAGGATTTTTTTTTGTTTCAAGAGGCATAGAGGAAAGAACAATTCAGAGAGGCGGTTATGCCATCACACACACTAGTTAGCACGGCTGTACGGCAGCCGCGGAGCACGGAAGGGCCCCCAGACCTCTGCGTCAGGAAAACAGCGGTATCCCCACCGTGTACCACACGGACCGCTGAGTCCATCTACAGACTATTCGCCGGTTGGCCCGGGGCAGCCTCCTCACAGTGGTTGATGTGAGGTTCGGGCCCCCTACTAACGTGACTAGTGCTATGCTAGTCTCGGCGGGCAGGCTGCGATACCCTGTTTCTCTGGGTCTCCCTGATCTCCGCGACTCCTGGACAGCACATTGGCTTCAAAGGGAGAGTGTGTACAGCATCCACAACTCCAAGCTGTCGATCCTCTACGCAAGTCCACCAGACCGGCTAAGTGGCAGCTGACCTCCAAGTGCAGCGAGCTGCATCAGGAGTGATTGCACCGACACCCTGTGGTACTCACCCGGACGACATGGTGGAGGACCTGTCTACCACGTAGTTGTTGTTCGTTTGGCACTACCCAGGAGACACGTGTGGCATTTCAAAGTGCATATTAGCAGCCACGGACGCGAACAACTCCATCCCCCAACTGCTGCGAGCTGCTCCAAGGTTCGGAATCCATGTAAAACTGTAGGTCCCCTTCCCCTACTAGGTGGCAGGTAGGTAAGCCCGCCCGGTTGGTACCATCGCATTGGATGAAAAGATGGTCGAAGCGGCAATGAAAAATTGTCCGTGTTTTCCATCCAGTTCAATGTAGCCGTGCTCATAAAGGTAAGGTCCTGGCATGGCACCTAATTCCTTCAACGAATGTGGTGTATTGGGCTGATATCATAACGGTAGTTGTATGGTATAAGCCATCTATGTCAGGTCGCATAAAAAAAATAGCTGAGGTCCCCGGCTCCGCTCGGGTCAATATCATTTTGGACTGATGTCGGGCAAATACAAACGTTCATCCCCTATTTAACCCCCTTTGAGTTAAATTTTTGTCACAAAAGGCCTCTGGCCTTGTCTTCTCCAAGGCTTAGACTATCTTTATACCAAAAGTCATCAAAATTGGTTCAGCAGTTTAGGCGTGAAAACGCAACAGACTTAGGTACTATCGCGTTTATCATAGTTAATTTCCTTTTTTTTTATTTTAACTTTTTTGGTATTCATACTACACAAAGTTACGTCAAACACGGAATGATCAGAATATTAGCTTGGGTAGTATGAATTCAGGTTCTCACAGGGTTTCTATTAAAAGTAGACTTTCTTAGAAATAACGTATTTTATCAGCATATCCTTTACCATCAACTGAAGTAATATAGCGTCCCTGTAGAAGCGTTATACCATAAAGTATTCTTCACTGGCAGCCATTGAGTAAGGAAGGCCGACAGCGTCGCCAGTCGGAACGCTTACGAATTTGCTAAATCCTCATGTTTTCGAATTCCAATGACAACAGCATAGAGCCCCTACTCCCACTTGTCACCTGAATTGGCGTATACGCCAAACCGATCGACCAGCGCTTTAAAATGTATAGAGAAATTGAATAGAACGCGCAGGCGGTGTTAGGCGAACATTTGCGAGTCCGAGTTTGATGTGACAGCTTAATCACCGTCGGCGTAAATACGATGACGTTGACGTTTACGCCGACTCCGCTTTTTGATAGAAATCGGAAGTCCGACTTTTATTTTGATATCTTGAAGAAGTAAAACCACAGATAAAGTAGTAAGAACTTGTATGAGGTTTGACATTTTTACGTAATTTCGAAGTTCCGTAAACGCCAATTTAGGTGGGAACTCGGACTAACCACTTTTAACGCCATTTAGTGCAACGAACATTCGACTGGACAAGTGACTGGCCGTTCCGTGTAATATCACTAAACGTGGCTACTCTCCCGTCATTTTGTACTCGGTGCCGGCAGCAGTGTAAATACAGCTCGGAAATGAGACGACGGGCCGTCCCAGTAATGGGTGCCCTCTCTCTGATGTGTATCTACAAAGGGTCTAGTCTCGTGGCTAGATCCAGATTGGACTGGAGACTCGGCGAGAGCTGAAGAAAGATGGCTTTTGAGTTGTTAAATGGTTGTGGAATGATATATCAGGCGCACTTGGTCGAGGCACGAGGCACGAGGTCGATGATGTTTAAGAAAGAACAAAGTGATAGTAATTTTGCGGTTTATGTATTTTGTACAAATAAAGAGAATAAAAAAATATATTAAGGGGAAATGTATGTCGTCTTAGGTAGACGTCAAAGTAGGTTTTTTACTATTGCAATTTAAATGTGGTGCCTAAAAAAGGATGGCCATTTCGAATGACGTTGAGGTTGAATACGAGTAAATTGAACTATGATAAAGAGGTATGTCTGTGGTATTTGATTCCTGGACCGAATTCAGAGGCCTAATGCATCACTTATGAGAAAAAGCTATGCTTATTTAGTAAAACTCGTTTCTTTTCAATATGAATTTAATTTGTTTAAAAAATTAAAAAATATAAGTGTCCACATGGCAAGGGTCCTGCGAAAAGTATTTAATTTTATAACTTGTAATCCAGTTGATGTATTTAAGCAATTATTATTATTAGATTTTTATGTTACTGTTTTTGGAACATCTTGTGTATAAATAAATGTATTTTTTATGACATTTGATTTTTCGGTATCAGTTTTCGTTTAATTTATTGCAAATTTTCATATGAAATCAATATGGAAACATGATAAATGAAGTGTTTTCTTGGTAAAATACCAAATGTTTATAGCAACTGTTTGATGAAAAACCATAGACTAAATTTATTACTATTTGTTTACTACAAAGGGCTTCCGAAAAGGTGCTTCAGAGTGCTTTTAAAACCTTATGTGATTGACAGTAGTTCACTCTTAATACCTCTATAATTTGTCACAGAAGCTACGGATTTGAATTTTGTATTGACCTGAGGGATAAGAAACTAGCAAAGAATGAATAATGAGCAGAATAGCAGTAGCATTGTCCGTCTTTTTCATCCAGTCCAATGTAGCCGTGACATTAAGGAAGCAACGGCACCTAGTCCACGTGCGGCGTACTGGGGTAAAATAATGACATTAGGTTTGGTACTACCCATCCATGCCCAGATACATAAAGTCAATATTTGCATAATAAAACAACTGACGCTAATAATACTAACTTGTTCTCAATAGTGCTGTACACAATGACCTTGGGCGACTTTCAAGGCCATAGGTGTGAGAAATCGATAATGCCCTCATTATGTCTCCTAAATAACGATGTATGTTTCACGGCCATGGCAATTTTTGGAAAGCTGTAGCTATTTATGAGTGGAAAGTTACTTAAATTCTATTTATGTTCTTAATAATCTATTTAATATGTTAAAACCATTTAGTGTAAAAGCACTGACGGTGGTTAATTCGCTTACGAATTCAGGACGGCAACATCGATTGTTCATTTCACTAAATAGCGTCCTGTGAAGTCCTTAGATGTTTTTATCCGTCGCGTCGTTGAAACTCGATAACATCAGTAGTGAGCGAATTCGTATGCGAATTTACTCGCCGCGGCTACTCTCTCTGCATGTAAAAGTGCTTACGAAAAGAAATTAATTCCGGTTGCCACTACCGTCATTCCTTCCTCGCTGTCACCGATTAAGGGGTAACCGGGGTAAATATGCGATGGAATTTGATCAATTCTGAACTAATCAAAAGCATTCATGTCATACTTTTCAACTCTTCGGTAGTATTTTTGGCATTCATTTGGTGCAGAATTGATAGAACAAAACTCATTTCTCTGCCGCACCGCCAGGATATGAAACTGTCTACCGGCGGGTACCTTGTCCTCATACCTATAACCTGGGTGTCTTCAAGCGTAATTTGACCAAGCTCGATAGCTCAGCTGTAGTCCACAAATCTCATGTATATCGGTATGGTGCCTCGCCAGGCGTGGTTTCTCAAGTTTAGGTGAAGTTGGCCTTTTCCTAATAAAATCCATTACATATTTTCTCACATCTTACGCTGGTGCAGCCCCAAAACTTGTAAAGTATGTACGAGTATGCATGTGTTAATCTTCGCGTGGGATCTTAAAAGCGGTATGATATAAAGTCGTCTCTCAAACTTCAACAAGATTAGTGAAATTTAGATTTTATGTCTTGAAACTTCAAATGTATTGAGGTTTCTTTGAAAGTAGTGCCTTCATTAAATTAGTAAATAGTCATTTAAATGTTCAAGCGTTTTGTAGATTCCGAATTCGTTAAAGAAATTATGAACTTCTCCATTGAAGCAACCTTAGGACGGCCGTTCGAAATGAGTTTCTAATGAATTTTCAACTTGAGTAGGATTAAATTCCAAGGAATCTTTCAAATAGACATCTTTTTATTTTTTGTACAAATTTCTATTTCAACATTAAGTGTTATAATCCCACACTCACCAGCACCAGATTTATCAGGTTTCAATTATATTTTCGAAGTTTGTTAAATTCGTTTTGTTTTGATAGCATATGTGCTCGTGTCACACCCGATATTTGAGCCTGTGTCATCTGTATGGTAGGAGATTTCTCATTACTTGTTTAAAAAACAACGAATTGCGGCTACCTGTCACTTTTATGCGTTTATTGCCTTAGGTGTAGTTTTTTTCTCATGACACTTAGCTTTTTCTAAAATACTGTTTCATTCGTAAATGAAGTTTCTTCTTCGAATGGAAAAAGGCCAACAACCCGAGTTACTGTGTAAGCAATGGTACGATTCGAGCTGAGAAAAAGGTTTATTTATCTAGGCAGCATATTTTCCCGTGTCGGAAAGCGTGATATGGACACTGAAATAATAGTAAGTACTTCAAATCGAGTAAATGGCGCGATGAACTCAGTTACGAAAAGCCTGGCGACCTACAGCTAGGATTTAGATTCAAAAAGGTATGCTGGTGTCATAACCTATGTAGCTATGGAAGCGATATTTCGGTGTGACAGAACAAATTAAGAAAACATGCAATCCCATGAGCTTAACGGGTTTATGGTCCAAACGTGAACCTGGTATTCCTTGGCATATTTCAAGCAAAAAGGCATGTTAGCATTTTTGTTGCACGACTTAAAAAAATGTCCCCCCAATACATTTTTTTGCGTAGGTATTTATACATATATATGTATGGGGAGAGTTTTTTTAAGCTGTAAAACTAAATGCAATCGATCTATTTTACTCCCGACAAGCCAAGGAAACGATGGTTAAATGTTGATAGGCGTGATGTTATGCATATGTGTTTCTTTGTCGTTCTTAGTTCGTTGCCTTAGAATGTAAAAAATATTTAGTCTGGTATTTAGGAAAAAATCATAACCTATAAGTGAAGTTTCTTTGCCGGTTCTTCTTCTTTTATTTAAACGAATTCGCGGATAAATCCTATTGTGAAATGAGTTATTATAAATATATGTATTGTATGCATAACGCCCACGGTAATATAAGACGTTCCATGAGTTATTGTAATTGATTACCAAAAGTCCAAATAAACGGAAATGGATATGGATAAGGTTTTATTATTTTTGATAAACACATTAACAGTATCATTGAGAATATTAAGGTCCTCCCACACTCGCTGCGGAAGGAAACTGAGATATGCTGAAAGAGCTAACTCCGAGCGACTGTTACGTATATCTCTTAGCTTGTAAGAACGTACATCCTTGCAAGCTAAGAGATGTTAGAGTAGCGTATGTGACTGGAAATAAATGGCTAACAACACGCGTACCGTCATGATATAAGCCCAACAAACCGCATTCCCGAAGGAATAAGGTGTCATGCCAGGACCTTCCCTTTATGAGCACGGCTACATTAAGCTAGATGGAAAACACGGACATTTTTTTATTGCCGCTTCTCTCATATTTTTATTCAATGCGATGGTTTAAAACTGGGCGGCCTTATCCCTGCCGCCAAGTAGAGGAAGAGCACCTAGAGCTCGCATTCGTAACTACATTCACTTTATAAATTGAAAGAAAGTAGCCATTAAGACGGCGGCGATTTAAACCTATAACATCCGGCACTGAAAAACAATTAAAAGAATTCTAATTAAAATTAATTTAATCGATGATTTTAGTTGACAATTAGTACGAACTAAGTAATCACATCGTCCACAATGATTATGCATTTACATAGATATGGAATAATAAAAGGGCGAAATTATCTTATTTCAGTAAAATTATAATATTAAGATTATTAGATTTGAAGAAAATATGCATAGTTAGGTATCTTTATGCGTCAATTACATTAAATCAGTATGAATATCACAATGCATAAATTATTGAATAAATACATTAATTAATTTAATAGTATAATTTTTGCATAAAAATAAGTGAAATAATAGTAAACATTATTGGAAAATCACAAAAAATATTTGTAAGTAGCCACTTGCGTAGTTCTCCTTTAAATACGTGATCACTTTCTAACTTTACGTTTGTATCTCTGGAGGAAATTTAAGGCAAGTCCACATGCCAAGCAACGAGCCGCTCAAACGTGTTTCCGCAGTTTAGCAATTCCGCCATTTTGCATTTCCGCAGCGGTGTGGGAAACCCCTTACGCCAGCGCCGCGTCACCCGAAAGATTACCCCTCTCGCCGCTCGCAGCGCTGCTCCCAAGTTTTGTTGCCCGCCATTTGGTGGCGCTTGGTGTTTTTAAGTCGCTGAATAAACATGGAGGCACCATCTGCCGGCCGCTGACATCCTTCGAACTAATTAGCGGGTGCCATAAAGAATAAGCTATTAAGACGAGGCTTTTAGCGAATATTCTGATCCGCTTAAGGTTTTACGATCTCCCCTGGCTTTTATATTAATAACATTTTAAATTACTTTAATATTAGCAGACTGGATAAAATATATGTTTTTTAATATTATTAGTATTTTTATAGATATGAAAGGAATGTGTTCCGGAATCGACATTATTATTTCGAGGAGTGCAAAAAAAGGTCAAAAGGAAAAAACAACCTTATGATATTTGATAGGAGCCTGTTAAGTTAAGAAGTTTATTTTTTAAGCAGAAAAGTAGAATCGGTTTTACATAATTAAATATACTTTTTCGAACTAAGCTTCGTACGTCGCTTATTCCAAGGAATGTAATATGTATGTATGTATAATCGACCGTGAAGCAAGGACACATTACTTGAAGAAAGAGGCCAGTAAAAAGAACTACTTTACGAATATACTGCAAGGTTGGACCCGAACCAGCAAAACATACCATTCGCGGGTATTGCGTCTACCAATGTCCAGTTCCATAAACAATATTACTACGAGTTGTACTCACGCACTTAGCGTTCCGACACATTAAAGTTAGGAAAACCTTCCTATCACATTAACCACTTTGGGTATAAAAATATGCCTGATTCAACGTTTAACTTAAGAACATTGGCCTAAGTTTGAGACAGCTTGCTTACAGGTAGCTGGACCTCGGGTTATAAGTAAATTGAAATGGTAATTTTTGTAGGCCATTATTATGTGAAAGAAATTTGAAAAATGAATCTTAACTTTACTAATAGGAAGTAATTAGTAAAGTTAAAAGAATTTTTTTTTCCCTAAATACTTTTATACACTTTTTTAAA
Source organism: Incurvaria masculella (assembly GCA_946894095.1). Taxonomy (NCBI): domain Eukaryota; kingdom Metazoa; phylum Arthropoda; class Insecta; order Lepidoptera; family Incurvariidae; genus Incurvaria; species Incurvaria masculella. The sequence goes on from OX335643.1 coordinate 12,826,604, forward strand.
TCTTTTCTTCGATCGGATGGCTAGATATATCCTTAAACATATAAAGCAATATCGAAAATTAAAAGACAAAGTGGAAAGTTAAGTATATTATAATTTTCAACGAAGATTTACATAAGAACACATGTAATATTTACAAAAAAATCGATATCATAAGCATCAAGAAACATAAAAAATGTATTGAAATGAGAAATATTGTACGTATAGTAAAGCAAATCTGACCTGACAATTATTTTCTTTAAGTAATTTGTATAATATTGTATGTACGTTTTAGAAATTAGGTTGTGTCTTCATAATAAGATGAATCCGTCTTTTGACAAATGTGAATTTGTACTATCAGTCCGATAAGTACTACGATTGAGATAACGGCTCTTAATGGAATTGAAAAAGTGCTCCTTATTTTTCCCTTTTTTTTTCAATCACTTTCATATTGGACACATTTTAACCTATTTCAGGAAATGAAGACATGCAATTTTTTATTTAACTGGGCATAAATGGCTAATACCACACCAACCGTCATGATATCATCCAAATACGCCGCAATCCCGAAGGAATAAGGGGCCATGCGGGAACTTTCCTGTATGAGCACGCATTATACCCTATGTAAGTTCGGCCTTACTTTCACTCTTGTTTCTTCATGACTCTTGGCCTCCAACAGTTGTTTCAATTACATTCAAAATATGAAGTTCCAACTCCATCACCCTAATCTACAACACGGCCGCCTAAAAATAATCTCGACCAAATGATTTCTTCCGCAACACGCGCCGTACATTACTCTCATTAGTTCCACCCCATCGGCGTTGTAGCCGATTATTTTGACTAACGGAGCAGGGCCATTCTACCCCCGCACCCAGGATAAGGGCCGTCCCCACCTCCCCAGCAGGCTGATTCCCGCCCACAGGCGCCGGGCCCGACAGATGGGTGTGCCATTAAGTTAATCACCTTTTTGTTTTAGAACGCCTTTATTAATACTAGCGGTCAAGGCATTTGTTTTGAGAGAATGACAGTAATCGACTCATTGAAATAACCCTGAGTCGTCGCTGGACATTTTTGGCACGTCTGAGCCTCAGCGTCGTTGTGAGGCGCGTCTAAGTGAGTATAATTTTTATAGCAGATTTTCAGTAAATAGAACCTTTTTAAAGGTGATTCGAAACGCTTGCTACATCTTAAACGAAATCAAGATTGCGTTGTATTCTTAAAATTTAAGAAATAATTTATTGTAATTGTATGCATCATCAACTAAATTCCAGAAACGTACAACCATGTCTCCTCAAAACTCGACAATTCTATAAATGTGATATGTTTTTTCCCAAATACTTCGCAATAACAAAGGTATGGTGAAAATATTTCGATAAAGTTAAGTGAATGCGACAGAATATATTTTTTTAGTTTGTATGTGGTATTAAGAATTTATATAAGTTTTTCCTATGAAATGTTTTGGAAGAACAAACTTATTTCCGAGCTTATTTCTAGGCGTGAGCATTCCGCGTAGTGAAAATATTATGTAAAATTCGTTTTTTTCATGTACATTTTATTTTTGAACATTTTTCAACATGTAGATTCCGTTGAGGGAATTGCGAGCGGTTCGAAATAGCTTAAAAAACCGTAACCGGCGGTGTAAATTCTTTATAAGGAAATTTTATTCAAGAATAACAGATTTTAGTGCAACTTAAATCAAGCTATTCGTTTAAGTGATCAAACGTTTGAAGGTTCCACATGCTTTAAATATTATGATATTAATATTTTATGGCGACTTATACAGACTGATTTTTTAAAGTGTGCCTTTATGGAAAATCGGAAACTATAAGAAATAGCGAAAAACACTCAAAGGAGTCATGATTTCGATAAAAACTAAATTGCATACTCAAAATGTTGTAAAAAAAATTTTCTAGTCGGGAATCAAACTCATTGATTTTAAGAAAAATACGCACGTTGTATTAATCCACCAGCCATAGCGCCGCTCGTAAGGAACAAATTCTGTGAAAAGCGATTAATGTTAAATGGAAAACTAAAGGCAGGTATTGATTTTTAATAAACGATTCGTATTTTTTAATATTCATACATTACCCGTACTTTCACAAATAAAATTGTCTAAAATGTTTGTTTAAATGTGATTATGGCCTCTAACCGCGAAAACATGTTACAATTTTGAAATCAGAACACGATTTTTTCAATTTGAATGCCGGTCACAGCTCGTGGTGTTAAGGATTATTGCCATGAAGTCCTTCGACTTGCATTTCTTTCTTGATGGGTTCAAGATCTCGCCCCGGTCATACACCACTTTTTTCTCTTTCTGAGTTGGATAAGTGCATTTCGTTACGAATGCGAGCTGTTTCATTGTTCGCAACCCATGTAAAAGTGTAGGTCCCCTTTCCCTACTAGGAGGTAGGGTAAAGCCCGCCCGGGTTGGTACTACTGCATTGGATGAAATTATGTTCGAAACGGCAATGAAAAATTGACCACGCTTTCCATCAGGTTCAATATAGCCAGCCGTGCTCCTTGCCTTGGTCCTGGCTAGGATTGCGGGCTAATATTATGACGGTGGGTATGGTATAGGCCATACATGTTCAATTACATATAAAAAAGGTTGCCATTTTACATAATTCCCCAGCCAGTCCTTTACATTAGTATTCTTACAGTGCTTGACTGTTGAGATTCTCGCACAAGATAGAGGTGCATTCAAATAGAAATAGTATTGTAAGTAAGATGAACTAAAAGCTAGGTTATCTAGTCTCGTGCAATTTATTAAGATCTTTTCATTTGACTCGAAATGCGAGATGAGCTTGACTGGTACATTCGAGAATGAAATCCCTAATGCATCCACATTCCGGTATTCAGTCACTTTAACCAATTATATTTCACCGAATGATGATAGTTACTAATCCATTATCATTGTATCTATATGTTTGCATATACTAATGCCGCGTCCGTTCGTGTCCCCCGACAGGAATGCGGGAATGGAATGTGTAGTGTTGTGGCACAAACTCGGAAAATATCGACACTTATGAGAAAGAATTGAAGTATTTTTTTTATGTATTAAGAGATTTTTTTTTTAAGGTATCCAATGGATTTGATTTCGTAGTTGTGCTGGAGCCAAGGTTCATGTATTGTAATAATGACGATAACAGTATGCAATATACTTACGTATAATGCATCTGAATAATCATAAATACTTAGCAATCTGTATGTATGTAAAACGAATACAAAATGGGTGATAACTAAGGTAAGTAAGTAATAGAAAGTTACATTTATGAAAAGTTAAAAAAATTACAAGATTTTTGTGTTAATGATTGACGTATTTATTTTCACGTTTATCTTAACTCAGATTATATTAACCTAGTGTTATTCCAATTTGGTAGTTTTCTTAGTGATTTACAAGCTCGGTGCTGCGTAACGCTGTCTCTCCTTCCTCTTTTTAACCATCGCTCAAAATGCACCGGACATTTAAGTGTCGACATTCCCAAAATAAGAACCAACCCATCGGTATAGGGTAGATGAAGGTATTTCCCCAGAAGTTCAACCTGCAGATGTGTGTGAAGAAGCACCTGACCTTGGTTTCCGCTGTCCTCGTAAAAGTTCAAAATGGGTGTCGTCGCGAACCTCATGCGCCTAGCGTATTATCAAAACTTTCGCAAGGTTTTGAGTGCCAGGATCGTTTAGCGACAAAGAAACAGAATCGCGCTGCTAGGAGCGCTTATGCCGTGCCGTGATACAAGAAGGCGTGCCGGCGCGAATCTTGTTTATTATTCAGACAACCCTTGTCACGGCTACATTTTTCTCCACCAGCGTCGCGCGTAACCATTCGTCATTGTCCTACATTAGCGATAATGAATTCTCCGGCGTATTCTCTTTTCATTGTATTTGGTCTTTTCATTTATTTTTATGTGAGGTCTCGTATCAAAATGTTTTAATGGTTTTTTTTCTTCCGCGGAAAAGGAAAGGGTATGCTTGTCGGTGTTCGTTCGTTTATTCGTTTATTTTTCTTTATAAAAATATACACACTCTTGGATTCGTATTTTTTTTTCAAAGATAATTCTTTGAAAAAAGATAGGCCGAAAAGAACCGGCTAAAAACTTCAACCGCAGTCAAAATACGGCTCTTAGCTTAGTGGCGCAGGGCCTTGCTTTGCATTGCAGATGTTTGGGTTCATATCTCCGACCTGTTCAAGTACCATTTTATTTCTTTTTCCTAGTTGTATAAGTCCATTTTGTCCGGAATGCTATAGGGGGATAAAACTATCCTACTATTGATGAAAATATCCAATATATGTATTATATGTATGAATATACATGTTAAATTGTAATAAATTATTTGTTCATCATCATTACTTGCAACATGGTACAAATTTCTAGGTTGTACTTTACTACTTATTTAAACTACTACTTACATTAAAACTGATGAAGGCTTCCATAACAGTTCATACCACATGTCAATAAAATTAATGTATGTAGACGGATCAGCATGTTGTTCGGGGCGGCCTTTATATATTTATATTAAGTAGTTTTTAATATGCATCATTTGTATAGGTTTTTTCGTAACAGGCAGCGAAAATTTCGCGAATAGGACATACAATATATGGGTACTGGTGAAGTTCATGATATCCAGTTATCTGATCATACTGGACAAACTTTTAGTTTTATACAAAATAAAAAAAATAAAATAAAATTTTGGTTTATCAAAAAACGTGATTTAAGAGAAGAAAACATTACAAAATTTGTAAGTTGCATGAAAAGTCTAAGCTTCTCAGACGTATTTGAATTAAGCGAAACTAATGCTGCTTTTGAGAAATTTCATGATATTTTAATTATGTTTTATGATCTTTGCTTTCCTAATTTAAGAAGAAAAATAACTAATAGAAAAAGAAAAATTAGAAACGAGGTATTAGAAAGGGGGGCAAAATAAAAAGGTCTCTTTACTGGAAATATAAGTTCCGACGTTTGCCTGAAAACAAAAATAAATATAAAGCATATTCTAAAATACTTAAACATTGCATACACAATTCACAAAAAATGTGCAACAAAAATTATATTAATCTTGCAAGTAACAAATGTAAAGCGGCTTGGGATGTAATAAAAAATAACACAGCTGCCAGTCAACCAAAGGTAGAAAGTAAGGAGATAATGTCCAATGGAATAAAAATAACAAACCCTGAAGAAATCGCCCAAACATTTAATAATTATTTTATTGACATAATAATAGTGACAAATAATCATTCCAGACACCTTAAATAGGCCAGCATCGAATGAATCATCGATGTTTCTGAATAAGTGTGACTTTTATAGGTGAAAAAAATTATATTATCCCTCAAAAATTCGAGCGCCGTAGGTTATGATAATATTTCTACAAATATTTTAAAAAGATGCATGGATGAAATTGCGGAACCACTGGCATTCATCATAAATCTATCTCTAACAGAAGGTATTTTTCCTGAAATAATGAAGAGGTCTATCGTAAAACCATTATTTAAAAAAGGAAATAGAGATGACCTCAATAACTACAGACCAGTCACACTCATACCAATTTTATCTAAAGTATTTGAAAAGGTAATGTTCTCTAGACTCAACAGTTTTAATAATAAATTTAATCTCATCAGACCGGAACAGAATGGGTTTCAAAAAAACAAATCTACGTCCCTTGCTATATTCGACTTACTAAAAAGCGTTACAAAAAGTATCAACTCTAAAACACCAGTCACGGTACTGTTTATGGACATGAGCAAAGCTTTCGACTTTGTATCTCATGATTTATTATTGCAAAAATTATACAGATATGGAATTCGGGGACCAGCATATAATTGGTTGAAGTCTAATAATAGTGACAAATAATCATTCCAGACACCTTAAATAGGCCAGCATCGAATGAATCATCGATGTTTCTGAATAAGTGTGACTTTTATAGGTGAAAAAAATTATATTATCCCTCAAAAATTCGAGCGCCGTAGGTTATGATAATATTTCTACAAATATTTTAAAAAGATGCATGGATGAAATTGCGGAACCACTGGCATTCATCATAAATCTATCTCTAACAGAAGGTATTTTTCCTGAAATAATGAAGAGGTCTATCGTAAAACCATTATTTAAAAAAGGAAATAGAGATGACCTCAATAACTACAGACCAGTCACACTCATACCAATTTTATCTAAAGTATTTGAAAAGGTAATGTTCTCTAGACTCAACAGTTTTAATAATAAATTTAATCTCATCAGACCGGAACAGAATGGGTTTCAAAAAAACAAATCTACGTCCCTTGCTATATTCGACTTACTAAAAAGCGTTACAAAAAGTATCAACTCTAAAACACCAGTCACGGTACTGTTTATGGACATGAGCAAAGCTTTCGACTTTGTATCTCATGATTTATTATTGCAAAAATTATACAGATATGGAATTCGGGGACCAGCATATAATTGGTTGAAGTCTTACCTAGGGAACCGCTCACAATGTGCCGAGATATCTAGATACTCAGACACCTCTAGAAGTGTGAAGTAGTATAGTTCTGAATTCAGACCCAATGCTCATGGCGTGCCGCAAGGCAGTATATTAGGTCCATTGCTCTTCTTATTTTATATTAATGATTTGCCTGATTCAATTAATCACCAATGTGTTCTGTTCGCCGACGACACATCTATAATAATTAAATGCAATGATACTAGTTCTTACGAAAAAGACGTTAACACGGCACTGGCTCAAGCAATAAATTGGTTAAAGATAAACAATTTAAACGTAAATATAGAAAAAACAAACTTCATGCAATCTTTAACACACCAAAGTCGTCCAAACCGACTAGACATTAATTATGATGGTGAACAATTAAAAGAGGTAAAAGTGGTAAAATTTTTAGGACTAATACTTGACTGTCACTGTAATTGGAAGGCTCACGTAGACTCGGTTTGCTCAAGAATAAATCGATTTGTATGTGCTCTCAAGAGGCTACGTGACGTCGCTTCACAACAAACTGCATTGACAGCGTATCATGGATATGTAGCGTCAGTCCTAAAATATGGTATTTTGTTATGGGGCAACTCAACTAACGCACACAAAGCATTTATTGTTCAGAAAAAATGTGTAAGGTCGATATGTGGAGCGGATAAATTAGATTCTTGCAAACCATTGTTCAAAGAATTAAATATATTGTCTTTACCTGCACTTTATATTTATGATGTATGTTTGTTCGTCAAAAGGTATCCAACATATTTTGAAAATATAATTCCAACCTACAATTATAAAACAAGAAGTGTGTCTTGCAAAAAAATATTTTTCACGCGCCCTCGAATTGCACTTTATCGCAATAGCGTATTTTTTATGGCTCCAAAATTATATAATTGTATCCCTAAAGAATTTAGGGACCTTACCTATGATTTGTATAAAGGTAAATTGTACGACTGGTTAGTAAAACAAAGCATTTACTCAGTAGAAGAATTTATACACACTAGCAAGTTTTAAGTTTCAAAATGTTGTATTCTCTGTCCATATTTTAACAATGTGTTTTCTTTTGTACGCCGTAACTGGCAACTTGTGGAGATACTGAAAAAATATGTAAAGACTTGTTTACCCATAAGTACACAAATAAATTTCATTTTATTTCATTTCATGGTATTTCAGACAAAAATAATTATTTTCAAACAAAAAATGATTCAGATATTTTTGCATTTTTTTTACAGGGTCTGTAAAATACATGTATGTACATAATAATATATAATAATTATACATACGCACACCTCAATTTTCTATTTCCTTAAACAATAATTCCAAAGGCGATTTATTTTTTATCGTTATGATTATTACATTTGCCACTATTATAAATGATAAATAAATAATTTATTCGATTGTACTCAATATTATGAATCGAAATGCTATAGTAATCGTATGTCATGAAACTATAATAGCTATTACTATCCATGCATCATGAGCAATACAATCAAATTAACCAAAATTGCAAACAATAATATATTTAAATAATCATCACCTTCAAACAATTCATTCAATAAATAATTTTGTTGATGCAGTAGTTTAAGCAAACGTTTTGCTACGCTTTAACAGCCCAAATAATTCAATTAAAACAAACTTTGTATAACAATGTACTACAAGAAGAGTTTTCGAAACGAGCACCGGAACCGTGTAAATATGGCCCGCGCCCCGGGAGCTGAGGACCGCTTTTCACGTTTCCCTTATCTGAAAAACTTGGACGCGATAGTGCCCGCTGTCCCGTAAGTGGTTGGAAAATTAAAGCTTGTCGGACCCGAGTTATGGCGCGCGGTCTATCGCGGCCTCCGGCACCGATCTGCAACTGTATTCCATTTTTATAACGATATGCATCGCCTGCATCGATATGCTTAAATGTTATCATGCTATTATTACATTATATATTATTATATTACATAACATACATTTAATATATTAGTAACTACAATTTAAAAACTGATGAACTGAGTGATGATATATATTATTACCTATTATCGAGTGCTGAGGGTTACAAACATTGGCAAACAACGATGATAACAAATATATTTTTGCATTGTTCAATGGTTCTTTACTTCAGTTCTCATATACGTATATGTTGAAGAAACGCCGTGTTTAAAGTATATTAAACGAATGTGCTTGCATATGCATTTCACAGTTACTGAGGTTTTCCGGTAAACTTACGATGAAATGTATAATTTCACATACGAAATGAATGATTGACTTACTATCCGTCAAATTGTTCAAACAATATTTATTTTCCGAGATCCTTTTCTGTCACCTTGACCGTATCCCTTATGTAAAAGCGACTTAGAAATTCTTTCGAATTACAGTGTTTCGTTTTTCGAACATGTGACCATTCTAACATCGTTTATTACTGCAATCAAATTTAAGGCAAAACTAAGCAGTGTAACATCGGCTTCACAACTTGTCGTAAACGGTAAGAATACGGCCGCTTGTCTGGGCTCTGGTTCGATAGATACTGGAAACTTTTGGCAATTTAATTTAAAAGCATTTCTATGTCGGGCCGCGGCGGAATGATAATTTGCTTCGGGGTTGTTTATGAAACCGTCCGAACTCAGCGTGCAATTAAAAATATAATTTGGGCCTATCGACATTTATCTTACCGGTAATCGAGCGTTGAGCATATTTTATGAGTTTTATTGAAGCCATTTCAGCAACTTCAGCGATTTAAAAGTTTTCAGTAATTTATGCATTGAGTGTTGATACCCTGGATGCACAAATTTGATGTAGATCACAACACTCTTTCATAACGTAAAGCATGAAAGGGTTTCATAAATATCACACTTTGGGAAATAAGAGAAACGAAAAACGTAACTATATGTTTTTCAAATAACATTTTTCAAATAACAGATTTGTACAACTAAGAAAGTTAAAAACAAAACATTTTACCGTCCTTGTGAACAAAATTAGTCTTGCTTCTGTTAATAGAACTGTTTTTATTCAGAATCTACATATGTAACGATTTCTTATAAGTAATTATAAAACAAAAAGTTAATGTAAATATTAATTTATTACAATAAAACAAAGGAAAATAAGAAGAAGAATTTTATTCCCATTCAAATAATCAAACGTACGAAAACGATTTGTGTGGATGGGAACTGATTCGGCGAACGCTTTTCTTTAGCATATTCACGCGCAGTGGCGATATATATGCACATTTTGTCCATACAGCTGAGTCGCGACAACGACCGCATGCCAATTATCCTTTCTTTTCTCTGCTGTGTGTGTAACAGTTGTTTCAAGTGTTAACATATTTTTTGTCATTCATTTGAAAGTTTGCAACGAATCCTTAATAACAATCATAAATAATATTATTTCCACACATAATAAGTAATAATAAAACAGACTTATATATTTATTTAATTGTTTATGTGTTTTGCCCACTTCAAGTCAGCACAGACAAATATATACCCCGAATGCATTTGTATAATCGAAAATTTAACGGGGAGTGAATGTTGAAACAGAAGCACTGTTTATGGCAACATTAACATCGCCATCTGCTCGTAGCGACTCCACTCTCGGTGCCGTGGAGTAATGAAAGTATAGACCAAGCAAAATTTTCTGGTCACGAAACAAACCGCGCGCCGGTCATGCACCATTTTCTTTCTCTTTCTATGTTGGATAAATGAATTTCCGGTGCTCATAATGGGAAGGTTCTGGCATAGCATCCAATTCCTTCCGGAATTCGCTGTGTTGAGCTTATGTCATGACTGGGGTCGTGCTATAGCCATCCATGTCTAGTTACATACAAAAATATACCACGACACGTCCCGAAGGCACATCCCCCATAGACGCGTGGATGATTTAAAATGAACGGCGAAGTGAAAAAACGCGAAGCAACGTACAAACTTGATACTGCCATTAAAAAATACAATAGAGCTGCATAAAAACCACCTTATTGCGTAGGTCGTTGCACTGGAGAGAGAAAAAATCACACGTTCGTCGCTTTTAATCTTAGGTCGATGTGAAAAAACATAAAGTATTTTTTTCCTGATTTTCTGTCAGAAAATATATGAAAATGTATGATAATTATAAATATATCCAAAGTATCCCAAACAAGCATCCTTCACTGAATATATAAAAAAAATAAAAGCGGTTTTACATTTAAGAAAGTTAAGTAAGTACTTTTTTGTTCACTGCTCCATAAACATTCATTGCTCCACGTCACCGGCCAATTAATCTGATAATATTTCCAAGGGCGTCTAATGTACCATTAATAAGGGAATCTGGCTTCCCTTTTATGCTGGTTTTTGTAGCAGATTTAATACGCTCTGACACTTGCATTAGAGTGTTTGTATTAAGTTGTCAGCGTTTGATGAATCGTAATAATTGGATAATAAACTCGGATAAGTTGTCTACCAAAAGGAATACCTACACTAATGATATTTTACTGTGACCATATTTAATTCAATGCACTGCTGTACAATTGATTGCTGTGTCGTTTATTTTTGAAACTCGTAAGTAAAAAAAAGTTAATATAAGAGGAAATGGGTTGAATTATCAAGCGGTAATAAACATTATTCAAACATTTATGTACAGTGCAATAAAAGGGAGATTCTGTCATGGCAACTTGTTCCCATTAGGTATGTTGCGCTTATATCATGACGGTGGGTTTGGATGGCCATTTAAATAAAAAATAACTCATAACAAACATGCTAAATTAAGTTAGCAAATGTACCTTAATTGGTACATAAGATGGTAGAGCATCCAAACTTGTGCCGATATTTGAAATTACAGTTAAACGTTTAAGTTCCCGACCTTAACAATGGCCGAAATAGTTAGGGAGTAGGTAGAGTGTCCAAACTGCTAAAGTTAAGGGGTGTCGGAGTTAATCGTCGCTTGCCTGTATCTTGACCTCTGTTATCGCGTGATGCTCGGGATGTATTTAACCTATTTTAAATGTTCGTAAAACTTGAGGATTTTAACTGAGAATATTGTAAATTGTTAATAAGTTAGTACTTAACACCGTGCATATAGAAACCGGTAACATTTGTGTATGAACATTTTCAAACCAAGTCTGGTCAAAAATGCCACTTCGAACATCGTTCATTCAATGCCAATCAGGGTTGGATTAACTCAACCACCTACAGCTGTTTTTAACCGACTTCAAAAAAGGAGTAGGTTCTCAGTTCGTCTGTATGTTTTTTTTTAATGTTTGTTACCTCATAACTTTTGCCTGGGTGAACCGATTTGGATGATTATTTTTTTAAATGAAAGCTAATGCTTCCCAAGTGGTCCCATTTTAATTTAGTTAAGTTCTGACGATGATATCCACGGGAAAATCATATAAGTCTTAAATTTGTATTAAGATGTGCACGACAAATGGACGAATAACTCAATATAAAGCCAACCGATTTCGGTGATTCTTTTTTTATTGGAAAGGACGTGTACAAATTAGTAAGTGTACTTCAGATTCACTAAAAATAAACAAAAAAAAAATTTACAAAAAATAACCGACTTTAAAGAAAAAGCACTAAAAGGTAAAAAATAATTACCATTTTTGTAGTTACGATTGTTATTTTTTGAGTCGGTGTCAGGCGAGGTCGCCAAGGTTCTCTTGATTGGCGCAGCGCGTGCCCGGCTGACGCCGACTCAAAAAATAACAATAATCGTAACTACAACAATGGCAATTATTTTTTAATTTTTAGATCTTTTTCTTTGAAGTCAGTTATCAGAGTGGGCGGACTTACTTTAATCCACCGGACTAAAACAGTTTTTGTATGGTTAGTCATGTGCTAATCTCGTACTAAGTTTTGACAGGTACTCTCTGAATACGACTGGTAGTGAGTAAGGAAGGGGGCCCTACAGTTTTACGTGGAATCCGAACCACGAAAGATAAATCCCTTCGTCAGCTCTTACGATATGCACGCAAAGAAACGCAGTGAGACAACTTGTTTTATTATTATTATATTATTATTTATGTATGTACCCGAACCCACATAGTAAATTTAATGTTCTTCCATAATGGGCTCGACTTTCTATTCTAACTCTAGTTCCACAAGCTATGCAGCTAGCTCCAATGTAACGTACTCCTATGTAAAATCAGACCTAGGATTTCGTATAGGTTGCATTCATCCAAAAATCAGACGATGGTGGGATGTATGATATAGTCTGGTTTCGGCACTTCTAATCTGGCTGGCCTTTGAAGTTCTAAGAACTTGATCGATAATCGATTTTACGCGATTTTTCGGGACTCAATATTATTCTGATTAAGTATTTTAATTAATTTATTTAACAATACGGGTCCATTATTTTATTATGTAGGAAACTTAACATATTAACAATAAATGAAAAATATATCAGTGTATAGAGAGGATGATTATCTATCTCAAATGTTTATCCAATTATAAAGTGTTCAAGTTTTGAGAAATCTATGATTAAGATAATAATATTACAGTAGACACGGTTATAAAGTCTAATTGGTTTTGAGAGCGGTATAACTATGTTTACGAACCTACATGAAAGAATCTTAAAATAATGGTTAAAAATATATTATACTGTGTGGTTAAGTTATAAAAAGTATACAGGTGGTTACTGCATTCCATGAGAAGCTACTTAAGGATTTTTCGTACGTGGTTCGAATTCCATGCATAACTGTTGATCCACTTCATTACGTACTCTGGTAAATCCCGCCTGGGTTTCGCATTAAATGAACGATGGTCTAAGCGGCAAATCCGTGTTTGAATAACAAAGAACAAACACTCTTTTTCCTGGGTTATTTGCCTTAAACTGTTCTACATAAAAATCTATTTGGCATTAGCGTTTAATTAATGTGTATAAAATGGGTTATTCATTACTGAGTTAATTGAATTCGCGAATCTTTATTTGTGACGTAACTGAGGGTTGTTTGACAACCAAACGTTTAAATAAATTAAATGAAACTAGATATTTATCAACAGACTATTGACTGGAATCATGTAATATCACTAGTAAAATTGTAACATAACAGCTGCGATAATATTACTGCAAGAGCCATACAAGCACCGCAAATCCAAAAAATGGATGATAGACAACTTCTTCTAGCTACCGCAATCTGGTGTTTTCATAGGAGGAGAAATTTGGGCAGAATTTAATGTGTAAATAATACTAGGCTGCGAGAGCCTGATAAAAGCTATAATGCTGTTATTAACGTGAATCAAGATTATTGGGAAAACACCCACGTTCGAAAGCGCACATCGACTGTACGGACAAATATATCGCCGAATATTCAATACTTAAAGGTCTTTTTGGTTTATGGTTTACAAAAAATCATCAGAAATGGTTTGTTCTAAATATTTTTTAAGCATTGTTACAAAATTGATAGCAGTTCATGTTATAAAATAAGTCTGTAATTGAAAATGTAGAGCATAGTTTTTAGTGAATAATATTATTTAAGAAATAATACGATAAAAATACGGCCTCTATGGTTAAGGGTAAACTAAAAAATATTGAAATAAAATGCCAAAAAATAAAAAATATAACTAGTTCTGCGAATCTGTAGTCTAGAAAGTCGAATATAATTCGTCGTAGATACTATGTGTCAGTATAATGTGTAATGGCATGGATTTAAATATTTTTCTAAAGGAATGGATGTCTGAGGGACGCTGTGCGTGACACCAGTTGTGACGTAACCATACGTCACGTGAGTGCCATGCGGATATCAGTCGGTGAGCGGGGCCGGGTCCTTAACAATACGTCACAAGATGGGTACTAATTCTGTCTAACCAAATCAAAACCAAATAAATTAAATTATTGCACCATGTATTATGAATGATTAAATTTATACAAACAGAAAAAATAACCAATGTTCTAGGACGAGCATAAACACAAAAATATACAAGTAGGTAAAGAAATAGACACTGAGAAGTATTAGGCGCACTGACTCTAATGCCGGCAAAAAAACAAAGTTCGTACGATACCCAGTGGAGATGATGTCTGGAGCAAGTGGTTGGGCGGCGAATGACGCCTGCCCCGCGCGGCGAAGTTCGAGCAGCTCGGTGTGTCCTCAGTGATGGATGCAGCGCACCACAGGGCGAGTCGTTGGCGGAGCCCACTCCAAGGAGCACGGGGTGGGCACCGAAGACACGGAGGGCGCGGCTGTGCTCCACCGAGCCAGCCCGAAAGCGGCGACGGCGAGACCCCGGGACGCAACTGGCGTTACCGCAGCGATCGCCTGACGTTCGCTAGGCGCGTGCGCATGAAGGAGACAGCATCCTTATTTGCTGAGTGGTAGAAAGAGACGGTACTAATGTTCGTGGTTTGTTGTTTTATTTCTAGAAGAATTTTGACCGTTGGTTCCTTGAAACGTGTATTTTTCCATTATGTAGATAACGCTAAATGTCCATTGTGAGTATCCATAGGCACTGACAACGTTCTCAAGGCTACCGTACGAGTAGGTGTAGTTCAATAAATATATGACAGAAAATAATAAAGTAACGTATGGGACAAATATACCTTATAAAAATATCAATATACATGCTCCATTAAGGCAGTCTTTACATTGCTTTTCAGCCGCGATAATGATTGAAAAGTTAAGTGATTGAAATTTTTTTATATGGATGGCTAATACCACACCTAGATACTGTCATGATATTAACCTAACACGCCAGATAGTAACTATGTGTGTCGACTAGATTTAACTAATCAAATTTCATCCAATGAGATATGTATATGTATAGGTATTATGTCTGTATGTTTAGAGTAGGATTATTTACCTCTCTTTTTCTTTTATGTTTACACAAAATAATTATCAGTAAAATATCTGCTCCTTTGTGTCTGGCTCTGACAGCACTGTCCAGTTAATCGGTCAACTGGATTTGTTGCAGTTGCAGGAACACATATCTGTCACAATTTTTTGCACAGAGTTCTGTTAATAGTAACGTAAGATAAACATTCACTACCACGCCGCAAGACCACTTTATAAGGTAACGTCCATCGACCAGGGATTTGATGTTATTTATAGTTAATCTTATTATCACGCAATACATTAATAAAGGTATTTTTAAGTTCTTGTATTTGTTTGTGTACAATAATTAAATAAAGGTGGATTAATTAATTAACCCTACCACCTTATGACGGGGACCTACAGTTTCAAGAGAAATCAGAACCATTGCCGTCCTTAACGGTCGAAAATGGTCACCCATCCACAACCCGACCACGCCCAGATGTGTAGAGAGCGTTGCTTTATTTTATTAAATATTTTATTTACTCAGAAATTATGGTTTTAACTAAAAAAATCCGAAACTAGTCAGTACAATTTTTACAAAAAACATTTTTCAACATTTTGGCCTAAATCTTAGCGCCATCCGACAATGATCTAACTGACCAACTTTCCAAAACTCCAAAACTTTACAAAATTGTCTAAAAATATGCGTTGTACCACAATGATTTTAGGTTAAATTTTTCTTTACAAAAGTGTAAAAAAAAAAATGTAAAGCAAAAAAATTGTAAGGGAAAATTTTAAATGAATTCAACAAAAATAAGGAAAATTACAAACTCCAGTTTCCCCAGTCGCGTACTTGTCGTTTTTGTCAGAACTATGCCGCCTACCGGAACCCTATTGTTTGTTGTTCGATTGCCGTGTTCGATTTGATTTCTTCTATCGAATCGACTGAGGTGCAATACAAATGTTGTAACGATAAGTTTCGTTAATGTATTTTTTATTACTACACTGAAAAATATTATGTGCAACTGCTTACCGTTTTAGCACATTTCAAATTCAGTCATTTATGGTGAAGTATTTCTCATTACTATCAATATTTTACGAAAATTATCTATTAATGAGCCAAAACAGTAAATATTAAACAGTACCGCTTAGTGAAAATAAGACGTGTGACGGATCAGGATGATTTTGAAACGGTTATCTTAACTGATTGAACATTACGACTAACTACTAATTAGTTGTGCAACTGTTCAATTTGAAGAGGTACAGTATTTTTAACAGATCGGACAGTACTTTTTCACTTAATGTAAGACCTTAGTAAGAACGGAAAAACTACTAAATCTAGAAACAGTTTTCACACAGTTAAAAAAACAATAGATACAGTAACATTTAATGTTTAAGGCTTATAATAATAATGTTTCATATTTTCACTCAGTTAGAGTAACCAATTTACTTAGTTGGCTCTATTTAAACGTTACGAGACGGTTATTAATATCGCAATTACAGTTATTTCACTGATTACTTTTTTCAGTGTGCATCGACATAAAAATATTTACAATCAGGTCTTCTGTAAATAACGTAAATAACTTTTTATTTTTATTAATTATAAAATATGCTTTTGCAAGATTGGCGCCCTGCTTTTCTATTCGACCCTCCATATGTTGGGCTAAGACCAATCTAAATTACGCAAGATAAATGCAAAGGATATATTAAGGCGCTAGGACTAGCCAACTACTCGCGCCATACAAATGCACATTTTAACAAATGTAATAATATGTAGTGAAACGCTTCAGCAAATCCAAATAGAACTCCAGACTGATAATGGATTGTTAATATTTTTTTATTCCATCGTTTATTTAAATAATAATAAAAATTAAAAAAGTTGATTTTTCTCATTAGAAATCTGAAAGTCATTCGATTTCTAGATAAAAGCAAAAACAGCATATATGCATAAACAAAAAATTCCATTTGCTTTTAGATTTCTACATTTAGTCAAAAAAGTTCGGAAATGGACACCGTTTCCGCAATGTATTTTGTATAGAAAAAGGAAACATACATTAACGAAAATCATTCGATTCCTAGACAAGGAATCATATATTGTAAGGATGACACTTATAATCGTCAGACTTAGTTAGTTTACTTGGGGTGCCTCGTCTAACTTTGCGATTTGGCTAGTACCAGGCCCTTAAAAAAAATAGTTATTGAATTTAAAAAAAAACTGTTATTTGTCGAATGATCAAATTCAGTAGCGACTGATTCTCGAAAGGATATACAATACGTATGGAAAGTAATGAAACATGAACATTCAATAACAACCTCCTCCTTTCCAAAATTCCACACTCGAACGTAACTTTGCTTGGTACGTTTTTTTATTCAGAAACCACTTACCAGGACAATTATTTGAATAAGTAATGTTACGGACAAGCGCAAATAAGGAAGGACCTTTGAACATATTACGTCCAAAAATATCCCGAGCATACTTTGTATACATAGTATAATTATCGGCGGTTGTGCGGAAGGTTGCTTGTACACGCAGCTTACCTACCTAATTAGGAAGGGTAATCGGTGTTCCTTTATGTGCCCCTAGCTTGAGTGCCCTCTTCCGCGTGATATGTTAAATCGCTCCCAAATCCACCAAATACTTACAGGATTACGTATGCAGATAGCAAGTTCGGGTTGGGCTAGGGTCAGAGCCAATTTCAGTGAACTTTAAATTTGGAATGAGAATGCAAATCTTATTATAATATATAAACACCTTATGGATACCTTCTAAAATAACACCTTTTTTAAACATTGAGTAAAGAAAGAAAGCTAGAAAATAGTCTAAGGCTGGACTCAAATCAAATCAAATAATTTATTACATATTTGGAGAGGTATTACAGAACGCAAAATGAGGGAAATGTTAGAGAGTACCATTTACATATTGCCCAGGTAGGCCTTTACTTGTATAGCAGTGCAATCACTACATTATCTTGATCTTACTAAATGAACCACTCTTAATATTTTGAATAAAGGTAATGAAATTTAGTAATACCTTATAAAAACCCATCAAATATTCCTATTGGTTATATTTTCCTAGTAAATGCGTGTCACCTGCTGTTGTAAAATATTCTGGATTTTTTTGAACAAATATCAAATCAGCAAGTCAACTTTTGGCGTGTAGACAGGACTGTAGGTTTCTCGGTTTTCGGTTATAGAACTGATAGCGGAATTGAATAAATATTTTAGCCTTGCGCTATACTTGTAACAGTTGCTTCATTTAAGCGTTTTCTTTCTTTGGTTAATGTATTTAATTTCATTTTATTTCATTTCATCTTTGTTAGTCAAACTACACTAAGTTACGTCACAAAGATCTAAAGTATACTTTCTTCATGGTCGATTTTGCATCCACTTTCGTTAAAAAGCGATGTATTTTCTCAAATATATTTTGACTTTGGATATGTTATTGTATTCCACGCGATCAATCATCATTGCAAATATATGAATCTTCCTTGGGTATTAAAATTAAAAATACGATAATTTATTTGTATTTTTGAAACTCACTGTGAGTTCGGTGATATCATTTACTCGAATGTAAGAAATGTTTTTTTTTACTTTATATCTGGTTGTTAAAACTTCAATACGATTAACCTTATTTGATTAAAAAACTATTGGTGTGGTTAAACAGCGACTGGCTGGAAATAAATGCCCGGACTAAAAATTTTGTACAGGTCCGTGTTTAACCCCGAACAAATGCATGGATCCAAAAAGGACCACAAAAGTACATGTCTTCCATTTTGCTGCACTAGAATTAATCTGAAGCAGATATATGTCCTGCAACATTTCGATTGAAAACTAGATAGATGATTCTGATTATTGATTTACGTATATTAAAATTACGTCGCCCAAAGAGATTGTCGCCCCGTCTGCTATGTATGAAATAAAAAGAAAATGGTGTATCAACGGGCGGGGATTTTAACCCCAAAGGTCTGGGTTAGATTAGGTTAGGTAAGCCCAGCCCCTGCGCTAATAAGATACGAGCCACAGATCATTTAACTTTCAATGATCAAAATATAATTCCAATGTTCCAAAATGTAAAATGAATCTCAAATTAATAAAAAAGGAGATTTTTTTCGATCAAGAATTTCATCGAATCGCAAGTCGGGTCTTAAAGCGTTCTGGACTCATAAATTCAGGATTTCTCCTTCATTAACACGATTGACCTTTCCTGTGTGTACTTACTTTCCTTTTCATTCGCATTCCGGTAATTTATTTTGCTTAATACCGCCGTTACCTTAATCGCATTTATTTTTTCAAAGCGCCAGATGGTACGAATTTACCGTCAGGCTGGCTGTTGTGGCCAAATAAGAAAAACGCTTTGCAAAATTAAAACGTCCAAGAGAGAACGCTCATATAATTCACTGAAATTTAAATTGAAGTACCTTCATTTATCTAAATGATAAATCAATGTTGGTATATCAAAACGCAAAAAGATCATCGTTTTTAAAACTTTCTTTACAAAACAGAACAATAGAAAATTCAAATTTAGAGAAAATTCATTCATATCAAATTTGAAATCTTAAATATTTTTTTTCTTTTTCAGAAGTAAGCTGAAGGCGATCGGCAAAATGGAACTACTCGTCAAATACCTTCTACTCATTTTGACTCTGACTTCCGTAAAGATATCTCTCACGTCGTCCTTTCGTCAGAGCGAAAAACGAAGGTTCAAAAGCGATAAAACTCACAGCACCAACACAGCTCCCAATATTTGCAACATCACTGATCGTGAATCTAAAGTTCACTGCTACTGCGAGAGCACGAGGATCAAGTCGGCCACTCGAGCTGATTGCTGGGTTTTCAATGGAGGGACTATCGCCGAAGACGACGCCGTCTGGGTCAGCTTCGCCTCTCAGCCACTTTTGGAACGACTGGGATTCAACGTTCGATCGGATGGCGCTTTGACCTTCATTCCCAATCGTGCCATTCACCGCCTTCATCGCCTTCAACACTTTAGCGTTCAGTACGCTAGCATCAATCGCATTACTCCTCATTCTTTCTCCAACTCATCGACCCTTCGCGAGGTCACTTTGACTAGAAACAAGATCGCCGAACTAGAACACTTTGCGTTCTCCCACATGAAAATGCTTGTCAATCTTAGTTTGGATGAAAACAGAATATCTGGGATCGAGCGGCAGGTGTTTGTCGACCTTCCGAATTTACAAAAACTGTGTTTGTCAAATAACAACATCAGCGTGCTTCACGACGGCTGCTTCAAGCATCTTAACAACTTGATGACCTTGCAATTGGATCTCAACTCCATTTCGATTCTGACCAGAGAAAGCTTCGAAGGCTTGGCCAATCTTTCCATACTAGACTTAAGAAGCAACAAAATGAACATGCTCGGTGATTTGACGTTTATGGAACTTTGGAATTTGAAGGAACTCTTGTTGGACTACAACGAGATAAAGTTTGTATCGGAGAGGGCTTTCGACGGCTTGTCGCAGTTAAAAAGATTATCGATGGCTGACAACAAGTTAGTGAATCTGGACGAAGGTCTGTTGGAAGGAGTACGTGGACTGGTGATGTTAGATCTCCGAAACAACCGGCTAGAGACGCTCACTCAAGAGGCTGTGCGACCTGTACTAGATAACATAAAAACATCGGGCATCATGTTTTTTGCTGGTGAGTAGATTTCGTAATTAGATTATAAGTTTTTACACGAAGTTATTAAGAAAAAAAGGAAACTATTAATTGCACATCAACCCAAAAATAATTAGGATATCGTGATTTGTGAGACCACACAACACCGAAACCCCGGGCGACTTCAATGTGGGTGTGTCGATGATCTGTGGTCAGCTCACAGCACAATGTATCCTATATCATTACATAAATCCGTACAAAATTGTATTGTCACCATTTGTTAATACAATACACAATTATAATTTTGTATATGCAGTAGTTTTTTTTAATGTTTGAATGATGAATATAATATCTTTTGATATTTTATTAATTCTACATTTATCAATAAAACAAACTGACAAACAAATTTCGCGGGTTTCCAGATGTTGGTAAATTAAATAATTCGTTTTTTGCATCTAAAATTTTAATTAAGGGTCATCTATCACCTATTTGTTTCCTGTAATAGAAAGTTTTTAATACACCCTATGCATCCGATAAAGTGAAGGTAATGACATCAATCGCCTTAACTCTACAGGGATTTTCTAATTTAGGCAATGGAAATTAATGAAACATTTCTTCTTAATGAAAAGTATGCAATTTCTTCATGGGTTATTATACTTTGGAAAAAACTATCATAAAGTATAACCTAGGACATTTTTTTCTTTGAATTTACCAGAATACTTTCAACATTTCGTAAATATGAGTAACACTATTTCAGTTTATATTAATAGGTTTTCTTAAGTATACTGTAAACGTAATTATTTGTTTTAAAATGTACTCCATGATTTGATCTTTTTAACCTGTATTTCGATACAATTTTTTGAATTTTTGAAATATAAATATTTTGCCAGCATATTAGCCAGTCCATACATAGGGATGTAGAAAGTCCGTAGTGATATATAGGCAAAATTAATTAAGAATAGAGCATCCCAAATAACTAGTGATTAATTTACTCGTAATGACGTCACAGCTCAAGGGCGCGAAGCCGGCGCGTCGCGTCGCTCCAGGCTTACCTAAAGCCAGGGCCGCTTACAAACATGTGTGCCATAAATAAGGGGCCATAATCGACTCTGCCACGCGGCCGAAGGGTGAGCTTCAGTTATCCAATTCATTTACTTTACCTTCCGCAAATTGGGCCCTGAACGTAGGTAGAATACCGGATGTGAGCTAGGGTGAAAGGGGAAAAAATTGGATTCTTCTGTCTGCGAGTTTAGTGCGGGCATTGGGTATTATGACAATTTGATGGCATTGCATGCTACGGAGAGAGTCGATACAGTCTTACGAAAAACATGTGAAGCCTGCATTGTTACTTCCTTTTGTATTTTTTCTGAAAATATTAATGGAAAATGTACCCTAAACATATTTTTTTATGATCGTATTTAGAAGGTATTCCCTTCTGTATTTAAAGAATTGATAAAAAAATGCTGATTTCAGTTTTCCGTCTTGATCGTATGCATCCAGTAAATAAGAAATGACATATCATTTCAGTTTAATTTCCAAAATACGAATCAAATGCCATTAAAAGGAAAATATTTATAATGGAAATAGTGTTCCTTTGAAAAACAGGAAACTCATTCAGGAGAATCACCATTATTATTTTAATGAATTTGTGCCTATTTTAGGGGTATGTCATTGACACAGATATTGTTTGATGTTTGTTGTAAGTGTGAAGTTCTCAATTAATAGAATTATAACGTAATAATGAAACTAAGATAATATCAATATCTTCTAATATACAATGCCAAGAAACCAAAAAAAAACATTTTCTCTGTTTTTTTTCTTAAACTTACCAAAAACGTTTGATGTAATATTAAATTTATAATTTTACTGCTAATATAACTTATGGGAAGAGTCGAACAATAGTCTTGACATAGTTTTTAAGGTTTAAGCGACCAAACAGACGACAGACGTTGGTTTTTATAGGTGTCGAGGTTGTGATAGGGATAGAAGAGGGATGGAGACAGGGATAGAGATAGCGATAAAGATAGGTAAAGAGATAGGGGTAGAGATAGGGATAGAAATTGGGTAGGATATACATTTGGATAGGGATAGGTAGGGATAAGAATAAGGATAGAGATAGGGATAAAGATAGGGATAGAGATAGGGTTAGTGATAGGGGTAGAGATAGGGATATAAATGGGGATAGAGATAGGGATATACATTTGGATAGAGATAGGGATAGATAGGGATAGAGGCGGGGATGGAGATAGAGATACAGATATAGTTAGAGATATGGATATAGATAAGGATAGAGATGGAATGGAGATAGGTGTAGAGATAGAGATAGTTGTCCTTCAGGCAGCCGTGCATTCTGGTCTCATTCGCATTCGAATTTTGTCGCTCTGCTACACCTCCCCTGGAACGGTCTGCCAACATTTTATAGCAGAAACTTGTAAAATGTTCTTTTTACCTGTACAAATTACTTCTTTACAAAGTTATTTCTGTAGAAATCACAGATTAGACGAATGATAGAATAATGTAGCCACATATTCCCATATGTGGCTACATAATTCTATCACATATGGGAAGGTAGTCCCCAGTACCTGCTGGCACCTCCGCACAGCGACTTATACCGGTTTTTCATAAAAAAAAGATGGGGATAGAGATAGGGATAGAGTTAGAGATGAGAATATAGATAGGAATAGGGATAGATGCCAAATATTACCAGTCATATAGGTGTCAAATCTATTGGTGATAAAAAGGATTACATCTCGTAATAGTATTGACTTAAAATCAAATCAAATAGTTTATTTAATGGAAAACACAAAGAAAACAAGAATTAACAAATAGTGCTGCACTGAATAGGTATGCACTCAGCTGGTATAAAGCTCGCGCTAAGAAGCTGGTTTTTGTCACATCCTTTCCAGAATTCCTTAAAACAAATAGTTAACGTTACCCTAGGCGCCTATGGACATGCTACATTAGTAACCACAATTAAAACGGGCGCAATGTAAGTGAAATAAATAATTTAGTTGGGAAAATTAGGCTATTAACGTGTGCACGTGTATGTAATGTGTATGTGTAATATACGCGTTTCTATGATTGTGTATGTGTGTACACAAGTTTGGCGTTGTTAGTCATGTGAGTGAAATCGAGATTTAGATAGATATTTCATGTATTTAGGACTATGTGCCTCAATAAAACATATTATTATTATAACTTTTGCCTTTCCGATTTTTTTTTTCTAAGATTGTTTTAACTCATCGAAAATAAAAATCTCATTACGGGAGCCATTTTTGGCTACCGAGAACAGTATGTTCGGTCTCAATTTCGAAAAACAAAACTGAATATTTATGGAGGAAAATTTCCAATATCTGTAGGCGACCAGGGATTTCGAAGCAATCGCGAAGGGTTTTATATTAGAAGGGTGCGATATGAGCCCGCCTGATTTATTCGATAATATCGCGATATCCATTGTCGCTTTACTGTCGAAATAGCCGAGGTCTGGGGGTGCATTTTAAGTGCAATAAACTCGCGATAATGGTGTTTGTTCTAGTATTTTTTGAACTCTGGTTACATTCTGATTTTATTAAATGTAAATATGGTGGACTCAGATAGGCCGCACTCAGGCTTATCTGAGTGCGGGCACATACACTTTTTAAATAAATCAAAATTGTTGGGAGTGAATTCAGATAAGTAGAAATGGATTTAATCTATTTTTTTTTATAAAATAAATAGTGAGTCTGGGTTTTGTAAATAGTTTTTTTTTCGCTGTGCGATTGTGATGAGCGTTTTCCATCGAATACAATAAAATTTTTGCTTTATAAATAAAACTGAATTTCTCGACTAGTCTATGATGCATGCAGTGAAATTTATAATGTTTAGTAGTGTTTTAGGAAATAGAGATTCATTCACTCTCATAGGTTACACACTTATTGTATTGTATTAGTATTACCATAGAATAGAAGAGGTCATAGAAAGCTAACGTCATACAAAATACTTGCAGGTGTATTCAGAGTGGGCGGACTAACTTTAATCCGCCAGATTAAACCGGCTTTTGTATGGGTAGTCAGGTGCTAATCTCATACTAAGTTTTGACAGTTGCTCTCTGAATACGACGTTTGATGTTTACGGATATCTAGTGTAAAAACCATATCGTTTGATGTCCGCAACGTGTTGGACGAAACGTTGGGAAGAAGTAAGGCTACATTGAACTGGATGAAAAAAACGGACAATTTTTCATTGCCGCTTCGACCATATTTTCATCTAATGCGATGGTACTGACCCGGGCGGGCTTAAAACCTACCGCCTAGTCCCCTACCTATAGTTTTACATGAATTAAGAACCATGGAGCAGCTCGCAATCGTGACGAAATGCACTTATCGAACTCGGAAAGAGAAATACAGTGGTGCATGTCGGAATTGAACCCAGACCTCTGGTACGCTAGGCCAGTCCCCGCGCCACTTATTTTTTTTAAAGTAGTCTCTCATTCATCAGCTATTAGAAAATCGCTGATAAAATGTCCAGAGTGAAGTAGTTATTTTACAATCATCACTTTTTCATAATAACATAGAACATTTAAAAAAAACTTTAATAACTTAAACATTATTAATTTTCGACCCATATTTCACTGGGCCAAATTGGTTGCAAATTAGCTCTAGAATTACCCGTTAGAAGAAATGTATGGAATTTCCCACCCTGTATGTAAGGTATGAAAACTGTGCGCCGCCTGGGTATTGAATGTTTTTTAAATGTCACTCTTATAACAACATTAAAGGTTGTAAAAATAAAAACAGAATTTATTTTATTGGGAAAATACAATAAGCATTACTAACTTATATATATCTATATTTGATCGCATACCTCATCTCCACGTGTAGTATATTCTTGTATGTCTTTTTGTCCGCTTGTAACTTGAGAACTACTTACTCTGTTTTGATTCGGTTCATACCCACGTATAGCTTGTTTATTTCCATTTTTATCTCCATCTCCACTATTTATAAAACACATACACACTAAATGTTGAAAGATAACTTAATAACCAAATATTAATCTTGTCACCTGTGGAAGGTATATTTAAAAATTAACTAAACAAAAAAAAAATTAACAAAAAAAATAACCGACTTCAAAGAAAAAGCACTAAAAAGTAAAAAATAATTGCAATTTTTTTTGTTATTTTTTTTATTTCTTTATTTTTAGTGAATCTGAAGTACACTTATTTAATTTAAACACGTCCTTTCCAATAAAAAAATAATCTTAATACAAATTTATGACTTGAGGTGGGACGACGACATCAAGTGCGTTGGCGGAAAGCAGTGGTTCCGTACCGCTGAAGGCCGGGAGGACTGGAGGAAAATTGGAGAGGCGTATGTCCAGCAGTGGACGCAAACACGCTGACTGACTGACTGACTGACATGACTTATATGATTTTCTCATGGGTATCATTGTCAGAACTTAACCAAATTAAAATGGGACCACTTGGGAAGCACAAGCTTTCGTTTAAAAAAATAATCATCAAAATCGGTTCATCCAGGCAAAAGTTACAAACATAAAAAAAACATACTGACGAATTGAGAACCTCCTCCTTTTTTGAAGTCGGTTAAAATGATCGGAGTTTTAATCGGGAGGTTTTATTTTTGCATGTTTGAACCTAAAACATATTTCCCTGAGACCGAATATCCGTGGAATATCCGTGGCCAAAATGATACCCGTGATCATGTTTTTTAATAATGTAAAACATAAAATATTTTTGAAATTATTTTGTCTTTTAAACTGAATTACATTTACCTAACAACATAAATAATCCCCTAAAGCGGTAGGCGCTGTCGTCGCTATTTCGTAATTTCCTGTAAAATTACTATAATTTACTGCTGTCGGGTGGGAAGATAAAAATTATCACATTAGGTGGAGCGGGGCCGCTAATACGCCGGTGACAGCTTGCTTCACAGAGCACTCAATATTAAGAGGTGACTTGAAAAAATATCGTTAAAATAGGTTTCATTTGTCAGCCTCGGTCGTTTGATGGCGCGATATCTCTGCGTAGGATACTTGATGATAAGCAACTCTTGGCACGTATTCTGGATGGTTGACCGATATCGACCATTTAGGCTGACTGAAAATGGAAAAGTTCCGCCCACTTTAATGCAGCCGTGTAATATAAGAAAGGTCCTGGCTTGGAAATTTGTTTCCATGAGGTATGATGGGCTAATCCTGGCAGAAGTAGGTAGGGTATTAGCCGTGCGTTTTCAGTTCCACCAAAAAAGCCTTTTAAGGTGGCCCTTCCCGACGGGACCGTGAAAACCGTGCTATTGCGCTCTGGGACCTATTCTGTTCCAAAGACAGAGACAGGCTCCGTGATGAGGATGCAACATGTCCACAAAGCAGACAATGCGCATAGTGTTTGATTTGGTAAGATTTACGAACGTTTTGAAGATTTACAAAACTACTTAATAAAATCAAACGAAAGACAACTTGATTAAAAATATTCATAAAACTTGGTCTGATGACTAACCTTTTTAACATGTTTTTATTTTATCGTTGAGTTCCAATTCAAAAGTTATTCAAATGCGAAAAATGGGAACTTTCGGACCTTATAACTTAGAAACCAAACACTATTTTACAATGCTAATATTCATCAGACATCTAGTTCGATAAAATAAAGCAGTATTGAGTATAGTTTTGGATATCTGACAGGAAATATGCTCATACATTTCTTTCCACATTTGTATGAGGAGTTAAGCGGGAAGGCCCACCTTAATACAATATATTTCGGTGAATATATCTATAGATATATATTTGACTGAATTTATAAATTTGCACCTATTAGTTCCTGCATAACAAGCAACTCATAAAATATATTAAATTAAATGAACGGGTTTAAAATCAATAAAAAAACTAAGAGCAAACATGTCCCATATCCGTTCATAGAATGTAAGATGGTTACGCAATTGACGAAAAAACTTTCAGAACATTGAGAGAAATAACATTTTTAAATTATATATGTCTTTCCAACCAATTGTGTAGCTTCTTCAAGCACTTGATAATTCACATATTTCATAGCTAAGAAAAGTTTTTTAAATGTAAGTGACCTGGGGTTTTTTCCATGGTAAATAAACTCGCCAGGTGAACATGCGAGTGAGGGATTCAATCTGACGTTTAGTTGCAATTCAATCAATCTTGGCATTTCGGACCATTCCTTTATGTGTACGGCTGCGTGGTATGGTAAACACGGACGATTATCAATTTCCGTTTCGACCATCTATTCATCTAATACGATAGTATCAACTCGGGCGGGCTTAAACCTACCACCTAGGAAACCGGCGTATAGTTTCAAATGAATTCCGAACCATGGAACAGCTAGCATTCGTAACTAAATGCACTCATCGAACTCAGAACGAGAAAGAAAGTTGTGCACGCAGGTGAGGGGACCTTCAGTTTTACGTGGTGGATCGATGAATCCTTTAGTCGCCTCTTACGACACGCATGGTATTAAATGCCGTGGGCCCACTTTTTACGTATTTAACACAGCATATATTTAACCACTCATACATACATTCTCTTCGAATTTTTTTTTTCTTTTAGGTTAAACCTACCTGTTTATTGACGCATGACTTCATGTCCAGCTATATAAATAAAATGAACACTTTTAATGGAAGTCAGAACTTCATTTCACAAAGGGGATTAACTAGACCATTACGAGAAGTCGCTAGCATGAACTACTCTGTCCAATCCTACCCACCCCAAAGCCCCACAACTAAAGTCGCGAGCGCGTAATTTTCCCTTATATTCCGCGTGTATTTAATAGTACTTCGCATAGTCCCTGGAGATATTTTTTCTGGCTCAACATCCCATTATGTGACCCCCGGCTTGGCGCTCCCGGGGGGTGCTCACCCCGTCCCCCCTCGGCCCCTCCATAACTCCGCCGCTACGCCCTCCAGAGCCGACAACGCAGGGTATCCGGCCCACGTCAAATAATGAAATGTAACAATATTAGAGTGTTGTTATTAACAATGCTGGGCGCTGTTCAAATGCTTTTATTCCGAGAGGGGCGTTTTTTTTTTTTCGGATCTAAGATGGATGGGCGCCGGTTGGCGCAGCCTGAGGAGAGAATGTTTTAAGGTCGAAATAAGTGCTCATTTTGTGATTATATTTTAAACGTCGCATTTTTCGCGAAATTCGAACTTTTATATTCCTGAACATTCGTATGAGCCATCAAAGCGAAAATTTCAATAGCTAAAGTAAGTCTCACAGGCTCTTAATGTTCCGAAAGTCATAAAGAAATTGGCTACAATTTCATTCTTAAGGACGTGAGACTAGCTGATTTTATTCAATCCTATAAGACCGTATAAACAATATTTTATTATTTAAAAGATATATAAATTAATGGTCTATCAATTTTATAAAAAATATAAAGTTAAATATATGAAGCTCTCTCTCTTCGTCTGAACTTTTTTATGGAATTTTAGAAATATAATTGCTAATTTGATAAATCAAAGCATCTCAGAGTTTCATCTTAAAATTTCAGCTAGACGACCAATCTACAAATTTACTCCTTTGATTTTCAAAATTTGATGTGATTATTTTGGAATATAATTAAATTTTGTTTTACTTAGGCACTATTCGAACTGAATTCAATCAACCGTTATGACGGTATTAAGGTAATTCGAAACGCTCGCTATACTTTCAACGAAATTGAGACGACGACGCAAGTATCAGAAAACTATGTATTAATAAAAATGGCAACACGTTTCAACGTAATTTACCAAATTTTAATTTGGCGGAATCCTAAAACCTAGACTATTCTAAGAATTATAACATAGTTTTTAAATAACAACGGACTAAAAAACAAATACGTGTTAAAAATATTTTGTGACATTCATTAACATCTTTTCACCATTTCTTTGGAAATAATAAAATATTTCATGGAATAGTCTAGGAATTAAGATTCCGCCAAATTTAAATCTGTAAAATTACGTTGGTGCATATAGTATGTGTAGTTGTATAATTAATTATTTTTCAACGTTCAATATCATGACGCAATCTATATTTAGTTGAAGAATGACAGCGTTTCGACGTGTGACTGAAAGGGACTGAAATATTTCACTATTAAAGGAACTTTCCAATTATATTGAATACGTGTGGAGAGTTTTCACAGGCCGTGTTGCTGACAATAAGAACTGCCAGTCGTGGCGATTTATCGAGAGCGTGGGTTCGAGAGTAACCCATAGCCGAATCATGATTTAGCACCCCTGTTGCTTCTGTTGCCCGCTATCCGGAGAAGTTATTATTTTTTTTCATTTACGTATGTGCTGAATGTGTGAGAAACGGAGCAGCAAGTCCCAGACGAATTTGACGTGTGCCACGTGGAGAATTGGAAATCGGTTTGACTATCGCCAAAGAAGGCATATAACCTATCCCCATTGCCCTATTGTTAAAGAATTCACCTGTTATTTTTTAAGCATTTGAAGTAATAATGCCATTTAAGTAGAAAAAATGGTGTCCAAATGCATAAAATTGTTATGTAATGTGCTCACTTGAAGTGTTAAAGGAAAACAGATATAATTAAATAAACATCTAGTGAAGGATCAAGTGTCAAACGATATTAAACCGCCCAACAAAAGCTCGGACGCCCTAAGAAAGCTTTTCATTGTTGAGAATAGTAAAAGTGAAATATCAAGGCCGGCGTCAGGTTTCCGCCCCCTCCACCCCTACCCACCCGCTGCCCGCACTCTGTACCGTGCTGTTGTCAGCGCACAATAGACATGTACCGTCCTGTCTAACAACGTTATAAGGTCTATTTACACCACTCCAACGTTTTTCTTGTTCTTACTACACAAAAAGTTATTAAATTTGCTTAAGAAAAAAATCCAAAATGACTGCGTTAGAGAGCAATGTCAATTGAAAAATGATGTGTCGAGAATCGAGAAGGAAGTGCTAAGATGTTTTGGACATATGGAAGCGAATAAGTGGCGAAAGAATGAGGAAACAAATTTACAGAGTAGAAGTAAGCGGGCGGTCTAATGGAACGTACCGCAACCAATTTGATGTAATACTTCGCAAAAGTCAGGACGTGCAGCACGTGCCAAACTTATATGCGCCTCGCGCGTACTTAAACGCTTATGTGACAAGGGCATGGAGTACACGCCCGAGTAATGTCGTGCACAACATTGCTTTGTACACATTGCCCTAACCCAACACACCTCTATAGGAACTAGGTGCTATGTCAGGACCTCCTTTAAATTGTGCGGCTACATTGAACGTTGAAGCGGCCCGTAGACTAGTGGCACAGGACTTACCAGAGCATACCAGAGGGCTGGGTTCAAATCTTCGCCCCAATCATGCACCGCTTCTTTCTCTTTCTGAGTTGGAAAAGTGCATTTCGTTACAAATGCGAGTTGCTTATGGTTCGGAATCGGGTATTTTTTTACCACCGCTGTGACCATCTTTTATTCAATGAGATCGTACCAACCCTGGTGGGATTAACTCTACCACCTAGTGAAAGGAAGGGCCTACAGCTCCACGTACAATCCAAACAACGATCGATAAATCCCTTCGTGAGGATAATGCACGAGAAGTAATGTATCTTAGGGCCGATTTTTCAATCCTCAGTTAGTACTTATCGGACTGATAGTACAAATTCACGTTGGTCGATAGACGGATAGTCATTACCGGAGAATTATATCTTCTATCACAATTATCTGACTATAATTTTACTAATTAACACATGGACTTACTATTTCGGATGGATAAGCAGAAGCGTAAATAAATCTGCCCAATAGTTATTTGGCTGTTTATCTGACTATTGAAAAATCAGCCCTTAGCCCAATAAATCAAACAATTAAAACACTAAAACATTTTTTTCTCAAGAGATCTCAGTGAATATGGGTAGAATGCTCCACTTTTAACTTTTGGTCTTGCTCCGATGGTGTAAACCCACCTTAACGAGCCGCAAAATAAAGTCATAAATCACGGAGGCCTACATCGGTAGTCGAGGTATCGTACCTGTAGTCGTACCGTTGCTTCCTTCGACTGTGAAATTGGGGATCATTCATGGAATATTAAATTGGATTTACTTATGCAATCTTATATTTGAATCTTTATTTTCAAATATTACAGCGCTGAAGAGGATAACGAGGTAATCGAGTTCCATACAATGGACCGTGCCTGTTTCCGCTGTTCCAGCTGTCATTGAGTGTGTTTATCTGTAGTTCTCTGATCGTATGCACTTGTACTTTGAAATAACGAAGGCCTTTCGCCGTTTGTTAGACTAGTTGGACAATTCGCGGCCTGAAATAACCACTCTCGAGACTTACAAGGCATTTTCGAGGTAGTTAGGTTAGGCTCTGACACATCTGTCTGCTCAAATTCGTTCCGATTTGATATCGTGCGACCGTTGCTATGAGCAGTGATATCAATTCGGAACGGCAGTATTCACTGTATTAGTTTTCGGAACGTATGGAAACAGCCGATGTTGCTCTTCTATAGTTCGTACGATATAGAGTAAGTCGTGGGTAAGCTGTCGCCACACGAATGAGTTTCCATCGCACCTCCCGTCCGTCTACACTCGCTGGTTGGAAAGGACTAGTATTTAATTTAAGTGGGCGTTAGCACCTAATTGCATTCAGTTCTATAAGGGCGTAAGTAAAACAACATTAAATTTTATTAAAAACGAATTTCAGTAATCAAAAAAGTATACTTGTAGATTGTCTAGCCATAGTAAAAAACTGTAAGACCCCGCTGCCCTATGCTTTGATTACTCGTGAAAAACGTTAGAACAAAGAAGGGGAGGAAGCCTTCTTTGTAATTATATGTTTCAAATACAGTTAAATAATCATTTTTGTTTCATCTTTTTTAAATTTCAAAATCAGTTTTAAATTTAAAATTAATAAAATATGCTTTCACTTACGCCCTTATGGAACTGAATGTGTTTGGGTGCTAACACCCCCATAACAACAATTTTTTACGCAAATTTCTCGTCATTAATTTTTAAAGGATTTCTTAAGCGTATTACGAATTTATCAAGGGCGAGATTGACGCAAATCCTAAGGATACATTGAAAATTAATTCCATTTCTTTTCAGAATAACCTTTTCTCGGAACACTTTTTATGTTTTATTCTCAAAACACTTAGTGAAGTGACTGTTTTAAATAATATTAGCATTCTTGTCCAAAAAATCAAAACAATTCCTAGAAACGGATAAATTTATAACGTTCATAAAATCTTGTAAAAAGGCCCGAAATAATGGAGAGCTTTCGAGAGTAAATTAAGACGTTTATCATTAATTATTTTATGTTAACTGGCCCCAATTAAATTGAGTTTATTTCCACAGGAACTGACAGTTTTTATTAATTTCCAAAATACTTAGATTATAATATAATATAATATAAGAATATTCCATAACGTGGGGCGAGGCGATTCTGCACGCCACTACGCCAATTACGAATTCTTCTACTATTAGAATTGAGTCATAGCAGTTACATCGCGAACGTGTGTGGAAACAAATGTATGTCATGGTCAGTATTTTTTATAAAATACATTAGGCATACATTTTCTTAATAAGATGTGCTTAGACTTATGCCGTTGCTGCATATGATGTTTGTAAAACTTTAGGTTTCCCGGTGCTCGTTGCCGTATTTGCCGGGATGTTTGTTCTCCGACGACGGAGGCATCCGACGGGCGAGAATAGAGCGATCGAAACTTATTCGTATGGCGGCAGCGTGGCCACGAGTTACTGGAAAATGTTAAAGTTCGCTTAAGAATTCGGGACGCGCGAATTTTCATTGCACTGAATATCGTCTTGTGAAGTTCTTACGTATTCTTACGTGTCGTTGGAACTGATTCGAAAGCGAACTCACTCGCCGGCAATACCACTCTTGTATGTAAAAGTGAAAAAGCTGCGCCCATACAAACGAGTTTCGGTTGCTACTCCCGTGCATTCGAACTGTGGTCGCCAAACTTTCATTATTTTTTAAATATTGTTATTATATATATATTCATTTTTACTAATCCTAAATTGTCAGAAGTCAAATTGTTTTTTTTTAGGATTGACAACACTTTATTGTATAAATGGCGCCAAATTATAATCTTGCGTTAATTATAGGACACACAGTACATTAGTGGTGTTCAGAGTTACTTTAGTCAGCATAATAATGTTGAAATAATTAAGTAACACGCAAATCCTTTATTGTCCTAATTATTGTTCAACCTTTTCTTATATGCTATCATAATATGAACTGTATTTCTGAAATATTACTTCAAGCATAGCCTTCCCGATCTTAAATTTGAAAAAAACGTAGTCTTCACTATATTTCTAGTGCTAATTGTGTTATTTTTTGTTGTTTCAGGTAATCAACTGATATGCGATTGTCGTCTATCGTGGGTGCATTCTCTCCGCAACGAGAGTAAGAGTGAAGCTCTGAGACGCGCCCTCGACAAAACTACCTGCAGATTGGATGCTTCCTTAAATGGACGACTCGAAATCAGTCCAACCACCGACCCTAAGGTCTTTAGAATCGTCGTCAACCGTAGACACAACACAGAAGACGCAGAACAAGACGAATTCCTCGACGATGGCGATGTCGCTTACGATGATGCTCCACAAATGACGAATTCCAGAAATGGAGACGATCAAAGGAAACTCCTCGGTATTCCAGTCGAAATGCTGCCCTGTCCGAGGAAAATGATAGATGAGTCTACTTTTGCTCCGCCTAC